>CM076570.1:1089635916-1090283681 GCA_034641835.2 Pinus albicaulis
GCTTCTTTGGACGAGTTTGCTTGAACCAATAGGACACGAACCATGTCCACGTCATTCCTAGCCTGCCCATGTGGCTCGTTTCCCTTGTAGACACATGTAGCATAGATTTCCACAAAATAGCTGCGGAAAGTTGCAGCGGTACAGAAGAGTATACCAATTCCTTGTTGAATAGATAAATCTAGATCAAATGAAAACACAAAAACCTGTTAAAAACCATGTTAGATACCCTTTTACATGATATTGTTGGGAGGAGTTTAGGTAAGTGGTATGGAAAAGTGTATGGAAAAGATGCAAATTCGGGACTCAACTGCGTCTTTGGTAGGAGTTTACTGACACATATGTTGTAAGATGTTTTCTCTATAATAAAATATTGAAGGCTGAGCAACGACAGCGGTGGTTTTCTCCCGACTTGGGTTTCCACCTTAAATCCTGGTGTTCATGTGTGATGCTTATGTGTGATGGTTTATTATGTTTGATGGTTTATACTATTTACTGCACATGTCTGCTGCTATATAAACATCTGATGAATGAATAAATACAAGGATCTAAGTAAAGAACTAAGTGCATATTAAGATCTCTGTGCATACGCTAGTTTAGTAAATGGTATCCGCGTATATACGCTAGTATGTAGAAGGAAAGTAGCGTATGGGTATTTAAGGAATGAAAAAGTAAAAAGTTTTGAATATGCAGTAAATACTGATTCACCCCCCCTCTCAGTATTTTTCCCAACAATTGGTATCAGAGCAGGTCCTTCTGCAGAAGCTTGATCGCTTGAAGGAGATCCGTCGCAATGGGAAGTCTTGAAGGTGTAATGTCTCTAAAGCCACCTTTATTCAATGGAAGAAATCTGATATTCTGGAAGGTACGAACAAAAGCGTATCTGCAAAGTCTTGGTGCAGAAGTATGGGCAATCGTGGAAGAAGGCTATCAATATCCGGCAAGTATTCCTACTGATGCAGCAGAAAGGAAGAAGTATGAAATCAATGCCAAAGCGGTGAATGTCTTATTAGGAAGCATGTCTGAATCAGAATTTGCTAAAGTGATGCAGCTACATTCAGCAAAAGAAATATGGGACAAAATCATTCTGAGCTATGAAGGAGATACAAAGGTAAAAAATGCAAAACTCCAAACTCTTAGAATTGAATATGAAAATATGAAGATGCATAGTGATGAAAGTGTTGCCAGTTTCTTCCTTCGTCTAGATGATGTTGTAAATCGAATGAGAAATTTGGGTGAAACCATAACTGATACTACTATGGTGGAAAAAGTCTTAAGATCCTTGACTTCAAAATTTGACTCTAAAGTCTCAGCTATTGAAGAAAGGCAAGATCTGCAAACTCTTACTATTGTTCAATTACATGGTATTCTGACTGCTTTTGAAATGAGACAAGGAGGTCCTTCTCAAATCAAAGAAGCTGCTTTTAAGATATCTTCAAAAGGAAAAGAAAAGGAAGTTTTCAAAGAATCCAGCTATATATCCGAAGAAGAAGAAGAAAATTTCGTGAGAAAACTCCAACTAGGTACTGGAAGATTCAAAGGTAAGCGTCCCTTCAAATGTTTTGATTGTGGAAAAGTTGGTCACTATGCTGCTAAATGTCCTTATAGAGAAAAACATGGTAAAGGGAAACAATTTGAAAAGAGGAAGAGTTATTATGAAAATGAAGATGATGATGAAGTGTCCAGTGAAGATGAAGAAGATTTTGATCAAGATCTGAAAGTGCTCATGGCAAAGAAGCAAAAGAAGAAGGCTACTCGAAGCAAGGAGATATCTCAGAAAACATGTATAGCAGAAATTGAAGAAGATGAATCAGGTAGTGATTGGGGTCCTTGTGATAATCTTCTTTGTGCAAGAAATGGTGTATATAGTGAAAGTAATGCTGTGGACCTAGAAGAAGTTATCAAAGATCAACAAAGATTATTTAATGAGAATGAATCTGCCTACAATGAGATGATCTCTAAAATGAATGGACAAATAGAAACAATGAAGAGACAGATAGAAATACATCAAAGACTGCAGGATGAAGTAACCAATCGAAGTGAAAGCCTTGAAGCTGAAATCATCTCTCTCAAAGAAGATCTGGAAAAATCAAATAAGAAAAATAAAGAACTTGAAGCAAAAATCATCTCTTTCAAAGAAGAATCATATAAGGAGCATGAAGAACTTCTGCAAGCTTTTGAAGAACAAGAAAAAGGGTTGAAAGAAGAGATTCTAAATCTGAATCATCAAGTAGAAGACGGAAGAGGGAAAGAAGAAAGCATGAAGAAGCAATGCCAAGGCTTGGAGGTTGAGGTAAACATTCTCAAAGGTAAATTAGAAGAAAAATTTAAACTTTTGAGGTTTCAAGATAGTACTAAGATTTTGGACAATATTCTGAGTAATCAAAGGTCTCCTGCTATCAAACTTGGTATTGGTTTTCATGAAACTGTTAAAGGAGAATCTAGTTCACAAGGAAGTGCTAAAGATTCAGAGGATGTCAATGCAAAACCTGAAGTGTTGAAAGAAACAAAAGGTCAACCAACAATGATGAAATCTCAAAGGAAATCATTCAATAATGTTGAATGCTTTAAATGTCATAATTATGGGCATGCTGCAGCAAATTGCAGGAGCAGATCATTTCAACCTCAAACAAACAGTTCCTACATAGAAAGGTACTCTGGTTTCCTCAAGGGATATTGCTTTTCATGTAACAAGTATGGACATAAAGCAGCTGATTGCAAAAGGAGGAAGATTAGAAATACTCATTATAATTATTATGCTTATTTCTATGGACACATGAGATGTTATTCTTGTAACAAGTATGGACATGTAGAAAAAGAATGCAGGTTGAACAGATCTGAGAAAGTGGACAATTTTCAGCACACAGTTAGAAAGTTCAAGCAAATTTGGAAAAAGAAGGAGGACCGGTCAAAAACGTAGGGAGTATTGACCCTACTGCAGTCATCAACTTCTGAAGCTTACTTCTCTGAATGACTGTAGAAGTGATGTGAGATACATTATGGGGATGTATCATCACAGGGGGAGCAATGCATGATGATTCTCATGGTTGATTTAATAATTCTGGTTATGTTTATTTCTGACAGTACATATGATGTAAAGAAGACAGGTACAGGGAGTACAAGTTCAGGGGGAGATGAAGGAATGTGAAAATTTCTATGCTTCACTTTCCATACGCGGGTTAGTTGAACAAAAGTCGCGTATACACGCGAGTTATAGCAGACACAGTCACGTATTCATTAAGGATGAGAGAATTGGGATGACAGCTGAAGATCAGGAGCAGAGGTTTAGGGGGAGCATCAGTCTGACTGTTAATAATTAACTCTGTATCAACTTAGTTTCTCAAATCTAAATAATGATGATATGATACTAGGTTTATTATGTTGAAAATTATGGATGAGTCATGTTTGCTTTTTGATGAAGAGTATTCATTGCTGAGACGAAAGTCTTATAATTCAGAGACAAGGACAGATCATACAGAGATTGTTGTTGATGACTTGCTGATGAAGGTGTTCAGGTTGCACAAGTTAAGGAGGAGCACTGGTTCAGGGGGAGCAGCAGGTTGAATACTAATGATTGCATTGTTGGCACTATGACTGCTTATTCTTTGGTTATTGTGATACTCATGCTCAAATGATGATGACTTGGTACATGGTTTATTATGATGAGATTTTGAGCCTTGTTTGCTGAAAATTATCTTTTGTGCTCACACCTGGATAAATTGAAAGTCGTTTGATTCAGAAATAAGGATAGATCATACAGAGTTTGTTACTATGGTTGAGATCTTCTCCCTACATATGTTACTTCATGTTAAATATTAAAGATCATGGTGATATTGGACCACATGGATGATTGCTTGACACATATTTGAAGATGTTGTTCTGGTATGATAATTTCTCTTGGAAAGAATGTATTGATGCTGCAAAGAATCTGAAGGCTTGGTTACTAATGTGCTTATGCTACAACCGTTGGCTGACGCTTGAAGACACAACTACACTGCTCTATCTATCTGTATTCCAGGGAAGCATTCAAATATCTCAGAAAGAAGCTGAACACTGTCTTTGCCTCACAGAGGATCAGATCTGGTTAAAATATAGAATATGGTAGTGGATACGCGAATTTCATGAAACACAGTCGCGTATATACGCGAGTTCATTCACATAAAACCGCGTATTTCTGATTGCTGACAAATTTCTGCTTGGGTTCAGCTTTATTCAGCACAGCTGCAATGCTGTTTGGTATCTCTGATATCTCTGGTGGTGTTCCAGTTCTTATAATACTGTTTCAATCTCTAATGTTTTGATAAAGATGCCTTGATGATTGGTTGAAAGTGTTCAGGATGCATAAACTAAGGGGGAGCCTTAGTCATATGGAAAGGATGCTTGGATGCACAGATTCAGGGGGAGAATTAGCCTTGCTGAGTATAATGCATTGTTGGCATTATGTTGGTTCTGAAATATGTTCTCTTTCTTGAGGACTTTCTGGTGTTGAAAATGGTCATATTTGTAATTTGATGAAAAGGTCTTGTAATATTCAGTCATGTAAGGACTTGTCAAAAATTTGTAAACCCACTTGGTTGGATAGATGAGTCAAATTTGTAAACCCACTTGGTTGGGTAGTTGTATTGAAATGTGTAAACCCACTTGGTTGGGTACTTGAGTCTCATATGTAAATCCACTTGGTTGGATCTTTGATGTAAGTATGAGTCTTTGGTGATAGGAAGGTCATAGAGTCATGTACTTCATTGAAAAATATGTTTGAATATTCAACATGAGCTCAGGGGGAGCTTGGTCACTTTAGTATACATCAGATCTGCAGAATGCTTCTTCTTCATGAAGAGAAAAGGGGGAGAGTGTGTTGGTTTTGATCTGCCCTTTGCCCTTGATGTCAAAGGGGGAGAGTGACATGGTGTTTGAATGAAGATAATGGTGTCAAAGAATGGGGAGAGTGACATGGTGTCATTGTATTCTTAATGTACCTATATGTTGTGGTGATCAAACACCATCATGGTTGCCATCAAGTCCAAAGGGGGAGATTGTTGGCAATATGATGCAGAGTGTTGTCCTTGATGGCAACCCACTTAATGAAGATGAAGATATGAGATTGTTGGCATGTGTTGTCCTTGATGGCAATCCACTTGATGAAGTTATTCTTGACTTGATGGACTTGGTAAATGATGTAAATCTGATGTGATATGATGTTTGTTGGCAATATGATGCTGAGTGTTGTCCTTGATGACAACCCACTTGATAGAGTGTTGTCTTTGAATGGCAACCCACTTGTCGAAGATGATGGCAACCTATTTGATGAAGTTGTGCTTGATAAAATATGTCTTGATGAACTTGTTAAATGATGTAAATCTAATGTATCTACAGTGAGTACAGAAGGTAATGAAGAAAATAATTCATTATGAGCTAGATCTATGATGAAAAGAGTATGTCTCAAGGCATACGCGGATCTGGCTAGGAGAAGTCGCGTATGCACACGGAAAATAACGTGCCAAGTCGCGTATGGGCAAAAAGCGCTCATAAAGTGCAAAACCAGGGGTAACCACCATGGTATTGACCCATTGTATTGGGTAATGATTCGTCTAAATGACCCCGTCCAGGAATACCATCGGAAGTAATGTGGTTTTGGCTCATGGTATTGAAAAAGGGTAAACCTATATAAAGAGAAGAAATTCATTGTGTAAATCATGAGTGTGGGAGCAAGATATTTGAGCTTGAATGAATACTTCTCTCTGAAATATATCTTAATGGAAAGGGTTACAATTGAATGAAAGATTTGAATGTATGATGCATCGATGAAGAAATGATGAAGAAGGGAATCTAGATCTGGAATGTATTTGTATCTGCTAGATCTATTTATGAAATGATTAGATCTGATATGAGGTGAACATCTGTCTGAAGTAAAAGGGTTAAATATGAACTGAATATCTGATCTGAAGAAGTATGCTGCTCCATAATGACTGAAGATGTATACGCTAGTTCTGAACAGTGGAAGCGCGTATATACGCGGGTTTGGTAAAGCGAAAGCGCATATCTGTCCTGAAGTATAAACAGATGTATACGCTGGTTGATGTGAACGGAAGCGCGTGTATACGCAATATAAGTGAAAGCGAAGCGCGTATGTAAATCTAGGGTTTGCTGAAGTCTGTGGTAATAAGTGTCTGATCTGTTCTGCTGTGTTATAGCTATCTGTTGATGATGTTTGACTGTGCTTAAATGTATGGAGTGGGTCCAGTCTGAAAATATGATGAAACGTGGCCTGCAAGTTAAAATTGATGGAACGTGGTCCATAGGGGGGTGTTGAGGGTTGTAGCCTCAAGGAGGGGCTGTAGCTCCTTCCAAGTGAGGCTGGTAAACGAGATCGGGTGAAGTCGAGCTCCCTTCCAGGAGAGGCTGGTAAACGAGTCAGGGGGTTGGAGCTCCCTTCCAGGAGAGGCTGGTAAACGAGCGTAGGTGGGTGCCTGCGTGCTGGTAGAGTCTGCACCAGCACATATGTTGTAAGATGTTTTCTCTATAATAAAATATTGAAGGCTGAGCAACTGCAGCGGTGGTTTTCTCCAAACTTGGGTTTCCACCTAAAAATCCTGGTGTTCATGTGTGATGCTTTGTGTGATGGTTTATCCTGTTCTTACTGCACATGGTTACTGTTTATAGAACATCTAATAAATGAATGATGGAATTATGTAAGTGAAGAACTAATGGCATAATTAGATCTCTGGGTATACGCGAGTTTCATGAAGGATATCCGCGTGTATACGCTAGTTGGCTTTAGCAAAGTAGCGTATGGGTTTTAGAGCATGAAAAAGTAAAAAGTTTGAATATGCTGTAAATACTGATTCACCCCCCTCTTATTTCCATTGCATTTAGTATCTTTTCTTCTGCTTTGTCGGGTTACACAACATTTGCATCGTAGCTTAGGATTCTAGGTCTCATGGCCTCTGGAAATGTCATTGTGGAATTGCCATAAATTTTTTTCAAGAAGGTTCAGAATCTGAAATTCATATGGTGCGAAGCTGAAATCCTGAGGAAACTCATCAAAAAATTTCAGAGCTTGGTTCGCAATATTTTTGGAGATATGATCTGTGGAAGGTAGTGCTTTTTCAGGCTCCTGAATTTCATCTCAAAGAGGTGATCGTGGGAAAAGTTCAATAACTCTCTCTCTGGGCATCGAATTGGAGTGTCGTAAAAATTGGTTGCAAGTACACAGACTATAGTTTCTTTTCTATCAATTCAAGAGACAAAGGAAGAAACAGTGACACGTGGCAAGTCGTACAAGTTCGCTCTACTGAACCAGTCCAGAATTAGGTCATTGTGGGAGATTGGACATAAACTTTGTCTTGAGAATCCAATCGGGTCACCTATGGAATTCAAAAGAGTATTAGAGGGTTACCTAATTCTGAATTTTTTAGATATTGAAGAGCGCAAACACAGAGATAATGCAATCATAGATATAGTCCAATTTCTAAACTCAAGCTCCTCAAAAGCAAGAAAAAGGTGTGTATTTTTTTTCCGAATTGCATAAGTCTTGTTTGAAGAATAAATTTGAATTGATTCTAAGGGAATATTGTAGAATATATATTAGTATTGGGTTCTAAAAAATCCCCGTAAAAATAATTCAACACCCATTAAGCCTTTAGAAGGCTCTACTATGACTCATGAAGATGAAGAATTGCAACATGATCTACCAAAATTACAAGAGCAAGTGCACCAAATTTCACTCTCGCAAAGAGAAAAAAAAAATGAAATGGAAGTTTTAAAGAAAGGCGTGGAAGCAAAGATGGATGGTTTGAAGAATAATATGGATGGTTTGAAGAAAGGTGTGGAATCTAAGATAGATGGCATGGAAGCTGGCATGGAATCTAAGATGGATGACATGGAAGCTAAGATTGATGAAAAAATGAAAGACAACATGGAAAACATGAAGAATGATCTAAAAGCAAACATGGAAGGTTTGACAAAGTTGATACAAGAAATGTTTCCTAATGGTGAAAAGATAGTAGAGGAAACTCATGATGAGAACAAAATAAATGTTAATCGTGATTTCATAACCTATAATGTTGGCGGGAAGAACCACCATATTCCAAAAATGGATATGAGGAAGTTTGATGGAAAGGATCCTGTAACATGGATACTACATATGGAGCAATATTTTGATCTCCATAACGTGCAAAACACACAAAAGGTACGCATTGCAACTTTACATTTATAACAAAATACATTTGTATGGTATCGATGGCTTTGCTCCCGTAAAAAAATTGTCACTTGGTCAATTTTTACGGAGGAAATGATAGCACATTGAGGACTTCCAAAAATTGAATATAAGGGTAACTGATATTCCAGAGGAACACAGGATTGATCTCTTCATAGGAACTTTAAAGGATAACATCCAACATGAAGTTTGTGTTTTGGAACCTGATTCATTGGAGAAGGAATTCAGGTTGGCAAGAAAAATTGAATGTAAAATTATGGCGACAAGGAAGCCTACCACTCACTTCTATAAAGAGAGAAGTGTTGCTACTCCTAGATTTCCACAACCTACAAGGTTGACACCACAAAAATTGGAAGAAAAAAGAGCAAAAGGGCTTTGCTACAGTTGTGATAGCAAATACACTAAAGGTCATAAGTGTGCTGAGAAGAAATTATTTTACATAGATTGTGAAGAGGAAGAAAATGAACAAGAAGAGGATATACACCAGGAACCAACCGTAGAAGAGGAAGAAATGAGTCCGACCATATCGTGTAATGCATTGGCAGGAATTACCACTCCTCAAACTCTCAATATAGAAGGACATATCAAGAAAAAAAAGGTAATAGTGTTGATTGATTCAGGTAGTACCCATAATTTTATTCATTGTAAGGTAGCCAAGGAATTGAATTGTTTCCTATACCCAGCACCAGAATGTCAAGTGATGGTTGCAAATGGAGGAACTATAAATTACTCTGGAAAATGCCATAATATCAAGCTAACCATGGGGGGATATGTATTGAATAGTCCAATGCTTTCCATTCCTATGGGAGGTGTTGATGTTGTACTAGGAGTACAATGGTTACAATCTTTGGGGAAGGTAGCTTTTAATTTTCAAGAACTTTTCTTGAAATTTTTTTCAGAAGGAAAGGAAGTCGAATTACGGGGTATTGAAGGGAAGCCGGGAAGGATAATAAGCTCTAATGTCATGAAAAAGCTTCTAAATAAAGAACAACGAGGCGTAATTGCACAATTATGCTCACTAGAAGTTTCAACATCAAAATCATCTATTTCTGCAGATCTCCAACAAGTCTTGGACAATCATTCCAAGGTGTTTGAAACTCCCAAAGGACTCCCACCTATTCGTGATCATGATCATGCTACTCATTTGATTCCAGGAAGTGTTCCTCCAAACATCAGGCCTTATAGATATCCTTACTTCCAAAAGAGCGAAATTGAACGTATGATTGCAGAAATGTTAGAGGCGGGTATAATTCAACCTAGTCAAAGTTCTTTCTCTGCTTCTGTAGTATTGGTACACAATAAGGATGGATCATGGCGAATGTGTCCGGATTATAGGGAGCTCAATAAACTCACCATTAAAGACAAATTTCCCATTCCTGTGATTGATGAATTATTGGATGAATTACATGGAGCAATTTATTTTACCAAGTTGGATCTTCGTTCAGGATATCATAAATTAGAATGAAGACTGAAGATATTCCAAAAACAACATTTCGAACTCATGAGGGTCATTATGAATTTTTGGTCATGCCTTTTGGCCTTACCAATGCACCTTCTACATTTCAAGGGTTGATGAATTCCATTTTCAAACCTTCCTTAGAAAATTTGTGCTAGTATTTTTTGATGATATACTAATCTACAGCAGGTCTTGGAAGGATCATGTTGAACATGTTGACAGGGTGCTCAAACTATTGCAGGAGAAACAATTAGATGCAAAAACATCCAAATGTTTCTTTGGAGTACAAGAGGTGGAATATCTGGGTCATATTGTATCTCACGAGGGTGTTAAGGTAGACCCTAACAAAATTAAAGCCATTAAGGAATGGAAAGTCCCCACAACCATAAAGCAGTTGCGAGGATTTATCGAGTTAATAGGGTATTATCGCAAATTTGTTAATAATTATGGGAGAATAGTAGCACCTATAACAACATTATTGAAGAAAGATGCATTTTCATGGACTCCTGAAGCAACTAAGGCCTTTGAACATCTTAAAGAGGCAATGTTCCTAGCACCGGTCTTAGCTACGCCAGACTTCACAAAAACCTTTATTGTGGAATGTGATGCCTCAGGAAATGGAATTGGTGCAGTTTTAATGCAGGAAGGAAGACCCATTGCTTTTGAAAGTCGTCGAATCAAAGGAAAGTATTTACAGAAACCTATTTATGAGAAGGAAATGTTAGCAATACTGCATGCACTAAAGAAATGGCGAACTTACCTAATGGGAAGACACTTCAAGGTAAAAAATGATCATGATAGTCTTAAACACTTTTTGGAACAAAGACTATCATTAGAAGAGCAGCAAAAATGGGTCACAAAGATGTTGGGTTATGACTTTGAAATAATCTACAAAAAAGGAAAGCTTAATGTTGTTGCAGATGCACTCTCAAGAAAAAATGAAGAGGTGGAAGCATTGCTTTGTGCCATTTCTATTATCCAACCAGATTGGATAACCGAAGCAAGAGATGAATGGAAGAAGAACAAAGATGTATGGACACTCATTCAAAAGTTGCAGCAAGATCCTAGTACATCTGATACATTTAGTTGGAAAAATGATTCCTTATGGTACAAAGATCGCTTATATCTTTGTAAGAATTCCGAACTAAAACAAAAGATTCTTCTGGAATTGCACACTTCTCCTTTAGGAGGACACTCAGGATTTTTAAAAACTTACCACAGGGTGAAGAAATAATTTTTTTGTGATGGCCTTAAATCTAATATTCAAAAGTTTGTGGCGGAATGTTTGGTTTTCCAATAGAATAAAGTTGAGACAATTAAGACTCGGGGATTTCTAAAACCTTTATCCATTCCAAGTCAACGTTGGGAGGAGATTTCAATGGATTTTATCACAGGTTTACCTAAGTCTGAAGGAAAGAGTGTCATCATGGTGGTAGTTGATAGAATTACCAAGTATGTACACTTTTGTGCATTATCTCATCCATTTAAAGCAAGTACAATTGCTACTACATTTATGGACACAATTCAAAAGCTACATGGAAACCCAAGGGTTATTGTGAGCGACAGAGATCCCATTTTTACTAAAAATTTTTGGACGGAGTTATTTTCTTGTTTGGGTAATCAATTAGCTCATAGCTCATCTTATCATCCTCAATCTGATGGTCAAACTGAGATAGTAAATAAATGTTTGGAAGGATATCTTCGTTGTTTTGTATCTGATAAACAAACACAATGGGTCAAGTGTTTACCTCTTGTTGAATGGTGGTATAACACTTCCTTCCATACTGCAGCAAAAATGACCCCATTTATGGCACTTTACGGATATCATCCACCATCCATCACATCATCTTTAAGGGAAAATTCGAAGGTTCAAGCAGTGGAAGATCACATCGAGCATCAGCAAGAAGTTCTCCAACTCTTAAAGGATAAGCTGAATTTGGCACAAAATCGAATGAAACAACAGGCAGATCAACATCGCAGCGAGAGAAGTTTTGATGTAGGAGATTGGGTATTTTTACGGCTACAACCATACAAAAAATGTCCCTCAAGCAAGCTAAGAAGGATAATAAATTATCGCCAAAGTACTATGGTCCTTACAAGGTGTTGCAAAATATTGGTACTATGGCATACAAATTGGAGCTTCTCGCTTCTTCATGAGTGCATCCAGTTTTCCATGTTTCATGCTTAAAGAAGGTTATAGGCGAAAATCTTCCAGTTCAAACAATATTGCCAGAACTTGATGAGGAAGGAAAAATCATATTGGAACCTGAAGCGGTCATGGAAACAAGAACTCGACAACTACGGAATCGATCAATTTCAGAGTATCTCATGAAGTGGAAGAACTTACCCACTGAAGATTCTACATGGGAGGATGAGAATTTTATACAGAAGCACCCAGAGCTACTCAAGCGTTGAGGACAACACTTTTTTGAAGGAGAGGGGCATGTTAGGTCCCTATATTACTAGTATAGTCCCTTATTATTTTTAGTGTAACCCCCTTATTGTTATTATTGTACCCTTGTAACCCCCATTTTGTTATTATTGCGCCCTTAAATTATTATTGTTAGGTCGGCTAGGATTACATTGTGGCCCACTAGGATTACATTATGGCCACATGGACTCCTATATATAGAAAGGAGGTTTTGTAAATTGTATTATCCAAGAATTTTTCATTTATGTAATGTATTGGAGGTTTCCCCCTCGAAGTGGCTTTTTTCTAAGGCGTTGATATCTCGTTTCTTCTATTTTTAGAGCTGGTTACACAACATTCTTCTTAGACTGTGTATAGGACTATGTATAGGAGAGGCAGTAATAGGTGATGGTGCTCAGGTCTCTTTATCTAAATCAAAAAATTATGCTTCTTGTGGGGTTATCCTCTTAAGGGTTTACAAATTCTAGAGCTTCTCCTTGGTTGTGAAGGGATTAATATTTCCTAGTTTATAACTTTTCCATTTTCCTTTACATTACCTCTCTTTTTGTAACCACTATGTTTCTTATTCTTTAGTAATTATGCAATGGTGATTTCTACTTCTTCTTTTTGTGGTTGAGGTGAGGATTTGTCTTCATTGTAGGTATCAAGGTTTATCCTCTTTCTCCTTTTGTACTTATCATCCTTAGGCTGCTCTTGTGCTTCTTCTTGAAAATGACTCCTGATTAGGATGATTTCTAGGGAGTCTACTATACACTTTAAGTGAAATTCAATGAGTATCTTTATCATTCCATCATGATACATGGTATTGTCTATGGATTTTAATCTTTTCTGCACAATTCCTGATGTTTTCTTTAAGTTGTTCAGTAGGAATTATGGGAGGTTTATTTCTCCATCCTCTAGGAAATTCATTAACGATATGGCATGGTATACAAACATATAACCAAATCTATCATCGCAAGTAACAATTTTTTTAATAATTAACATCATGTACCTCCATTTGTTTTTAAGTGTCATACTCGGAATTCACTTCTTAAAAATAGTAGTGTCCATACCTAGGATTTTCAAAAAAACTTCCATTCTTCTCCATGAATTTTCCTATTCTTGAGCCATCTTTCATCAATTTTTGGAAGTTCTGTGTCTTCTTCTATGAAGGACTCTATCATCGAAAACTTTATGTCCCCAATTTCTACCTTTTTTATATCAAAGGCTCTTGTGAAGAATTTGGTGACCTCTTAGTGGAACCCATTGAAATTTTTATGAACTAGAGCCATTGTACTCTTTGGAGAATTTGCCTCATCTGCAGATAACCTTCCATGAATTTTCCTCCCACAGGCTCTGTTCTTACTATTAGACCCATGTATCTGTCGTAAGGAGTTTTCACCTTTAGAATTGTTCCTTTTTTACCAGGGGATTTTAGGGTTTGGCCCTGAGTTAAGGGTGCCAAAAGGATATTGTAGATATGTGTAGGTAAAATATATATTAGGGCGAGGGTTTAGGCACGTGAATAAGTGGGTTATAGAATGAGATAGGATCATTAATCATTAATGGATGAAATTAGTCTTGATCATCATGGGATATGATACGGATGAAGTGGAAAATTATGGATTTTTGGTTTGAACTGAGTAGAATTAGCTTTAATGATGACAATTTGAGGTGGAAAAATATGATCACCTAAATTATATACACTAATGTTTTTGAACCTTATTATTTAAAAAAAATTGTAACATACCTTGCTACTAACCTTTGTTGATCTTCTTTCTGTCTCAATTCCTCAGATGTCTTTTCAACATGATCTTCAATGGAGTCTTCAATTGGTTCTGTTCATTATGTCCTACTTCAATAAGTTGCGAAGAGTGTAACAGAGCTGCAAATGTGATGAAAACTGCAGATTATTCTGAGCACTTCAAAAATGTAGCAATTCTATAGATAACCTTTTATTTCTTTTGAAAGAGAGATGGAACAAAGAATTTGGGATTTTTAGAATGGGAGAAAATATAAGATGTCAGAAATGAGCTCTGATTTTCACCTTGTATTTTCTGTATAAGGATGCCAATCATTGATTGGTTTTTATACTTATACAATTATTTTTATTTTTATATATATTTTTTAATATATATATATATATATATATATATATATATATATATATATATATATAAGAAGACTAAAAGTTGGGAAAGAAGAAGGATTCTTCTTCACCAACTTCATATCAGCATTGTCCTGAATTTTTTTGATAAATTCCTCCTTTGTAATTTTTTTATGATAGACGTTCAGTAAATGTCCATTCACAAGAAGAGGTACCTTTTCTTCATCAATTTTACTTATCATGACTGCCCCATTGTCAAATAATTTTTCGATCTCACAAGCCAATGAGTCTAAAATTTTCCTTGGAAGTCTCTAAACTTTGAATCGAACAAAAGTTCCCAATCTCCTGCTTGAAATTTTATTTCTTTTATGTACTTATCATGCCATCTAGACCTTTTTTTCTCAACTAGACTTATTCTTTTATCTCATCAAGCTCATTGAATTTCCCCATTATATTCTTTTGGGCTTCTGATAAATCAAGTCCCAATATGACTGTTGTCTTGAAAGTTTTGATCTGGAATTATATTGGAAACAAGAATTGTTACCCATAAAAAATTTCATACGAAGTATGTCCTATTGTATTCCTCCATTTAATCCAATAGGCCCATAAGGCTTCAGGAAGCCTATCTGCCCAATCCTTCCTAGGTAGATGTATAGTCTTTGTGAGGCTTGCTTCGATCACTTTATTGGTGGACTCCAATTGTCCATTTCCCCGTGGATGATATGGATTAGAATTTCTGTGTCTAATCTTATATCCCTCCACAATATTTTGCACCATCCTGGATGTAAACTGAGATCCCTGATGTGTCACAATTTCCCTTGGGGCACCAAAAAGAGTGAAAATATCCTCGAAGAGAAACGAAACTACAACCTTTTCATTAGCAAAAGAAATTGTTGTAACCTCTATCCATTTTTTACATAATCAGTGCAAACCAGAATGTACCTCTCTTTTTTTGATGGTGTATTGATTGGTTCAACGAAATGCAGGGCACATTTTTCAAAGGTTCGATGAGTACCTGAGGTTGTAAGGGAATTTCATATGTATGAATAGGTTTCCCCATTCTTTGACAACTGTCACAACTTTTTACATATTCCTTGGCATATTTAATGATGGATGGCCGATAATATCATAAATCAAGGATATTATAAGCAGTCCTCTTATCAGCAAAGTTACCACCACAACGTTAATCATTGCATGCCTTCAGAATTTTAGGTATTTCATCTTCTTGTACACATCTCCTAATGATGATATCTCGACCTGTTTTATACAATTCATTATTTACCCATGAGTATACTTTACTTGTTTGAATTATTTTTCTCTTTTCTCCAGGAAACAAGTATGCTGGTAAAGTTCCTGTAGCTAAGTAGTTAGCAGTGTCTGCAAACTATGAAGCTTTAGTAGATATTTCAAAAATATATTCATAGGGAAAATTATCCTCTACTGGAGTATCATTATTGTAATTTTGAATTATAGACAAGAAATCAACAACTGTGTTTCATTTTCCAGGCTGATCTATAATGGTGATGCTAATTTCTTGTAAGATTAATAACCATCTTGTGATTCTGCCATTAGTGATTGATTTATTAATTACATAACTAATTTCAGAATGATCTATATGAATAAAGGTTTGTAGCCAATGATGTAATGTCTAAACTTGTTAATAGCAGGAACAACAACTAGAAACTCTTTTTCAGTAACAACATAATTTAACTCAGTAGGAGTCAAATTGTTTCTTGTGTAGTAGATGACATGGGGGGTAAAATTTTTTGTCCTAATACAACTCTGAGAACTATCTCTGAAGCATTTGTGGAAATATGAAAAATGTATTTTCCAATTGGATCCATTTAATATAGGTGCCTCAGATATTTTTTTTTTAAGTTTCAAATGCCAATTGAAAATCAAGATTCCAACAAAATTCACAATCTTTGGTAAGAAATTTGAAGAGTGGAGATGCAATTTTCGTGAAGTTTTCTATAAATATTCTATAGTACCCTATAAAACCTTGAAAAATTCTAGCATCCTTTTGACAACTTGGAATTGATAATTTGGAGATGACTTCAACTTTGGATGAGTCTACTTTAATTCCATCCCCTGAAATGTGGTGTCTTAAGACAATTCCTTCAGTAAACATCATAAAGCATTTTTCATGACTTTGTGAAATATTTTCTTCCTTACATATTTTAAGAACATTTTCCAAATTTTCAAGTGCCTCTTCAAAATAGTTTCCATAAACTATAAAATAATCCATTTACACTTCCACACAATCATGTATTATATAAGAGAAAATTCCTAATACTTCTCTTTGGAATGTTGCAGATGCATTGCACAATCCAAAAGGAAGTACTCGGTAAGCATAGGTTCCCCATGGACAGGTGAATGTGGTTTTGTCTTGGTCTTCAGGTGCTACTTGAATTTGATTGTAACCACTAAAACTGTCCAAGAATGAGAAATATTTCTTCCTTGCTAATGTATTAAATACTAGATCTATGAAAGGCAATGGGAAATGATCTTTTAGAGTAGCCTTATTCAATTCTCGATAATCAATGCATACCCTCCATTTACCATTATTTCTAGGGAAAATCACCAAGGGAGAAACCCACTGACTGTCTAAAATTGGATAAATGAAGTTTACATTCAGAAATGTTTGCAATTCTCCTTTCACAATTTCCCTAAGATTTGGATTCATCCTTCTTTGATGTTGTTTTATAGGCCTAGAGTTTTCCTCAATTTAGATATGATGTATGCAAGTCTTAGGATTAATTACCTTCATGTCAGTGTACTCCCTTGCGTATGTAGAAGAATTTTTTTATAATGTTTTGACTAACTCTTATTGTTGGAATTTTTATATGTTTTTGTTTATGTTTAAATATTTTCTTGAAAATATTTCAATGTTTTTGTAATGTTTTGATTAAATCTTCTTGTTGGAATTTTCTAGGTTTTTGTTTATGTTTAAATATTTTCTGGAAATATTTCAACTACAGAGTTACCAAATTCTTCTATAGAATATAAAGACATCTATCTCAATGACAAGTATTCAACATTACATTGTTCTTGAAAATTATGATCATCTTCACATTGTAAAGATGTTTCAAAAATTTCTATTGAATTTACAATTTTTCTTCACTAATATGAGAAATAGTAAAGAGAGTTTTTATATCATTGTCATCATGCATCCATTCTCCATTTTCTATTTCTGTAATTGTTTTATCTCGAGGGTATAGAGTGAATTTATTTGTTGAATTACCATCAGAAATAAGCATATCACTAGATCTAGAACTAATGAAATCATCAATTGTATCTAACCAACGTCTTCCTAATATCAATGGATGTCCCCCTAGGTTCTTCTTGGGAGTTAAGATCATAAAATTAAGTGGATATTCCCAATATTCTAAGGAAACATAAATTTCTTCTAATACACCATCTAGCTTCATCACTGATCTGTCTGGTAATTGTAGTAATGTTGGTGTAATATGAAGGTTTGGAAGCCTAAGTTGTTCTATGGTTTGTTTTCTCATGATGTTTATGGCTGCACCTAAGTCAATCAATGTATTTGGAATCACAATAAAATTGATGTGTGTTTTTATAGCTAGACTTCCTTGGTCCAAATATTTTTTTATGGCTACTTTTCCCATCATAATGTCTGAAATTTTTCCTACTAACTGAATCCTTTTTACTTCTTTTATTTTTCTTCCTCATTTTTTTATGCTCAAATATATTATTGCTTTACATAGGATAGGAATATATTTAATGGTTTGTAAAAAAGGGATTTTGATACAAACATTTTTCAATTCGTCTAGAAAATCATAGTTAGGAAAAAAAAATCTACCCCTCTATCGATTTGTAATCTTTCAAGGAAAGAAGGGTTAGAAATAAACACTGAAGGTTTCTCTATGATAGGAGTTGATTTTATTGGGTTTTCTTGTTTTTTATTTTGAGAATTTTGATTTTGTTGAAGGGATGTCCCTTCTCCTGAAATTTAATTTTATTGTAGATAAATTTCTTCATTAATATCATATTTTTCTTGAATAAGAACAGAGGGATTTTTCCTTTCTAATATCCTACCAGATCTAATTTTGACATTGTTAAGATCTAGTGGAGTAATCATATAAGTTGGAAAATTTTTTCCTTCTATGTTATAATAATTTTAATCATTTTTATTGTTCGAGTTTGGTAATGGCTGGGCAGGTATTTGATTTGGCCTTTGTGGAAATGGTAATAAAAGTTGTGGGTTATGTTTTTGGAATTGGGGTTGTTTATTATGTTGTGGAAAATGTTGGGGAGGATAGTTTGGATAGGATTGTGGATATTGTTGATACAGAGAGTATCTACCATAAGGATTTTGCATTCCTTGTGTCCAAGGTTCAGGCTGGGACCAAGGTTGTTGCCATGGCATTGATGAATTCCAATTTTTTAGTGGGGGTTGCTTACACATTTTATTGTTAAAATCTTGAGTTTGTGGCCCTTGCCGTGGTATTATAGAGACAAAACAAAGAGGTTCTACTAGATGTGGAGCTACTTCTTCTTGGAAAACAACATAAGACTTGGTATAGAGGCACATATTTTTGTTTCATTATTTTCTGCACAAATAACACAGGTCTCTATGACTTTTAAATCAAGAGGAAATTCTCTTTCAAGGCATGTTTCTTTCTACATTTAGGCAAAAAATAGTTAAGGCATCAGTTTCAACTTTCTTCTTGTTTTGTAATTTAAGGGTGTCTATTTGTTCACTAAGACTCCCTTAAATTCATAAAGAATATTTCCAATTTCTGCCCTACTTATTATTCTAGTTCAAGATTTATTCACTCTAGAGAGAATAGAAACTGTTGCATTTTTCCCAGTTTTTTATTTTCCTTTCCAAATATTAATGCATAATTCAGAAATTTTAGATAATGATAGTTGAGAGATGTCTCCCTTTCCCATCATGTTACAAATTTCTATCCATTCATCTCTGATGGCTTTCAATAAGAGAAATTTTAAATTATCTTGATCTAAGTTTTCCATTTTAGCTCTTTTTATGTTGTTATTGAATCTCTCAATTAAGTCTTCCAAGTTGTCATCCTCTCTTTGAATCATTTTAAATACTTCATCCTTCCAATTAATATGTGTTCAATAATCCAGATATATTTGTAAAAATGAACTTTTCATCTCATCCCATGTCCTAATAGATTGTGTTATCAAGCCCATGAACCATTATAAAGCTGCACCCTTGAGTGTTGTAGGAAATAGATTCAATTTTTTAGAGTCTTTTATGTAGTCATATTATCTACATAAAACCTCAAATTAAAATTAAAATGTTTCAGGATCTTCATTCCTTTATCCATCGAAATTGGGAAGGATGGAAGGTGAAATATTTTTCATTGTGGCATTTGTATCCTCATTAACTATAGCAAATCCAACAGCGTTATGGTCTTACCTATTTTATCCTCTTCCTCTACCTCATCCTCCACCTCGTCCTCCCACTCTTCTTCCACGTCCTATTCTTAAGGCTTCTCCATTCATAAGTTCTCCTTCTCCTTCTCTTGCCATTGTAGATTCCTTAGAACTAATGTAGGGTTCTAACTATAGAGTTTTTGTTTTCTTCATATGCTTCTTCTATCAATGGGATATTGAAGAAAGCTTATTCTTCTTCTTCGCTAGGGATTTCTAACTCTTGAGCTAGAATATGCTCTCATGTAGAGGTGAAAAACGTTACTCCTTATGTTAGAGGTCTAGGATATTCCTCTTATAAGATTTCCTCAGTAGATGAAGTTGGAGAATCTCCTGGGTGGATTTATGACCTTAAGACTTCAGGGAGTCTATGTCTTGTGAAAAATGAATATGAGTTTGAGATGGTGTTATGGCACTTCGTGGTCTTGGTGGAGTGAGTGGTGTTACTGGAATCAAACTTCCACCTCTAGCTATGAGTCTATGCCTAGAGTCTCTTCCTCTATGCAAATATTTTTTTTTAGATGCAATAAATAAGTCTTCCTAATTACACTTCCCTGGAAACGACGCCAAATTTTTTAGTCAATTTAATGTCTTAAATTTTATCATAAATCATAGACCAAGGTTAGTAATCTGATGAAGTGTGGTGCACTATGTATGCTCAGATGACCTTCTTTCTTACTTCGTTGTGTATTTTTATATATTGTTTTTGGGGAGTTTGTATTTTATGCGTAATGTTAAGAACTAAAATTGATCTAAGGAATGAAATATAATATTCTAAATGAAATATTTAAATGCTAAGAAAAAGCTAAATCTAAAAGAAATTTAATGATGAAAACTTAATCTTTAACAACTAAGAAAAGGACATGTTATTTTTAATCTAAGAAAAGAAATTGATTTACAAATTACTCTTAATGAAATTAATGAAATATAAAATCGAAAAGAAGGAAGAAAAATAAATGTTATTTAACTAATATATTTTGCATAAAAATAAATCAATCTTTGGATGGTTAAAATCTAAGCTATGTTAGACTATTCTTTGTTGGCAAAACATCTATGGAAAACATCTAATTTAACTGATTCTGCATTTAAACAAAGCACTATTCTAGGTTCTATTGAATTCTACTAATCTCTAAATGTTGTTCTCTCTATAAAAATAATTAAAATAAAACCATATCCTACTTTATCAATTGAGAACATTAATTCTATGAAAACATAGCATCTAATATAATTTTAAATCTATTTGAAATGATCAAAATGTAATTCTAATATAACTCTACCCTATTTTTAAATCTATCTTAAAATGATCAACATATAACTTCTAATCTAACTCTATTCTAATTCCCATGGAATGAAAGCATAAAATCTATTATTCTGAAATTGAACTAACTGTGCTAATTGAATTCAAATTTAACTAAGGCAAGGAAATAATGACATAGTATCTATTGTGAAAAATAATATGTTTAAAATAAATCTCATGGTTGTTGTGTAATCATATGCAAGAATATATTTCAATTGGAAGATGACAGAGTCATGTTCATGAAATAATTCAGGCGAGCATAAGATACAAAAAACTGTGGAAATGCAAACAATTGATTCAGAAAAAATTTAGAAAATAATTAACATGAAACTAAACTTTGATATGATGAATAATCAAACTACGGATTGATGAGAAATTAACTATGAATCAGCAAGAATTTAAACTATGAAATGATGAAAATTAACTATGAAAAAAAAGGAAATTAAGCTATGAAATGACAATAAACTAAACTACGAAATGAATATTGAAACCTCCTTTCTGTGCAGGGGTCCTCTGCAACGGAATGAGTGTCAAATATACTTAGGCTATCTATGCATCAATGGTCTCTAACTGGTCTTCTTCATTAATAAAATTGCGCTTCTTCACAATATTATCACAAAATTGAGCTTATTCACAGTTTAAAAAAACCGGTATTTATACAAGTTTTTGAATTTACTGTCTCAGACAATTTCGCCCATGGAAAGAAAAATAAAGCTAAGACTAGAAGTCTATTCAGAAGAAAATTTCTCATCGCTCATTCTCGATTTTCTACGTAAGATAAAATTGGGAATCTTTGTCCATTGATCTCGTTCCTTCTCATGACCAGTCTTTGACCACGCCATGATCATTCTCAAAATTGAATAGGTAAATATGGTATGGTCCATGTGTGGACCATTTCATAGGTACCCATATGAATCGCTTCTTCATTTACTTCTTGAAACATGTTAAACAATAACGGTGGCTGCAGAAACAAAGGTTAGCTACAGAATTGCATAATTTTTTTAGCTAATTACTTAAATGCATCTAAATAATAAGAAAAATTATAATTTAAAGTACAAAGCATATAAATGCCTTCTCAGATGTAAAATGTGTCAATTATCACTGATTGAGTTTATGGATTTGTGAAAAAGGAAGAAAATATGGTGGAAAAAGATGTCAAAATAGGAACATTTTTAAGGTTCAACAACATATCAAGAAGAAAAATATAATAATTCTTATTGATTCGGGTACTACCCATAATTTTATTAAATCTAAGGTAGCCAATCAATTGAATTTCTTACTACACCTACTGCCATAGTGTCAAGTAATGGTGGAAAATGGAGGAACTATAAATTGCTATGGAAAGTGCCATCATATCAAGCTAACCATGAGGGAACATGTATTAAATGGTCCAATGCTTTTCATTCCAATCAGTGGTGTTGATGTTGTACTAAGAGTAAAATGGTTGCAATATTTGGGGATCGTAGCTTTTAATTGTCAAGAAATTTTCTTGAATTTTTTTTTGGAAGGAAAGGAAGTTGAATTATGGGGTATCACATGGAAGCTAGGAAAGATACTAAGCTATAATTTCATGACAAATATTCTGAAAAAAAAACAACGAGGCTTAATTTCACAATTATGCTCACTAGAAGTTCCAACATAAAAATCATATATTTCTCCATATATCCAAAAACTCTTAGACAACCATTCCAAGGTGTTTTAAACTCCCAAATAACTCCCACCTATTCATGATTATGATCATGCTATTAATTTGATTCCAGGAAATGTTCCTCCAAACATCAGGCCTTACAGATATCCTTATGTCCAAAAGAGAAAAAATGAAAGTATGATTGAAAAAATGCTAGAGGTTAGTATAATTCAACCTAGTCAAAGTTATTTCTCTACTCCAGTAGTATTTTTGCACAAGAAGGATGGATATAGAACATGTTTCTGGATTATAGGGAGCTCAATAAGCTCACTATTAAAGATAAATTTCCCATTCCTGTGATTGATGAATTATTGGATGAATTACATGGAAAAATTTATTTCACCAAGTTGGATATTTGTTGAGGATATCATCAAATTAGAATGAATACTAAAGACATTCTAAAATCAACATTTCATACTGATGAGGGTCATTATGAATTGTTGGTCATGCCTTTTGACCTTACCAATGCACCTAAATTTCAAAGGACCTTGATGAATTCCATTTTCAAACCCTTCCTTAGAAAATTGTGTTAGTACTTTTTGATGATACACTAATATACAACATGTCTTTGAAGTATCATGTTCAACATGTTGACATCATGCTCAAACTATTGCAGGAGAAACAATTATATGCAAAAACCTCCAAATGTTTCTTTGGGGTACAAGAGGTTGAATATCTCGTTCATATTGTATCTCGAGAGGGTGTTAAGGTAGACCCTAACAAAATTAAATCCATTAAGGAATGGAAAGTCCCCACAACCATAAAGCCATTGTGAGAATTTCTTGGGTTAACAAGGTATTACTGCTAGTTTGTTAAGAATTATGGGATAATAGAAGCACCTTTAACAACATTATTGAAGAAAGATGAATTTTCATGGACTCTTGAAGCAACTAATGCCTTTGAATATCTTAAAGAGGAAATGTATCAAGCACCAGTCTTAGATACGCCAAACTTCAAAAAAACCTTTATTGTGGACTGTGATGCCTCAGGAAAGGGAATTGGTGTTGTTTTAATGCAAGAAGGAACACCCATTGCTTTTGAAAGTCGAACAGTCAAAGGAAAGTATTTACAAAAAGCTATTTATAAGGAAATGTTGGCAATAGTACATGCACTAAAAAAATGGCGACCTTACCTAATGGTAAGACACTTCGAGGTAAAAAATGATCATGATAGTCTTAAATACTTTTTGGAACAAAGACTATCATTAGAAGACTAGAAAAAATGGGTCACAGATATGTTGGGTTATGAATTTGAAATCATCTAGAAAAATCGGAAGCTAAATTTTGTTGTAGATGCACTCTCAAGAAAGGATGAGGATGTGGAAGCATTGCTTTGTGTCATTTCTATTATCCAACCAGATTGGATAACCAAAGCAAGGGAGTAATGGAAGAATAACGAAGAATTATGGAAACTCTTTATAAATTTGCAGCAATATCCCAGTACATCTGATACATTTAGTTTGAAAAATGATTCCTTATGGTACAACTATCTTTGTAAGAATTACCAACCAAAACAAAAGATTCTTTTGGAATTACACACCTCTCCCTTAGGAGGTCACTCAAGATTTTTAAAAACTTACCATAGGGTGAAGAAAGATTTTTTTTGGGATGGCCTTAAATCTAATATTCAAAATTTTGTGGCAGAATGTTTGGTTTTCCAGACAATCAAATTTGAGACAATTAATACCCCTGGTCTTCTACAACCTTTATCCATTCCAATTCAACATTGGGAGGAGGTTTCAATGGATTTTATCACACATTTACCTAAGTCTAAAGGAAAGAGTGTCCTCATGGTTTTAGTTGATAGAATTACCAAGTATGCACACTTTATTTCATTATCTCATTCATTCAAAGTGAGTACATTTTTTACGGCATTAATGGAAACAATTAAAAAACTACATGGAAACCCAAAGATTATTGCAAGCGATAGCGATCCCATTTTCAATGGAAATTTTTTGATGGAATTATTTTCTTATTTGGGTACTCAACTAGCTCATAGCTCATCTTATCATCCACAATCCAATGGGAAAACAAATATAGTGAACAAATGTTTGGAAGGATATATTTGTTGCTTTGTATCTTATAAACAAACACAATGTGTCAATTGGTTACCTTTGGCAGAATGGTGGTCTAACACTTCCTTCCACACTACAGAAAAAAGTACCCCATTTATGACACTTTATGGATATCATATGCCATCCATCACATCATATTTAAGAGAAAATTCTAAGGTTCAAGCAGTGGAAGATCACATTGAGCATCAACAACATGTTCACCAACTCTTAAAGGATAACCTAAATTTGGAACAGAATTGAATGAAACAACAGGAAGATCAACATCTTAGCGACAATGGTTTTGATGTAGGTGACTAGGTATTTTTATGGATACAGCCCTACAAACAAATTTCCCTCAAGCAAGATAAGAAGGATAATAAATTATCACCAAAGTACTATGGTCCTTACAAGTTGTTGAAAAAGATTGGTACTATGACATACAAATTGGATCTTACTACATCTTCCCGAGTGCACCCAGTTTCCGATGTTTCATGCTTAAAGAAGATTATAGGTGACAAAATTCTAATTCAAACATATTACCAGAAATAATGAGGTATGATAAATCATATTGTAACCTAAAGTAGAAATGGAAACAAGAAATCAAAGAGGCTAATTTCTAAGGCGTTCATCTATATTTTCTTCTATTTTGTGAGCTGGTTTCATAACATTTGGAATCATAGCTTTGGATTCTAGGGTTTTACATCTTCAAAATGGTTATCGTATTTTCATAATAGAGGAATTTTGATGGTAAGGATCTGGTATCATGGATACTACAGATGGAGCAATATTTTGATCCCCATAATGTGCAACACACACAAAAGGTACGAATTGCAACTTTATAATTAGAACCCAATCAATTTCTATGGTATAAATGGCTTTGTTCTTGTAAACCACTTGTCATGTGGTCAATTTTTATGGAGGAAATGATAGAACATTATGAAGATACAAAGAGAAACACCTTCTTTAACCAATTGATAAATCTCAAACAAAAATATTCAATGGAGGTGCACATTAAGGACTTATAAAAATTGAATATAAGGGTAAATGATATTTTGGATGAGAATAGGATTGATGTATTCATAGGGACTTTAAAGGATAAAATCCAATATGACGTTCACCTTTGGGAATCTGTTTCATTGGAGAGGCATTCAGGTTGGAACAAAAAATTGAAAGAAAATTATGGAAACAAGGAAGCCTACCACTGATAGCTGTAAATATGGATGTATTTTTTCTCTTAGCCTTCCACAACCTAAAAGGTTAACACCACAATAATTGGAATAGAAAAGAGAAAAACAACTTTGTTACAGCTGTGATACACTAAAGGTCATAAGTGTGCTGAGAAGAAATTAGTTTACATAGATTGTGAAGAAGAGGAATAAAATGAAGAAGAAACTTCAAAAGAAGAGGATATAAACCAGGAACCAACCTTAAAGAAATAAGAAATAAATATGACCATATGTTGTAATGCATTTGTAGGAATTACCACTCCTAAAACTCTCAAAATAGAAGGACATATCAAGAAGAAAAATGTAAAAGTGTTTATTGGTTTAGGTAGTACCCATACTTTTATTCATCGTAAGATAGCTAAGGAATTGAATTTATTCCTATATCTAGCACCAAAGTGTCAAGTGATGGCTGCAATTGGAGGAACTATAAATTACTATAGAAAGTGCCATGATATCAGGCTAACCATGGGGGAATATGTATTGAATAGCCTAATGGTTTCCATTCCAATGGGTGGTGCTCATGTTGTACTACAATTTTAATGGTTACAATCTTTGGGGACTATAGCTTTTAATTTTCAAGAACATTTCTTGAATTTTGTTTGGGAAGGAAAGGATGTTGAATTACGAGGTATTGCGGGGAAACCAGGAAAGATAATCAACTCTAATGTCAAGAAAAAGCTTCTAAAGAAATAACAACAATGTGTAATTTCACAAGCAAGCTCACTATGGGTTCAAACATCAAAACGTATATTTCTCCAGATCTCCAAAAAGTATTGGACAATAATTCCAAGGTGTTTGAGACTCCCAAGGGCCTCCCACCTAATCGTGATCATGATCATGATATTCATTTGATTCCAGGAAGTGTTCCTCTAAACATCAGGCCTTAGATATATCCTTATGCCCAAAGAGTGAGATTGAATGTATGGTTACAGAAAGCTAGAGGTTGGTATAATTCAACCTAGTCAAATTTATTTCTCTGCTCCCACAAGAAGGATGGATCATGGGGCATGTGTATAGATTATAGGGAGCTCAAAAAGCTCACTATTAAAGATAAATTTCTTATTCTTGTCATTGATGAATTATTGGATGGCCTTAAATCTGATATTCAAAATTTTGTAGCGGAATGTTTTGGTTTTCAAACAAAATAAAGTGGAGACAATTAATACCCTGGGTCTGTTACAACCCTTATCAATTCCAAGTCAACGTTGGGAGGATATTTCAATGGATTGTATCACAGGCTTACCCAATTCTGAAGGAAAGAGTGTCATCGTGGTGGTATTTGATAGACTTACCAAGTATGCACATTTTTGTGCATTATCCCATCCATTCAAATCTAGTATATTTGCTACTGCATTTATGGAAATAATTAAAATGCTACATGGAAACCCAAAGATTATTGTGAGCAACAGATATCCCATTTTCACTAGGAATTTTTGGAAGATTTTTTTTTTTTTTTTGGGTACTCAACTAGCTCATAACTCATATTATTATCCTCAATTTGATGGGAAAACTAAGATAGTGAACTAATGTTTGGAAGGATATCTTCGTTTCTTTGTATATGGTAAACAAACACAATGGGTCAAGGGGTTACCTCTAGCTAAATGGTGGTATAACACTTCCTTTGACACTACAACAAAAATGACCGCATTTATGGCACTTTATGGATATCATCCATTATCCATCACCTCATCTTTAAAATAAAATTCCAAGGTTCAAGGAGTGGAATACCACATCGAGCATCAACAAGAAGTTCTCGAACTCTTAAAGGATAACCTAACTTTGGTGCAGAATCAAATGAAACAACAAGAAAATAAACATCATAGAGAAAAATGTTTTGATGTAGGTGACTAGGTAATTTTATGACTAATACCATGCAAAAATATGTCCCTCAGGAATGCTAAATAAGGATAATAAAAAGTTTCCAAGGTACTATGGTACTTAAAAGGTGTTGGAAAAGGTTGGTACTATGGCATACAAATTAGAGCTTCCTACATTTTCCCGATTGCACCCAGTTTTCCATGTTCCATGCTTAAAAAAGGTTATAGGTGACAAAATCCCAGTGCAAACAATATTTCCAGAACTTGACCAAGAAGGAAAAATCATATTGGAACTTGAAACAGTCTCGAAAAAAAGAACTCGACAGTTGCAAGATCAATCAATTTCAGAGTATCTCATCAAGTGGAAAAAATTACCCGTTGAAGATTCCACATGGGAGGATGAGAATTTTACACAGAAGAATCCAGAACTACACAAGAGTTGAGAAAAACACTTTTTTGAAGGATAGGGGCATGTTAGGTCCCTATAATACTAGTGTAGCCCCTTATTTTTATTGTTAGTCTAGCCCACTTATTATTGTTGTTTTGCCCATGTAGTCACCATATTGTTATTTTTGGGGCCCATAGAAGCCCACTATTGTTTTTTTTTTGGTAGTTTATACTAATGCTAATCACCCACAGGTTTTTAACCCATGACCTTGCACAGAGAGTGCCTTAACAATGCACCCCATTACCAATTGCTCCATACCACATGGGCTCCCTAGTGTTATTGTTGTGCCCTTACATTATTAGTTTTATGTAGGCTCTGATTATATTGTGGCCCCTTAGACTCCTATACAGAGAAAGTAGGTTTTTTCATTTATATCATCCAATAATTATTCATTTATGTAATGTAAAGGAAGTTTCCCCCTCGAAGAGGTTGATTTCTAAGTCGTTGATATATCTTTTCTTCTATTTTGTGAGTTGGTTTCATAACAATGATAGTCTATTTGAGCAAGTAGATGAAGTACTAGAGGGGTTTCCTATAGAAATTATACAAACAATATGTATACCAATGGATTCAATCCTATCATGAAATGTTACAAAGAAAGATACTGAATCCTTCTACAATTAATTTGTAGAAATTAAACATGATTGCAAAATCATACCAAGTAAGAAAAAAGAAACAAATCAATCGCACAACAAAGATATTTTTCTCGGGGAAATATTGCTGCTTAAAGCCTCTCTATATTTATTTTATAATCAACCAAGGAATCATGAAACAATACAATGCTCTCTTCTCATAAAATTTCGTTGAACTCTACCAACTGTCTCACACTGATCCGGATGAAATCAACCAACAATTAGCCAATTTTCTGCCTCTGTTATGCCTGCCTTGCTTGTACAATTCTAAGAAAAATTGATCCCTATTAATTAGGAAATTAAACCTTCCAAAACTGTGTAATACATCATGGGTAATCCTATGGTTTTCTAATTGCGTGCCGACAATTTACTAATAATAAAACTGATAGATAACATCCCTTTAACCTCTATCTCAACTGGGTCTTCATCAGAACTGCCATGCATGCAACTATTAAGAGTAAATCATTAGTCACTTAAGAGATCACTGCATGTGAATGAAATCTTATTGAATTGACTTGACCTCTCACTATTGCAACAATCATTTACAACTAGTTAGACTAACTTCAACTCACTTAATTGAGTTAATTAATTTCTCATGCATTAAACTAATAGAGTAACTGCAACTTGGACTCTAAAACAAATAGAATCACTCTAAATGCCTCACCAACCACCCTCAACTCAAATTTCATGAGCTAACTAAGTCTATCACACTCAGTTAACTATTACAAGTGATTATGAGATAAGATTACAGTTTATTGTCCAATTTAATTAATGGAAAATTAAATTAGACACAAATTTCTTGGTGACTTTTCAACACTCCCTTTCAACAAGAAAGGGATTATAAGTTTCCCTGATCTTGTCTCTCTGGTATTAGAATTTTCTCTTCGCGAGTGCCTTCATTAGAATATTTGCATCCTGATCCTTCGTGGGAATGTACTAAAGTAACATAATGCGTACCTAAACACAATCTCTAAGATGGTGGTACCATATGTCAATATTCTTGGACCTGTCATGGAATACTGGATTAACCAAGAATATTATGCAACTCTAGTTATCACAATGTATCACCGTTGGATCCATTTGATGAACAAAACAGGCAAGCTGTTGAAATATGATCGAGTGTTGTCCTTGATGACGACCTTTGAATGAAAGATGAAGACATGCGACTATTGACATGTGTTGTCCTTGATGGAAAACCACCTGATGAAGTTATTCTTGACTTGATAGACTTGGTAAATGATGTAAATCTGATATGATATGATGTTTGTTGACAATATGATGCTGAGTGTTGTCCTTGAAAGGTAACCCACTTGATGAAGTTGTGCTTGATAGAATATGTCCTTGATGAAGGAAATCTGATGTATCTACAGTGTGAACAGAAGGCAATGAAGAAAGGAATTCATCATGTGCTAATTCTATGATGAAAAAGAGTATGTCTCTAGGTATACGCGGATTGGCCTAGGGGAAGTCGCGTATGCACGCGGAAAATAACGTGCCAAGTCGCGTATGGGCAAAAGCGCTCAAAAAGTGCAAAACCAAGGGTAACCACCATGGTATTGACCCATTGTATTGGGTAATGATTCGCCTAATTGACCCCGTCCAGGTAGTTTTGGGCTTATGGTATTGTTTTGGTCCATGGTATTGAAAAAGGGGCTCATGGTATTGAAAAAGGATAAACCTATATAAGGAGAAGAAATTAATTGTGCAAAACATGAGTGTGGGTGCAAGATGTCTGAGCTTGAATGAATACTTCTCTCTGAAGTAGATCTGAATGGAAAGGGTTACACTTGAAGATAAATCTGAATGTATGATGCACCAATGATGAAGAAGGAGATCTAGATCTGAAATGCACTTGTATCTACTAGATCTGCTTATGGAAGGCCTAGATCTGTGATGAGGCGAACATCTAGGCGAACATCTGTCTGAAGTAAAAGGGTAGATCTGAACTGAATATCTGATCTGATGAAGTATACTGCTCTGTAATGATTGAAGATCTATACGCTACTTCGCCGCGGAGGAAGCGCGTATATACGCGGCTTCAGCGAAGAGAAAGCGCGTATGCGCAATAAAATATACACTGAGGTATACGCTGGTTTGTGTGGACGAAAGCGCGTATATACGCGACATCAGTGAAGTAAAAGCGCGTATGCAAACTAGGGTTTGCTGAAGCAAGGGGTATGAAATATCTGATCTGTTCTGCTGTGTTTCTGATATCTGATCTGTGTTGATAAGTATCTGTTGGTGATGTATGTTTGTGCTTAAAAGTAAGGAAAGGGTCTAGTCTGGAAATATGATGAAATGTGGCCTGCAAGTGGTGTTCTATTGAAGTTGTTGGATCCAGTGTGAAAATTGATGAAACGTGGTCCAAGGTGGTGCTGAAGGTTGTAGCCTTCAGTCACGGGGTTGTAGCTCCCTTCCAGGTGAGGCTGGTAAACGAGATCGGGGGGTCGTAGCTCCCTTCCAGGAGAGGCTGGTAAACGAGTCAGGGGGTTGGAGCTCCCTTCCAGGAGAGGCTAGTAAACGAGCGCAAGTGGGTGCCTGCGTGCTGGTAGAGTCTGCACCAGCACATATGTTGTAAGATGTTTTCTCTATAATAAAATATTGAAGGCTGAGCAACTGCAGCGGTGGTTTTCTCCCGACTTGGGTTTCCACCTAAAAATCCTGGTGTTCATGTGTGATGCTTTGTGTGATGATTTATTCTGTTCTTACTGCACATGTTTACTGCATAATGAATATCTGATGAATAAAGGAAGGAATGATTTAAGTGAAGAATTAATGACATAAATAGATATCTGTGTATACGCGAGTTTCGTAAAGGGTATCCACGTATATACGCAAGTCTGGTTCAGGAAAGTAGCGTATGCATTTTAGAAGCAAGAAAAAGTGAAAGTTTTGAATATGCAGTAAATACTGATTCACCCCCCCCTCTCAGTATTTTTCCCAACAATTGGTATCAGAGCAGGTCCTTGTGCAGAAGCTTGATCGCTTAAAGGAGATCCGTCGCAATGGGAAGTCAAGAAGGAGTAATGTCTATAAAGCCACCTCTATTCGATGGAAGCAATCTGATATTCTGGAAGGTACGTACAAAAGCATATCTGCAAAGTCTTGGTGCAGATGTATGGGAAATCGTGGAAGAAGGTTATCAATACCCGGCAAGTATTCCTACTGATGCAGCAGAAAGGAAGAAGTATGAAACCAATGCCAAAGCAGTAAATGTCTTGCTAGGAAGCATGTCTGAATCAGAATTTGCTAAAAACCTATATAAGGAGAAGAAATTCATTGTGAAAATCATGAGTGTGGGAACAAGATGTCTGATCTTGAATGAATACTTCTCTCTGAAGTAGATCTGAATGGAAAGGGTTACACTTGAAGATAAATCTGAATATGTTTAATGATGAAGAAAGGAGGATCTAGATCTGAAATGCATTGTCTTGTTTACTAGATCGATTATTCAAGGCTTAGATACATGAACGAGCGAACATACGAGCGAACATGCATACAGAAGTGAAAGAATTATGAAACATACGATACGCTGCTTTGTATTACATATACGATGCGGGTTATGCAATTGAGTATGTATACGGTGATGATGTATGTTTGTGCTTAAAAAGTATGGAAAGGGTCCAATATGAAAATATGATGAAATGTGGCCTGCAAGTGTTGTTCTATTGAAGTAGTTGGATCCAGTGTGAAAATTGATGAAACGTGGTCCAAGGTGGTGCTGAAGGTTGTAGCCTTCAGTCAGGGGGTTGTAGCTCCCTTCCAGGTGAGGCTGGTAAACGAGATCGGGGGGGTCGTAGCTCCCTTCCAGGAGAGGCTGGTAAACGAGTCAGGGGGTTGGAGCTCCCTTCCAGGAGAGGCTGGTAAACGAGCACAGGTGGGTGCCTGCATGCTGGTAGGAGTCTGCGCCAGCACATATGTTGTAAGATGTTTTCTCTATAATAAAATATTGAAGGCTGAGCAACTGCAGCGGTGGTTTTCTCCCGACTTGGGTTTCCACCTAAAAATCCTGGTGTTCATGTGTGATGATTTGTGTGATGATTTATTCTGTTCTTACTGCACATGTTTACTGCTTAATGAATATCTGATGAATAAATGGAGGAATGATTTAAGTGAAGAATTAATGACATAAATAGATATCTGTGTATACGCAAGTTTCGTAAAGGGTATCCGCGTATATACGCAAGTCTGGTTTAGGAAAGTAGCGTATGCATTTTAGAAGCACGAAAAAGTGAAAGTTTTGAATATGCAGTAAATACTGATTCACCCCCCCCTTCGAAGGGATTGGAAATACTCTAGGCCGTTTTCTTGCCACAGACCCCTCGAGGGGGGAAAAGGGCATTTACACCTTTGGTAGAATCTGTGCAGAAATAGATATGAGCAAAGGTCTACCCGATCAGATTAATCTCAAAATTGGAGACTTTCACTGGACTCAGACCCTGGACTACGAGAACACAGCCTTTCACTGCTGGCATTGCCATCAAACAGGGCACCTTCAGAGCTCTTGCCCCTCGATTCCTGCCCAAAAGAAGAAAGCCAACCATAAGCCGAAATCCAAAAGCTAGAAGCCGCATGATCCGCCCCCCATGGATGATATGGACTTCAGCTCGGATGAAGAGGAAGGGGAAGCAGAAGGGGGGGAAGCAATGTAGCCACAGGATCCGCCTTCGGCAAGTCCCGAGGAATCTAAAGTTCCACCAAACTCACAGAAAAGAACTCTTGAGTCTTCTCCCTCAGATTCAGACAAGGAGACCTCACCAACAACCCAGCTCAGTCTACAAGTTGTTCCAGCTCAGCTGCATCATCTTGGCTGGGTCAAAGTTGGTAAAAAGAAAGGGAAAAAATGCCGAATGGATGATTCGACCCATGCTGGGTAGAATCCATTGTTCAGCTCTTGTTTCTTTGTTATTTCTTGTTCCTATTTGCTTATTGCAATGCTCTCTTCATGGTTTCTCTTAGGGGCCGAGGTGGATAGTTTATCCTTTCCGGCTGCCCGTTTTCTAGCTTCTCTTGATTGTAACTTCATTTTGTACCATATCCTCTCTTAATAGAATTAGTGTTACGGAGAAAAAAAAAAAAATTTAATTTGTCAAGTAACTGATGATTTACTATTAATAGTTTCATGCATGTCAGTTTTGATGAAGACCCAGTTGATACAAAGGTTAAAGGGACGTTAACTATCGGTTGTATTATTAGTAAAATGGCCGCATGTAGTAATAAACCCATAGGATTTTCCATGAGAATTGCACAGTTTTGGAAGGCCAACATTCCTAAATAATAGGGATTTAATTCTATAAGAATTGTGCAAGCAAGGCAGGTTGAGCAGAGGCAAGAAATTGGCTAAGTGTTGGTCGATTTTGTTTGAATCAGTGTGAGACTGTTGGTAGAGTGTAGCAATCTCTTGTGAGAAGAGTGCATTGTATTGTTTCATGATTCCTTGGTTGACTATACAATAGAAGATAGAGGGGTTTTGAGCAGCTAGCTTTCCCCAAGAAAAATATATGTGTTGTGGATTGATTTTCTTATTTCTTTTACTTCGTGTGATTGTGCGATCGTGTCTATTTCCGCAATTAAATTGTAGAAGGATTCAGTATCTTGCTTTAGCATATCGCATCATCAGATTGAATGGATTAATATACATATTGTTTGTATAATTTCTACATTATATGGAGTTGGACAAATTTATAGAAGAATATAGGTATAATTTCCATCAAAGGATGTAGTTAATAATGTTAAAATTCAAATATATGCATTGATATCCTTCAAAAATTTGGGTATAGTTAATTTAATTTTATAATCCTCCTGGAAAAATCACAATACAATCCATGCATCTGATTTAACTAGCAATAAGATGTTCTATGTATGATTATCTACAATAAAACGTAAACACGAAATATTATAGCATGTCTCAAACAATAGCCTAGGTTGCTAATACTTTAACACATGTTATGTATTATTTAGACAATTTTATAAGGAAAATCAAAATCCATAGAAAATTAAAATTTACTAAATATAAAAAGAAATGACTTAAAAATAAACTATCCACAAGAAAACACAACACAATTGGAATAAAGGGAGGTAATTTTACATCACCCTATCTGATCTGTAGAAGTTCTATCTAGACCTATAGATCGCACCGATAAAGCTCCACAAAAGAATTTCCTCCTTGCCACAATAATTGCAATCTAATAAGGAATAATTACTAACAAAGATAGATTTGCCTTTAGAATGTGGAGATAATGATTTTTTTTTATAAATGTTAAAAATTAAAATACCTCTACACCAAGGTGATTAACTATTGCAATTTCGCTGGCTATTGATGATGTCACTTGTGAAAAAAGAAGATGAAATTCCAATTTTCAATCAGTCTCCATGAACACCAAGTCCCTTAATATTTAGGGAGCGAAGAGGCTAATATCCTTTAGAGATACAATTATACAACAATAATATCTATATTCCATTCAACCATCTTGGAAGTGATTTTAATAATCAACCATGAAATACTGATATACCTTTAGGAATAAATATTGTGCATTCATTGATAAAGCAGTCCCACTTATTTTTAGAATCACTCTATGCCATATTGGGGTTTTTTGCAACTAAAGGAATAATTACTAACAAAGATGGATTCCCTCCTCCACTATAAATTTGTCTGTAGAATCTGGAGAAAATGAAAAAATTATGTAAATGTTAAAAATTAAAATGCCTCTAAACCAAGGCAATTAACTGCGGCAATTTATTTGGCTATTGATGACGTCACATGTGAAAATTACTGATAAATTCTAGACTAAAATGGTGGGGGAGTAAACCAGATTCTAAGGTACCTTGGTTATAAACTTTGAGAAGGATAAGACATGGATATCCCAAGTCAACTTTAAAGGGGAGAACATTAGTTAACCTTAACTTGGTAAACGACTTATTATGTTAATGTCAACATTGGTGGATTCCATGCCATGGTTTTTTGCCTATCCGTTTTTTGGTAGTGAAGCGTTTAAACAAGAGAATTTTTTTTTTTTTCTATGTAAGCTTAATCTATTAATCAGAAAAAATATGTATAGCAGGTCTCAACCAGAGCCATGTCCGATTTGGAGACATTTTGAACAAAAGATCATTGTTGAGCACTGCCCTCCCCGAGGGAAACCAGTGCTGAGTGTTTTCTAGAAAAATCCCACGCAGGGGAAGCCGATAGTTATGATTATATATGTCATATTTAACAGAACCCAAAACCAAAACATGAACATAATAACAAACATGAACAATCTCTAAATTACTGACAGAGACAGAGCAAAAACCAGAGAAGGAGGGAGGTGCTACTCGTCAGGTGCTTCTTCAACGACCCTGCACCAGAGTTCATCCGGTTCTCCTTCTTCCATGTACAGGTCCTCAGTAGAATGAATCACCTTCCCAATAGCAGCGGGAGCCTTCACCGCGCTCGCTTGATTTCCATTTCTCAGCTACTTGCTATCACTCCTAATTTCCCGATTTTCATTGAGTTGCTCTCCCTGTGCTTGAATAGTGTCATTTTTCATCTCGAGCGGCTACAAGCTAGGCTGAACAACCTTGCCTATGCTATCGTTGTCGTGGTCGTCTTTAACCACCACATCCTGCAGGTTCAAGCAGCCAGCACTTTGCCTCAGAGCCTGAGCATCTGCATTGCTTCCATCCATCCGTCCAGAACTAGGAACCATGTCCGGAGGTGTTTCCCGAAAGGCAATCGTGACGGAGGCAGTGACTCTAGGACATTTTAGAGAGCTGTTGAAATAGTAATGCACGGTTTGGGAGTGAACCGGAGGATGCAGAGGAGTTGGGGAGCGAAAGCTTCGCCCATAACGATGAAGACGACCCCTATTTTCTCTGGAAGTGCTATCAAAATTAGGGGAAGTCGCAGCAGAGGTGCTGGAGGGGGTGGGGGAGCACCTCGTCTGGCACCTGGAGGAACCTCGTCTACACCTCATTCAGTGTCTAAGACGCGGCATGTCCTCAGTCAAGTTTGCAGAATGAGGGTGCGAGAGCAGGGCAGGAGACATGGGCAACTGCGAAGGCCAATTCACCGTGGCCAACATGCAAGAGTCGGCAATGGAGTAGTGGAAACTGTCACTGAGCTCCAAGTAGCAATTGAGCTTATTTATTTTTCCCGTAATAGTTTGCTCCGAAGAGAGCCGAGTATCCGGGGTGCAGCAACTCTTTACAGGCCTGGGAATTCTGCTAGAGCTATGATCTCTCTCCATCCTTTTACCACAAAACCCCGTGCTACTGTAAATCCTTGGCATTAAACCATCATAAATATGAGCAAACGACATGGCTAGGTCGTAGCGTGTGGAGTGGTCTCGAAGTTCAGAGGCCTGGTTGTGATGTGCGCTGGGTAGTAAATGCATTAATCTCTGATCTCGTCTGTAGATACGCCGAAGGATCGTTTCAAGGCAGGTTGTCATATGTCTGCCCATAATTCCTCCTGACCATCCCATCACCTTAATGCCCTTCAGAACCACCCGCATTCGGGACTCCTGCATTGCTTTGGACCAGCAATTGGCATTCCTGTCTTTGATCATCATTGTGAATTATGTAAAGAGTCCCAGTAATAAGGTTGTGCTCATTGTCTACCTCCATGTTGGCAAGTAGATCAGCAACTTTGTTTCCCTCCCTTCTGATGTGCTTGAAGAGGAGAGCTCTATTGTTGATGAGCCAGTCCTCAATGTTCTTCAGACGTGCCTCAAGTCTCCAACTATGAGAAATTTTTTGCGCTTGAGCCCCATTGAGGAGCTGAGTGGCAAGGTTGATAAGTATTTGAGAATCCCCTTGAATCTCTATAGGATGAAGCCCAAGATGTTGTGAAAGGAGAAGTCCCTGCCAAAAGCCTTCCAGCTCTGCCGAATTGTTCGTGTCCCATCGTAGGTTCCCCAAGTAGATAACTATAGGATTGCCTTTGTGATCTCTTATTATGCCTCCAAAGCCTGCTTTTCCTGGATTTCCCTTGGACGCTCCATCAAAATTGAGTTTGAAGGAGTTCGCTGGAGGGGGGATCCATTGGCTCTTGGTGTTTTCAGTTCTGGGGGTGTTGTGCACTAGCTCTCGCAGGTGAAGTTGAAGTCCCCAGTTATCCCAGATCGCCCTTTCTTTAGCCAGAGTTGGAAAGTCGTTAGTGTCCCAAGAGTGCAGTTCTAAGGTCTCAGCAATATTGTGACAGAAGTTCCTCTAGATGATGTCCAGAGGAGTAGATTGATTCCTGAAGATACGTTTATTTCTTTCCTTCCAAATTGTCCAGAGTAATAATCCTGGGAGTATTCTCTATATTTGATTAAGGATTTCACTTGTATAGGGGTTCTGATGCCAGTTCCTGATGGAATTAACAATATATTATGAGGGTCTGCAGTTTCGTTGGCATCAAAATCTAGCCTTTTCCCACAATTGAATGGCGAGAGAGCAGTTGTTTAGAAGGTGCTTCTGCGTTTCCTCATGAGTACAGTAGTTGGGGCAGATTGAGGGACCATGAAAGCCTCGTCTCCGTAAGTTGTCCCAAGTGAGGATTTTTTGATGCCCGAAGAGCCAGAGGAAAACAGAGACTTTGGGCCAAACCCATGGGCTCCAGATTTTGTTCCATAGGGGATCTTTAGGCCTCGGATCATTACTTAGAATTTTGTAGCCTTCCTAGGTGGAGAAGGAACCTTTTGGTGTGTATCCCCATCTGAGAATGTCCTGGCTATGCGAAAGTCTAATGCACCTTCTTTTGAGCTCAGATTTTAATGCTTCCTTACTCTGTTCATCTATGTTCCCTGTGATCCTTTCAGTCTGTTTCCACTGTCTATATCCCTGCATAGCATTGTCTTCCCAATATTGCTGCACCGTGTCCAGTTGATATCTATCCCAGTCTGGTCCAGGAGGTGGTCTGTAGGTGTTAGTTATTTTTGGAAATTGATCCCAGGCATCTGTCCAGAATCTGGCAGTACTACCATTCTTCAGTTCCCAGAAACTGTGTTGTTGAATCAACAAGTAGTGCTGTTTGGCGGCATTTCACATGAGTGAACCTTTCTCCTTGGGGATGAGTTTGATAAGTTCTTCCTGAGGTCTTTGGTTGGCGTACTTGACTGCCCAGATAATTTCCCATGGTTTGTTAGGTGCAGTGAGCCAGCTCCACCAAATTTTGGCTCCCATTACTGCATTGCTTTGAGAAGGATCCTGCAATCCTAATCCTCCTTGTTCCTTTGGCATGCAGACCAGAGACCATTTGATCAAAGCCCATTTGTGGTGTGTTCCTTTGGATCCCCATAAGAAATTCCGCTGCAGGGCTTTAACTCTTTTTAGAACCCATTTGGGAGCTGCCAAGATAGAGAAAAGGTAAAGTGGCATGGCCTGTAACACCGCTTTGATTAGAACCACTCTACTTACAATATTCAAAGTCCTATGAGTCCAAGAAGAGAGGTGAGCTTCAAGTTTATCAAGGAGCTCACGCCAAGAGGCGTGCTTTAAGGCAGAAGAAATTAGAGGGGCTCCCAAGTATTTCGAGGGGAGGGTGGCAATGGAGAAACCAAGGATACGAGCTATTTCTCTTTGGGTGAAGGGAGGGGTATGAAAGAAGAAGAGCTGGGATTTTGCAGTATTGATACAAGCTCCCGAGGCTTCCGAAAAGTCATTCAACAGGGATTTAAGTTGGGATGCTTCATGCACTGAAGGGTAACCAAACACCATATTGTCATCCACAAATTGCTGGTGAGTTAAGGCCAGGGAGTTGTGAACAGAGAGGCCTCGAATCTGCTAGGATCCAAGGGCATTTTTGAGGTGACGCCCTAGGCCTTCCACCATTAAGACAAAGAGGAAAGGGGACAGGGGGTCCCCTTGTCTGATGCCTCTAGAGGGAGAAAAGGGATGCGAAGGAATGCCATTGATGAGGATGGAGAAGAAGGAGGAGGAAATAAGATTATGAACCCACTGAATCCAAGTAGGAGAAAAGCCAAAAGCCGATAACACTTTCTGAATGTACGTCCATCTTAATCTATCAAAAGCTTTTGAAAAGTCAATATTGAGAATCATACCTGCTTGTTTGGTGTCCTTGAGGGAATGTATGATTTCATGAGTGAGGATGATGCCATCCAAAATTTTCCTTCCTTCAACATAACCAGCTTGCTCGGGCGAGATGAGAAGAGGCAGAAGCGGTTTCGGTCTGTTAGCAATGACTTTAGAAATAACCTTGTAGATGACATTGCATAAGGCAATTGGGCGGAATTTGTCCGGCGTGCAGGAAGCTTCTTCTTTAGGGATTAATGCTATGAAGGTCGCGTTCAAGGAGGGGAGGAACCAATGCATTGTACGCGATTCCTCCACCACCATCCAAACCTCTTCTTTGATCAGATCCCAGAATTTGTGAAAGAAGGTAGTCGAAAAGCCATCCGGCCCCGAAGCCTTCCCATCTTTGAGCTACTTCATGGCAGTGTCCACCTCTAGGCGTGAGACTGGGTGAAGTAGGAGTTGATTGTGCTCTTCGGTGACCAGCTTTGGAATTTTCTGAGTGATTTTTTCAATGGATGGTAGTCTGTCCTGGAGAGGTTCTTGGTGTACAGTTTGGAAATGATTAATGAGTACCTTCTCGATCTCCGCATGAACTTCCACTTTCTCCCCTTCTTGATTCTTGATAAAAGATATGGTGTTATGCATGCGTCTTTGAATCGTAGATCTATGGAAGAATTTGGTATTTCGTTCACCCTCCTTCAGCCATCGTATGCGAGATTTCTGCGTCCATAGAATCTCCTCCTGCTTTGATCTTTCCTCCATCTGAGATTGAAGCTGCTGTTCTTTTTCCAAAGCTTGTTCCATGCAGCCTTCCGTGATGATTTGTTGCTGGAGAGACTCCATTTCTTTGTGTAGTTGCTGCTGAGCCTGAAAGATGTTGCCAAAGGTGGAATTATTCCAGCTCTTGATATGGCCTTTTAGGAATTTGAGATTTTGTTGGAACTGGAACATTTTAGACCCTTCCGGCGGAGTGAAGCTTCTCCATAGCAAGCTGATGAGGTCGTTGAAAGCATGGTGATTGAACCAGAATGCTTCAAAGCGAAAAGGGCGTCTCACTGATTGACCTGGTCGCTGCCATTGAAGTGAGATCGACCAGTGATCAGAGCCATGGAGAGGGAGGATGGAGGATGAAATTTCGCCTCCCAAATGGACTGCGTTGTCTGAAAGTAGAAATCTGTCCAACTTAGATGCTATGTGCTGCCGACCTATTCTGCGATTACTCCAAGTGAACGTACCATTGCAGAATTGCATGTCAATCAGCTAGTGATATTGTATGAAGTCTTTGAAAAGGTCGCTTTCTGGCTCCAGCCTAGATCTGCCTCCCAGTTTTTCCTCCAAATTTGTTATCATGTTAAAGTCACCACCTATAATCCAGAGGGGATGGATTCTGTCATGATTGAGCGCTCCTATAGTTTCTAGGAGATCGGATTTGCTCACTGCGTCCTGTGGGAAGTAGAAGTTTGTGAGATGACCGTGAATGTTGGTGCCAATGATGTGAAAAGTTGCTTGAATGATGTGGTGAGAAGCATGGAAGTCGGAGAGAGAAATAGACTGAGTATTCCAGGTGATGGCCAGCCCTCCAGAGGCACCCGATGCATCTACCGCTACTGACTGAAAACCAGGCCACGCTTTTGAGAGAATGTTGCCTAGCGTGCTGCTATTACATTTAGTTTCTTGCATGAAAAAAATCTGAGGTTGTTCCTGCTTAACCATGTTTTTTACCATTCTGTGTTTCCCAGGACTGTTAAGTCCTCTAAGGTTCCATGAAGTGAGCTTCATGATTCACTATTCAGGAGAGGCTTGTAATACTTTGTCAGTTTAGCATATCTACCGGAGTAAACTAGGATTTTTCCCGCTGTAATTGTTCTTTCTAGATCTGATTTCCTTCCCCTCTTCTTGGAGTCTTTTGGGGTTAGATTTCCGTCCCACCTGCTGCCTGGTTGGATTCCCAGTTCTTTCTGTCGGTAAGCTCTGGATATAATGACTTCCAGCGTGTCTATTTGATGTGCTTGAATCTTGTTAAATTATTTTCTCCGGCATGCTTGTTCGAGCTCAAGGATGTCAAGCCCTCTCAGATCAATTCTCTCTGGTTCTTCATCCATGAGTTGAGCTTGACTGCTTCCTGCTTCTGGTGGGCTGGGTATGCAGTCCATTTCCATTCCATTAGGTTTCCAATCTGGGTCATTAAAGGGAAATTCCATTTGACCAAACTGAATGCCCTTGGATGAAGGATTGGGAGGGGCATCCGGCGGAGGGCTAGGCGAGGTCTTTGAGGCTGCTTGGGTAGAGTTGGGTTCGGCTTGTGGGGAGAGTTCCGTGACAGTATCTAAGGCTTTGAAGCTGTTACTTGTAGAGGGCATTGAGTTGACAGAGGAGATGGGCTTTTTCCCATTAGAGGGTTTCTTATGGGATCTTCTTCGGCTGGTGACTTTGGTAAACCCATCAGGAGTAGAGGATTCTGGGTTGACTGTAGTCGAGGGCTTAGAATTGAGCGGGAAATCCCTGAAGAGGTGTCCATGAATGTGACATCTACGACAATGGAAGGGAACATGTTCAAAGTCTAATGGTTGAATCCATTCATAATCATCGTGGTAGAGGCTTACCGAGTCAGGGAGAGCTTGGTCCAGGCGCATATAAACACATATACGTGCATACGAGGTATAGCAGCGCATATTTGTTTCCTCTGCTATTTTAACGAACTCCCCCAATCCCTTGCCAATGTCTTGGAGGGACTCTTCATCCCAGTACTCCAAAGGGAGCGAGTACATTCTGATCCAAACCGGAGCCTAGCTAAAGTCTTCGTTTTCTGGATTGAACCTCTCCACCCAGTCTCTCAGATACAGACCAGCAGAGTTAAATAAATAAGGTCCTCCATCTAGAACCCTATTGCAATCCTCGATACAGATGAAAACAACAGTAAAGAATTCCTTGGGTCCAAGCTGAAGGGTAATGTCTCCTTTGGGCTTCCATTTTGCTGTTATCCATCCTTGCAGAGCTTTTTCAGTAGGCCAGATGCCAATAAATTTACCAATGAGTGCATGATCCTTCATGAACTGGATTCGTCCATTTATCCTGTGGCTTGGAAGCTCGATTTTTGGTCTTTCTGTCGCGATTGGTTTGCAGGTAGCTGACTTCACTGTGGGGGTTTCCTTTTGTCCCGCACTTTCGTCCTGTGCTTCTTTATTCTTTGCGTTCGTGTATTTTTGCATCTCGTGTGTTCTATTATCCTGTGCTTCAGGAATCGACTGATCCAAAGTGGTGTTCATGGAAGGTTCCACGAAAATGTTTTTGTCGTTATATGAGGGGGAGGACTATGCACCCCCCCCGTGGGGCCTATCATGGCCAAAAGCCCTTTGCTAGTCCTCGCATAAATAGTGCAGAATGGTAAGGGAAGTGCAGAAATTTAACAGTATCAGTCGGTGTAGATGCAGGGGTAGACTGTAAACCCTAGCAGAGCGCAGAAGCATCAAATGTTTAAACAAGGGAATGTTAGGTTAACCTTAAATTGGTAAATGATTCATTGTGTTAAGGTCAACAATGGTGGATTTGGAGCCATGGTTTTGGTAGCCCCTAGATTTTGATGTAATTAAGCCTTTAAAAAGGTTTGGCATACTCCATTGTAATGGCCTTGGAGACTTGGTTGGCCTTGCTCAAGGGTACAAAGATAGCTTTGGCCAGTTTTCCCTATAAGGGTTTTACAAGGTCAATTGTGTGTTAACTTGGGAATTATTTATGTGTTTTTGTTGTTGGTTATTCATTTCTCTTGTAAGATTTTCTTATTCTTAACAACACAAAGAATAACACTCATGGTGAATAAAATCTAAGTTAAAGTTCCCATCCCTTCTCTAGAAATATATTTTTGGAGATACATCCATTTGTATAATATCCATAAAGATTCTATTTCAAATATTTTGAAAAATATTTTAGTCTTATTCTCCTTTGTTTTAAGTAAACCAAAAATTATTTAGAAAATTAAAATTCAATTTCAATTTTTTAATATTACAAAAAATCTAAATGACTATGTTTTGACCTAAATATATTTCTTTCTATTAAAAAAACATGTAACTAATAACACTTAGGAAAATTGACTTTAGAAATCCAACAGTTTTACAAAATTAGATTTCATTTGAGACAACAAATTTTGTCAGCACTTACCAGCTATTGTCCAGCAACGAACATAATACCCATAAAATCGAAACACAAAAAATAATGAAAATACATTAACATGATCAACTTAAAGCAGCGCAAACAAGATGGTAATGGTTGAAATAAAAAATTATTGAATTCATGATACCTAAATTATGACAGGATCTTAACCTTGTTCTTCTCAATGCTAATGGATTAGAAATTAAACTTATTTCATTATCAAATAAACATAATTATATTTTACTATATAATGTTACTTCATTCTCCATTCTCAGGCATAAGAAACTATATAGCATAATATCTTCTTCTAAAAACCGTATATGCTACAAGATTATTTTTAAGAAAATTATGTTCAAACACCTTCAAATGGGTTGAAGTGCACAACGAAATTAAAAAAAAATATCCAGAAAGGGAATTGAAATAACTGTGAATAAGGCTAATAGGGTTTTAATGGTAGTTTAGCCAACCTACATTACTAACTAGAAGCGACTCAAAACCCTATAATTACACTCTGAATTTTCACCTATCAATATTTAGGCATGGAACAATGCCTGAATAGATCAATTAATTAGATATAATACATAAGATTGGTATTAACCATCTCAAAAAAAAAATGTACTCTAAAGACCAATATTCTGAAAGAGACCATCCTAATTGTTTTACCTATGAGATAATTCTTGGCTAATTAATTATGCCATAGCATCTAAAATATTTTTTTGTTTTAAATTTTTTGGATGACCAATGTTCAGGACTTATAAAATTAGGTGTTCAAACCTTAATAAAACCTAAATATCCAGAAAAGGGCTGAGATTTACCTCTTGACCATAATTTAGATTTTAGAATGGTTTTAAGGTGGAAATGTAAGATGTTATGATTATTTGAATATCCAAATAGAATATCTATTAAATAATACATAAATATGCAAGTAAAGAATATTTACAACCCAACAAAATGTATTTAATTTCATGAAGAAGTGACAATTTATTCATGTAGAGGAGTAATAAAGAAATAAAACTTCATAAACTAATCTCTGTAATAAGTTATAACTTCACAAGGAATTTAAGATAAGTTAACATTCAACCTATCTTATCCAATTTGTTCACAAAAACTTAAACACATGAAGAAACAACGAAATGGAAATGAATAACTTAAGGAGAACTCACAAGATGACAAACTCTTTTGAAGAAAATCCATAATCCTTTCATAAATCTAAAGCCAGTTTAGATTGATTACATTTCTTCTTTTAGAAGCTCATCCAAGGGTTCAACCCTTTTAAATTCAACTTTGGAACTATTTATACAACTTCTTTACAAAAATCTAGATTCAAATATCTAGATCTGTTTTGAAAAATATCTAGAACTATTTTTACAAAAACAATGAAAAATAATAGTAAAATAAAACTGCTAAAGTGGTTGGCATTATTTTCGAGGATTCTGGTGTTGATTTGGCTTGATTGTGTTGTTTATTTGTTTCTAACTCTCCTGACTCATGGTTTAAATAATTTGCATAATTCTTCCCACCTTCATTCACATGGAATAATATACTTGAGTATTTTTCTGAATGTTTCATCTACCTCAATATATCCTTGGAAGGTAGGTTTAACCAAAAATAGATGAATTATTTCATGCTTGATGAGTAAATCATAACTAAGCCCTCTATGAAATATTTTGTTGTAATCGAACCCTTTATCTTTTAAAATTTGGATTTATCTTTGGCAATTGAATAAAGTTTGTGTTGATATTCTTTCATATCAATTAATTTATCTGCTATTCCTATTAACCCAGACAACCCTTTTTGATGTATAACATAAAACTTTCCATGAAATAATTTCTGGATTCCTGATTCTAAATTATGACACTTGTTTTCTAACTACAACATAAGAGTTCTCTTATTAAGAATCCTTCTTACTTCTTGAATGCCTTATGTTCTGTCTTCTATATTAAATTATTCTAATTCTTCTTTGGTTTTAGAATTTACAATTCGAATAAGATTTGTGGATATTCCTGGTTTCAGGCCCAATTCCTTCTTTACATTTGTAACTACTCCTTTATATTTTTTAACTAGCTCATCTTCTGCAAAGATAATTTGAATTGATGGCCAGATTTCAGTGATGGCCTCATTGATTTCTCTCCAAATGTTTTCTTTGGCTTGTGATATTGTATCAACAAAAAGGGACTGATTTTCTAAGGCATCAATTTTTTGAGTCAACTTGTGCATTTTCTGTAATTCTGCCAGATAGGAACTATCTATTTTCAACTTCTGCTCTTGGAGTTTAGAAAGTTGAGCCTTCATATTTTCAATTTATTGTCCTTTAATGGAAAAATAATCCATTTATTTTATCAATTCTACTGTTGGATTTGTACCTATCGATGCAGATGCTTCTCCTGTTGTTGTACATGTAGGTGGAACTGTTGCTGGTGCAATGACTATTACTGGAGTTACTGTTAGAGCATCGATTTTTTCAGGGCCTACCTACTCTTTTTCCTTCAGAATTGTTTGAAGTTATTTTTCCATCCTATAAATTTGTGCATTTTGCTCAATTATGATCTCAAACATGTCTTCCTTTTCCTTCTCTAACTCTCTCATTTCTTTTTTTTGCGGATATTCTGTTATTGGGAGTTTGAGTTGTTGTCTCAAAGAAACTATATCTGCATTTTTACTTTTGATGATATCCTCAGTTGCTTTTACATCCGAATTGTATCACTAAATGTTCCAAGGATTTTTTCTTTGTATCCTTGGATAGAGAAGAAATTCTCTCTATTTTCAACTGAGATTGTAAATTGTTCACTGAAGCTTGTAATCTTGATGTTGTCATAACTGAATTTGTGAGAGAAGAAAATATCATCTTACTAGACTATTTCTGTAGATCGAATTGGTCAATAAGATGAATCAAATATGCATCAAAAGAGAAAATTAATTTGGTGTAATTTGCGTTCTTCCTTTTCCTGTATCAAAGACTGAAAGTAGCATATGTTGTGAAGAGGATCTCTGCTTCCAGAACTGAGTATAAGTATAAGAATATTTCAAAGATTCATTCTTCTTTTTTATTTCCTTGTAAATTGAAAATATGCTTGGCTCCTTTAGATTCTGTTGCATTTTCCTTTTCTGTGATGAGGATGCACCTTGTGAGGTGGAAGGAGATCCAATCACTATTTCTTCTCTTGTAGGGGATGGAGATACATATGGTCCTTTCATGACAATTGGATGTTTTTGTGTAGAATCTTCTTGTTATGATTCATATATGTCATTTTTCTTCTGCCTCTTAGTGTATATCTTCAAATCCTTCCTTGAAATATTTGTGACAATAGGGGAATCACTTTTCCTCTGTCTTTTATCCTGCTTCTCTTTATACACTCGACTGTGAGATATAGTAACTAATATATTCTGTTCGTCTGCTTCCTGAAGGGTATTTTATTTCCATTCATTCATGTTCATGTATTATTCTATTTTAATTTTAGGAGTGTGCGCATATGGGGTATTTTTTTTTTCTCTACCCTCAACTTGGAAATTACTCCTAGTGGGTCATAACACTAGGTGAAGCTAAGCTTGAAATTCATAAGCTTCAACAATACATCTGATTCACTACCTACTAATCTAGTATTACAAATAAAAGGTCATATCTAAGTCTTGATTTTTAATTAGGCCTTTTTCCTTGCTGATACAAAATGAAGTTGATCCATATTAATCATTTTCCTAATGTAATCTAGAGAAAAAAAATTGAATAGGGACATATCTAGGAAATATGTATGGTGGTATTTCACAGCCATATACCCTGATTTCTGTATAAGTTTGATACAAGTACCAATCTCATGTTTTAGTTTGTTCACTCAACTGTAATATTCTTTTAATTTATATCCCAATCCTTGGCTCTACATCACTTTTTAGTAAACTTATGACCACATGTAAAAATTGATCTACAAATTCACTGAATGTATATTTAGTGATATTATTTCTTACTAATGATTTCCATTGAATTACTGATTGTGGATTTCCTTGACTTTCCATCTTTTGTAGGGGAAAATAAAATCTATCAGACTGATAAAATATGAACAAATATACTAAACTTATAGAAGCATATTTGAACACTCCTTTTGTGGTAAATATTATGAGTTGCTAATGAATGTAATCTGCTAGAAATTTAATATAATTGAAAATCAAAGGCTTTTCCTTTGATGTAAAAACTGAAAAGAAACCTATTATGACCTCATCGACCCAGCGGTCAGAATGATAACCTAAAATGCATGCAACAATGGATATGATCCGTTTAGTCTTGTCTAGGGACATGGATGAATGATAGGGTGGGTTAGTTTTAGGAATTTGAGCATCTTCTGGCAATAATATTTCAAATATTTTGGTTCTTTGAGGAAAATCCAATTTCTTATAGATATCCATGATGGATTCTAGACAAAATGGATGCAATGGTTCAGGGTTTTGGACTTCCAACATTCTATTTATTGATTCATCAGTGATAGTGAACAAGACCTCTTGGTTTTGGGAAATCATGGCTCTCTGAATTGGGAAATACCTAACCTGACACCATAAGACAAAATCTGGGAAATACAAGGTTTGGGGAAAGATGAATTGTGGGATAGATGATTTCCAGAGGTTTAATTCATCAGTTTTAACTAATAATTTTTTCTTTAACCAATTGTATAGTTTGAATAAATCGAACACATAATTATTTTATGCAATTTTGTAATTATGGTCAACCAAAGCTTCATGATCTAAGTCCAAAGAGGAGGGAGCATGGGGTTTTCATAATTCTGAGATTTATTTCTGGAAGAAATGTTTGCATAGGAAAAGGAGGAACTGTATTACCCAAAATTTCCTTTGCTGTGTGAAAATTTTGCAAAAATATTCAATGGGATGGTTGCTGACAGAATCTCACTCCGGCTTTGGAACTGGTGCAATGGTATAGTATTTCCAATGGTGACGAATAAAAATAGTAGAGAGATGGATTAATATTTTGACAGTTAGTTCTTTGTGTTTAAACCAATAAACTAAAAAATTTCGAAAATTGTGGTTTTATTGGTGCATTTGTCCATTATAGAGGAGTGGGGAAATGTAATAAATGTGTAACAGATTATTTGGAATCAAAATATGTGATTGGTGGAGGCACATTCCACTTGGAAGGATGTGAGTGGTAGTGTACATTTTTGGCGGGAGTGGAGGCAACGGTTCTTTTGAATGAGTGGATGCAGTTTTCATAAGGGTTGGGGGGAGGTGGGGATGTTTTACGGTATTGGATATAGGTGGTGTGAAATGAATGGAGGGAGGGAACGTGGCATAAGTGGTATGCAGGGAAACATGTTTTTGTACCCCCTCCATTGACTAAATGTCGAGTGGGCTTGGGGGATGGGAAAAGCATATGGGTCATTCGATTTGTTTGGCATAGATCGTGATGCTCTAATCATAACAGAGGTTTAGTCCAAGAAACAAAAAAAATATTGTTAGATACTTTATCATTTAAAGCCATTTTTAAACTGGCTAATCAAAATTATTACATAATTAAATTCAATTTTAAACAATAATAAAATGTCATTTAAACTTTCTCACCAATACAATGGGGAGAACATATTTTTCTATTTTTTCATAGATACATTTCTTTTTAGCTAGCATTTTATTCTATCCCCTTTTATTTATTTTTTCATTTTTTCATTCTTTGCCTCTTTCTTTGATTATTTTTCTATTTTTTTATTTTTTCCTAACATTTTTTTATTTTTATTCTTAATTTTCTTCTAAAAACATCTAACTTATCAAAACCAAATATGTTACAATATCAGCTCCAACTGGAGAATCCTTCATCCTGTAGGATTTAGAGAACATGCAGATCCAAGTGCCTTCTCCTTGGGTTGATGGAGTCTTTATTGAAAAAAATCACACTTTTTCTGAAAAATGAAAGAAACTGGTAAAATAAAATGATGGATGATTGGTGCAGTTTTTATTACTAGATATAATGTTTCAAATATTTTCCATTGACTGGAAATGAAGAATATTGGCCCTCCAAGTTCTGTAAGATAAATGTATTATTGCCTTTAACTTCTGCAATGTTGAAAGGCCCCAACCAAAGATTATCAAACTTTCTATGTTTCCCTTTATCCTCTCTTCTAGTATCCCATTTTAGTACTAAATCCCCTTTTGTGAATTCTCTTTATCTGGATTTCCTGTCAAATAAGCTCTTCATTTTGTTTTGATGCTTTCTAAGCTTATATTGAACTTAATATCTTTTTTCATTCAATTCTATGATCCGATTTATTCTTCTAGAAAAGTCAACAATTTATTCATCTGTTTCTTGTAATAAATTCAAAATAGGAAAGGCTAACTGTGTGGCAAAAAAAATTCAGTGCCATAAACAAGTTGAAAAGGTGATTTACCTGTTGATCTCTTTTGTGAAATTATGTTTTCCCAAACTGCATACTTGAGGTGGCTATCTCAATTTCTCTCCTGATTAGTAAGTAATTTCTTGATGACTTTAACAAGACTTTTATTTGAAGACTCTGCCAATCCATTTCCTTGCGGGTAATAGGGAGTAGAGTGATGTAATAAAATTTTGTATTTCTAATAAAACTCAATCATCTTAACACTAATGAAATCTTGTGCATTATCTGTAACTATCTTCTTTGGGAAACCAAATCTAGAAAATATATTTTCTTCAATGAATTTAATAACAATGGTGTCAGTATAATTTTTGAGTGAGATGGCTTCTACCCATTTTTGTGAAATAGTCTATGGTAGTGAGAATCCATCTATGTTTATTGCTAGATGTTGGGTGAATCTCTCCAATAAAATAAAGTCCCCAATGTAAAAAATGTGCTTCTACTAGGACTAGAACAAGAGGGAGTGATGCGAATATTTGTTTTCCAACAAAAAATTGACAAGGTATACAACTTCTGACTTTTTCTCCCACTTGTGAAAACAACGTGGGCCAATAGAAACCTGCTCTAAGAATATTGTATGCTATTTATATCCAATCATAATGACCTCCACAAATACATGCATGAAATTGATCTATAACTCCCTCTGTCTTTTCTTAAGTTAAACATAAAAAGAGGATATTTAATGGATCTTTCCAATACATATTTGCATTGATAATTCAATATTTGACAACTATTAACTTAAGTGTTTTACACTGATTCTTTGTAAAGTCTAATGGAAATTCATGATTGTGAAGAAAATTTACAATATCAGTGTACCATTTAGATAAGAGAAATTTCTCATCAATATGTGGTGGAAGAGGAGCTGATTTAGTTATAGATGAATGTCCTTGTGGATTCTTCACAACTTAAAGTTGAGAGGATTATTATGGATTATTATCAACTAAAAGCTGCATTAGAGAATTTATCCCTAAGATTTTACAATTGGATTCTACTAGAAGCTTGGATAAACCATGTCCCTTTATCAATTTGGAATATTTGATATTAACATCCAATTGTAATATCTTAGTGATCCATCTTCCTCTTCTGCCATTTGTATCACGTCGTGATAACATAGTTTTAACAACATTATTTCAAACATAGGCAATAATTGATGAATGGAGGACATAGAATCTAAAGGCTTTCAAGGCTTGAACAAGGGCATAGGCCTGTTTTTCTATAATGTCATATCTCAATTCAACATCTCTCATGAATTTACTAAATAAATAAATTGTCTGGTCATCACCATTTTCATTTTTCTGCAAAAGGAAAGTAGCTAAAGTGGTTTCAGAGGCGAAAGAGAAGATGCTGAAAGGTTTTGTTTAGTCTGAACTAGCCAGTACAGGGGCTTCAGAAATAAATTTCTTAATTTTGGAAAAAGAAAAATTTGATTTAATTTTCCATTTAACTTCATGGTTTTTCCTTAACATGTTAGTAATGTATTTAACTATTTCAGAATAGTTGGGTATAAACTTCCTTAAAAAGTTGATTTTCCCAAGAAAAGCTTGAATTTCCTTTTTATTCCTTAGTAGAGTGATTTCTTGAATGGCTAACGCTCTCTTTGGATCAATAACCACCCCTTTGTTTGAAATAATGTGGCCAAGCATATTTCCTTATTTAACATCAAATATGGACTTCTTTGGATTGAGTGAGATTCAAAATTTCCTGCACCTGTCAAAAACCTTTCTCATGTGCTTTAAATGTTCTTCATCAGAATTAGAAAATACAGTAAGATCATCTACATAAATGAAAAACATTATTAATATTACCAACTAATGCTAAATCCATAGCTCTCTGGAAAGTACCTCTAACATTGGTTAGACCAAAAGGCATCCTTGCATACATGAATGTATCCCAAGGAATTGCAAATGTTGTCTTTTCTCTATCTTTTGTAGTTACCATAGTTTGATTGTATCCAGAAAACCCATCTAACATAGAAATTTTGTTAGAACCTGAAACTTGTTGAAGTAATTGATCCATTTTGGGCAATGGATAATTGTCCTTCAAAGATGATTTATTTAAAATTTTGAAATATACACATAATTTGATCTCACCATTTTTCTTTCTAACCGGAACTAAATTGGCTATCCAATCATAATATTTTAAAAGAACTATGATTTTAGCATCTAGTAATTTTTTAAGTTCTTTTACAATTGTTGGAAGTAAAATTGGATTTATCCTTCTTAGCTTCTATTTAAAAGGTTTTGATTCTGGTTTAAGGGGAATTTTGTGCTCAATAAGAGTGGTATCATAATTTTTTAGCTCATCATAAGACCAAGAAAACAGATATCTATAATTCTAAGGAGAATTATATATTTATCCTTTTTTTCCTGTGGTAATGATCCATAAATTTTAATGTGTCGGGTTTCACCATGAGCACCGATATTACACTCTTCAATATCTTCTTCAGATGAATTTTCTAATTATTTTTTAGGAACATCATTATGATAAAAAAATCAAGAGGAATTAGGCCTTTTTGAATGAAATTGTTGGATAATTGAATGATATTATGATCAACTATTTTTGAGTTTAATGAAGAAATATCTTTTTTATTATCCAATTTTTTATCATTAAGATGTTTATCATCAATTTGTCAAGCTAAAAATTCATCAATCACTTGTAAGAAAATTTTCAATTGTTCATCATCCTCAAAGACTTGCCAATACCTTAAGATTATCAGTAATTGAAGGTCTGTATTTTACCTAAATTTAGTTTTGTGTTTGCATTTTATCAGGAATCCTAAAAGAAATAGTAGCAACAACGAAAGAGTCTCCATGAATGTTTTCATTTCTTGGAATAATTATATTGTTAAAGGCTTGAAATAACTTATCCATTGTATCCCATACCTCATTCCTATAATATCTAAGTCTAGGACGTTTGGTTTGACATAGATTTCTAACTTGTTTAATAATGAGCTCCGAATCACTGAAGACAACTAGTTTCTAAACTTTTAGACCTTTAGCTAATTCCAATCCTAAAAGGAAAGCTTCATATGCTGCTACATTATTAGTAACATCAAACTCTAACTTATAATATTGGGTAATGTTTTTTTTGTTTGGGGAAATAAGAATAAAACCAACTTCATCTCCATCATTTGAGAATGTTCCATCAAAATATAATTTCCAAATATCAGTTTTTAGATTTTCTTATATTTTGAATCTCACTTCTCTGTATAATATAAGATGTTCTCCTCCATACATAGGAATAGTAGCATAGGACATATCCATCTGCATAATTCCTCCTAATTTGGAACAACATGATCTGGATAATAGCATTCCAAATTTAGGAGGAATGTCAGTGACTACAATGTCTAATACTAGACTTTTAACTAGAATTTGTTCTAAGGTGAAAACTATATATTTTATTAGGCCCACATAGACGACTTTCTTATAATCAAATGTGTATAAATCATGATAAGGTCTAGTAATATCGAGTTGAAGTTTATCCATGATCACTTTGGGCATTAAATTATGGGAAACTCCTGAATATAGCATACAACTATATAATAGAAAATCATGAACTTTTAAAGTGACATAAAAGGGAGGGACATTTACATCAATCATATCAGAACTAGAACCAAACATTAAAGAAGGTTTTTCATATTGTAGACTTACCACATCTCCCTTAGCATCGACACTTGAAGATTGGATCCATTTAGAAACTTGATTCTTGTAACTTAGATTATTGAAAGTTTAGATAAAGGAATAGGTATTTTAACTCTTTCAAGTTATTTTTCAACATTGAAAGTTGTCAAAATAATTTTTTCCATAGTAGCTTGATCATTTGATTGGTTCAATGGTTGAATTATCGTGGTTTGAGTTTTAGTTGACTTAACTGGCGGTTGATTAACAGTGATGTTTTTAGATGGTCTACCAAGTCCAGGTTTGGGTCTTAAATCATATCTTCTATTTAATTATGCAATTAAGAATTCAGAGAAGGCCTAATATTTTGAAACTTGTGATTTTTTTGGCTCATGTTGAGAGAATTGATTTCGAGGAATAAGAAAAATGACATTCTGATTTGATGAGTGATCAAAATTATTGATATCATTTGTAATTAGGGTGCCAATATCCTCAGGTTATTGATCATCGATCATTAATGGGGGTTGAATTTATTGATCAGTATTAGGCCTCTGTAAAATTTGAGTTTGCTAAGGTCTTCTATACTGAGTTTGAGTTATATTAGCATCTGGTTGGTCTACTCTAGGTTGGGCTTCAATTTTAGATATTTTGTTAGAAATATTTCTTAATAAAGAATTTATTTCATCAATCTTGTGATCTTCATCCTTACTTCTTTGAGAAGAAGTGTTTTCTTCTTTAACTTTAATTTCATTTTTAGCGTTTTCAGCCTTTGATTTCATTTCAATAGATGCAAAAATATTTTTCTCTATTTCAATATCATTTTTTTGAAGGTAAGATACCTTCATTAAATCACCAAATTGTGTTAGGAAATAGACAAGATCTTTCTTAACTCCCCATTTATTGTTAAAAATAGTCATTAGTTCATTCCAATTGTGAATGGAGTTTGATCTTAATTGTCTAAACTAGATCCTGACACTAACCTCGAGAGATTGTACAAACAAACTAGTATAGACATCTTCATGTTTAATATTCATGTTATCAACAAAATCTAAGAAAGCAACTACATGATACTTTGCAGACAACCTTGTTTCTCCATTAAATCTGGGAAAATGTTTTAAATATCCATCTGGAAAATCATTTAATTGATTAGGAAGGACGAATGATACATAACGAGCTTAAATTATTGGTTGAATACCAACCATTCCATTGGGTGGAGGATGTGGTGAAGATGAGGAACTTGAATTTGATGATGATGAAGTTGGAGGTGTATATTTTCTTCCTTTAAGGTAGAGAGAAAAAGCATTAGATATTTTAGGGAAAGGTGATTGAATCGCCAAATTTTGAAGATGTGGGTCAAAAATTTTATCACCTTCAAATAAAGGATTGGTATATGTTATCACTCCCTCATTTCCCAAGGTTTAGAATGGAACTAAATGAGGTAACCTCAAACCAATCTTTAGGTATGGTAGCTATCCCTACCAAAACTAGAGAGGGCTCTCTCAATGTCACTTTTACAGTCAATGAAATGACTAGAGATATAATGATATTAGGCTAGTTATTAAGATCAGTGGATTATGGTTTTTTTTATTTGAATTTTTTTTGGATAGGAATGAAAATCAAGGAACTAGGTCTAGGGTTTAGGTCTGATTTCAAAGGTTTAGCTGTAGAGACAAGGATGAGGCCAGATAGGTAAACTCATGAACATAATTAATTTGTCATTGTGTATAGGGTTTTGAAATATAAAGATTCAGAATGAGCATTTAAATGAATTAATTCATCAGAAGAGTAAACACATCCATGAAAACCTTGTAAAACAAAGCAGAAGGCAATTATTTTTGTTTATAAACTCATAATGTTAACATACAGAAGAATGCATGTGATGAAAAAGGTAAAAAAACATTTAAATTGATGAAGAAACAAAGAAGAAAAAATTGTCAAAAGCATACCACTGGAATCTCAAGAGTATAGATGCAACGTCCTTTCATCTCACTGAAAAAAGAGTTTGTACAATAGTTCCTTTGCAAATAGCAACTATCTGACCTCTCAAATGAATTGAGGTGGATTGATTATAGAAAATAGAGTTCATAAAACCTCATAGGGTCGATATATGAACCAAAAAAAATCATAATTTTACTATATCAGTCATTACCTATAATCTAGGGAAGTTAGAAACCACTTACTAAAATTTAGCTAATAACTAGGAGTTCATGTCTCTTGGATTAATTACATCAGTCCTCCATAAACAGAGGCAAAAGAAAAATATTCCACCCCAAAGACACCTCATGGGACAACTAAACCTCGAATTTCGGAGATTTTTCTGAGTTGACAAATGTCCAAGGTGTTAGAGTCGGTCATTACAGCCCTCCGTCAGAGATCTTTTCGCTTTTTGCATATCATTCTTAGGTGTCTCGCTCGTTCCACTTCGTTGAATTTCGCTAGGGGCATGCCATTGACTGACGAGGGGGTCTGGTTGTTTTGTGTTTCCTCATGCTTCTACCTGCAGGGCTAATTAAAATTCCTTAAAAATCACTGAAGTTCATGGTCATTGCATTCATGGTCATAAATGATTAGTTTCGTTAAAAAGTCTTTAGTCCTAGAGTCTAGGGTTTTCAGTCCTTTGCATATATGTAATAAAAGCCCGCAGGCCATGAGTTTGGTTTCAAAATATTCTCGTTTCATATTTTTATTCTCAGAAAGCATTTGAAAACATTTCTAGTCCAAAACTCTGTTTTGGAACTAGAAATTGTCAATTTTCATTGTTGTAATAATTTTGTATTTGTTTCATTGTAAGAAAGTTCCAGAGCAAGCCTCTGATCTTTGCCAAAGCCAAATGCCGGATCCCTGCAAAAACAACCAAGTATTATCAGTCCAAAACTCAGAAAAGCAAGAAAAAGCCAAAGAGTCGCCATTGTATTAAGTGATCTATTGTCAAAATGCCAAACATTATAAAAGTGGGTCATGGAGTAAATTTAAAATCAAATCTGAGATATTTTTCTTCACATATAAACCATGGTAAACAATTCATTTGCACGAATCCTCAAGGCAGAAATCGAGCTGGTGAAGTTGAAGGCCGAAATCGTGTTTTTCATAGCCATGGACTGGATTGGAGGTGCGCGCTACTCACACAGGAGGCGCGCTACCCATATAAGGGGTGCTACGCATACAGCCTCCCCAGCATTTGCAAAAGAACACGAGCGCTATGCATATGGTGCGCGTTACGCGTTGGGTAGGCGCGTTATGCACACAGTCACAGAGCCAAAAAAAATTTGCCATTGCGTCCGGATTCGTACCAAATCGACTCAAATAGATTGCAAGTAGGTTTTTAATGGCTGCTCAGTAAATTTTGAACATAATTGTAGTGTGTTTAAAGTGGGGAAATTAGTGTGTTTGATGTGGAGAGGTGAAACCCTATGTTCATAGCAGATTCATTTCTTAGGGTTTTGAATACATGTTGATGGTCTTGTGAAGGATTTCCCAACCTGTATTGTTGATATATATTCCTATGCATCTATTGTCAAAGTGTCACGACCCTCACGCTCTCAGTTTGCCATCTCACCACTGCTGTCACTATGATTGTCATCCTCATTTTAGCAATGCTCCTTATTCATGTTTTCACATTGTCTCATGATTCACTTGTCCATATCCCCATTGAAATTATCAGAACACTGTTATCATTGCTATGGTTTCACTATGGTCATTGTCACTGTTTCCTATTCTCCATTGATAAAACACAGTCCCATACTCATTTTCCCCTTTGACAAATTTTAGCCAGCATTACAAAGGCTTCACACTACATTACACTTTTTGCTCATTTTTCAAATTCCCTTGTGATCAAAACAGTGACTGTTTTTATGCCAATCCACTTAACAGTTACCACTGTGGCTTGTTTTCCTATGATGCTTTGGTACATATGTAACATATTTGGGTTTTGAGCATACATTGAAACTTTTGACTTCACTACACCTATATCAACATACATATTGTAGACATATTGTTTTCAAAGCCATGTCAGAGACGGATTCAGTCTATGAGCAAGAGTATGACAGTGATTCCACAGCAGAGGGTAATGTTCCACAGAGGTCTCACAAAGGTGGAAAAGGCGGTAAGCATCTCAGGGAAGAGCCTACTTCTTTGGCTCAATTGCAGGCTTGCCCGCTTGCAATGGATTGTTTTCAGCGTCAGTCATGTTTCCAGTACTGTGAGATGATTTCACAAACCCAGCATCATCGGGAACTAGCTCGTCTATTTGTTCTACATTTACATGATGGCCGTGTAAACCTCGCCGGAGTAGATTTCATTTTGTCACCAGAGACTATTGCTCAGGCCACCGGGATACCAAATATAGGAGAGGAATGGAACAAACGTCAGCAGTTAGAGAAATTCCACTATGAGCCATACATCAAACCTGGATATATGAGGCACCTGAGCAGATTTTTTCCTTTCAGATTCCTGAAGGATGAGTTTGCACCATTGATGAAACTCATCATTAGGTATTTGATTCAGGCTCATTCTAGCTCTATGCGTACCATGTCCGTTTGTTGATGCATTTCACGAGGGTACGTATGATGAACATTCCGTACTTCATGTATCGCAACATAGAGAGGATGATGATTTTTGTACAGAAGAAGACCCCAGCACAGCAGCATAGAAGTATATATCATTACGTGCTGATCAAGATCGTAGTGGTACATCAGTTGACACAGCAGGGCATCACTTGGGAGGATTTCATCTCTCGTGACTTATTTACAGCGCCACAGCCGCCTCTTGAGGTAGTTCATGATGAGAGAGAGCCTTTACATCAGCCTGACATTCCTAAGATCGAGCATATCACTGCTCCATTGTATGTATTTATTGTGACCTGAGCCTTATTTGCAGCTACATGACGAGTATTATCTCCACCCGGGGTGGAAGGGGTCTCGCCGACTCCATCAGCAGAGCGAGTATTATATCCACATGATGTGGAAGGGGTCGCGCCTTCTTCTTCAGCACAGATACAGATCCAGGACAGAGGCAAGAAGCCCATGCTTGATGAGGGACCATCAGGAGGCCGGGACACGGATTTCACAATCATTGATGTTGATGCGAACTCTCCTAGCTCGAAACTGAAAGAGATAATCTGGGAAAAGTGAGAATGACACACGAAAGAGAAATTGAAGAGGGCTCGGTGGGTGGTAAAAAAATACCTGGGCGTGATAACAAACGAGATAGAGGATGAGCACACACTGGCTGCGAGCGAATCGATGAGATAGACAATTGGCCGGAAGAGACGGTGATATGACATCGGCGATCGAGATTCTTTGCCTCACGCATGTTAACATTCATGCGGAGAAATTGTTGTAAAGGCCAATAGAAACAAGAACAATGCTTCGTATGAGTCATTATTGGGCCCGCATGCACGTCTGCAAAGCAAAAATGAAGATTCTGAAGAGGAGGTTGAGCGAAGCACTAAAACGGCGGAAAAGGCCTGATCCACTCCGGATTTTGGCCGAGGCTTCGTTGGCTGGGCATAATACATGATGGAGGGTCTTCGCTCCGAATTTGAGCAAATTCGGAGAAATTTTTGTCATTTTGAAATATTTTGGTCTAAAAACAGATTTTTCAGCTATACGAGTAGCGCGTCGACGTGCTTGCTTTTGATTGAAACACTTGCTGGGGGGAAAATTTATATTTTTGGGCTTTTCATGGTAATTTAGGCATGCTCAAGTATTTCTGAAGCATTTCATCAAGTTCTGGATGGTCAAAGGGCCCAAAAACACCATGAAAACCACCTTGCTGCCACCTTTTGCACCAGCAGGAAGTACTTCTGGGAGAATGAAGTTTTGGAGGGGAAACTGAGCTAAAAATTGGGAAATTACACTTGGGTTGGATAGCCAACATCCAGGGCTTTCCAACGAGCTATCATGAGCTCAATTTGGATGCCGGGAAGTGCCCCAAAATCAGGCTGAAAGACGCGCTACGCACATGGCTCAGGCGCGCTACGCATATGGATTTTTGGTCAATTTTTCACCTTCCAGCTCAGGATTTCGGCCAGTTGGGACCAGTTTTGCTTGTGGATGAAATTTTTGAGTTATAATGATGTAAATTTATGGTTGGCATGTAACTTTGACTCACTTTTACCTATTCTAGATGATTCACTCCTAAAAAAGTAAAAATCAGATGTAAGAATCAGTTTCCTCCCTTTTAGAGGCAAGTTGTTTAGATGCTTATATTCTAGTTCCTTGTTTAGAATTTGTTGGAACTGCTCCTAGAAGGAGGAATTCGACCCCTAGAGGTGTGGAAAGGGGTTAGGAGGTCTATATGATGTAATTTTTGAGACATTCTACAGGTTGGACTCTTGGGAAGATTTTGGCACACTATTGTACATATTTTTCATATTTTGGCTAAGGAAAGATCAGAGGTTTTGCAGCACCTGTTGGGATTCTTGTGGATTTCAGTTCTTGATGGTGTTTTCTCTCATTTTATTGTAATTTCTTTCATGTTTAATGTATGCCATTCCCTTCTTATGCTTCTGAAACTAAATGAATGAGTAAATGAGGTTGAATCCATTGATTTTAGTGCTCTGCCTTTGAATTTGTTTAGTTTTACATGTTTTCGCCTGTTTGAAGAGGATCCATGTTCACCCTTGCCCTCTTCAGCTCCTTTTCATTCTGATCCATCCATATACTCGATCAAAAGCATCAAGACTATTGCCTACCTTGCCCCAACTCGAATTCTGCAAAGATCTGGCCTTATCCCCGGACCCAAAATTGTTTTTCCCATTTTTTCAACAAAAAACCCAAAAAATCAAAATCAAACTTTCCTATCTCTTTACTAGCCTAAAATCAGTATTCTTTATAAGTCATCTCAGCCCCTTTGAAGACCTTTTTCCGAGATAGACCTGGAGAGAGCCCTCTCCTGTCCTCGTAGGGCTAGCTACGAGGCTGAGCGTGGTTTGATGTAGCCTTGAGTTTTACCTTATTTCAGCCTAAGGTAGATTTGAGCGCTAACATAGTGGCGACCATACTAGAAAATAAAATCTCAATGGTTTTCTTGTTGATGTGTTTGTTTCATGAGTCTTAGACGGAGTCTGAAGTCACGCCAGGTAGCTTTCGAAACGCTTTTGCCATGCATAAGCAGAAGTAGATAAACGCTGCTTCAGTCGATCTCCGGTTAGCTTGTGAATGCAGCACTTGATTTGAAAAATCACCCCAGTATACTTGTTCGTTCTAGACCTTTGGATGATTGAGTCTAGAAGTCGATAGGCTGAAGATAATTGATTGTGTCCCTTGAAATTTTTCCCGAGTAGATCAATACACTGGCTTCAAGAAGGCATACCAGATCAAATCCTGATCCAAATCTGCCTCCAGTATATGAAAACCCCAACCTAATCCCAAGAATTTTCCGTCGAGAAGCTCCTATTATTCCATTGGTCAAATCTCACTCATACCCCACTGTTTTTGAATACATTGATGATATTGAGTTTGACGATCAGTTTGAGTTATCATTGTTTGAAACCAAAACCGAAAGTGCCACTAGTTCTACCGTCATCAATTCTGAGTTCATCAAGTATTTAGAAGTTGAGCAAGAAAATAAATCTATTGATAATTATATTCTGAATCTGCAAAATTCCATCGTGGCAACCAACATTCCCGAATTCATTGAATCTGCTTCACAAACTCTTGGGCCATCTGAGATTGCATCTAGTTCACGGATTCCCACTGAACCTCCTTTTATTCCTACCATTCCTGTACAACCTAAGATTTCTGATCAAAAATCAGCAGTAGTTTCTCCTCCGTCTCCACCGCATACACCTCGTTCACCTACTTCTCCTATTCCTCCTGTTTCTCCGAGACAACAGATTATAAATCCGTCGAGAGCCATGGCTGTGAGGTTTGCACCTCTTGCTTTACCTGCAAATTTGGATCCTATGCCTGCTGATTATCAGAGCAAGATTCCCATATTCGATGGCACACCACAGAGTATATCCGCTCAGCAGCATATTGTCCGAATGACATAATTTTTGGACCTGCATGAAGTTGATGCAGAAAATGTGTCCATGAGGTTGTTTGCCCAGACTTTTGGAGGTGAGGTTCGTAAATGGTTCAGATCTTTACAGGCCAGGAGTATCAACACATTACAAGAGCTTCAGACACAATTTTTAGATCAGTGGGAGATGAAGAAAGATCCGTTGCAGATCACTTCAGAGTATACCAGCATCAAGCGTAATCCTGGTGAGTCCGTTTAGGATTATATTATCAGATTCAATACAGTGTATAATGCAATTCCAGATGACTTAAGACCGTCTAAAAAGTCAGCTCTTCTTAAATTCCCGGATGGTTTCAATCCGGAGATGGCTTATTCGCTACGTGACAAAGATCCTCCTACCTTAGAAGATATGCAGAAGATTGTTGTTAGTGTTGAGGCGAATCTGAATGATAAGAGAGCACGGTTGAAAACAGAGAAAAGAGTGACTATAAAGGAAGAGACTTCCACATCTACATCAGAACCGCCCTGGCTTCGTGAGATGGAAAAAATGTTGAAAAGAATGAACCTTGATAAACCAGAAACGCAGATTTGTAATCCCAACTATCGTGGCCAACAGCACCCACAGTTTAGAATTAAGCAGTGTGAACAGAGAGCACAAGAGCCGGCAGCCCAGCAGCAGATTAAAACACCTCTTTTGCAGAATTTTGTGAGTCAAGATTCAGACGATGATGATGATGTAGCAGGTGAGCAAAATCATTTCTTTACTCCCGACGATCTGCCTATTTACATTACTGAGGATGAAGAATATGGAGAAAGTTCAGCTGCCCAGAAAGATGAGGATTTCATTTTAGCAAATGATGCAGATTTAGAGGAAGAATCAGATGATTACCAAAGAGGATATCTGAATGCTTTGTCCGCTCAACAGAAGCAATACTCACTGAGAAATAGAGATGTGCCCATAAATCCAATTCAGAAAAGAAAAGAGGCTTCAGCACCGAAGACGGATTCACCTATACCACAGAAGAAAGGAAAAGAGACAATTGATCCCACAGCTAGTAAAGTATCATCAGCAGAAAAGGTAAATCAGTCAAGTATAATGAAGGATAAGTCTGAAAAGAAGGAAGTTCTGGTCAAAGAAGTCGAAAGAGTTTCAGCATTTAGTTTGGAAAATGAAATTTCCAAATTAAAAATATCTATTCCTTTGACAGAAATCATGAAGAACAGCAGCTACCGCGGTCAAGTCTCCAAAATTCTGAATTTTGATCCAATGTTTGACACGGTAAATGTTGAAGATGATCAGCCAGAATTGATTTTCGGACCTGCATTAGATGGTGAGTCCCCTGACAGTGATGTTCCTCCCTTTTATATCAGTTTGAGGTTGCATGAATATGTATTGCACAATGCCATGTTCGATTCGGGTGCTTCACACAATCTGATGCCAAAGGCGATCATGGAAAAATTGGGACTAGACATTACAAGAAAATACCATGATTTGTATTCATTTGATTCCAGCCGTGTGAGGTGTATAGGACTCATCAAAGATTTGGTTGTAAGCTTAGATCAAATTCCAGCGAAGAATGTCTTGATGGATGTGGTTGTGGCGGACATTCCTCTGCGATTTGGGATGCCCCTTTCAAGATCTTGGGGGGCAAAGTTGAAAGGTACACTTCAGTTAGATTTCTCTTATGCAACAATTCCAGTCTTCGGTCAAATGAGAAAGTTATATCGAGAGCAGAAGATGAAATACATGATAACCAGCAAAGAGAAGCCAATCAATCATCCTGTAAATTATGTACATACCGACTTAGAGTCGTTTGTGTTGCTTGTTGATAGTTTTAATGATATAGATAGTCAATTAGTTCAGGCGGAAGATATACCAGAAATCACAGAGAATTTTAGAGAAGTTTTGCAAAAAGAAAGAAGAGAAAAACAGGCTACTGTGGAGCAATCAGCTAAAGACAATGGGCAGCAAACAGGAAAAACAGAGCTGGCGCAATTTCAGCATTTAGAGGACGATGAAGATGGTCTTTGGACCATGGATTTTGATGGCGCAGTGGGTAGTGATGGTGCTGGAATTGGTGTTTGGATTCGTAGTCCATTTTCCGCTCTGGATAAGGTTCCAAGCAATGTGAGAGTGTGTTCCTACAAGCTAGCATTTGACTGTTCTAATAATGAAGTGGAATATGAGGCTCTAATTGCTAGCCTTAAGATTCTTAGAAAGCTGAAAGCGAAAAGGATTGCAGTCTATGGTGATTCAGAGTTGGTGATAAAGCAGGTTAAGGGTGAGTTTCAGGCCAAGCATCCTCGCATGAGGGCTTACCGTAATGCAGTTTTAGATATTCTGAAGTTATTTTCTGATCATACCTTGACATGTGTGCCTCGCATACAAAATGGTGTTGCTGATGGACTTGCTAAGGCAGCAAGCAATCTTAAAATTCCAATGAATTCCAGCAACAAGTTCGAGATTCATGTGAAACACTGCCCCACCGTTCCAGACAATCAGCGATGTTGGCAAGTCTTTCAGGATGACGAGGAGATTAGTGATTTTCTGCAGAATAAGGGTAAGTTTAAAGACACCTCCATAAATACAGAACATGATGATGGTAATGATGATATACAAATAAATCAAATGGAAGTGTTGCAACTTAAAGATAACATCATTCCTAAGGGATTGATTCCTTTGGAGGAACTCTTTGATCAAGATGATGTAGCCCGCAAACCGACATTGAGGCCGACTAAGAAAGGTGTTGAAGAGGTAAATATTGGGACAGCTGAGAATCCCAAGATGGTAAAGTTATCAAAGTCATTGTCACCAAAGGTAAAGGCAGAGTATGTGAAATTGTTGTCTTCATTTTCTGATGCTTTTGCATGGTATTACTCAGATCTAAAAACATATGACACTAATATCATTCAGCATACCATCCCCATTAAACCAAATCAGAAGCCTTTCCGTCAAAAGATGAGGAGAATCAATCCAAAGCTGCTACCATCAATTGAAAAAGAGGTAAACAGGTTGTATAAGTTAGGAATCATTGTGCCTATCCGATTTTCAGATTGGATATCAAATTTGGTGCCCGTGAGAAAGAAAACAGGTGAGATCCGTTTATGTATCGACTTCAGAAATTTGAATAAGGTATCATTAAAAGACAATTATCCGCTGCCAAAAATGGACCACATATTGCAGCGAGTAGTTGGAGCATCAAGGATGTCACTACTCGACGGCTATTCAGGATACAATCAAATTTTAGTGCATGAAGATGATCGTGACAAGACTGTGTTCACCACTCCATGGGGAACGTTTCATTATGCAAAAATGCTATTTGGTTTGAAGAATGCAGGTGCTACTTTTCAGCGTGCAATGGACATGGCTTTCGCCAACGAGAAAGATGTATTTTTGGTTGTTTACTTTGATGATTTAACTGTGTTTTCAAATTCTGATGAGGAACATTTATATCATTTGAAAGTTGTTTTCCAGAAGTGCAGAAAATATGGCATTTCGCTGAATCCGAAAAAGAGCCTATTTGCCATGGATGAAGGCAAGCTCATTGGCCACATCATATCGAAAGACGGTATTCGAGTTGACCCTGCACGTGTTGAAGCCATCCAGCAGATTGAACAGCCCCGGAACAAGAAAGAAATACAATCTTTTAATGGTAAAATGAATTTTCTGCGTCGTTTCATTCCAAATCTTGCTGAGCATCTTAGAGAAATCACGAACATGCTGAAAAAGGACAGTCAGGTAAAGTGGACAGAAGAGGCGGTGAAATCATTTAATTTGGTAAAGGTAGCTCTTTCTTCAGCCCCTATTTTAATCAGCCCGGACTACACACAGGACTTCATTTTGTTTTCGTTTGCTTCTGAGCACACTTTGGCAGCTGTTTTAATGCAGAAAAGGGATGGAGTTGAGAAACCCATCGCTTTTTTCAGTCGGATTATAAGGGACGGAGCATTGAAATACAACATTATTGAGAAACAAGCACTTGCACTTGTAAAGGCCTTGAAAGATTTCCGTGTGTATATACTGCATTCCCACATTTTAGCATATGTTCCTAACGCAGCAGTTAAAGATGTTTTGGTACAGGAAGATCCAGAAGGAAGACGGGGTAAGTGGATTGCTGCGTTGTTAGAATATGATGTGGAGATTAAACCAACCAAGCTGATCAAAGGACAAGGACTCACCAAGCTTATGGCTGAAACAAATATGCATGCTCTAGATATAAATTTGATCGCTGCCATGACCGATGAAGATGAGGAGAGTACGTCAGTTCAGGTATCTGATATTTTTGTTTCTTCCCCTTGGTATGCTGACATTTTATACGTGCTTCAGAATTTGTCTCCACCTCCCGTGATGCCTAGAAATAAGAGTAGAACATTGAAGTTTAGAGCTGCAAAGTTTTGCATACTGAATTCTGCATTGTATTGGAAAGACCCTGGTGGAATGTTGTTGAATTGTTTGGTAGAGGAGGAAGCCGAAAGAGTTTTGGAGGACTTTCATAGAGGAGACTGCGGGGCCATCTGTTTTGGAAAACCACAGCGAATAATATTCTAAGGGCAGGTTACTATTGGCCTTCTTTGTTTTCAGATGTATATAAGGCTGTTAAGAATTGTCACGAATGCCAAATTTTCGAAGGGAAGCAGAAACTGCAGCCTTTGCCTCTCAAACCAATTGAAGTTAGTGCACCATTCCAGCAGTGGGGATTGGATTTCATCGGGGAAATCCACCCAGCATCTTCCGGATAGAATAGATGGATATTGACAGCTACGGACTACTTCACGAAATGGATTGAGGCGATTCCCACTCGACAGGCCACATATGTGGTAATTATCTCTTTTCTTGAAAATAATATTCTGTCACGTTTTGGGTGTCCTAGTAAGATAATCACAGATAATGCAGCGGCCTTCAAGTCTAAGAGGATGGTTGAATTTTTCTATAAGTACAATATCAGCTTGGGACATTTGACTGCCTACCATCCGCAAGGAAATGGCTTGGCGGAATCTTCAAATAAGTCCTTGGTAAATATCATTAAGAAATTGCTGGAAATCAATAAAAAGGGCTGGCACAAGAAATTAGTGAATGCACTGTGGGCTGATAGGGTAAGTCAGAAAAAGTCTATTGGCATGTCTCCTTTCGAGTTGGTGTACGGGATAGACACGGTTTTTCCTACTTCTCTTGCTGTCCCGGTAGTCAAATTGCTTCAGGAAGCTGGTAGTGAGGAAGATCCCATGCAGCGGAGGATTAATCAAATGATTCATTTACAACAGACACGGGAGGAGGTATTTCAAAATACTTTCAAGTTGCAGGAGCGCATCAAGAAGATTTATGACAGGAAGGCAAAGGCAGATAAGTTTCAGCTGGATGAGGTAGTTTTGAAGTGGGATGCTCGGAATGAAGATAAGGGAAAGCACGGCAAATTTGAAAACCTATGGAAGGGTCCTTTTAAGATTGCAGCGTATCGTGGTCAAAACACCTTTCTTCTCAAAGAAATGAATGGAGATGATTGTCCTGGAGGGCCGATAAATGGTGGGCTGCTAAAGTGATACCACTTCTGAGTATTTTCTGCTGATTTCATCATCATTGTATATATCATTTTACTTATGTTTTAGTGCAAGTGTGTACTGATCTCTCATCTCCAGTCTGGGGCCTGGAGCGAAGGCTATAATTCTGGAGATGGAGGTTGGTTGGTTTGAAGTTTTTCAAGTCAGTTTTATCATTCTTTTCAGTTTTAGAGTCGAGTTAGTTTTGGTCAAGTTTCAGTCACTTTTCAGTCAAGTTTGCAGTCAATAAATGTATTAAAAGTTTTGTGTTATCTGTTGAAATAATGACTCCATCGCCACCATCCCCCATTGGAGCCAATGTTAGAGTCGGTCCTTACAGCCCTCCGTCAGAGATCTTTTCGCTTTTTGCATATCATTCTTAGGTGTCTCGCTCATTCCACTTCGTTGCATTTCGCTAGGAGCATGCCATTGACTAACGAGAGGGTCTGGTCTTCTTGTGTTTCCTCATGCTTGTACCTGCAGGGCTAATTAAAATTCCTAAAAAATCACTGAAGTTCAGGTCACATCATTTATGGTTATAAATGATTGTTTTCGTCAAAAAGAGTCTTTAGTCCTAGAGTCTAGGGTTTTCAGTCTTTAGCTACATGTAATAAAAGCCCGCAAGCCATAAGGTTGGTTTCAAAAGGTTCCTATTTCACGTTTTTATTATCAAAATCATTTGAAGACATTTCTAGTCCAAAACTCTGTTTTGGAACTAGAAATTGTCAAATTTCATTGTTGTAATAATTTTGTATTTGTTTCATTGTAAGAAAGTTCCAGAGCAAGCCTCTGATCTTTGCCAAAGCCAAATGCCGGATCCCTGCAAAAACAACCAAGTATTATCAGTCCAAAACTCAGAAAAGCAAGAAAAAGCCAAAGAGTCGCCATTGTATTAAGTGATCTATTGTCAAAATGCCAAACATTATAAAAGTGGGTCATGGAGTAAATTTAAAATCAAATATGATTTTATGAGATATTTTTCTTCACATATAAACCATGGTAAACAATTCATTTGCACGAATCCTCAAGGCAGAAATCGAGCTGGTGAAGTTGAAGGCCGAAATCGTGTTTTTCATAGCCGTGGACTGGATTGGAGGTGCGCGCTACTCACACAGGAGGCGCGCTACCCATATAAGGGGCGCTACGCATATAGCCTCCCCAGCCTTTGCAAAAGAACACGGGCGCTACGCATATGGTGCGCGCTACGCGTTGGGTAGGCGCGCTATGCACACAGTCACAGAGCCAAAAAAAAATTGCCATTGTGTCCGGATTCGTACCAAATCGACTCAAATAGCTTGCAAGTAGGTTTTTAATGGCTGCTCAGTAAATTTTGAACATGATTGTAGTGTGTTTAAAGTGGGGAAATTAGTGTGTTTGATGTGGAGAGGTGAAACCCTATGTTCATAGTAGATTCATTTCTTAGGGTTTTGAATACATGTTGATGGTCTTGTGAAGGATTTCCCAGCCTGTATTGTTGATATATATTCCTATGCATCTATTGTCAAAGTGTCACGACCCTCACGCTCTCAGTTCGCCATCTCACCACTGCTGTCACTATGATTTTCATCCTCATTTTAGCAATGCTCCTTATTCATGTTTTCACATAGTCTCATGATTCACTTGTCCATATCCCCATTGACATTATCGAAACACTGTTATCATTGCTATGGTTTCACTATGGTCATTGTCACTGTTTCCTATTCTCCATTGATAAAACACAGTCCCATACTCATTTTCCCCTTTGAAAAATTTTAGCCAGCATTACAAAGGCTGCACACTACATTACAAATTTTGCTCATTTGTCAAATTCCCTTGTGATCAAAACAGTGACTGTTTTTATGCTAATCCACTTAACAATTACCACTATGGCTTCTTTTCCTATGATGCTTTGGTACATATGTAACATATTTGGGTTTTTAGCATACATTGAAACTTTTGACTTCACTACACCTATATCAACATACATATTGCAGACATCCTGTTTTCAAAGCCATGTCAGAGACGGATTCAGTCTATGAGCAGGAGTATGACAGTGATTCCACAGCAGAGGGTAATGTGCCACGGAGGTCTCACAAAGGTGGCAAAGGCGGTAAGCATCTCAGGGAAGAGCCTACTTCTTTGGCACAATTGCAGGCTTGCCCGCTTGCAATGGATTGTTTTCAGCGTCAGTCATGTTTCCAGTACTATGAGATGATTTCACAAACCCAGCATCATCGGGAACTAGCTTGTCTATTTGTTCTAAATTTACATGATGGCCGTGTAAACCTCGCCGGAGTAGATTTCATTTTGTCACCAGAGACTATTTCTCAGGCCACCGGGATACCAAATATAGGAGAGGAATGGAACAAACGTCAGCAGTTAGAGAAATTCCACTATGAGCCATACATCAAACCTGGATATATGAGGCACCTGAGCAGAGTTTTTCCTTTCAGATTCCTGAAGGATGAGTTTGCACCATTGATGAAACTCATCATTCGGTATTTCAGTTGCGAGGGAAGATTCTCGCGTCTCTATGCGTACCACGTCTGTTTGTTGATGCACTTCACGAGGGTACGTATGATGAACATTCCATACTTCATGTATCGCAACATAGAGAGGATGATGATTTTTGTACAGAAGAAGACCCAAGCACAACAGCATAGAAGTATATATCATTACGCGCTGATCAAGATCGTAGTGGTACATCAGTTGACACAGCAGGGCATTACTTGGGAGGATTTCATCTCTCGTGACTTATTTACAGCACTGCAGCCACCTCTCGAGGTGGTTCATGATGAGAGAGAGTCTTTACATCAGCCTGACATTCCTGAGATCGAGCATATCACTGCTCCATTGTATGTGACATACCAGCGAGGCCACAGGGCCTTATTTGCAGTGACACGACGAGTACTATCTCCACCCAGGGTGGAAGGGGTCTCATTGACTACATTAGCAGAGCGAGTATTATCTCCACATGATGTGGAAGGGGTCTCGCCTTCTTCTTCAGCACATGTATAGTTTCAGGATAGGGGCAAGAGGCCCATGCATGATGAGGGCCCATCAGGAGGCCGAGACACTGATTTCACGATCATTGATGTTGATGCGAGCTCTCCTAGCTCGAAACTGAAAGAGATCATCCAGGAGAAAAGGGCCGAGAATGACACACTGAAAGAGAAATTGCAGAGGGCTCAGTGGGTGATAAAATACCTGGAGCATCGTAATAAACAGCTAGAGGATGAGCACACACTTTACGAGTTGCGGCGAATCTGTGAGGATCGACAATTGGCCCGGAAGAGACCTGGTGATATGACACCGGATGATCGAGATTCTTGCCTCACGCATGTTAACATTCATCTGGATAAATTTTTGGCAAAGGCAAATAGATACAAAGACATGCTTCGTCACATGAAAGGTCATTATTGGGCCCGCATGCACGTCTGCAAAGCAAAAATGAAGATTCTGAAGAGGAGGTTGAGCGAAGCACTAAAACGGCGGAAAAGGCCTGATCCACTCCGGATTTTGGCTGAGGCTTCGTTGGCTGGGCATAATACATGATGGAGGGTCTTCTCTATATTTTGGTCTAAAAACAGATTTTTCAGCTATACGAGTAGCGCGTCGATGCGCTCGCTTATAATTGAGACACTTGCTGGAGGAAAACTTTATATTTTTGGGTTTTTCATGGTAATTTATGCATGCTCCAGTATTTCCGAAGCATTTCATCAAGTTATGGATGATCAAAGGGGCCAAAAACACCATGAAAACCACCTTTCTGCCACCTTTTGCACCAGCAGGAAGTACTTCTGGGAGGATGAAGTTTTGGAGGGGCAAATGAGCTCCAAATTGAGAAATTCCACTTGGGTTAGATAGCCAACAACCAAGGCTTTCCAACGAGCTATCATGAGCTCAATTTGGATTCCAGAAAGTGCCCCAAAAGTAGGCTGAAAGACGCACTACGCATATGGCTCAGGCGCGCTACGCATATAGATTTTTGGTCAATTTTTCACCTTCCAGCTCAGAATTTCGGCCAGCTGAACCAGTTTTGCTTGTGCATGAAATTTTTGAGTTATATTGATGTAAATTTGTGGTTGGCATGTAACTTGGACTCACTTTTACCTATTCTATATTATTCACTCCTAGAAAAGTAAAAATCAAATGTAAGAATCAATTTCCCTCCTTTTAGAGGCAAGTTGTTTGGATGCCTATATTCTAGCTCCTTGTTTAGAATTAGTTGGAACTGCTCCTAGAAGGAGGAATTCGACCCCTAGAGGTGTGGGAAGGGGTTAGGATAGTCTATATGATGTAATTTTTGAGACATTCTACAGGTTGGACTCTTGGGAAGATTTTGGCACACTATTGTACATATTTTTCATATTTTGGCTAAGGAAAAATCAGAGGTTTTGCAGCACCTGTTGGGATTCCTGTGGATTTCAGTTCTTGATGGTGTTTTCTCTCAGTTTATTGTAATTTCTTTCATGTTTAATGTATGCCATTCCTTTCTTATGCTTCTGAAACTAAATGAATGAGTAAATGAGGTTGAATCCATTGATTTCAGTGCTCTGCCTTTGAATTTGTTTAGTTTTACATGTTTTCGCCTGTTTGGAGAGGATCCATGTTCTCCCTTGCCATTTTTAGCTCCTTTTCATTCTGATCCATCCATACACTTAATCAAAAAGCATTAAGACTACTGCCTACCTCGCTCCAACTCGAATTCTGCAAAAATCTGGCCTTATCCCCGGACCCAAAAAATTGTTTTTTCCCATTTCTCCAACAAAAACCCAAAAAATAAAAATCAAACTTTCCTATCTCTTTACTAGCCTAAAATCAGTATTCATTGTTCATTATAAGTCATCTCAGCCCCTTTGAATATCCTTTGCCGAGATAGACCTGGAGAGAGCCCTCTCCTGTCCTCGTAGGGCTAGCTACGAGGTTGAGCGTGGTTTGATGTAGCCTTGAGTTTTACCTTATTTCAGCCTAAGGTAGATTTGAGCGCTAATAGAGCTAACCCTTGATACAAATATTTTTTTCCTAAAAAAATGAAAATTTTTCAATGTAGAATGCTATACATAAAAGAAAATAAAATGATCTTATCCCCATCAATGCTTGAAATAGCCTCACATTTGCCATGAGTGGTGAGCCAAGGGGTGAATGTAGGGCACTATTAAAGTTACATCGTGTTTAAATTCCTTTTACATCACGATATTGTTCTCCATTAGGGTTGATACATCATCACAAGGGAGCATGACACCTTTTTGTGGGTGACCGATTAAAGTTGTAACACGACTCAAGTGGCATATACCTCCAATGTAAATGAAATCATTATATGTTTGTGTCAATTTCTTAAAGAGATTATTTACAAACAATAAATTTAGTACTTGGACTTCATTTTTTCATGGCCTTGACTCTAAGAAGTAGTTAAGGAGGCCTTCTTTTTTAACCCACATACACAAAAGAGTGCCAGATGTTGCCCTTTAGATCCCCTTGGTGGTTGCAAAGTGGGTTCACATTAATGTCTAGTTGAAAATAATTACATCATGATATTTATCTTCTCAATAACATCTTCTAGCTTTACCATATACACAACATTGGGTTAGAGTATCACCTCATTTGTAGATGCTCCATTTGTTATGGGATTCAAGGGATGTTCTATTTTATTTTATCAAGATTTAGATGGTAATTATCTACTTTATTTCAATACATGTCTAAATATTTTTATGAGTGAGGTCCTTGGATTTAGATCTTTATATAAGACCTTATGTGGCCTTCCCCTTTTGAATGTTTCCAAGGGGGTCACCTCCTTACATGTTGCCTTGCCTACTTAGGGAAAAATTTGACAAGCCAATATTCAAGATTCTTTAACTATCAAATTTGTGGGGCCTCATACATCTTATTGAGCCCCTTAATGGGACATTATTTCTCCAAAGAGACTGTTGAGGATTTCCCATTGCAAATCACAGGCTGGATGTCATAGGACATGTTACCCCACATTCTATATGAGTTTTTAGTGGATAATTTAAAATTTTGGTTGACATATCAACCCTTGTGATTCTTGTGACATTAATCATTTTCCATCTGAGATATACGAATGGTTGTATAATTTGTTTAATGGCACCTTGCCTTGGCAATCTAGGACACTAGGTGTAGGAAGATGTTTCTTGAGCGATAATTTTAGCTTGATATATATGATCCATGTACATATATCTAATGTGTATTATTTCTATTCTGCCCACTGGAAGACTCATTTCTAACTCTTAAATGTTTTGGCCATAAATTCTATGCTGAATTGTTCCGTGGTGTTTCATAATTTTAGTCATAAAAATGTGTCATATTGATAGTTTAAACATATAAATGGTGGTTTGAGTAATTACTACATGTCGTATCTTATTATACCCTTGTTTCCCTTGGTCAAATTTTATCCCATATAATTTCATAGAATATTCATTCATTTTAATCATGATGTCCTGCCCTATGATTCCAGACACTAGGAAATAAATTATTTTATCCATAAAAATAGTTATGTAAGCCACTTTGTTTTCAATTTTATCACCTTGCTTTCATGTCGGGTTTTTGATCTTAATTATATCAGTTGCACAAGTTCATTGAACAAGATTCATTATATTAAGCTCTTTTTCTGCACAAGCTTAACCCAACTGGCACAAGCTCAACTCGACCCTGACATCAAATGATAAATTACATGTATGATGAATCACTTGGAAAGCATATTACATGGTCATGATATGGTGGCCCACTATTAATGACACTCTTAGAGTCACCCATCTAGACGATTGTGTGAAGAGGGCTCACAATTTCTTCTATGGGGGATTTTGTATTCTTCCATGGATCTGGTTCCTCAATTTCTTTTATTTTTGGCCTGTCCTAAGACATAACTCTTGTTACCTTAAATTTCGACCATGTATGTACACACTTTCTCTAAATCCTCCACAATGAAAATGTAATTCGATTTGTTACGGCATATGAAATTGCAATGATTTCTCTTTGCTAATCTTCGAAAATGAATCTTAATGAATGTCGCATAAACTCATGATTTCGATATTTACTATTTAGGGAGAAAAAAATCAATGCAATATTCCCTAAATGAAACGCAATAGTCACCTATTTATCTTAGTGTCTTTTATTGTTAATTACCCTCCTTTGCAATTGACCAATTTTAGGGAGAAACATACCTTTGCGCCCTTGTGCATCCATTTTTTCAGAATAGTTGGTTGAGATTAATGTAAAATGATTTGATGTTTTCTGGGAATAGATATTACATCATATCCTTTTCCTTTACAAAATAATCTATGAACACTCATTTAATAAATTTAGTACTCCCTTTTTCGCATGATCAAATGTTTGAAGAATCATATGCATTCCTAGAGTTTTGATTTGAAGGAAATCTGCATGTTAGCCAATTTTCTCAATATGAGAAACATAATTGTGCAGATATGGATAGATAATTTGTTCTCTAGAGTTATCATTATGAAATTTAGGTATTCAATTCCATGTCTATTAATAATATTTATGGATCTACAATTAAATATTTTGTTAAAATTTTGGATACTTCTTTTGTCCACACCTCTATATGCTTTGCAACTCTAAACATGTTCGAAATGCCCCTGTTTCTGTGATAAAAACACATAAGTTCCATTAAATATTATGTTTTATTGGCATGAATTTCATTTATTTCTCGTTGTTTTTTTGTTTTCAAGGTTTTCTTTTCATGTCTCTAGGTTTGATTTGGAATTCTCCAGAAAAAACAAGAATTCTGAAAAACACAGTGACTAAATCTCTCCTGAATTGTTGCAATATGGCTCTGATTTCAAAGCTCACCCTTGCTGGATTCAACATACGTATTCGAGAGGGATTCAGATTCCCCCAACTCTTTGAACTAGCTATCTTTCAGCCACACTCTCAAGGAGCTAAATACCACAACACACAATATTTCAAAAGAATATCTCAAACTGCCCATCGATACCTTTGTGATATCAGACTCTATCGATAGGGTGGAGTATGACCAAATGATTATTCATGTATAAGATCCAAAAACAATCCAATGTAGGTTGATGCATGCACATTCCAATCATGACAACCAATTTCTACATCTTCTCAATAGAAAAAAAGGTAATATTTTTTCTCTGTTCACTTTACAACATAAACACCAAATTCACCCATAATGTTAGAGAAGTTTAATGATATGGTTCAAAAGTTGGGAGGAGTATTTTTTGGTGTATTGAACAGGACTAGGGAACACACATGTAGCATGGATGGGTAGAAGTGGGATGTCCAAGCATGGTTTGCTAATATTTATATTCCACGCATTAGAGAATGAGAAGGGGGGTTAAGACCTAGTGGTTATGGGTTAATGGCTTATTGGTTGTGATAATGAGCTAGGGGACACACATTCTCAAGGAGCTAAATACCAAAACACATACATTTTACCTCTGTGTTTCCATAAAATCTACCATAAAAGAGGTTAAATCATTCCTCTCGAACATGAAAAAACAAAATAGAGCAATACAAACAATGAATTAATTAATAACATGCAGTAAGAATAAAAGAAATCAAGGGTGAAAGTGAAAATAATAGTCTAGGAATAGTAGACATGCACTAATATTATGCATTGGTTTACCTAGGTTCATTTTCTAGAATCCTCAAAGAATCCCCAACAATCTATGGATTCATGCAGCTCGTTTTCAAATTTCTTGTGGCTTTTGTTCCTCATTCCTCCAAAAGGTGTTTTGGTGTATGGCCCTTTTGGAACTAGGAAAGAATTACTTGAAAAGGATATAACAAGAGAATGATGGGTTGTTTTCGTTAATATAAAGCTAGCCAATCTAATGAGAAAATGGTTTGGGAATTCTTAGAATATTGGTATGCTAACATTCCTACCTTAGTTTTGTTCGAAGTATTACAAACACTTTCTTGCATTGGAAATATATTTTTCTATTAATTTTCTCTTCCATGATGATAATTTGATACATCTTGGGTCATTTTTGGCATGTTTTGATAGTTTTTTTTTTAGTAGATATTGTTAGGATAGTATATTGTATGCCATGAATTATGATATATATGGCTTTACTTGAATTCTCATACATAATGGAAAATAGATGTCTTGGGGTGCTACAATTTAAGGACGCAAAAGGATATCATTATAGCTTTATTAAAATTTTTTGAGCTAAACACAATGGATGTTGATATGGAACCAATCGACTTAACAACAAATCCTCTCCATTTTGGATTACTTATTGAATCCTAGGGGTATCCCCAAGCGAAAATTCATAAGGTCTTTTAAGTGACTAGATCACTAGCACTGAAAGCCATCTTTACATTGGATGGTTCAATGTCTTGATGATCCATATCATATTAAACAAAAAAATTGTATTCATTATTGCTTTCATTGTATCACCTCCAATAGATATGGATGGTGTTAATCAGCCTATTTTTGGTTTTATTATTTATGGAAACAATATTACCTTTGACACTATTATTCCTACCTTTGCAACTATCATTTTTCACTTCTATCCCATCAAGAAAGTATTTTTTTTCAATCAATGACTACAAAACATGGACCCTATGAGCCAATAATTCATGTCATTGATGTAGTTCCCACAAGAAATAAACATTTGATGGTCTATCGTAGCCAAACACTCTATGATGGTTTTCATAGATGCCCAACCTATAACAATGAGTTGAATTTTATTGTCAAGGCCTCCAAGCAATAAAAGTATTTTATTCAAGCATATTTTGACATGTTGCACTCACATACTTATCGAAGTGTTGAGAATCATAGTTTCTTCAATTATATCTAAGTGTTGATCCTCTCCATAAATTATCAGCTCAAAGGAATGCTTCAATTATATTTGTGAGGTGTGAGATTGATATCCTTCTACCAAATACCAGAGACATATTTTATATCCTAGTTAGATTTATATTTTCCTTCATTTTTCTCATCTCCTTTTGTTATATGTATGTGTGGAGATGTGAATACTTTTCTTATATTTTATAGGAACATCACTACATTGTACATGAGTAAGGAGGGCCTAACTTTGTGATTTGTTTGCATAATATTTGATCTCTTTTGACATATTCTAATAACATTTCTCATCATTGATTGCACAAAAATCATGGTCTCTTGTGTTCCTATAAGGTTAATCATTCTTCATTCTATTACTTAAACACTAAACATAATTGACAATATCCTTCAAATACATAAACATTAAACAACATTGGCAATATACTTCATCGAAAAGCCACTTTGATTTTCTTGATAAATATTAAAAAATATTTTTTAATTTGAAAAAAATAAAATAAAACAATTTTTAACTCGATTAAATATATATTTTTTTAATATAAAAAAATAATTTAATTATTGAAAATCTAAATAATTTTTTAATATATGAAAAATGAAATTCTAACCAAGCCACTTTTAACTAAACCCAGACCCCAAAACAAATAAAAAAAATTTTAGTGGTTTCCCAATTGGATTTTTGGTTGCACTTAACAAATATTTAAGTAGAGGAGTAGTTCATAAAAACCTCTTTTTTTTATTTATGTTTAGGGATTTTTGTTGGAAATTAATTCCAAATGCTCTCATAAATCAACAAGCCAGCAGAGTAATGGGCTGATGGGAGTTCAAAGAACGTAGTAGTAATTGCCGATAGCAAGTTGAAGGCGGTGGAAGAGCTCCATCCTATCTGCAACAACAACCACATTAAAAATCCACCGAACATATTTAATATAGAAGAGTTGAGGTGGCAAGCCTTTCCGGGGGGGTTAGAAGAGCCCAAGTGGCTGGAGGAGTGGAGACCCCCATAAGCATAAAGGTAAATCATGTGGCTATAAGGTTTTAACCTTACGTAAAAGTATTTTGATTTAAAATTGTTTTATTCACGACAATGTATGATGTTTTAACTTTTTGCACTCGGTAAATGTTTTGTTACCGTAGTAAGTTTGAAGTTTTTACTTTGGTTAATATATATTATAAATATATGATATTTATAATATATATATTATGTAATGTTTCATATAAAAGGGGATGCCATGAGCATTGAAGTAGAGTAGTTGTACATTATAATAGGCATGACATAAGTACCGTGTAATGTTTTATTATTGCCCGAATGGCTAGAATAGTGAAACAGAGAGACAAAAATCAGATTTGGTAGCTACTCGTGTGTGTAATAGCCAAGTGATTTATTTTGTAAAGCGTAAACACTAGAGTTCTAAAGAGTTTTTATCTTGTAACAACAATTTTTTTTATGAAATAGAATTTGTATTTCATCTTTGTGCCTCGTCTATAATTTGAGTTTTTAATTTTATTTAAAGCTCCGTGTTGTAAAAGAGGAATTTCTATTTCCCTCGTATGTTAAGGAATTACTTTAAAATTCCAACATGGTATCGTAGCTAATCTAGGCACTCGGTGAGACAAAACAGAGTTTGTTTTTTCACCTGCAGGAGCTTTAAGAGGCTTATTTGAGCATATTTCTCCAAGAGAGAAAGTTTTTTGCTTGTTTTATTATACGATCGGTATTTGTTTCTTTACTTATACAGGGCTAAGATGGCGGATGTCTGAACCGGTTTGAAAAATTCCCAACTTCCACGCGTTTAATGGGAAGAATCATAGTTATTGGTCCATAACTATGAGAGCTTTGTTTGCTTCTCGGGGGATTATGGGAGCTAGTTGAAAATGGCTACCCTAAACTCGTGATGCGACAATGTTGGCTTCTTTTGATAGTTGCGTAAAGAGACCTGTTGAAGAGCGATAGGAAGAAGGACTCCAAAGCCCTCTTTTTATCTCTTTCAATCAGTACATGAGAGTGTGTTCCCATGGATTGCAGCAAGCAACGAAGTCCAAAGAGGCATGGGATATCTCGAAAACTACCTATCAAGGTATGGAGAAGATGAAGACTACAAAGTTGTAGATGTTGAGGAGAGACTTTGAAACACTCAAAGATGAAGGAATTTGATAGAATAAATTCATTCTTCACTCATGTTATTGGGTTAATAACTCAAATAAGATCTCATGCTGAAACTATTGAAGAGAGAAGGATTGTAGAGAATATATTGAGAAGTTTACCCTCAAGGTTTGAAGCTATTGTGGTAGCAATAGAAGAGACAAAGGATCTCTCACGCTCACAAGAGATGAACCGAGTGCTTCTCTTATGTTTCATGAACACAGACCGAGCGAGAGGAACAGATTCCTCATTAGAGCAAGCATTCAAGACTCGGATGTCATTCAACCAAGGTAGAGGTCGAGGCAGAGCAAATAGCATAGGTCATGGAAGAAACCAAAAACGAAGGTAGAAATAATCCCGCTAGCACAAGCGAAAGGAGCCGTAATCGAGACCCGTGATGAAGGTTCAAGCAAACAACAGGGCTCATGAACAAAGGTATGACAAATCCCAAGTCTAATGTCATTATTGTAAGAAATATGGGCACTATGCCAATGAATGTAGGAAAAAAACAAAAATGACATGAATAATAGACAAAATGCTAATTTTTCAAATGAAGAAGATAAGAACCCAAAGATTGTGTTTTTAACATGTAACATTACATGTTAGGTCCCTATATCACTAGTATAGCCCCTTATTATTGTTAGTGTAAACCCCTTTATTTTTATGGTTGTACCCTTTAGTAACCCCCTCTTTTTTTATTATTGTGCCTTTAAATTATTATTGTTAGGTCAGCTAGGATTACATCAGCTCACTAGATTACATTATGGCCCCATGGACTCCTATATATAGAAACGAGGTTCCGTGAATTATATCATCCAAGAATTGTTCATTTATGTAATGTATTGGAGGTTTCCCCCTCGAAGTGGCTTATTTCTAAGGCGTGGATATCTCTCTTCTTCTATTTTTGGAGCTGGTTACACAACATTTGGTATCAGAGCTTGGGATTCTAGGGTTTCGCTGCTCCAAACAGGTCATCGTGGCATTTTCGCTATAAATTTGTTTCTACGAAGTTTCAGAAGCTGAAAATTTTAGGGTACGAAGCCAAAATCTTGAGGAAGCCGGTATAAAAATTTCAGAGTTTGGTTCGCAATAATTTCGGAGATATGATCTGTGGAAGTCAGGTATTTTTTCAGGCTCCTAAACAGGTCATCGTGGAATTTGCGCTATAAATTTTTTTCTACGAAGGTTCAGAATCTGAAATTCATATGGTGCGAAGCTGAAATCCTGAGAAAATTCATAAAAAAAATTCAGAGCTTGGTTCGCAATATTTTTGGAGATATGATCTGTGGAAGGTAGTGCTTTTTCAAGCTCCTGAATTTCATCTCAACGCGGTGATCGTGGGAAAAGTTCAATAACTCTCTCTCTGAAGATGGGATTGGAGTGCCGTCAAAAGTGGTTGCAAGTACACAGCCTGTAGTTTCTTGGCTATCAATTTTAGATACAAAGGACAAAACAGTGACACGTGGCAAGTCGTACAAGTTTGCTCTACTCGAACCAAATTCAGTAATTAGGTCATTGTGGGAGATTGGACACAACTTTGTCTTGGAGAATCCAAATTAGGTCAGACCTGTGGCATTTGAAAGAAGCTTCAGAGGGCTACTACAGGGGTTAATTTCAGATATTGAAGATTTTCAATTACAGATATAATTCAATTTCAATAGCAAGCTCCTAAAAGCTAGTAAAAGGTGTGTATTTTTTTTTCCGAATTGCATAAGTCTTGTTTGAAGAATCAAGTCGAATTGATTCCAAGGGCGGCTTGTAGAATAGATATCAATATTGGATTCTAAAATGGCCCCTAAAAATAATTCAACACCCATTAAGCCTTCGAAGGCTCTACTATGACTCATGAAGATGAAGAATTGCAACATGATCTATCAAAATTACAAGAGCAAGTGCAACAAATTTCACTCTCGCAAAAAAGCAACAAAAAAATGAAATGGAAGTTTTGAAGAAAGGCATGGAAGTGAAGATGGACGGTTTGAAGAAAGGCATGGAAGCTAAGATGGAAGGCATGGAAGTGAAGATGGACGGTTTGAAGAAAGGCATAATGGATGGCAGTGGAAGCTAAGATGGATGGCATGGAAGCGTAAGATGGATGACATGAAAGACAACATGGAAAACATGAAGAGTGATCTAAAAGCATACATGGAAGGCTTGATGACAAGCTTAAAAACCAGAAATGATTCCTAATGGCGGAAATATAGGAGAAGAACCTCATGATGAGAACAAAATAAATGTTAATCATGATTTCATAAACTCGAATGTTGGCGGGAAGAACCACCATATTCCAAAAATGGATATGAAGAAGTCTGATGGAAAGGATCCGGTAACATGGATACTACAGATGGAGCAATATTTTGATCTCCATAACGTGCAAAACACACAAAAACAGGTACGTATTGCAACTTTACATTTAGAACAAAATACATTTGTATGGTATCAATGGCTTTGCTCCCGTAAAAAAATTGTCACTTGGTCAATTTTTTACGGAGGAAATGATAGCACATTATGAGGATACAAAGAGCAACACCTTCTTTTACCCAATTGATAAATCTCAAACAAAAGGGTTTAGTGGGGCAGCACATTGAGGACTTCCAAAAATTGAATATAAGGGTAAATCGATATTCCGAGGGACACAGATTGATCTCTTCCTAGGCACTTTAAAGGATAACATCCAACATGAAGTTCGCGTTTTGGAACCTCGATTCATTGGAGAAGGCATTCAGAGTTGGCAAGAAAACGTTGAATGTAAAATTATGGCAACAAGGAAGCCTACCACTCAATTCTATAAAGAAGGAAGTGTTGCTACGCCTAGATTTCCACAACCTCACAAGGTTGACACCACAACAATTGGAAGAAAATAGAGCAAAAGGGCTTTGCTACGGTTGTGATAGCAAATACACTAAAGGTCATAAGTGTGTCGAGAAGAAATTATTTTACATAGATTGTGAAGAAGAAGAAAAATGAACAAGAAGACGATATACACCAAGAACCACCCCTAGAAGAGGAAGAAATGAATCCGACCATATCGTGTAATGCACTTGGCAGAATTACCACTCCTCAAACTCTCAAGATAGAAGGACATATAAAGAAGAAAAGGGTAATAGTGTTGATTGATTCGGTAGCACCCATAATTTTATTCATTATAAGGTAGCCAAGGAATTAAATTGTTTCCCTATACCCAGCACCAGAATGTCAAGTGATGGTTGCGAATGGAGGAACGATAAATTGCTCTGGAAAATGCCATAATATCAAGCTAACCATGGGGGAATATGTATTGACTAGTCCAATGCTTGCCATTCCTATGGGAGGTGTTGACGTTGTACTAGGAGTACAATGGTTACAATCTTTGGGGATCGGTAGCTTTTTAATTTTCAAGAACTTTTCTTGAAATTTTTTTTCGAAGGAAAGGAAGTCGAATTACGGGGATATTGCGTGGGAAGCCAGAAAGGATAATAAGCTCTAATGTCATGACAAAGCTTCTAAAGAAAGAATGCAACGAGGCATAATTGCACAATTATGCTCACTAGAAGTTCCAACATCAAAATCATCTATTTACAGGATCTCCAACAAGTCTTGGACAATCATTCCAAGGTGTTTGAAACTCCCAAAGGACTCCCACCTATTCGTGATCATGATCATGCTATTCATTTGATTCCGGGAAGTGTTCCTATAAACATCAAGCCTTATAGATATCCTTACTTCCAAAAGAGCGAAATTGAACGTATGATTACAGAAATGTTAGAGGTGGGTATAATTCTACCTGACTCAAAGTTCTTTCTCTGCTCCTGTACTATTGGTACACAAGAAGGATGGATCATGGCGAATGTGTCCAGATTATAGGGAGCTCAATAAGCTCACCATTAAAGACAAATTTCCCATTCCCTTGATTGATGAATTATTGGATGAATTAAATGGAGCAATTTATTTTACCAAGTTGGAGCTTCGTTCAGGATATCATCAAATTAGAATGAAGACTGAAGATATTCCAAAAAACGGCATTTCGAACTCATGAGGGTCATTATGAATTTTTGGTCATGCCTTTTGGCCTTACCAATGCACCTTCTACATTTCAAGGGTTGATGAATTCCATTTTCAAACCCTTCCTTAGAAAATTTGTGCTAGTATTTTTTGATGATATACTAATCTACAACGAGTCTTGGAAGTATCATGTTCAACATGTTGACAGTGGTGCTCAAACTATTGCAGGAGAAACAATTATATGCAAAAAAATCCAAATGTTTCTTTGGAGTACAAGAGGTGGAATATCTCGGGGTCACATTGTATCTCACGAGAGGTGTTAAAGTAGACCCTAACAAAATTAAAGCCATTAAGGAATGGAAAGTTCCCACAACCATAAAGGAGTTGCGAGGATTTCTCGGGTTAACAGTATTATCGCAAGTTTGTTAAGAATTATGGGAGAATAGCAGACACCTCTAACAACATTATTGAAGAAAGATGCATTTTCATGGACTCCGAAGCAACTAAGGCCTTTGAACGTCTTAAAGAGGCAATGTGCCTAGCAGCCGGTCTTAGCTACACCGATACTTCACAAAAACCTTTATTGTGGAATGTGATGCCTCACGAAATGGAATAGTGCAGCTTAACGCGAGAAGGAAGACCCATTGCGTTTGAAAGTCGTCCAATCAAAGGAAAGTATTTACAGAAACCTATTTATGAGAAGGAAATGTTAGCAATACTACACGCACTAAAGAAATGGCGAACTTACCTAATGGGAAGACACTTCAAGGTAAAAACTCGATCATGATAGTCTTAAACACTTTTTGGAACAAAGACTATCGTCGGAAGAACAACAAAAATGGGTCACAAAGATGTTGGGTTATGACTTTGAAATAATCTACAAAAAAAGGAAAGCTGAATGTTGTTGCGAGATACACTCTCAAGAAAGAATGAAGAGGTGGAAGCATTGCTTTGTGCCATTTCTATTATCCAACCAGCATTGGATAAACTCAAGCAAGAGATGAATGGAAGAAGGACAAAGATGTATGGATACTCATTCAAAAGTTGCAGACAAGATCCTAGTACATCCGATACATTTAGTTGGAAAAATGATTCCTTATGGTACAAAGATCGCTTATATCTTTGTAAGAATTCCCAACTAAAACAAAAGATTCTTCCGGAATTGCACACTTCTCCTTTAGGAGGACACTGGGATTTTTAAAAACTTACCACAGGGGTGAAGAAAGATTTTTTTTGGGATGGCCTTAAATCTGATATTCGAAAGTTTGTGGTGGAATGTTTGGTTTGCACGTAAGAATAAAGTGGAAACAATTAAGACCCCGTGACTTCTACAACCTTTATCCATTCCAAGTCAACGTTGGGAGGAGATTTCAATGGATTTTATCACAGGGTTTACCTAAGTCCGAAGGAAAGAGTGTCATCATGGTGGTAGTTGATAGACTTACCAAGTATGCACACTTTTGTGCTTTATCTCATCCATTTAAAGCAAGTACAGTTGCTACTACATTTATGGATAGAATTCAAAAGCTACATGGAAGCCCAAGGGTTATTGTGAGCTGACGTAGATCCCATTTTTACTGAAATTTTTTGGACAGAGTTATTTTCTTGTTTGGGTACTCAATTAGCTCATAGCTCATCTTATCATCCTCAATCCGATGGTCAAACTCGAGATAGTAAATAAATGTTTGGAAGGATATCTTCGTTTTTTGTATCCGATAAACAAACACAATGGGTCAAGTGGTTACCTCATTTGTGAATGGTGGTATAACACTTCCTTCCATACCGCAGCAAAAATGACCCCATTTATGGCACTTTATGGATATCATCCACCATCCATCACATCATCTTTAAGGGAAAATTCAAGGTTCAAGCAAATGGAAGATCACATCGAGCATCAGCAAGAAGTTCTCCAACTCTTAAAGGATAACCTCGAATTTGGCACAAAATCGAATGAAACAACAAAGCGAATCAACATCGTAGCGAGAGAAGTTTTGATGTAGGAGATTGGGTATTTTTTACGGCTACAACCATACAAACAAATGTCCCTCAAGCAAGCAAAGAAGGATAATAAATTATCGCCAAAGTACTATGGTCCTTACAAGGTGTTGCAAAAGATTGGTACTATGGCATACAAATTGGAGCTTCTCGCTTCTTGCGAGTACATCCAGCTTTTCCATGTTTCATGCTTAAAGAAGGTTATAGGTGAAAATCTTCCAGTTCAAATAGTATTGCCGTAACTCGATGGGGAAGGGAAAATCATATTGGAACTCGAAAGCTAGTCATGGAAAAAAGAACTCGACAACTACGGAATCGATCAATTTCGCAGTATCTCATCAAGTGGAAGAACTTACCCACCGAAGATTCTACATGGGAGGATGAGAATTTTATACAGTAAACACCGAGCTACTCAAGTGTTGAGGACAACACTTTTTTTAAGGAGAGGGGCATGTTAGGTCCCTATATCACTAGCATAGCCCCTTATTATTGTTACTGTAAACCCCTTATTGTTATTTTTGTACCCTTGTAACCCCCTTTTTTGTTATTATTGTGCCCTTAAATTATTATTGTTAGGTCGGCTAGGATTACATTGTGGCCCACTAGGATTACATTATGGCCCCATGGACTCCTATATATAGAAAGGAGGTTCTGTGAATTATATCATCCAAGAATTGTTCATTTATGTAATGTATTGGAGGTTGCCCCCTCGAAGTGGCTTATTTCTAAGGCGTGGATATCTCTCTTCTTCTATTTTTTGGAGCCGGTTACACAACATTACACAAGACAAACAAGAAGATTTTTTGGTTCTTAGACTCAAAGTTGTAGTAATCACATGATTGGAAACATTGCAATGTTTTCCAATCCGGATGAAAATGTGAAATCTGAGGTAACAACAAGAACTCGATAGTAAGATATCTGTCAAGGGTAAAGGAAGAGTCAGTATCCTAGCAAGAAATGGAGAACAAATGATTGTGTCGAGGTATACTATGTACCTAGTCCGAAATGTAATCTTTTGAGCATTGGATAGCGCATTGACAAATGTTACAATGTGTTCTTCAAAGATGATGTATGTACAATCGAGAGACATACCTCCAAGTAAGAAGATCATTGCAGAGGTGCATATGACTAGCAATAGAATGTTTCCTCTCAAACTCGGAGCAGATTTGAAGGAAGGAAGAAATATTGCAGCTATAACACAAGAAGTCTTTTAAGAGGAAGTGAAAGATTAAAATTGGTTGTGGCACTTGAGATTTTGACTTCTCAATTTCGGAGGCTTGAATTTGTTGCACATGAAAGGGAATGGTAGAGGGAATACCATTGATTGAAAAACTCGGACGACCTTTGTGAAGGTCGCATCTTGGGTAAACAACATAGAGAAAGCTTTACAACAGAAAGAGTATAAGGGAAAAAAGCACCCTTGAAAATTGTTCACTCGATGTGTGTGGACCGATGCAAATACGATCATTTGCAGTGAAATAAATATGTTTTAACTTTCATCGATGATTACACCGTAAAGACATGGGTGTATGTGTTGAAACGAGAAGAGTGAAGTGTTCGAGAAATTCCACCACTTCAAAACTCTTGTTGAGAAGTAGTGTGGGCACTATATCAAAGTGATTAGAATTGATAGAGGTGGAGAGTACATCTCGCAAAGACTTTCTCGTGTTTTTGCGTAGAGAATGACATACAAAAAAATTCACGCGAGGTATACAACTCACCAAAACGGTATGTGTGAAAAGGAAGAATAGGACCATTTTGGACATGGTTAGAAGTATGTCGAAGGCAAAACATTTGCCGCATGAGTATTGGGCTGAAGTCTGTCACTTGTGCATTTTACATCTTGAACAAATGCCCAACTAAAGATGTCATGAACAAAATACCGTAAGAAGCATGGAGTGAAAAAAAGCAAACTCGTCACTCACATGAGAGTATTCGTCGTGTAGCATATGCACATGTACCCGCTCAGCTAAGGAAGAAGCTTGACAGTAAGGGGGAGAAGTGTGTCTTTATTGGCTAGTGTGATGAGTCAAAAGCATACAAACTTTATAATCCATCCACGAAGAAATTGATAGTAGCGAGAGATGTCAGCTTGCGTGAAGAAGAAGCTTGGGATGGAAGTCTAGAAAAAGATTGTGAACGTGAAGACAATTATGTCTCATGAAGAAGAAGAAGAAGGAATGTCAGCTAATAACCCTTCTTCTGGGTGGCTCCTCCTCTACCACCACAAACACAACGAACCACACCACAAGCTGGAATTCGAAAAACCTTGAGAAGTCAAGGAAGTGCTTCTCCAAGCACACCGCAGGGATCTGAAACGCCCTCAAGTTCGAATGGAACTCCAAGCACACCAAGAAGACCAAGATTCAGAAATATGAATGAGATTTATGAACAAGGAGAGGTAAGTAACAATACCATTCTGAATTCTTTATTCGCTTTGTATTGTCATGTTAATGACCCAATTCATTTTGAAGATGTTGTAAATGAAGATAAATGGATTGAAGCAATGAATGAACAAATTGGTGCAATTGAGAAGAGTAAGACATGGGAGTTAGTGGATCTCCCTAAAGGCAAAGAAGTTATTGGAGTTAAGTGGGTCTATAAGACCAAAAGCAATGTTGAAGGCAAGATCAAAAGGCACAAAGCCAGGCTTTTTTTTAAAGGCTACAAGTAGAAACAAGGGAGAGACTATGATGAAACCTTTGCACCAATGGAAATTATGGAAACAATGAGAATTGTGTTGTCTATTGCAACACAACACAAATGGAAGATTTATCATATGGATGTAAAATCTGCATTCCCGAATGGAGTGTTGAAAGAAGAGGTATATGTCGAACAACCTCCAGGTTATGAAGTTGAAGGCCAAAAGCATGAAGTATGGAAGTCAAGAAAGCTCTTTATGGGCTAAAGCAAGCTCCAAGAGCATGGTACAACAAGATATATGCTTAACTAATTGAAAATGGGTTTGAGAAATGTGATGGAGAATCTACACTCTACATAAAGAAGAATGATCGAAGATACTTATTGTTGTTTTATATGTAGATGACTTAAATTTTATCAGCAATGATGCTTCTCTCATTGCTGATTTTAAAGCAATCATGAAAAGCTAAATTTGAAATGAATGAATTGGGTTTCTTAAGATATTTTCTTGGAATTGAAGTAGAGCGGAATGAAAATGGTATTTTCATTGCCCAAGAAAAATATCTTGATGAAGTGCTGAAAAGGTTCAACATGCAGAATAGCAAGGCAGCTGTAACTCCAATAGTAATGGGGTTGAAATTGAGTAAAGAAGACAACAACAAGGACTTTGATCCGACATTGTACAAGTGCATAGTTGGCAGCCCCATGTATTTGACTGCAACTAGGCCAGATATAATGCACACTATTAGTTTAATCTCCAGGTTCATGGAAAGACCGAAAGAAACTCATTGGTAGGCAGCCAAGAGGATTCTAAGGTATGTGAATAGAACGAAGGGGTATGGTATTTTATACTCATGTTCTGAAAATTTCGTGTTGACAGGTTACACTGACAATGAATGGGCTGGAAATGTTGATGATAGGAAGAGCACATCAGGATATGTGTTTCATTTGGGATTGGAAACAGTTTCATTGGCTTCCAAGAAGCAACCAGTAGTTGCTTTATCTACAACAGAAGCAGAATATGTGGCAGCAACAACAACAACATGCCAAGAAGTATGGTTGAGAAGAGTTCTCAGAGATTTGTGTCAAGAACAAGAAAAAGGCACAACCATTTACTGTGACAATAGCTCGGCGATAGCATTGTCTAGAACTTCTGTTTTTCATAAAAGGACAAAGCACATAGATACCAAGTTTCATACGTGAATTGGTTAACAATGGTGAGATTGTTTTGCAGCACTGCATAACAGAGGATCAGTATGCTGATATTTTAACAAAACCATTAACACAGAATAGTTTTAAGTATTTCAGGAAATGCCTGCGTATGCAGAAAACCCCAACAGTTGAAATTAAGGGGGAGTGTTGGAAATTAATTCCAACTGCTATCCTAAATCAACAAGTTAGCAGAGTAATGGCTGATGGGAGTTCAAAGAACGATGCAGTAATTGCTGATAGCAAGTTGAAGGCGGTGGAAGAGCTCCATCCTATCTGCAACAACAACCACATTAAAAACCCACCGAACATATTTAATACAGCAGAGTTGAGGTGGAAAGCCTTTCGAGGGGGGTTAGAAGAGCGCAAGCAGCTAGAGGAGTGGAGATCCCCAGAAACATAAACGTAAAGCATGTGGATATAAGGTTTTAACCTTATGTAAATTGTTTTATTCACGACAATGTATCATGTTTTAACTTTTTACGCTTGGTAGATGTTTTGTTACCACAGTAAGTTTAAATTTTTTACTTTGGTTAATATATATTATAAATATATGATATTTATAATATATATATTATGTAATGTTTCATATAAATGGGATGCCGTGACAATTGAAGCAGAGTAGCTGTACATTGTAATAGAGAGACATAAGTGTTGTGTAATGTTTTATTATAGCCCAAAGGCTAAAAATAGTGAAACAGAGAGACAGAGACAGAAAGAAGATTTGGTAGCACTGTGTGTGTAAAAGCGAAGTCAGAACACCAAAGTTCTAAAGAGTTTTTATTTTGTAACAATGGTTTGTTTTATGAAATAGAATTTCCATTTCATCTCTGTGCGTGTGTCTAATTTGAGTTTTTAATTTTATTTAAAGCTATGTGTTGTAAAAGAGAAATTTCTATTTCCTCTCTATGTTAAGGAATTACTCAGAAAATTCCAACACTTTTGAGGTTTAGCTCTTTTGGGACAGCTACGAGGATGGGCTTTGCCTCAGGTATAGATCTTTCAAAAATTTTGAAGTGTGTTCTTGGATATACTTAGACAAGAAAGATTGGGCAAACAACACTAACTTTTCCAAGTTTTCGATCTCAGTGTTTGGTTGCGTTCTCAGTGTATTTTGAATTAGTTTATGGATATGGTAATTAGGTATTTTGAATTTGTTTATGGATATGGTAATTTTAGTAGGTTATCTCAGCTAGTTACGTTATACTGAAATCTAAATGTTTATGGTTGCTAGATGTTTATAGTTACTATTGATGTATATATTTATTTTAATCGGCAGACAGTGTTGTCTATAATACTAATTTATATATATTGAGGCAAAATAATGACTCTTATTAGCTCCCTCTAGGGTGTTGGTTTCCAATCTGGGCAAAACTTAAAGTGGTAACCATAAGTGATATTGTTAATTTGAAGGAAGCACCACTCCACTTTTCTTTGCTCTTAGTTTTCTAGGTTTCTTGGAATGGAAGTTGAAATATTCTCTCAACTACGGTTTTAAGTTCATTGCATTTATTATAAATTAAACCTGGAGTTTTCCCTCTATATCAATTGTGGAGTTTGCAGAGCAGGGCGGATTCCAGCAGTTTCGAATGACTTGAGACTGATTTCATTTAATTTCAGATAGTCGTAGTTCGTTTTGGTTTCTTTGGCTACGGGTCGGGGAGACAACTCTGGTGGAAAAGGATTAGGAAGAGGTAGAGGTGGAAATGGAGGCCTAGGCGAAGGCAAGGGAGGTCTGGGTCAAGGCATGAGTCAGGGAAGAGGCAGAGGTAGGGGTTCAGTGGATCGACCCCGAGGTCTTCCGCCTCAAGAACATATTTCTAATATTCCTGCAACTGTTCTGGCTTTCCAAATGAGGAATCCTAATATCAGTACTCAAGAGCTTTCTAGGATACCTTCCATCCCTACCCAAGTGCCTCCACCTGCAGCTGAAGGGCCATAGATGAGCGTCACTCTGCACAGAGGAATCAGTGAATCGCCTTCCAATAAGTCTCTTGGCCTCGAGGATGGTGTTGTGGGGATTATTTGCAATCTCATAATTGGCGGCATTTCCAACAAATCTTGCAGATGGAGAGAAGGCAACAACGGAAGGAGTGGTTCGGTTTCCTTCATCATTAACAATAACCTCGACTCTATCATGCTGCCAAACTGCTGCGCAGCTGTAAGTTGTTCCAAGATCTATGTCGATTGCCTTGACTTTACTCATTGCAACTATGGGATTCAAACTATGTCCCGCACATTGGCAAAACAAAACCATGAATGACAGATTTAAGATGCAGATGCAGATGCAGAAACCCTGCCGAGTAATACGGAGAAATCTCACGAAAGATATAGCAATCGGCCGGATGTGGTCGCCGAGCGCATGCCAGGAGGAGATCCCGATTCGACTCCCATGAGCTCACCTGCTCGGACGGTTATCGGATAATCATAGCGGTATAAAGTTGAACCAGAGACCTCACCGATTCCCCTTCTCATTTACTTACTGAAAAATACAAAAATAGAACTTCGAACCAACTTCATTAACAAATCATGGACTGTATATTATAATTTTAATTTTTTTTAAACCCTTGTCATTATTTTATTTTTTTCGTTAAACCCGAGGAAACCGTCGAAAAAGAACTTTTATTTATTTTTAAACCGAGGATACCTCGAACACGAACAATTTTTTTTTGTTTTTTAAGTCCCAGGAAACCCTCCAAAACTAACAATCACCAATTACATCGACATAGATGGCTTCTTCGAAGGGGTTTGCCGAGGGATTTAGCCTTCGAGCTCTGTTTCATTCGGATCTATTAAAGTAGAAAGAAATTTAGAAAGTGGACGGAGATCTAAGGCCACTCCTGTTCCGGTTAATCGACGAGATGGCCGAGGCAAGAGAGCCATTGGGCCTATCAGAATTTAAGCCAATCATTTCCGAGTTAACTTTAATGCGGGAGTGAAAATTTTCCACTATGACTTCTACATACAAAGAGTTAGTAATGTATCTGGGACGTAAAACGGGTCGTTTACATCGTTATTTTCGATAATGAACTGCACCTTGTCGTTCAACCTTCCTGCAACTTTGACCGCAGGGCCCTCACCTTTCGGCTCTTTAGCTCAGGGTTCGTTAACACCCTCTCTAGTGCCCATGACAAGCTCTTCCCGTCACTAGGTTTATTAAACACGGCGATGCAACTATTAGCTTCTAGCTGGCCATGTCCACACACACGATAAAACAGAAACAGATAAAAAAAAATGCAATACAGGATTATGGCGCTTAGAGTGTACATCAAGGGATTGCATTGATTATAGTAGTCAATTGCGATGTCCATCACATTCATAACGATCACATTTTTCGGTAGCTGTTCGATGCCAGACTTCTCTTTGCGTGGCTAACTAAATTACTAACCCCTATGCCATTACGAAATAGACGAAACAGAGTAGAGAATCCTAGACTCTCTGCAGGACTCTTCATTCAGGTTATGAAATAACTCAGGACTCTGAAGAGTAGTTCATAATGCTGATGAAATAACAACACGTTCAAATGCTTATCGATTGAGTAAAGAAAGTGCATTGCCTGCAGCCTATAAAAAGAAATTGACTTTATAGCAAAGATTTATTTCTACTTATTTCTTATACTTTTTATAAGATATAGTTGCTTTTACCTATCACAATAAATGAAGTGTTTTTTGTATGAGTTCACATTTCCCATTTGCCCTAAGCTACTAGTAGAGAAAGGTAAATTCTGGAATCTCATGAAGTTAATTTTAACATATTTTCAAATCTGCAAGAAAGTAAAGAGGGCAAGAAATGTTTATGCTACTATATATTATTTAATAAGCTCTTGTACTCGATAGCCTTAAGCAATATTTACTTTTTACAGCTCTATACCTCATAGAAGGATGCTCACAACTGGTTTAACTGTCAACCGTGTGTATAATTTTGTGAGTAAACACTTTCCTTTAAATGGTAATAGATTAAGATTAACTATTTATGAAAATTTTCCACTATGACTTAGATATATAGAGAGTCACTAATGGATCTCGGAAGAAGAAAAAGGAAAAGAAACATGGAAAAGTAGAAAAGGAAGTCAAAGTAGGTAGGGTTTCTAAAGAAGGTACAATGGAAGTTAAAAATAATTTGGAGCGGCCTTTGGTAATGATAAAATTGTTTTTGATAGGAAAAAAAACATATAGAGTACTCATTGTTTGCCTCAAGGCAAATACAGTGTTAAACTACTAAAAGATGAAGAGGTTGTAGCTAGAGAGTTTTATGTGGTGCTGAAGTTTAGTGGCCATGAGCTTAGAGGAGTGCCTTTGGCCCAATTTCTAAACACAAATGATAAGAAACATGTAGAATTAATGTGGACCATCTACAGTTCTTGGATCTGGTGACGAGGGAGCATCCGAATGAGACTCGAATTCTAGTGGGAAGAAGTCTTTATCCAAAGAAATTTGAATGAGATGGAGATATTGGCAGTGCAGTGGTAGCTTCAAGGGGATTTTATCAAAGTCTGAGGCCCATGGCTCAAGGATTGGTGTTGAGCTTGAACCTATCTGCAATATTTTTTCACAAAAGCATTCTCGTGCTTGAGTATTTATCGGAAAGTAGTTAAATTGATTGCAAAGAGAACCAAGCTCTCTCTCAAAGAGAGCTAAGGGAAGCAAAGAAAGCTCTCAAGGAGTTGAAAATTAAAGTTCTCCAGACTGGTGTTCTCTTCTTATTTCTTTTTTGTGGTTTATGCAGTGAGGGCTTTGTTCACTTATCTTATTTTTTGGGTGACATTGTGAGGCGTTAGATCAGTGATGAGTTGTTCGCCGTTTTCTATACCCCACTCTCCAATAGCTAGTAACTATAATAAGAATGATGTGTTGCCTGCGAGAGATAAGTTCTTTTTTTGACCCTTGCATTGAAGATAGGATTTGAGTAACGAATGAAATGACTAGCATAACAATATTTTTTGGAAACCTTGTCTCTCAAATGGTTCAACCCTGAAATATGACTTAGGGATAAGCTTGCCCAAGAAAATAAGTAGATTCAATAGTAACAGATTTGAGACTGATGATGAGAAATAAGCTGGGTTGAGAGTTTAATATATCTCTTGCTACCTTGGCATCACCACCATCCCAAAATGATCCCACTACTATGACCAGATTAGTCTCTCTTCATAGAATCAAACGTACATATGCTCTCTCTCTTGACAAAATTAAGACATTGTGTCCATATTTCTAGCGGTTTAGAGAGAACAGACCCACATTCAATTTTGCTAAGAGATGTTGATATGCTCATAGCTATGGGAACATTTTCGGACAGTGGTGATATGAAGGAAGCAAGCGATGGAAGCGATAATGTGGAGTAAAAAACTTTTCCGACATAAGAAAATACTGGTTGCATGCCTTTAGTTGTTTGTTTTCCGAATGCACTTGAGTTTTCTATCAAATGTACAAGAATTCAGAGTGGCAGAGTAAATGTTGAGGGAATTATTAAATGATTTTTCTTATGAAGGACTCCAACGCTGGCATTCGAGCGAACAAGTTGCATTGTTTTGCAATGCCATGCATACTTTCACATATCTCTTATTCTCTTATTTTATAATCTATGCTCCTTTGGAGAAAAAAATTTCATTTTCACATGTCTTTTAATCTATTATGGTGAACTACATAAATGTGTAAGAAAAATAATTGAGGGTCCAAACCACTTCTTACCAGTGGAGGAATGGGGTCACCTATGTCACATATTACTAGTAAAACTAGTCCTAATGGACCCAATCTTCTTCAAACGGAAGTTTTTCTAAAGAAATATTCAATAGGAGCTACATGTTCTGAAGTTACAGGGGTACACTGGGATACATATCCATTTGAACAGAGACCTTCGCTGCCAACTACCCCTTCAGGGGATTTATATATCTAGATTTTCAGCTTCAATAAAGGCATATTCAAATACCATTATATCTCATGTGGGTCCATATTCATATGGGATAGGCATGTCATATTTGGAGCTTTAAGTCAATAAAAATAATAAGATCTGGGAAATGGTTTCAATGTTTCTTTTTCATCCAAGGTTAATCTTAATTATCAAATAACAACATAGGAGCTATCTTGGAAGGTGGCATGGGAGAATCAAGAAGTAGAAGAAAATGAAATGAAGTCCAAAATTCTTCTCGATGAGCAACTTTTAGGGTACGAAAACCAAGAGAAAGTTTTCTCTAAAGAAGAATTTCCACCTTCTCCTTCTGATCATATGTTAATTTTTAGTTAACGATGGTATGCTTAGACAAATTTACTTCAATCTTTCTTATTATCCCAATTCAATTTCTTGTCTATCAATCACATTAACATTGACAATAAATGTTAATGGAACATTAAAAAATAACCAAAAGACAAGCCAAGACAAGAGGACACAATATTTTGGTAGTTGCCAGGGAAAAACCCCAATGCGGGGGAAACCCTTTGATGAAATCTTTTTATTATTCTTCAAATTCAACGGAGAGAGAAAGTACAATTTACAGTAGTCAATAGGATGTCGTAGCTAACAAAATCAACATTGGTCAAACAAGCAATATTCCTTCTCCAATGAAGCTTGGTCAAACCTAGTCAAACATGGCCTCCAAAATCAGTCAAATTCATCCCAAAATAGCCTTCCAGTAACTTGGTCAAAATTGGTCAATGCTACAGTCAAGCTTGCGGTTAGCTGGCCCAAAAATATCGAATTTCATGCCACCAGTTGTGGCCTAGAAATATTGGATATCATCTCAAAAATCAAAGTCAGAAAGTGAAGGTTGACCCTGGTCAATGCTGGTCAATGCTGATGTAGAAGCTCTAAAAACAATCCAAAAATTACAGCAAGAATCTGACCTTCCTTTCACATGTGCGGATGAGAGAGAGAGCCTTCTATGAGGTTGTACGAACTAATGAGAGAGGAGAGATATGTGTTATGAGATGATTTCGAAATTAGGATTGAGCCTCTCCTTTTTATATCCATCAGTGAGGGGTGGAGACACATCTTTTGGGGCTTATGAGCCTACATAATAATTCTGGCAAACTTGACAATCTTCACATGTGTTAGATAATAAATTGAAAATCCAACTTCTTCTCATTTAGAAAATATGATCTTTAGATCAATCTTACACCTCTCGAAAAGAAGAATCCAAAAAAAACATCATCTCCATGATATGAGGACTCCAAGGTGGATTTTGGCCCTAGTTTCCAAATTTCACATCATCAAAGTATATTGCTTTTTTTATCGAGTCACTATGTGTTGAAGGGGGCAGTCTGTGGGCATTCACAACTCTTCTGCATCAAGTATTATGGAAGTTTTTACAAGCCACTAGGAAGGTACCTCTAGGATGATTTGTTTGACCAGGTAGATTTTTTCTTCATGTTTTTTTCTTCTTCTATAGTTTTGAAGATTTTTTTTTCTTCATATCTATTTATTCTTACGCAATTTTCTCTTTCTATCTTATAGACTTTGCATTTACCTGGTAATAATTGGAAAATTTTGATGTAATAATATACCAAAAACATGCAGAATTCCTGTTGATGTTTCTGTAATGAGCCCTCATAAGCACATGTTCTTTTCTACACACACTGTCAGGACAGCTTCATGATATTGGTAAGATAGTTACCTTTATTGTTGACATTACCTCATGAACATGAAGGAAAAATATGGATGTGGCATAGGTGCTTAAAATGTGCACAAAAATATGGAGTTTCAAAAGCAACCTGATAAACCATATCTTGCTTGTATGATGCTGCATGGGGTTTATCCGTTGGAAAATTCCTAGATCTTATTTTTTCTAATAATGTTCTAGCAAGTAGAATTTTTAGCTATGGTCATTCATTACATTGAGGCTGCAGGCTACCATAACAACCAAGGTGGAAACCCAAAAACTTTGATGCTCTAGAGCTCCACACACCCTCCAGGCCATAACCAATTCAATTCGTCAGTTTGTCCAAAACCCAAGTGGAAGACCCTTCTCCAAGATGGCCAATCCCTCTGAAATTACCACTTTCCACGGTTCACCAATCGGTTGCTAGAATTGTTGTTGAAACTATATTATGAGCACAAGAATCCCTAATATAATCCCCAGCCAGTCCAGAACCCAATTAGAGGGTTCACCAACTCGTTGCCATAACCATGAATCATGAAATAATCCACTTGCCTCCCTCACTAGGTAACCAACTCCCCACTTTTAAAAACATATATATCCTTTATTTAATATTATAATATAATATTATAACATTACTTTTTCATCAAGACACCTTTACTAGTCATGGAGTCATTAGCCCCACATATTCTTTTGTCTAGGTCTGCTTATAGCCATTATGTATTTATTAATATGCAGAAATTAAACTTATTTATCATATTAGGATTTTTAGTCTCATAGCATAAAAAGCACAACAAACATTGGCCCCAACACTTAAATACACATACGCATGGGCATATTTCCGTAGAAGCAACTCCCGAATCACCAACCTAATTAATTATTTCCCAACTCACCAACCTAATAATCGCATATGTACACGGTGAATACAACATAGGGGTTGAATTGGAGATGTTACATCCTCCCCCCTTACTTATGCACTGTCCTCAATGCATTTATAACATACATAATCCAGAACTGTTGCTACATAGTGAAATTATCCTCCATGCCTTCATCCTCATAGTCGATATGTTGTAGATATACTATTCATATTCTATGCTGATGTCTTTATTCAAGGACATCCTCAATACCCTATGCTTGAAAAGGGTCTAACAATATTTGTAACACCCAACATTGATGGGTGTGAAACCCAACACAAATTTCATCATACTTGAAAACTGAGATAAATTTTGAGTGCACATTTTTGCAAATAGCCATCATAAATACTTCCATCCCATGAATATCTATCCAAAAATGAAATTCTTCCCTTGCAACTATCTTGGAGCATACAATAATGGTTGTACTACTTCAAATTTAATTCAAGTGTTGTAGTATAAGGTCAAGCCTTTGTCATATGAAGAAACTCATCCTCATAACTTTTGTCTTTGCATGAAAACATAGTGCTGGAATCCTCAATTCAAGGACATCCTCAATTCCCTATGCACGAATAGTTTCTAATGATATTTGTCACACCCAAAATTGATGGCTATGAGACCCTACACAAATTCCATCATACCTCAAAACTGAGATAACTTCTGAGTGCATATTTTTGCAAATGGCCTTCATAAAGACTTCCTACCCATGAATATCTCTCCAAAACTGAAATTCTTCCCTTGCAACTATCTAGGAGCATGCAATACTGGTCTTTCTGCCTCGAATTTAATTCAACTATTGTAGAATAAGGTCGAGCCTTTTCCATAGGAAGAAACAAATCCTCATAACTTTTGTCTCTGCATGAAAACATAGTGGCAGAATACTCAATTCAAGGACATCCTCAATTCCCTCTACACAAACTGGGTCCAAATATGTTTTTCATAGCCCACACTGATGGGTGTGCAGCCCAACACAAACTCCATCATACTTCAAAACTGAGATAACTTCTGAGTGCACTTTCTTGCTGGAATCCTCAATTCAAGGACATTCTCAATTCCTTGTGCACGAACACCATCCATAGATCTTTGTCACACCCCACATTGATGGGTGTGCAACCCAACAAAAATTCCATCATACTTCAAAACTGAGTTAACTTCTGAGTGAACATTTTTTCAAATGGCCATCATACAGACTTCCAGCCCATGAATATCTCTCCAGAACTAAAATGCTTCCCTTGCAACTATCTGGGAGCATACACCATTGGTTATACTGCCTCAAATTTAATTCAAGTGTTGTAGGATAAGGCTGAGTCTTTGCCATAGGAACATAATCATCCTCATAACTTTTGTCTCTGCGTGAATACATGGTGCTAGAATCCTAAATTCAAGGACATCCTCCATTCACTCTACATGAACAGGGTCCACAAATCTTTGTCACACTTTACATTGATAGGTGTTCAACCTAGCACAAATTCCATCATACTTCAAAACTAAGATAAATTCCGAGTGCACATTTTTGTTGGAATCCTCAATTCAAGGACATCCTCAATTCCTTGTGCATGAACATGGTCCAGAGATCTTTGTCACACCCTACATTTATGGGTGTGCAACCCAACACAAATTCCATCATACTTCAAATCTGAGATAGCTTATGAGTGCATAATTTTGCAAATGGCCATCATAAATACTTACAGCCCATGAATATCTATCCAAAATTGAAATTCTTCCCTTCTAACTATCTAGGGGAATACAATATTAGTTATAATGCCTCAAATTTAATTCAAGTGTTGTAGGCTAAGGTCGAGTCTTTGTCATAGGAACATACTCATCCTCATAAATTTTGTCTCTACATGAAAACATGATGCTAGAATCCTCAATTCAGGGACATCCTCAATTCCCTGTGCATCAACATGGTCTAGATATATTTCTCATAGACCACATTGATGGGTTTACAACCCAACACAAATTCCATCATACTTCAAAATTGAGATAACTTCTGAGTGCACATAGTGATGGAATCCTCAATTCAAGGACATTCTCAATTCCCTCTCCATGAATAGGGTCTAGAGATATTTGTCACACCCCACATTGATGGTTGGGCAACCCAACATGAATCCCATCATACTTTAAAACTGATATAACTTCTGAGTGCACATTTTTTCAAATCACCATCATAAAGACTTCCAAGCCATGAATATCTCTCCAAAGCCGAAATGATTTCCTTGCAACTATTAGTGAGCATACATTATTGGTTCTGCAGCCTCAAGTTGAATTCAAGTGTTGTAGGATAAGGCCGAGCCTTTTTCATAGGAAGAAACTCATTCTCATAACTTTTGTCTCTACATGATAACATAGTGCTAGAATCTTCAATTCACTGTGCATGAACAGGGTCTAGAGACCCTTTCCAAGCCCCACATTGATGGGAGTTCAACCCAACACAAATTCAATCATACTTCAAAACTTAGATAACTTATAAGCGCACATATTTGAAAATGGCCATCATAAAAACTTCCAACCCATGAATATCTCTCCAAAACTGAAATGCTTCCCTTGCAACTATCTGGGAACATATAGTACTTGTTCTGCTTAAATTTAATTCAAGTGTTGTAGGATAAGGTCGAGCCTTTTTCATAGGAAGAAACTCATCCTCATAAATTTTGTCTCTGTGTGAAAACAAAGCTGCAATGAATATCATCAACCTCACCATCATCTACCAATCCCTCACTAACTATGTCATTCTTTCACTCTCCACTCTTATTGAAATTCAAAATGGATTTCTTGTCTACTACTCTCTCAAATATATTGAGATGAGTTAACCACAAGAGTTTGCTTTAGTCTTGCCAAAAAATTCAACTCTATTGTTTCTATCTGACCATTCTACCCATTTTCTAACATTCACTTGTTCACTATTTAACTTTACAAGAGTAACCTCAAGTTGGAGTGGTGTCTGAATGTGGACATGGACATAAGGCAGTGACTCATTTTTCAATGATCAAACTGAATTTCTACCAAAAGATGTCCACGACAAGGCCATTCACCATAATTATCAACCCTCATTTTTATCTCGCTTTATTTTTTATGAAATTATTTATCATAATAGTTGTACGTGCTATAAATGGGAGAACCACTAAAACACACCACATATGATTTGGGACAGTTTTGCTTGAGAAAAACATCTAGATCTAATTCTACATTAGGGCTGCTATAGTATCTTCCCTCTGGATCTGCAGTACCCTCTCCAAATGTAACAATAGTGTTGTCCCTTTCCAATTATATGTTTCCTTCTCCATCTAATATAGCATCAACTTCTTCAAATTATGGCCTCAAAGTTTCCTCTGTAAGCTTGTAAAAAAACTGATTTTTTCTTTCTTTCATCAAATGTACCATGTAGTGTTGACTCCTCTCTCCACTTACCCTTTTCCAACCCTTTCAACCACCATGCTGTAAGAAATATGCTAAACCATGGAGTAAACTTTAAATATACACCCAAAGCATTGCCACAATGTTCTCTCTTCTTATGCCATTGAAATCGGCTACTTTATATTTTGGAATTTTTTTTCATATTATCTTTTTATTTCGACCCTCGAACATCTTACATGATTTATGTAACTCATGATTTTTCTGGAATACCCATAACTGTGTATGAAAAATAATTATGGATACTCATGAGAAATGATGAGTTACATAAATTATTATAACTATTGAGTGCCATTTTTAGCTCCCCACTCTTACTGAAATTCAAAATGGATTTCTGATCTACTACTCCCTTAAATATGCTGAGATGATTTAACTGCAATTTTTTTCTTCAGTCTTGTGAGAAAATTCAACTATATTGTTTCTATCTTACCATTCTCCATTTTTTCTAATATTCACTTGTTCACTGCTCAGTTGAATATTTAACATTACACGAGTAACCTCAAGTTGGAGTGGTGTCTGAATGTGGACCTGGGCATAAGGCAATGAATCATTTTTCAACGATCAAACTAAATTTCTACCAAAATATGTTCAGGATAGGGCCATTCACGATAATTGTCAACATTCATTTTCAGCCTGATTTATTTTTCCATGAACTTCTTTATCATAATAGTTGTAGGTGTTATAAATGGGATAACCACTGAAACATATCACATATGATTTGAGACTGTTTTTCTTAAGAAAAATTTCTATACCTCATACTACATTAGGGTTGTCGTGGTATCTTCTCTCTAGATCTATAGTAACCTCTCCAAATGTACCAGCAATGTTGTCTCTTTCAAATTATATGTCGTCTTCTCCATCTAAGATAACAAAAAATTCTTCAAATTATGGCCTCAAATATTCCTTTGTGAGCTTGTAAAAAAAAATCATTTTTTTTCTTTCATCAAATGTACCATGCAGTGTTGAATCCTCTCCCCACTTACCCTCTACCAATCCTTTCAAGCACCATGCTTTAAGAAATACGCTAGACCATGAAGTAAAATTTAAAGCTACACCTAAATCATTGCCACAATGTTCTCTCTTGTTATGCCACTAAACTCGGCTGCTTTATATTTTGGAAGCATTTCTCATATTATTATTATTTTTTGGCCTTGTGAAATCTTACATATATATGTAACTCATGATTTTTCTGGAGTACCCATAATTGTGTATGAAAACTAGTTATGGGTACTCCATAAAAATCATGAGTTACATAAATTATTGAAATTATTGTGTCATTTTTAGCTCCCCAATCTTATTGAAATTCAAAACGGATTTTTGGTCTACTACTCCCTCTGAGTTTCTGAGATGATTCAACCACAAGAGTTTGCTTCAGTTCTGCCAGAAAATTCAACTATATGTTTCTATTTGACCATTCTCCTTTTTTTTTCTAAAATTCACTTTTTCACTATTGATTTCACTATTTAACTTTATAAGCGTAACCTCAAGTTGGAGAGGTGTCTGAATGTGGACCTAGACAGAAGGCGGTGACTCATTTTTCAATGATCAAACTGAATTTCTACCAAAAGATGTCCAAGACAAGACCATTCACCATAATTCTTGACCCTCATTTTTAGCATGCTTTATCTTTTCATGAACTTATTTATCATAATATTTTTAGTTTTAATAAATTGTAGAACCACTTAAGCACACCACATATGATTTGAGACTATTTTTCTTGAGAAAAGCGTCTAGATCTCATTCTACATCAGTGATGTCGTGGTATCTTCCCTTTGTATCTACAGTACCATCTCCAGATGCAGCAGCAGTGATGTCTCTTTCCAATTATATGTTGTATTATCCATCTAAGATAGCAACAACTTCTTCAAATTATGGCCTCAAAGCTTCCTTTTTGAGCTTGTAAAAAAAAATTGATTTTTTTTCCATCAAATTTACTACCAGTGTTGACACCTCTCTCCACTTACCCATTGCCAGCCTTTGCAGCCACCATGCTTTAAGAAATATGGTAATCCATGAATTAAACTTTAAAGCTACAGCTAAAGCATTGCCACAATGTTCTCTCTTCTTATGCCACTGAATTTGGCTCCTCTATATTTTGGAAGTAGTTTTCATATTATTTTTTTATTTTGACCTTGTGATATCTTACATAATTTATGTAACTCATGATTTTTCCGGAGTACCCATACTTGTGTATCACAGTTAATGGCTATTCTATACTAAAATATTGGACCTATGTTCTTCACAAATTCAATGTGAGAGCTTTGGAAGTAGTATTGCATGTTTATGATATTCCTCCATAAATGTTTTGTCTCTGCATTTGCCACCTTCAAAATTAGAGTTCCATGATCCACATCAAGAAGATTGGTTCACAAAGGAAGCTGCAGAGGTATTTTATGATACAAATTATACATATGGGTAGATGTTTGCTAATTAATTTATATGCCTATCATACCTATGGCATAGGACTCCCCAGATCCAAAATAATGTGCTTTTTGATGCAAATGCATAGGTTGCAGATAAAGTGGTTTTTAGAGAGGTTTTTAATTTTCTCAGTTACGTAGGACATAAAATCACCACTTTTGGATCCTTTTATTCTGGTATTAAGGTTATTGAATCACGAAGTCAAATTGTAGAGTTTGAAGGAATGTTGCATAAAGAGATAGTTGAATTTGAGGGGATATTATAGATGTATATAAAAGATGTTTAATATAATTTAGGTTGTCTAACATGATATTATGCTAGAATAATCTTTCTACGTAATGAATATTTCCATATTTGTTTATAATAATTTCTTTGTTGGAAATGATTCTTTAGAGTAATTAATTATTTTAATGCAATCTATCAAATTGAAACAGGATTTTTTGCAAGAGGCCATCATTAGTGATGAACAAGTTGCAGTAAAAGGAAAGGACCCTCTAGCGGAAAAGACTAGAATTTACAATCTATAAAGGTTTCAAGATATATTTTTTAAAATTGTATTTATTTAAAGGGTGCTAGCTCAATGGAAGAGCACATGCTTTACAAGTAGGAGGTTGGTGGTTCGATTCCATCGTGCCCTGATATTCTTAAGGAATAATGATGATAAGTTTTTGGTGACAAATTTTCTTTTTACCATCACCAATGAGCTTATAGTGACATTTTTCGACCCTCACCAAAATATGAAATGGTGACGGTCAACGAATGCCACCATATATACACATCAATAGTGATGGCCCTCAAAGGTCCATCACCATAAATCGTTGTTGTTGATATGAAATTGTGAGGGTCATTGTTTTTCATTATATTCATTATTTGTGATGGACCTTGATGTCACAAATGATGGTATCTTGAAAGTTTTTGACCCTCACAAATATGAAATGGTGACAATCAACGAATGTCGCCATATATATGCACCAATAGTGATGGCCATGAAAGGTCCATCACAAAAAATCATTGTTGTTCATATGAAATGGTGATGGTCACTATCCCTCATTATAATCAATATTCATGACAGACCTTAAATGTCACCACAACACATACTTTCGGTGACACCACCTTTGGTGACGTTCAATTTTTTGGTGATGGAGGCTAGTGTTCGTCACTATTTCTGATATGAAATGGTGACGGTAACTATCCGTCATTATCAATAAATATTGGTGACAGACCTTCAATGTCACCACAACACTTATACTTTCAGCGACACCACCTTTGGTGACGTTCAGTTTTTGGTGAAAAAGACTCTTTTGACCCTCACCAATGAGCTTATGGTGACATTATTTTCCCCTCACCATTAAATTTTTTTCTTGTAGTGGCTTCATCGAATTTTTTGGATGACGTAAATTCGAATAAAATTTTGGCTGAACTTATGTAAAAAGTTTGGCCAAACTTTTGTGTCATTAGAATTCACGTGCCTTCGAGATAAAAAACAATTCGGCTGAAATTTTTTAAAAGTTCGGTTGAACTACCACCTCTAAAATTATGTAGTAGATCAGCTCTGCACACATTTATTCAAATTTGGAATGATTAAAATCCACGAAAATTTGTGAATTAACTATGAGAACGACGACAAGCATTTGTAGAATTCAATTTACTTTCAAGAAATATAACTTTGATGAAATTTCATAAATATTTACTAATTTTAATTAATTTTGTAATGAAATGGGTGAAAATAATTTCTAAAGGTCATTATGATTCAATGAAATAAAAATTCTATATCTTCCAAAATACACTGTAAAAAATTGAAAAACTTATGGTGTATTACATTGGTTTGTCGTTTGTAATGGGTAGTATTTAGATTTTTAGTTTATAACTGATATGTTGAGAATTTTTGTGTGAGCTGAAACATATTAAAAATATGCAGTTTTTCATAATGGATCAATTCAAAAGATTCTAGTAAGTATGATATGCATTAGTTGGTTTCGTTAATATAACAAAACTGAAGTAGACTCTGTCTATTTTGTTGTAACAATTTTTTTTTCTCAAAAACACAAAATTTTCAAAGAATACACAAACGTGTTTGAACATGGATTTTTATGAAACCTCTGATAGTTAAAGAACACACACTCGAATAAATGTTAAGTTGACATATCAAAAGTGTATAAACAAATTTGAAAAAATAAGTAATAGAAAGATAATAAAATTTCTAACAACTTTTTTTTTATCGTAAAATGAAATTCTAAACAAAAAAATTGTTTTGGCTTGCAAAAAGTTGAAGAACATTAAAAAATGATATTTTTTTCTCAAAAAAGGGAAAAAAGTGTAACACAACCTCACATTTTCAGCCGGGCTCCAATTCCCTCAATATTGATATTAAGAACACCTTGTTTTTAATTTACTATAACTCACTAAAATAGAAATATTATGAGAATTGGTTTTTGGGAAACAAAAATGAAACAAAGAAACCTCACTTACGAGCACAACAATGGAAATTAATTATTCCATTAATATCTAGGGACAAATTTACATCCAACACCCACATTTTTTGGATTCATGATTTAGTTTAAACCATGCTATTTTTCATTAGCTATTCATGATAGGAATTGGGTATAATATGAATGCCAATATCATCGTTGGTGCTTCAAGTGTCAAATTTTTTTAATACATATATTTTTTAAAAATCATTTTTTGAAGATTTTCCAAGGCCCATATGTGTAATAATGATCCATTTAAACACTAAAACACTATTCCAGTAACTACAAACTCAAAAAATCAAGGAAAACATGGTCATAAATCCAATAGTTTCATTTTACATACACCCAAATCTGAAAGTCAATGATTTTGGGGTCCTAGAAGAAAAAAATTAGAGACAGTAAAGAATAATAGTTTCCATTATTATCCAATTCATAGAAAAGATCATAAAATAATTACTATATTTTTGTGGCCACTTCCCTCATTAATACAAAAAAATTGATCAATATTAAATTTGACTTGGTTCGGGTCAAATACTAAACCTTCATATATGTTTCCTTATCAGAAAACACAAGTTTTTACCCTACATTGTGCATATATTTAATTCCAAATATGAATTAAAATTAATTTCAAAAATTATTTTTTGTTTCATGTTACAATGATAATCATGAAACAGGTGAGTTTTTGTTTCCAAATTTTACAATAATAAAAGACTTTCCGGTCAATCTGATTTACTACTAACCATTAAATTGACATGTTTGTACATAAACTTATAGAAATTTTATGTAACAATACAAGAATAATCTCATTACATACCTAAGAATAACCAATCGCTTTCTGTCTAGATTTATAATAGATAATCCCATGCTGACCCTAAAAAGTGGCTCCCCCATGCTATAAGCAGTGAGTAAATCCCATCCATAGTTATAATAGCAGGATTGTAGCCAACATATCTTAATGGATAAAGCCTTGGACTCCTTTCATATGAGATGAATCCTATCATAAAATTAATCACCATAAAAAAAAAAATACGATGAGGAAACCACCATGGTTTCAGTAGTGCAAGGTGTGTAAGCACTTAAGGAAATTTCTGTTAGGGTTATCAAAGTGTTTTTCGTGTGATGGTTGTAGTAATATTCCAGGAGAACCTATTGTTACATAATATTTTGTCACCGTCCCTGCAATCCCGATCCCGAACATTGGAGGACCATTTCAGTGACTTCTGTGTATTGTCATACCTTGCAAAAAGTGTCATTGCATCCCTTGGCATGTGAAGAACATTTCCTTTGTTGACTATTCCTAGAGCAGTCTCTCAAAAACACATGATTTTCGGTTGGCACTGGTAGGAATTTACGGCCTCGTGCCCATAGAGAAATTAACACTGGGCCTCACACCCATTGGCACTCTGTCTCAGTGGACTACTTGAGCCAAGATGTTTTGGGAATTTTTTTTAAAATAGAAGTGAAGTTTCCATTCCCAACCACTTTTTCAGCAGAGTCATCATGGTTTGTTCAACTGAATAATGTAGAATTCCGTGCTTTGGCTTATTGTTTCCTACATTAGAGCAACTTACTAAAGGATAAGGCCTACCTTCTACCTTCCGAGGAATCCCAAACCACCTCCTCCTCTCCTATAAATACATCCTCCTCACATAGTTACAACTAGCTGAATAGTCCTTACTATAGCTTGTACGAGAGTAAAGAAATGAGGAATCCATTGGTGAGAGAGAGCTTAGGCCCATTGCTTCTCCAAGTCCAATCTCCGACGAATGCTTGAGATGCGTTTGACTTGACCCATAGAAGGAGGCTACAACGTCAAGGATATTTTGGTTGTAAACTTATTCTCTTTACTTATTAATACATGACAGATTTTTTGGTTCCCGTTTTCCATTTGATGTTTTAATATTTTGCAATACGTTTGATTCTCCTTGACCAATTAAAGAGTTTTGAATGTAGGTATGCTTTCATATCCTTTCATCGCTCTCTAATTCTTGTGCAGATATATAGATATTATCGTTGAAGGACTCCGACATGTGAGGACGAATATCAGGAGATCACTACCACAAGCTACGACAAGAGCATTGGAACGAGGTAGGTCATCTATCCCAACTTATTTTCATTCATAAACTAGGAATCTAAAGGATTAGCATGTTCTCTTTTTGCTAGATCCAGCCTAGGGTTAGAGGGATTTCCTCTTTCCACAGAGGGGATTTACTTGCATAACAAGTTGGCCACTCCACTGGAGATCAATTTTCTTGTTGTCTCTCTTTGTTCGTCCAGTTTTTTGCTTTTTGAGTTGAATTTTGTTGTTTCATCATTTTTTTCTTTGTTTGGCATGTCTAACTATTTTCAGCCATCCTGTTCAGTCCCAGAGTGTCAGATATGACCTATCCTTAGTAGTTTTTTATTTTTTCCATGGTTTTCTAGCTCGGTGCTTATTATGGTTGAATAGTCGCATCAATTTGCACTTGTTTCTTTTTTCACACATGCACCAACTTCTATTTAGAGCGCATTATAGCTAAAGGACGCGTCAAATCCTCTAGGTCGAAATTTAGCCTTTTTCCCTGAGTTTTTTCAATTTCTGTTACTTTTGGGTTTCATTTTCATCTTTTAATTGGTCCACTAGGATTTTTTTGACTCTGTTGTCTAATTCTTCTCAATTGTTTGTCCTTCATATTATCAGTGGAGTTAGTCATCCTAGGGTTTCTAGGTGTTTCATGCCACTTGCTCGGCTCTCTCCTCACTGAGCCTTCTGAGCTGAGTTTGAGTCAGTTTGGTCTCTATCATTTTAGTTTGTTGACTGATTATTTTAGCTTTTATTTTGGTTCTACGTGTTGTTACACCATTTTTTGGTCATCTAACCTTTTATCATTAAATGGACCCAAGTACACCATGTAAGACCAGTTTTACCCTAAGTAAAACTGCTTTCACTATGTTAAATTAGGAAACCCCAAAAGGAAATATTAAACAAACCTATATTTGTTTGATTTTCCTCATGGAATAATTAATTAAACCATAATTTAATTATTATTCCCAGTCTTGTTTAACCCAAAAACAAAGAAATTAATGAGATAAACCCATAGTTATCTTATTATTTTCTAGGAATAATTATTTAAATCTTATTTAGATAATATTCCTTGTTAAATATGACCAACTCAACCACCATTAATCAAATAAATCATTATTTATTTGATTATCTCCCAACCACTTCCTTAAAAAGATAAATAAATCATTTATTTATTTATTTTTCACTAATCAAGGGATTTGACTCAAGTCAAACACCCTTTCCCTCCAACAAATAATAATAAAATATTCCATAAAGGTGGATCTAGATTTGGTTAACATTATTTTAATCATGCACCAAGATCTAGAATGACCCAATATTTTGTTATAAATAGGAGGGTTCTTCCCCATCATTCCTCACCTTTTGTTGCCTACTAGATCACTCTAGATCTACACACTTGGTCTTATTTTGCCATCACTTGCTCCCATTGAGCTTCATTTTTGCATTGGGTTTTCTACATCTACAAAAGAGAGAAAGCTTAGATCTGAAGTGCTGAGGACTACAAAGAACCCATCCCATTGAGGAGAGCTGGATACACCTTCTTGTTTTCCTCCCAGGTGCCCTGTAATATAAAAATTCATTCAAAAATCATGTTCTTGTCTTGTCTGTTGGATGCATGGAGCAAACCCTTTATTTTACTGCTTAATGTCTTTCCATTTATAGATCTGTTTGTTGCAGCATTTTAACTACTAATCGCAGATCTGAAGATGTTTGGCAGCCTCTATTGTTGTTAGGGCTATTAGTTATGCATAGCTAAAGTGGTTCTTTTTTGTACACTTCGACGAAGAATTCATACTAACAAATGGCAACTCCACACGGGTTTTAAATTACGACCGCTGTCGTTTTTCATATTCCTGCATATCCAGCTACTTCAGGCCCTAGGGCTTCTTTTCAGCTACTTAGTTTTCCTCTTTTTATGTCATTTTTCTCACCTAAAACTCTAAAATTTTAAAATTTCTAACTTCCGTGTGTTTCTGGCACTATTGCGCAGGTAAGCGACACCAGCCGCAACTGAGATGGCAACTTTTCTGAAAATCTGCCGCCGAGACAACCGGAACGGGGGGGTTGCACTTTTTGGCCCTAAACCTGCGACCTGGACCTCCAGGTCGCACTTTTCAGCCATTTTTCTGCGACCTGCACTCAGATCAGGTCAGAAACTGCGACCTGCCATTTTTTCAGCAATTTTTCTGCAATTTTTTTTGCAGCTTCTGTCAGGGTCTTCCAGCCTCTGTCTCAGCCCGCTTTGACCAAGTTCTGATCTGTTTTTACTCATCTAAGGGGGAACCTAGCCCCCTAGGGCTTTAGTACCCTCCACTTTTTGTGGAAGAGTTTTAGCTGTTTCAGCCGTCTGTTTTTCAGAGCTTCAGCCTCCTTTTTTCCAGATCTGTTACCTCCCTTTCAGATCCATTGTAATCAGCCTTTCTTCCTTTCAAATCACCTCTTGTCATTTTTTTTGCACCTCCTTTGAAGGCCTCCGCGTTGCCCCTCCGGTTTTTTGTTGATTTCCTTTCTTTTTCCAGCCACCTTGCCTCTGCCTCTTGGCTGTGATCTGCACCTCTTGCCTGCAACTTTATCCTCCAAATCTCTGTCCCTTTCGACCCTAGATCTGTTGAGCTCCCTTTCTGTGCGTTTTTCATAGTTTTTCCCTTTATTTTCAACATAGTTGTGAGAGACCCACCTTCTTGGGTTAGATAGATGCACACGTAGCTGTTATTTTTCTGTTATTTCAGCGTTATATTCTGTTCTCTGTAGGTTTATTTTCAGCTACGCAGCACACTTTTTCTTGCTCTCAACAACGGAAAGGGTTTAAAAATTAAAATTAACGCACGCCACACACTAACCCTAAGTGAAGAAGCGCCTGGTTAACACCGCCTGGCAAAGACTCTAAAATCAATTGTCACTGCACCTTTTCTGCCCTTGACCGTAATTGATTCTGTCCCCTTTTTGCCCCTGTCGGTTTCCTTCTTCCTGTCATCATTGCGCCCCCAAGGCGCCTTTCCCAGAGACTTCTTGGCCTTCACCCTCAGTTTCCGGTTGATCGACCTGCTCCGCACCGCCGTCGTCGAGCCAGTCCACCTTCGAGTCCACACTCCGACTCCTCTCCTGATTCATCGGGTCCTCCTTCTCCTTCTGGTTCTCCCCCTGTTACCTTCACTATGTCTGGTCCAGGGCCTAACGCTAGCGGTTCTCCCGGCCCCAATGCCGGCCCTACTTCTAGCGGAACCGCCACAACCACTACCCCGGCCACCCCTGTGCTGTCGTACATTGCAGGCCTCAGCCTCCCCGATTTCTATCAGCTGATTAATGACCCCATTCACCACAATGCTACCTGGCCCGCTATGCCCACCAAGCTGCCCTCTGATATCCCTAAGTTCGAGGGCCTTAATGGAGAAGATCCAACCAATCACGTCCAGTCTTTCCACATGTGGTGTTCCTCCAATTCCATTACCGATGACTCCATCCGTCTTCGTTTGTTCCAACGCACGCTTACCGGCGAAGCTTCTAAACGGTATGTCGAACAAACCACCTCTTCCCATACCACGTTCGAGACTCTTGCCCAAGCCTTTTTGTCATACTTCTAGCTCCCTCTCTGATACGACACTGGCACGGAGCTCTTGACTTCCTTTAAGCAATCCTCTTCCACACGCCTTTCTGCCCATGTTCAGGAATGGCGACGAAGAAGAAGCTTATGTCGAGCCCCTTCCTTTGAAGATCGGGTTTACATGGACTGGTTCCTTCGCATCCTTCCGTCTCCCATCGGCAAAGATGTCGCCTCTCACTTTCCTCAAACTGAAGAAGCTGCCCTCCAAATAGCCTTAAAATATGACCTGATCTACGCTCAATCTGGTTATGTTTATACCGTCCTTCCTGACATCCCCAGGCCCGGTGGCGCTAACGCCCCGGGGGCATCTCATTCCGCCGACGGTATCGTTGGATCTCTTTCCCATCCATCTTCTCACCCTCCTATGGGCTATGGTCTCCCTCAGGGAGGGGCCAGCACCTCAAGCACTCTTCCCCCTCCCGGCAACATGTATCCAGGATACGGCATGCCTCCTCCTTTTGCTCAACCTCCTGCTTACCTCAATGTCGCCCAACCCAACCCTTACCTTTATCCACATCCTGGTGCGCCAGCTCCTCCAGCATATGCGCTTCCGCCTCCCTTGCCTCCTCACAACCCGCAACAGCACTTACAACCCCCTCCAGGGCAAGTATTTGCACAGCAGGGCGCGATTAATCCCCCTTCTTCTCAAAGAAGGCGGCGAGGCAACTAGAACCAATCTGCCCCTAGTAACCGAGGACCCAATTCTGGTGTGGACCCTAACACTAGCAACCAGCAACAGGGCATTCCGCGCAAGCCGGACAGGCCGCTTCGCACAAACAAGCCCTGTTCATGTTGCGGTGTTTATGGTCACTACACTCACGATTGTCCTCTCTTACCCCAGATGCGGCAGATGTGGGAGTCTTAAGCCACATTGCGCGGACAACACGCCTCCCCTCATGCTCCTCCTAATGTGGCCACTACCCAGCCAGCTGTCTTCATTGATCCTTTCCCTCAACAGGGATTCATGGCTACCCAACCGCCCGACAGCCACGTAGCCGCCCCCCCGTCCATTTCTAGTTCCTCTGATTACCAGATCCTTATGATGCACTCCGATCCTTCCCCTTCCGTCGACCTTCACCTTCAAACTCGGTCTCGCCAGTACCCCAAGCCTCCTGCTCAGTCTGCTCCCGAGCCTCCCTCTTCAGGTTCTACAGAGCCTCTTTCGACATCCAGTGGCCCCTTACACATCCCTCAAACCAAAGTTGAGGTTCATCCAAAGATTCCAAAGGGCCCATTACGCCGAAATGCTGCTTCCGGTCGAGCCGCTCAATCGTATAGTATAGTAGATGATTTGGCGCAATCCCCTGCTGCCATTTCCACACTGGAACTCCTCCAGTCGTGCCCTTCTCAAAAGAAGGCTCTACTATCTGCCGTGGGCGCTGTTGATCCTGCCGATGACCAAATGATTGTTTTCGACGCCACTCAATCGGACCACCCTCCTCTTCCTCCTTCCGTTGCTTTCCAAATCCCAGTCAAAATCCGGAACGCCACTGTATCCCGGTGTATAATTGATGAGGGGGCATCCACCTGCGTGATGTCCGCTTCGGTTTGGAAGCAACTCGGATCCTCTGAGCTGGCCCCTTCCACGATCACCCTTCGAGCGTGGGACGGTCATGCCTCCCAGCCCATTGGCCTGTTTCGTAACTGTCCCATCACCCTCGCCGGTAAGACCGTTTGCGTTGACGTCGAAGTCATTGACGCCCCTCTAGACTACAACATTCTATTGGGGCGAAGCTACACCTATGCCATGTCTGCTGTCCCATCCGCGGTTTTCCGCAAGATGTCTTTTCCACATAATGGGAAGATAGTCACCATCGACCAGCTATCTTATCATGAGCCGCCGTCTCAGACCTCCTCCGAGACGACCATCTCTTCCGTAGCCAACAAGCAAACCGTCGATTCTTTGACCAGTGTTTCCCCCGGTGTCTATAAAGATTCCACCCTGCTTGGTACTTTCCCTCATCTTCACCCCCCTCCTGTTACTGATCCCAGCTTGTCAAATGTTTGCATGATGCAATCGTCTCAGGCTGCCCATAAGCGGCCTGCTTCGGCTAGTCAGCAACCTCCCCCCCGTCCTCCGCAACCCGCTCCTAGCCATCCCTTTCAGCCAACCAGACCTTCTCCTTCTGGCCCTCCCCCTACAGCTGGTATTCCTGAACCTCTTTATCCTCCCGGATCGGTTCCTCCTGGCCTCAACCATCTTGAAGCCGTCCCTCCAGGTCATTTCCCTGCTGGACAGATCCCTTTCCTAGTTCCCCCTCCCGGCGTATATTCTGTCCCCGTCATGGCCACCCTCTCTCTCCCTAACTTGACCTTGGGCATTCCGGTCTGGTACCTTGATCCCCCAGCCGCCACCCCTCCTGGTCACCCCAAACCTTACATGGCTTTGACATCGGTTCAACCGGTCCCCCTCGCTTCCTCCATAGCCACTGTGCCCCCAGCACCTCCACAAAACCCTTCTCCTGTTGTGACGGCTCCTAGGAAGAAAGGCAAAGCCCGGAAGGGGGCAACCAAAGACCAGACCACCACAACCGACCCGACTCCTTCTCTGCCCGCGAAGCCTTGTGCCTTATGTGATGTCACTGGTCATGCCACCCATGCTTGTCCCGAGTTACCCCGTATCCGGCCCATGGTTAAAGTCGCGTTCCCCGACGCTACGAGCCCTGACACCCCCACTCCTTCTTCGTCCGTTCCCAAGAACCCCAAGACTCTCCGCACCAACAAACCCTGTGCCTTGTGCGGTGTCCATGGCCACTACTCCCACCATTGTCCTCACCTGACGCATTACCGCGCCTCCCTAGAGGTGATCCGCGAGTATGAGGTTGAACAAAATCAATCCGCCTCTCCCATTCTCGCGCAGTATGCTTCAGGCCAGCCTGAGGATCCCCCCGCTCCCATCGACATTCCCCCCCCTGATGTTCAGATGACGGAGTCTACAGTAACCATCCTTTACCTATCCTCCTCTGCACGACAACCGGAGCCTAGCCCGTCTGCATCCTCCTCTGTTGTGTCCCTTGATCACCCTATTCCCTCTCATACTCGAGATCACTCCACTCGTGTCTCTGTTGACCTCCGCAGCCCGAGTCTTCACCGTGTTTCCGATAGCTCTCATACACCACCTTGTTTGAGTCTTGATCATCCTGCCACTTCCCCCTCCTCCTGCCATTACCGCTCGATGACTTCTGTACCCTCACGCTGCCGTCATTTCCTTTTATCCCCTCATTTATTGTCTTGTCACACCATTTTGCAGGACCCCCCGTCCACACCCTTTATCGGTTACGCCGATGGTGCAAGTCGCTACTCCAGGAATCTTGCCTCGGCAGGTTGGGCCATCTTCACCCCCTTGCATGACCTCGTTCTTTCTAACGGGGTATGCATTGGTTCTGCCACCAACAATCAGGCCGAATATGATGCAGTGCGTGGCCTATTAGCTGATGCCCTTTTTCATCACATCCTCCATCTGCACGTTAGTTTGGATTCTCTGCTTCTTGTAATGCAACTAAATGGTGTTTATCATGTGCATAACCCTGTGCTGTTTAGACGCTATTTACGAGTGAAAGTCTTAATACGTGCATTTGAAACCATAACTTTCAACCATGTACCCCGAGACCAGAATCACTATGTCGATAGTATTGCAAACCACATTCTAGATTGGCATTTATCACACACATTTCATACAAGACAATAACATTCAATCAACCATCAAAAGATGATACATATCCATAATATGTGTCGCAAACCATATATTTACGAGTCCATCTACTCTGATACATACGACATGCCCATAGCATGTTACAAACAAAATCCAAACACTGGGGGCACCACCTGCCCCTACATACATCATAGGGGGCACCATATGCCCCTACCTACATCATAGGAGGCACCACCTGCCCCTACATACATCAGAGGGGGCACCACATGCCCCTACCACTAATCACTATCTGGAGGCTCCTGGGCCAATGGCTCTGCCCCTGCAGCATGTAGATCACGCATAGCTTGACCGTCCATCGCCATGCGCCGCATGATACCTCGCCACTCCAAGGGGAGACCAACACATGGCTCTATGTACTGGTCGTCTAAATCCTGCCATCCGCGCTCTGATACTCCGGTCAACAACTGCTCACATCTACGGCGGATGTCCTCCAGCAGGGCGGCTGCATCCTCATTCTGCGCCGCTCTCGACCCACTTGGACCTGTAGCTCCAGACGCTGCCGGTCGTCGCATATATCCGGCCGGTTTTACCGGTGCTATATCTGCATACCAAAAGTACATGAATCAGTATCATTAATTACTATTCAAAAATTTTATCATGCCCACACAAGAATAGCAATTTTTCACTTACCATCGGGCCCCCAGACTCGACCAGGCAGAAGTGGCAGATCCGGATCCCCACAGTAGCTCATCCCACTATAAGGGTAGTCGTCTATGTACAATGGCATATGATCCCAGTGGGAAAAAAACTCTGGTCGAAACACTCGCCCGACCGCCCCTCCTCCTCCTCTGCAGAGTAGCCGTCCCCAACGGCGCATCCTGGGCTCTCTCGGGCCCCCATCTGGAAGCTGCACACGAGGCCTCAAGGTCGGGATCTTCTCAAAGAAGAAGGCGCACAATAAAGTCCCATATGAGCAATCATGATTCACCTGCCACCTGCATAGCGACAACTGCCGCTTTAGCGCCACCAACATCATTTGGGCCCACCCAAAGTAGGTCCCACCCAACACACTCTCCACTATCGTCATCTGCCCACCAGTGATGTGATGGAACGCCTGGCTGCCCAAGATCCGTAGCATAGCTGCGGCCACTGCACGGGTTTCTAGCCTCTCTAGATCCCCGATTGGTATTCGAGTCCCCTTGACTTGGAGACCCGGTCGACAATGGCGTTCCACGAACTCCATGATATGCCGCCCCCGCGGCAGCACTGGCTGTGTGTTTCCCACCATCCCTAGTGGTGGGAGGCTGGTCAGGAAGTACACGTCCTGGACCGTCAGTTCGATCCTGTGCCCTTGCACTACAAAGATCTCCTGATCTGGATCCCAATAACTGATAATCCGGGCCAGTAACGGTTCCCCTGCTCTCATCAACGGGTTCTCCAAAAACTTGAGAACCCCAAATCTGGCCAATACACGACGGACACCCTGATCCGCCTGGATCTCTGTCCGAAATGTTCCCAGATCCCTCTCTCTCTAGTTGACCCGCAAGTCTGCCATACCTGCACAAACACGTCATTTTTGTCAGGGTACAGATCGGGAAAACCATAACCAAACACCAAAACCCAACTCCCAGCCATAAAACAGCACCAAACCACCCTCATCTCCCAGGTCGCAGTTTTCTGCCATTTTCTGGACCAGGTCGCACTTTTTGCCCTAATACCTGCGTCCTGGGTGACACTTTTTGCCCCAAAAAGTGTGACCCGGCCGTAGAGATGAAGGAGGGGTTGTTTCTGGGGTTTTGGGCCCTAAACTGCAAATGTAATCCATCAAAATGGAAGAGCAAGGTTAGGCCTCTTACCTCCAACTGACAAATCTCGATTCCAACGGCCGGTTTGTCCGCTACGTTTGCCGCAAGATTTAGGGCCTTCTCTCCTCTCCACATTCACCACAGCAACAATAGCAAATGAATGATTTTGGAGGGAAAACTGCCTCATTAAAAGAGAACCCCTGTTTCTTCTTTCGACTGTTGTGACCACACCGTAGCCCCGTTCGACGAACCATCAGCACTGCTAGATAGATCTCACCGAGCTCTCAAATGGGTTTTTATTAGTTTTTGGTGATTTGATACTTCACCCGGACACATTTTGTCCAAGAAGGGTCACTTCACCGCTCCTTAAAATCGAATTTCCTCACTTATGACACTTGTACTTGGGGCACCATATCGCTCCCTTACTTGTCCATGTTCGTGTCGATTTTCGTCATGAGTGCCCACCTTGTACTCATGCTTCCATGGTCCCCCATTGGGGCCTTTACTGTGTGGCAGCACTATCAAGTCGCCCTTGTTTAGAGCATCCAAGTTGAGTCATCATTGCATTCATGGAGTCTATCCTACGTCCCTTTGTACCCCACTATAGCCCTCCATTCTTCTTTGCTTGGTTCCTCTCTTGTGTCGCATATCATGACCTTCAGCCCCACTGTCCCCTATCCCTTCCGATATTGTGTCAGTCGCTGCCATGTCATTCATGCCCTTTATGCTCTAACAAGGGAAGTCGTCCATTCGCCACTCCATCCTTCCCATTTCCACTATCGTCATTAGTGTCAGTCTGTCCGTCGCTATATTGTTTTTCTCTCGTGACTTAGTTGAGGATCTCTCATTGCCTCACCTACGGCGGACCTCCTTCTGTCGACATCAGCACATTCATTCCAGAAGCAAGGTCTAGAGGGCGGTGTACCTTGGTTCCAGCTTCCACTCTTGTTCGGTGCCTCGGATCAGGCAGGGGGATCTCTCACTTCCCTTTGACTTGATTGCTTCTCCAGCTCCTTTCAGCATGATCGAGATTCGTATACTGGACAGTCCAGTGACCCAGCAGCAGCTCTTGATGATTCCCGGTCGTGTGTGAGATGTCTCAGCCCTCATGAGGGGGTGGCCCTGCAGGTAGCCCCCCACATGCCCGGATGACCTCTTCATTGCAGCCTTTGATGCCGCTCCTGATTTTGATGATGTTGGCCTTAGCCACTTGCAGCACCTCTATGATTTGCATGTACCAGTCAGATTTTGTGAGCCCTTCCCCATTTACAGGGGGAATTTGGGGTTGTATTTATCTCATGTACTCAGATGATATTGTACTAGTCCTGGCTGTTATCCCAGGCACAGCATGTATGTGAGACTATTCATTGTATTTTTATCTGGCTCTTGATTATGCCAGCTGTATTCTATGGTTCGGTCCCTTGTTCACTGGACACACTATTCTTTTGTACTTTGTCACTGCGGGCATAGGTATGCCTCCCCCGCCGCCTTCAGCACAGGTACCCTCTCATAACAGAGACTTGTTGCACCTGCGAGTCTCGTCTCCTCAGGGTCTAGTCCTTCAGCACACTATCTACCTCATATTTCTCTCTCTGACATACCCTTTTTTTGTCTAGTGATTGTCTTCTTACAACGTACTTCGGTCATACGATTTGCTCCTGACACTCGCACGCTGGGGGGCAATCTGTTACACCATTTTTTGGTCATCTAACCTTTTATCATTAGATGGACCCAAGTACACCATGTAAGACCAGTTTTACCCTAAGTAAAACTGCTTTCACTATGTTAAATTAGGAAACCCCAAAAGGAAATATTAAACAAAACTATATTTGTTTGATTTTCCTCATGGAATAATTAATTAAACCATAATTTAATTATTATTCCCAGTCATGTTTAACCCAAAAACAAAGAAATTAATGAGATAAACCCTTAGTTATCTTATTATTTTCTAGGAATAATTATTTAAATTTTATTTAGATAATATTCCTTGTTAAATATGACCAAATCACCCACTATTAATCAAATAAATCATTATTTATTTGATTATCTTCCAACCACTTCCTTAAAAAGATAAATAAATCATTTATTTATTTATTTTTCACTAATCAAGGGATTTGACCCAAGTCAAACACCCTTTCCCTCCAACAAATAATAATAAAATATTCCATAGAGGTGGATCTAGATTTGGTTAACATTATTTTAATCATGCACCAAGACCTAGAATGACCCAATATTTTGTTATAAATAGGAGGGTTTTCCCCTTCATTCTTCACCTTTTGTTGCATACTAGATCACTCTGGATCTACACACTTGGTCTCATTTTTCTGCCATTTTTCTCCCATTGAGCTCTACCTTCTACATTGGGTTTTCTACATCTACAAGAGAGAAAAAGCTTAGATCTGAAGTGCCGAGGACTACAAAGAACCCATCCCATTGAGGAGATCTGGATACACCTTCTTGTTTCCTCCCAGGTGCCCTGTAATATAAAAATTCATTCAAAAATCGTGTTCTTGTCTTGTTTGTTGGATGCATGGAGCAAACTCTCTACTTTACTGCTTAATGTCTTTCCATTTATAGATCTATTTGTTGCAGCATTTTAACTACTAATCGCAGATCTGAAGATGTTTGGCAGCCTCTATTGTTGTTAGGGCTATTAGTTATGCGTAGCTAAAGTGGTTCTTTTTCGTACACTTCGACGAAGAATTCATACTAACAGGTATGTTACTTGTTTTTAAATAATTAAACATTTTAGCGGATTATTTTTCTAAAAGAACTTAAAATTCACCTTATTTAAAAAAATGAATTCCCACGTGGTACGCTTGAGCCATTCGGCTCGCACCGGTTCTTGATGTTTGCTATAAATTTACAGGCCACACCACAACAAGTGCTAATGGTATCTATAGTGGTTTCAGGGTGGCACCAAAATGACACACTGTGCTTTTTTAAAATTAAAAAAATTGCAGTGCGGTCGGTTACCCGGCCGCACCATTGACCATGTCGAATTGAGGGAATGTAGTGCATTGACGGAAATATCCACCCTAGGGTAGGTATTTTTGTCAGCGCACCGTCCTCCCGAACTAAACATAGTCAACATTGTGGTTATGTAAATGACCACACTGTTGACTATGCAGTGATGTTAGGAGGGCAGTGTGCCTCCTAAACTGTACACCCCGGGGCACATAGCTTCGTCAGCGCACCACTCTCCCAACACTGGTAATAGTAAATGGTGCGGTCTGTTATACCACCGCACCTTTGACCTTGTAACAATGTCAAAAGGGTGGAGCACTAAAAATTTCTTGGTGCACCGCCTCTAGTGCGCAACAAAAACAAATGCATTGTTACGAGTGCATGCCTATTTTTTGTGGTGCACTGACTGTTTTTTTTGTTTTTTCCAAATATATATATATATATATATATATTCCTAAATACATGTCTCATTTAATAAAAAAATTGTATTTAATATGTCAATCATTCAACAACTTTAAAGGAGAGAATAGAGGGAACAAAAGCAACAATAGGTAGACAAATGTAACGTGGTTTGCATGTGGGAGGCACAAGAGAGGGAGAGAGATATGCACCCTCACCCTATTATAGCAGCCACCTAAGTGCTTTTAAGGGAGATAGGCCTCCTCAAGTTCTATGAGGAGGCTACATCCCTAAAGGGCCATGGTGGGTTTTTGCGAGAGATTATCCACAGGTGGAATGCCCACCAACAGGCTTTCCGGGTTGGTCCTAACTAGTGGTATGTGCCCACTGAGGAGGAAATATATTTCATTACTGGCCTATTGAGGAAAAGGGTGGAATTTCCCTCATTCGCAGAGGTCCCCATTGGCTATGTAGTAGGGATATAGTTGGTGTAATCCCATAGATACATTAGCGCAGATATACCGTCTCCTGTAGATTTTTAGGTCTCCGAAGGTTAGTTATATATTTCTTCATTTGTTGGAGAGGAGGTGAGGTGCCTCTCACTACTGATTTTGACTATTGCACACCATACCAGTGATGGGAAATGTATTAGTTGCCTACTTCTATTTTATGTTGATTATTTACTACAAATGCCATGACTTGTGAGGTTCTCTACCACTTTTTTGCAGCAGTTATGTACAACTTTAGATAGATGTCATGCTCAGGCACAAGGGAGGGTTAAATTCCATTTTTCTTCAAAGGTATTTTGTTTATTTATTGGCAGGTTTTCGTAGGTCAATGCTACATGTACGGATGCAAATGTGGAGAAAAATGATGCCTAAGAGGGGTGAGTCAGAGTTTCCTGTAAGGATATCGCATGATGCACTGGAGTTTCTATCCTATGTTGATGAGAATCCCTTTGTTCTAGTCCCCTGTCTATATGCTGCTTTGGATTGGCAAATGTGTGACAACATCCTCTTCACAGATGATGAGCCACCGAATGCTAGAGGTAATATTACTATTTTTTTAATTTATTCTAACATGTTCTTTAACTTGTTTTTAATAAATTATTTAATGAAATTGTATAATTATTATTGTGTACTTATATATATTTTGCAGACATTGAGTCATTTGATGGCGATGAGATGCCACTACCACCAAATGATCCAGGTGTACATCCTGATGACGATCAGGAGATGGCAGATGTCGAGGATTAGGCTAGTGTAGACAGACCTAGTCCTCATGTTGTGTAGGTATATGCTGGTGTGAGCATAGGCCTAACACTAGATTTAAGATGGAGTTGGGTGACCAACTCTGTACACTTCTTATGGAGGGGGGATTCAGGCCCGCCACTATGACAGAGATACAAGTCGATGATAGGCTGGTAGAGATGTGGATAGGCATGCAACATGACATGTTCACCCTGATGCAGCATGTCATAGGAGATACCAGCTTAGTGTCATGGTTGAGGAGGGCCCTTCGACATAGGCGTGGTCGAGACACATTACATCGGTAATTGAGCACTAATGCATCATCTTATGATCACGATCAGGGGAGTGATCATCGTTCACCTCGCATCACATATGAGAATCTTGTAGCATTGATCAACAGTCATGATCATGAGTAGGATGGACCATCCAGGTCGAGTCAACGTCCTCAGCCTGCAACATCCAGCATTCATGATCATGAGCAGGCTGCACCATCCACATTGAGTCATCATGACCAGCAACCTGCAGCATCTATCTGTTATCATGATCATGAGTAGGCTGGACCATCCATGTCGAGTCATCATGAGTAGCTGGCAGTTGATCCTAATCATCATGAGGCACCACCACATTAGCAGGCACATTATGATCAACATTTATCTGATCTTTTCAAGGCTAGAACATGGATTGATTAGGCCTCTAATTGTACTATTGTTGATGATGTACCACTAGAAGATATTTGAAATTTACACACACACACACACACACACACACACACACACATATATGATCCATGTATTTTATGTTCATGTTGCACTTGTACTTAATTTACATGTTGGTGATCATCATGATGTGTATATTGTTAGGTCATGTTAGATATGTTCATTTAATGTGCAGCTTGCAGTGATAGATGTGTATGTGATAGTAGTTATTTCACATGAGATGTATATTTCATGTTTGTGTTGTGATGATGTTATACAATGCCTGTGTTTTGTTAGATGATCATGATCACGATGATTAGATGATGTTAGCAAAATTTTAATGTATTTTTTAGTCGAATATGATATTTGTACAATGGTTATCATGATCAAGATGTTTATTTCATCTAATATTAAATCATGATATTTATTAAATATTATGTCATGATTGTAATTGAAAATTTAATTTTAACTGTATGTAAATTTGTAAAATTGTATTTGTATGTACAATATTTGTAAAATTTTAATTGTAATTGTAATATTCAAATTAATGTGAAATGGTTGTAATTGTAATTTTAATTTTAATTGTATGTATGTAAAATTGTAAAATTGTAATTGTGATTCTAATTGTATGTAAAATTCTAAAATTGTAATTGTAATTGTAATTTTCATTGTAATTGTAAAATTGTAATTGTAATTCTGATTCTAATTAAATTGTATGTAAAATATTTGTAAAGTTTTAATTGTATTAATGTGAAATGGTTATAATTGTAATTGTAATTGTATTTAAAATTCTAAAATTATAATTGTAAATTTCTAATTCTAATTTTAATTGTAATCATATGTGAAATTGTAAAATTGTAATTGTAATTGTAATTGTAATTGTATGTAAATTATTTGTAAATTTTAATTGTATTACTGTGAAATGATTATAATTGTAAAATTGTAATTGTATGTAAAATTATAAAATTGTAATTGTAATTATATGTAAAATATTTGTAGAATTTTAATTGTATTAATATGAAAATTTTAATTTATTAATGTGAAATGATTTTATTAAAATTTTTAAATTTGTAAATAATTGTAAAATAATAAATCTAGAATAATATGAATTTTTGTAACATAATAAAATTTAGAAAATAATGCAAATAAATTCATGACTTTAGAATTATCATTATTTTATTATAACCTTACATACCAAAAAAAAAAACTTTATACAGTAAACCATTGTTTTTGAGATCAACATAATTTCAAATTATCAAGTGAAATATTGATTTTAACATTAACACAATGCAAATTACGAATTAATTCAAAATACATGTTATAATGTTTCGAAAAAAAGAGTCTTATAAGTTATTAGGTAATTAAGTCCTCTTCTTTATAAAATCCATCTTAAAAAATATAAATATTGATGAAATAACACATGTACCATATCACTCTCAGTTCTCATGATCACCCTCATTATCTTATAGCTCGCTTGGCATGATAACACTATTGTTCTCAAAAATATGTTTTGATCTAGGGTCATGTCTCAATATGAACCACCAACCCCTATCCAACACATCTGGGTAAAAACACACCTGGTTGTAGTGTTTGGGGAAAACATAAATCTTCTTAGATTCATCCCACATCTTTCTGGAGTTGATACATATCACCCTACTATCACGATCTCCCTTTACATTATTCCGATCAAAGGTGTCCCATCACTTGCACCTAAAAATAACACATTGGAACGAAGAGAAATCCACTTCAATGATCTCTTGTATATTTCTGATGTAACCTAATGTCCCTCGTACTAGGTTCTCATCACGGTGACTAGATCAAATAGATTTATTGAACTCGAATTCCACTCCATAGTCTTGTGTAATGTTTCCATCATCAAAATTTTCAATGTGAAAATGGTGTCCATATTCCCACATATATGGGAACAAATTCACCTATAAAAAGGTTAAAAAATTATAGTGTGATGTGTCTTATAATAACCCAACTATTAAAATATGAAATATAGATGTAATTAAATTTTAGAAGTGCATTGTTAACTTCAAATGTACATATAAATTAAATAGTTTATTAATGGGTTGGTGCACCCAATCCCTACGTTTAGCACATCCTCTTTAGCACGCGGGTAATGACTGGTTGCACCGTATTTCTCTCTGACTTGGCCAACAACCCAAATGTTGGAGTATATTTTTGGCATATTTTCTTTTAAATGATCAGAATAACACACACTTCTACCATTCCACCATCTGAATTCTTTCCTATCACTATCCCATTTCACCCTCTTTCTTCGTACAATGCGACTCATGATTTTGTCACTTCAGAATTGTAAAGAAATAATTTATTGGTTGCTTCAATTTCTAAATTCACTGATGAAATCAAACCACCATTATATAGTACATAGAGATCAAAGTATACATTCTATCGAAGTTCAACATGAATATTTAATGTGTGTAAATTTAAAAAATTATAAGTCGCTAACTCTTTATCAAGCGTTTTTTTCCATTTGTTTGGAGCTTCTCCCCTTCTCTTTTGTCTTCATTACTTTCATCATCCCAAATCACTGCACCTAGTCTGTTGTCGATCTTCTTTATGTACTCATTAGAATAATAGAAAGACTCATATGATATGTACCCATCTGCCATAGAACCCTCGAGTTTTTCCATTTTTCGAACAAAACCTTTCAATTTCTTCAGGTACCTCTCTAATAATAACATCCAATGACAAGAAACCACCCCAAATAATTCAACCTCATCTACTAGGTGGATTAGAAGATGAACCTGCAAGTCCATGAAACTCGTTAGTAGTTCCTTGTAAAATATACAAACAATATCAACTATCTCATGACGCCACCATGGAATGCTAGCCACATGAATCTCCTTTAACATGATCCAATGTACAAATGCAGATAATTTAGACATGGCACATCCTAGGTCTTGGGGGAATTCATGTTTCACACATCCATGAATGAACAAAGCATAATGACACTACAAAATTATAAACACATGCAATAATACAAAAAATTAGTTATGTTTTATGATCCATGCATGGGATACAAATTATTAATATAAAAAATAATAAAATCATTCTTTTGACATTATATGTACTCTTAAAAGATTCAAATCATCATGCAATTTCAACCCCGACAAATGGTCATCCACGATGAAGCAGCACTGTAGTGAAGACCCGTATGAAGATGGTGCCCTCAAACCCATTATAACTTCCTTTGCCAAAGAAAGATCATATTTTTTTTAAATCCATGGGACATCACCTTCTTTGAAATACCATGAATTAGAGGGACTGGTGCCTGCCTCTGATCCTATACTTTCTAATTGTCTTGGCCAATATTTCTTTTTAGTTTTTGAAGTAATAAGATATTTCCTACAGCCAATCTGTCACTTTGTTTCGATGATATGTGCCTTCATAAAGAAGATGAAACATTTTTAAATTAATGCATTGGATCTAATAAGGGGATAATCTTAATATGCTCCCAATATGGGAGGTTATAAAATATAGATTTTATTTATATTTTCATTTTCATATTTTATATTTCTTACATTGTTTGGACATGCATGATATGATATGTACTCAACACCGAAAATTTTTAAAAATTTCTTTGCCTCTTCGCAGCTACTTGGAAAGACATTATCACTCAGAAGAACCTTATCTTTGAATAACCTCTAGTTGGTGATCATGCAAAATATTAAATGTACATTAATGAAGATATAATTATTAACGTTCATAAAATTCATCATTTGTAATCTTCATTGTGAGATTATATTTCTCAAAATTATATAAGGGAGGAATTTATGGCAACTTACCTCAAAATTTCTGAGATACATGCATTCGACAAGCCAAACTTTTCTTTCAAGTTGTACAATAACATCGTTGTCCCCGATTGGGCATACTTTGACTGAACGCCAGGTCCAAAGAGAGGGGTGGTGGAAGCAGATAAGGCTTTCGAAAAAGGTGTCAGTGATTTGAGCATCATCCTCTAGTTGATCATCATTTTGGAATGAATCTAATAACATTGTCACCATGTCAGTCATATCCCTTAATTAATCATCCATAATAACTTCTGTTTGATTTCATCCATTGCCAACTTGTGAAGAACTAATATTATTGTAGTCATTCCTAATGGGTGCATTTGGACATACTAGGAATTGAATCAGTGGTTGATTCAACCATTCTTGGTATCATTCCTCTGTGATTTTTTCTCTTAATTCAACCTTCTTTCAATTTGACATTGTCATGGGGTGCAAAAAAATATGGTAGGTAGGTCGCTCATCATCCCGAGAATCCTAATAATTTGAAAAAAATATTTGAACATGATTAGTACAAAATCTATGATATCAATTAGTAAGAACATTGACAATGCATGATCAATTGGTTTGAATTTGAAATAATTACATTAATATACCAGAAAATTATTATTACCATCATAGTCCCAGGATTGTGGCTAGAAGATGCAATATTGTTACAATTAGCAGGGTGAAGCAACTTTCCATTTTTATCTACCAAATACGCCTTGCGGTATGTTGCTCCTGATAAGAGCTTTCAACGTTTTGGAGTTGTTGAATATTTTTTTCATCTGAGCTCGATTCTAAATCAGTGTGAACCTGAAAATTTGTATACATTATAAATTTTATTAAGCTGATTGACATGGATAAAAAACATAAATTCAATTAGATAATGAAAATATAAATAAAATATGAATTAAATATTGCGTCTCGAGATGGATAGGGAGAGATCTAAGATGGATTTTGAGAAATATTATGGAACGAGCTGATTTTGAAGAATTTTCCATTCGATATAATTATGATATTTTCTCCCTGCATTTGAGGAAAATCAATAATAAAGTTTTGTGTAAACACCTAAAAGTAATTTTGATGCCTTAAAAATGGAATTATTGTTATTGGTGCTAATGTACAGTTAACCGCACCGATGCATTTTAGTTACTGCACATCGGTGTTCTGTTATTAATTGACGCACCGATGCAGTGTTATTAATTGAATACTAAACACTTTTCATTATTTCACTATTTTTTCAAAAAATATCAACCATAGATTTGCATGATACATACCTGGAGCAAGAGAGCACGAGAGCATTGTGGAGTAGCGAAATACTTTCGAACAAAACTATTGAGACAATCATAATTCCAAACCTCTGGTGATTCGAACACTGTAAAAGAGAATTTCAAACGATCTCGCGATTAAATTTTCTTGTTTTTTTTACATTTTCTGCAGTATTTTTATGTAGTAAGTAAAAAATTTAAATTTATTGTTCATTTTTTGCAAAAAAAATAAAAAAAAATGATCTCACCCTAAACCCTTCATTATTTTTGCTTTTGCCCTTGCTTCTTCCTATTTCTGTGATTTCAGAATTAGGGCTTTTCATTTTAGATTTATAGGCTTTATATTTCTATATATATAGGCCTATGACATGTAACCCATGGGATGACCTGCATAGTTAGATCCCAATCCATGTTGGCCCTTGCGAGAATTTTCAAAAAACTAAATTTTTTTAATCGGTGCATGCTGCGTAACCTAGCACACCAGTATGATGTCTTATCATAGCGCACCATACACGTAATGTTTGATAAAAAAATTTAATAATATATGTATTTTTAATCTGTGTGGCATATGTAAAATAGGGCACCGGTGTGCTATTTCATTATAGTGCACCATGGATGTATTGTTTCAAAAAAACAATTTTTTATTTTATGTGGCATCAATTTTATATTTAACACACCCGGTCTCCTTGTTAATAGAGAGCATCATACGATAGTCCACTATTTGCATGGGGCATTTATAATAATAGGCCACACCACCCCCTCCATGACACCATATCCTACAAAAACTAACACTAGAGGATTTTTATTAATTTGTCTATGTTAATCGGTGCACTGGTTAACATATAATGCACCAATGCTCCTTGTTGACATAGAGAACTGTTGGCTCAGGGGGTCCTGACCCAGGTTCAGAGGTTAATGTTTTCCAACAAACCCCTATACTACTGGCCCTTTTGGCAGTTACCTAATTACGCAGGTCAAAGTCTCACCCGAAGTAGTATGGGTGGGTGCTCGAACCAGGTTTCCACACCCTGAGAGAGGATAGGTAAGCCAAGAAGAGGTGCATCCAACATTATAATGATTATATCGCCTATTTCAGAGCTAGATCTATAGGTCTCCTTCACATATAAATGTGCAAGGTCAACTATACTACGGTGCTCAGAAAATTATATACTTCTAAAATAGTAGCGCAGTATTTCATAAAACATAACAAACATATCTTGATGCAGTAAAAAAACTTACACACTATTTTCGTAGCTTAACACATATTACAACAATTACCATAGATTCACATAAACAGTACACATAGATTTAGTTACTCCAAAAACCTTTCTTATTCATCAATCTGTTAATTCCTTCTTACAATACCCAAACCCAACCTACACACACAGCAGTACGGTAAGCACATAGCAGGACTTGGGATCTCAGCGCACAAAACTAGTAGTAGTCCTTTCTTGAAAAACCCAAACAGATCTACTAAGCCACAATTCACATCAAGATCTCATCCTCTTCTTACCTTACAATTAAAAATGTCCCTCTATTTATAAAAATCTAACATAATCTTTCCTATGGTCTGCAAATCGTGGTTTGCAGATTCTAGATCTACCCTTTAACCCATTACAGTGCTTTTGGGGCTTTGTCCAACCCCAAAATACCTGCACTAGACTAAATATGATCAAAATTATACAAAATCAAACCGGTTTTGCAGCTTGTAGGAGACCCTGTTCCAACAGTCCCCCAACACAATTTTGTGACTTGTCCCGAGTCACGGTGGCCGTTGGTACGCCAATTATTCCGGGAGATTCGTGCTTATCTCATTCACACCTCAGTTCCCCCTCCCCTATGGGCCAAGTCTGTTTAAGACAATTATTCCGGCCATATAGCCATTTATTCCTGTATGGCTAGAGTCAATTGCCATTGATGCAGCCTGGTAACACATCACCGCACAGGGTCGCAAACCTGACTGCTCCACCACCCGTGATTTCCTTAATGGTGTAGGGATGAAGCCAGTGCTATCAAAATTTACTTGGGTGTTTCGCAAACTGGTTATGGTATAAGAGGACTAGGTCACTTCTACGAATGACTTTTCGTGAATATGTCGATCATGCCAAGCTTTATTGCGAGCCTTCTGAACCTGCCGATGAAAGTTAGAAATTAACCGATATTCTTCTAACGCCAAAAGCTACGCAAGGCGTTATTCCATAATGTCAGGTTTTGCCATATTTGTAAATGTTGTGATATGTAGACTAGGAACAATGTATTATATCGGCATAATGGCCTCCTCACCGTAGACCATCCGAAAGGGGTTCCTTCTTGTTAGCTTCTTGCAGGTCATCTGATAGGCCCACAGAATAGAGGGGATGCGTACGTTCCAATCACTATGATAAAAACTGCAGAACTTGGTCAATGCCTGCTCTAAGATTTTGTTGAAAGCCTCGACCGACCCATCTGCCTATGGATGATACTGTGTACTTTTTGTGTCATGGATTCAAAATTCCTCATTCAAGGCTTGTATCATTTCATTAACGAAGTGAGTGCCTCTGTCGCTCATCGGGATATTTGGGCATCCAAATATGGTCAGGATTTTGTCAAAGATTAAGTGCACAATAGTATCTGTAGTATAATCCTTCATTGCTTGTTCTTCAGCCCATCGAGTGACATAGTTAGTGGCAGTGATAATGTAGCGAGCACCTGTCTTCCTTCCTGGGGGATTGATTGGTCCTACAAAATCAATGGCCCATTTGTCAAAGGCCTGCAAAGTTGTTTGAGGTTGCAATGGCATTTCATCTCTTCGTGAGGGTCGACCTATCCACTGGCACATATCACACGATTTACATTAGTCATGAGAATCATGGTGTAGGGTAGGCCACCATAACCTAGCTCTAAAGATATTTTGTGACATTGCCTTTCTTGCATAGTGGCCTCTTGCGACACCTTTGTGCACCTCCACCAAGATGGCACGTCATTCATGCTCCAGGACGTACCTGCACAGTACTTCATCAATGTCTAATTTGTATAATTGGCTGGATATGATAGTAAAGTCCACCACCTGAGTAACCAAATCCTTCTTCTGCTGAGCCAAATAGTCTGTGGGGGCTACACTTGTAGTCAGGAACTGAATGATATCAGTGAAGTGTGCATCCACAACCTTAATGGTGAACAACTGTGCATCTGGTAATCCTTCCTCCAAGCTAGTAGGTTCTTCACCCATCTCAATTCGGGACAGATGATCTAGATCCACATTCAGCCTTCCTGGCTTCATGATAATTTCAAAATCATACTCTTTAAATAGCAACAACCATCGTCAAAACTTCCCCCCCAACACAGGCTTGTTCACAAGGTATTTTAAAGTTGAATGATCAGTAAACATATTTAAGTGTCGTCCCAACAGATAGTGCCAATATTTCTGTAGTGTGTATACCATAGCTAATCCTTCTCATTTAGTGGTGTAGTAGTTGCGCTCCGCACCAGAGAATTTTCGACTAGCAAAGGCAAGCGGCTGATCAATATCTCCCTCCCCAGGCTGAGTTAGGACAATGCGCAAGGCGATTCCTGATGCATCCATGTGTACGTGAAATTCCTTTGACTAATCAGGAAATATTAGTATGGGTGTAGAGACCATCTTCTCTTTGAGTAGCTCAAAACTCTTCTCACATTCATCATTCCAAAAAAAGGTAACATCATTTTTAAGTAGTTTTTCCATGGGTGTTGTGATCAGTGCATATCCCTAAATGAGTTTTCTTTAATAACCCATGTGTCTGAGAATCAAATGCAGCTGTTTATCCATTTTTGGGACTGCAAGGTTTATAATTACTACCACCTTCGTCGGATCAAACATCAGCCCTTGTCGGCATACTATGTGTCCAAGAAAAATTCCAAAAGGCACACAAAAAATACACTTCTTGATATTCAAGGAAATCTGGTGCTTTCGACAGGCATCCAACATCATGCGTAGGTTGGAGACATGCTACTTTACCAAGCCAAATACCGTCCAGTCATCGAAATAAACTTCTAGAAACTTATGGATGAACTCCTTGAATACGGAAACTACTACTCTCAAGAATACAGTAGGTGCATTCTTAAGACTAAAGGGCATGACTGTGTATTGAAAGGATCCCCATTCTGTTATGATTGTAGTATTACTGTGATCTTCAGGTGCGATTCAGATCTGGTGGTATCATGAGAACCCATCAGTGAAGGAATATGCTTCCTGTCTACCCACTCTATCAAGGATTTCATCTGAGAAAGCCGTAGGGAAGGGGTCATGTACACATGCATTGTTTAACTTGCATAGGCGTATGCATATTCGTATCTCCCCCTTTATTTTCTTCTCTTGGATGACCATCAAACTTACCCAATTCGACTGTTCAACCAGTTCAATGATACCTACAACAAGTATTTTGTGCAGTTCTTCTCTGACCTTTTGCTTATATTTAGGGTTCAGCCGGTAAGGATACTGCTTTACAGGGTTCACCTCTGGTTTCAGAGTGATGTGCATAACTACTAGGTCCCCTGTAATTCCTTTGAGCTTGGAAAAAAATGTTGATAATAAGTCCTGATATTCTGTAAGTAGCTCTGCAAGTTTGCCTACGGTTCCTTCATCCCAATAGTCCCCAATTTTGGCCAACATAGGTTATTTTTCCATCCCGATATTAATAACCCAAGGCATGAATAAACAGATGAACCCACTCTTCCATAGTCTGGTCGGACCATTTGTCCATCCAGGTGAGCAGATACTCACAGGGATCTCCTGGTCCGAGGAACGACTTGGTGCGTATGTCAGCCAGGGGTGCGAATTGCAAGATCAACATATCTTGAAATTTCTCCCAATCCTAGAATGCTTCCTTGTGGGTGTAGCACCATCACGCAGGTGTTCCTTGCATAGATATATTAAGGTCCCATATCATACGTTCTCTCGGAACCGTAGCTTCCAGTGTCCTCAGGAACTCTGTGAGGCTACCAGACCGATCAAAATGGGGTAGATCTCTTACCTATAAGGAAATGCAGCAGAAGTACCTTGTGATTTGAAGACACCGTAGCACCGAGACATCATGAAATTGGTTTTGCTAATTTTCCATTTCCTTATTAGAGTCAGAGAAGCATTCACTGTCTTCCTCACAACAGAGTACACCGTCCACCATGGGATTGATCCAATCTTCATCCTGTGTAGTCAATTTGTAAATGTGATCCACCTCTTCTCCACCACTTACTAGCTCTATGTAGCACTCACCTTATGTAGGGTCCAATGGTACTACTACCCTTGTCCCATTACTTTCAAACACCATGCTTATCTTTTTGAGGTTGACGATACCACCTATATCTATGGCCCAGTCCAGTCCTAAGAGTGCAGGGTATGGGTCTGCGTCGTCTACAATCTGAATTACTTCAAATTCAGCTAGGATATTGAACGAAGTGATATCCACCATGATTTTTTATAGTCTCCCCATAGGTATAATCTTTTGTTGGTTGGCCATATGCAGTTGGATGTTGGACCACTCCAATTTGGGTTCTCCCATTTGTTTCCAAGTTTGCGTAGGTAGCATGTTTTCATATGACCCCAAGTCTAAGATAACCTGATCCATTTCATAACTACAGATTTTGGAAGTTAGTCTCATCTCCCTACCAGTGTGTTTCCTATATCCACCTAGCTTGTGCACATTTTGGACTTCTAGAGATAGGTGGGACTGCACTACGCAGCTATCTATCAATGTCTGAAGGTTTTCCTTGGTTCATTGGTTGCATAATAGCTTTACAAGCACCTACATGAATGGTCTCATACTGTCACCTACCTTGAGGTGCGTAGGTGTCTGCACAATATATTCCCTTGTCTTAGCAATGTCCCGTTGGACTGCGCTAATTGTTTCTTGCCCCGGGTTTCAGTCCAACCCTGCTTGGTTGAGAGGTGCCTCTCAGATTAGCGGTCCCTTCACAGCTTCCTTCTGAGGCTCCCTGGTGGTCATCCCACTGCGGGTTACCACCTTTGCACTCAGATTTCTATCCCGTAGCTTAGCCTTAACTCTTTGTACATTATGTGTTAGCTTCTTTTCTTGCATTTTTGCTATTAAGATTGGACAATATTCAATTGCATGGTCCAGATATCTGCAATATTTGCAGGATGGCCTTGAAGGATTTGGGAAATCCTTTGCAAAGTGTCCTAATTCCCCACAGTTATAACATATTAACTATCTGCATCCTTGTCCTGCGCTTCCTCCCTGACCTCCCCTGCCCCTAGCTGGGGAGCCATGAAAGTTTGCGGGAGATATGGGTGATGCAGGGTCGGATTTCACCCTATATAAGTTTCCTCAATCTATCATCAAATCATAATTTTGACAGTTCTGCTCATCATGTCCTACTGACCGGAAGAATCTGCACCATTTTTGCTTCATCTCCGAGACATAAGCACCTAGCCAGGGGCAATGGTTTGTATCATGTAGCCTTGCTACATGACAATCATCACACCACAATGCAGATCCGATTGAGCCTGAATGTCATAGGTTGGGTTCTCCACTTGCTCCTAGATGGACCGGACTAGGTCCTCCTACCTGCATGTAATCTGCCGGTAGTGGGCACTGATCCTTCATATTTCTAGATGCTCAACATCATATGCACCATAGGTCTGTGCTAGCTCCTTTTCTCCGTTCCTTCCGTAGGTTCAGAATCTCCAAATGCATAGCTCCAAGCTGCTCCTGAATTTGTTGTACTACTACCAAAGTATTTTCCCTGGGCGTAGCTTCTAGTTTCATGGTGCCTTCCAAAGATTTTTCCTATGATTTGAAGGTTTGGTGGCCCATAGGTGCACGTAGGTAAGGTAGCAACATAGAAATGAACCATTTTGTATGTTTTTTATCATCATACTTAAATCCTCCTTCTTTGATTGATTTATTTAGTCTTTGATCATCTTCCCATACTCACTCAGTTGTTCCTTGCTTGAAGTCTTTCACATATGCTACGATCTATGAGTAGGACATAGGCTTTCAGAATTGTTGTTTTAGTGCATCCCTAATATCTTTAATAGATGCGCTTCCGTTTTGAGATAGGTATCGCATATACTAGTCCAGAGCTCTCTCTTCGAAAGCCAGTGATCGCTACACCCTTTTCACAATATCGCTTGCCACACCTTGCGCAGTCCATAATGAGTCTATAACAAACAAAAGTTGGTTCATGTACTCATCCCCCACACCCTCGAAGGTAGGTAATTTCAAGTGCACTGCCATATCCTATCTTGGCGTTCTTTCGAGCGAAGTTTTCTTCTTACGTGATTCTGACGGCAGTGTAACTGGTGGAATTTGCATAGTTGTTCTTCCTAGTGGGATATAGACAGATCTATCCCCTTCTTGATTGGTTTGATAGTACTTACTACTTTGTGTTGTACTTTCATCTAAACTAGAGTTCATTTAACCGAACCTGCTCTCAGGCCTTCAATTGTTTTCTTGGCATTACCCAATCCCTCTCAAAATGATCTTGGTCCTAGCAATAGAACCATTTGTTGGCTCGAGGGGTCATGACCCAGGTCCAGAGGTTAAGTTTTGCCAAAAAACCCCTATACTACTAGCCCTTCCGGTAGTGACCTACTTGCGCAGGTCAAAGTCTCACCTGAATTAGTATGGGTGGGTGTTGGAACAAGGTTTCTGCACCTTGAGAGAGGATAGGTAAGCCAAGAAGAGCTACGTTTGGCTTTATAATGACCAAATCACCTATTTCAGAGCCGAATCTATAGGTCGTCTTCGCATCTACGCACGCAAGGTCAACTTTACTACGGTTGTCAACAAATTATATACTTCTAAGATAGTAGCGTAGTATTGCATAAAACATAACAGACAGATCCAGATGTAGTTAAAACACTTACATAGTATTTTTTCAGCTTAATGCATAATACAACCTATTGTGCATATCAGCCCTTCGACCTAAATTTTTGGCCTAATTCTCCCATGATCTTTTCAAACCCGTTATCATGGCCGAAAACATTCCATATGTTGTCTACCACACCTTCCCGCTCGCAAAAATACGCTACTCAAAGCCTAAACCCATAATTAAAAATTTATCGGGCCTAGCCCCTGAGATCTCAGCCCCCTTGTTTTTATTCTCACATGACCTGGGCGCAAAACCGTGTGCCGGGAAGGCAGGAGCTTATCGTCAAAGATTTCGGGTGAAGTCAGAGTCGTCCGATCCAATAAAAATCAACGGCCCGCGACCAAATCGCCCGTGGTGGCCCCCGCGCCCGAAAACTGGCGGATAATTCCGCACCGCCATTGCTGGGCGAGCGGTATTTCCCGTGGACCCAGCGATTCCATACGCTGGGTGACAAGTGTCCTCATGTACGGTGACTGAAACCGCTCATTTCGCGTGTTAAAAGTCAGATCAAAAATGTGCAGCGGAATTAATGACCACCGTCAGATCTTAGAGCCTCCATCCAATGGCCGTGGTGCTCCGGAGATGCGCGTTGATTAACCAAGCTCTCGCCCTCCCCGCGCATTAACCTCCGGACGAAAGGCAGCGGAATGTATTGTGGTCGTCTGATCCTGCGCCCTCCATCCAACGGTGGTTATGCTCCAGAGCTACACGCGTTTTAACCCATGCCCATTACGCCCCTGGTCCACCATTTTGTTTCTCCACGATGCACTTAGAACCGTCGATCTCATTCAGTGATCGTGTGGCCCATAATCACTCGCATTCTCCCCGTTTGACTTCGTCCTCCGCCATGTCATTTGTTCCTTCTAGCTTTGTGTACGCCTATGTGTCACCACCCCGCGTACCCATTGTATTATCACCCCCGCCATTTGTATATGTATATATTGCATTCTTATTCATCAAATTTTGTTCATATGTTGTGTTTTACGTGGAAAACCTACATTCCGTTTGTTTATCAATATCTCCACTGTATTTTCTCCGCCACCCTGCATGTTCTAGCCATACGGCCATGTCTTCGACGTCACCATCGTCTTCATCTCCATCCCTGTCTGGTTTTCCTTAACTGGTTTGTGTTTTTGCATATTTTCTGCGGTAGAAAAATCATCATGATTCACTGCTTTGTTCGCAGAAGTCAAGAGCACAGCCCTCGACAGTATCCGAGGAAGAAATTCAGGAGGGAAGCCGAGGGTAGTTGTTTTGACATGACCTCATTAATGGAAATATAGATAAAATCCATTGAACCCTAAATACGCCTACAGAGGGAAAGATTACACTGCAAGAAATATTAATGGGGCAGCCTACGAAAATCAATGAAAGATCGAGAAATGCCTCGCTCTGCATTAAAGATCTGGCATTTTAATTCAAGATTAGTGGGCCGAAAGTACCATGCACAAAAACAAGCAACCTCAAGGTTTTATTGTAGCAGATTTCCCTCCTCCATCCAAGTACAGAACATTCGTATATTTTATTCTTTATGTCCATTTATGAGATATTTTCTTCCTACGACATTTATTTCATAAAATGTGACAGTACTCGCACCGGTTCTTTACCGCCGAACGACGCAAGCGGGTTTTTCTTACAAATTTGTTTTAAATTAGATCATTAAATGTATATTACCAACCACCATTCTCTAGGCTTTTTTGTTTCTCTTATAAAAATAAGGATGAAAGACATTATAAGGGTTCCGGATTTCTATCGACCAAGTTTGTGCGGTGAAAGGCTTTGTATACATCTTGTAAATTTTACGTATGAAGGCTCGAGCCCGTAGGGTCTCGGTGAGAGGATTTATAAGCCACATGTGGGGATTACGGTCTTTGGTATCCCACAATATGTAATATTTTCTTATGTGTTAATATCATATCTCATTTCATGCTATGTATCTTCTTATATCATGTTCTAGAATGCGAGTGGCTCATTGGTCTTAAGTAAGGGTTAAATACACTAGTTGGTGCCGTACTTGGATTAGTCAAGCGCTTTTAAATAGACCTGATCATGATATCTTGTTCCATGTTCATTTCATCTTTCTTTACGCTATAGTAGTTACTTGAGGAGGGTGCTTTTAGCGCCATTGTCATGTATGGATTCTTAATTGGATAAGCCCATATGTGGTTTTGTTGTGTATGCAGGTATCGGCCTCATGCTAACTAGTATCTTCTTCATGTTTCCTCATAGCATCCACTTTCGATATTTGATTTCTATGGCATACTATTTAGAGCTGGCCCTCTTTGCGGTAAAATTTGTCTCTTAACTATCTAATGCTTTTGTATTGGAGTTTTGCATGTTGTTTCTACATTATTCTTCTCTTTGTATCAACTTCGAAGGGATTTGGTTCCATTTAAACTAATTTCCTTGTTTTACAAGAGATAGTAAGAAACTTTTGGATTGACAACCAGATATATTGTGAGCTCCCTTGCTATGCTAAGATGTCCTAGGCAACGGTCTATAGCAACTCTAGAGCTGTCTCTAGGGGATGACAAAATTGTCGACAACATCTTTACGGCGCGGGTTGCGGGGACGAATTTAAGAAAAATCAATTTCCTTGGGCCTTGACAAATCATATTAACTCTCTAATTAGGTGAGCACGGAGAGTTGAAGAGTTGTATATCTCTCACCTTGGTGACTCCACTATTGTTTATTTGATAAATCAATTGGTGATCATAAACTCCCTCGAAGCCACATTTGAGGTCGGTTTCTTTCTAAGTTAAAGACATCCTGCGTATCGACCCGGAGAAGATTATTCATAGAAGAAGTTGGAAAGAAGACAATCGGCTCTGAAGTCCACAGCAGATATTCGTAGAAGATCATCCATGCTCTTCTTCTCGGAAATCCCGAGTGGAAAATCCCGACTCCAAGGGAAAATCCCGAATATTGCCAGGATAGCCCACCCAGGGGAAGTGCTAGAACCAAAGATAACCCTCATCCTACCCCACGAAGTACAGAAGAAGTTAAAGAAGTCACGATGGTAGCTACTATTAACCGTGGGAAATATTCCCATCTACACCTCGGGTTTACATGCAATTTATTCCCATTTTTATACATACTCCTTTCCCACCTCCTCCACTTCCTCCATTTTTAAATCAAGCTGTTGCACGGCTCACACCTCCTCCAATGGCTAATGTTCCTGCTTTCCTATTGAACAAATATGCTCCACGCGGCCTTACCACGAGTGTGGAATGATATGCTTGCTTGGATTATTTGAGATATTTTGCCTAGATTCAGCTGGTGAAAATGAAATTGATGCTCGGTGACATATTGAGACTTTACGCTCCTTTACATAGAATCTTAATGTTGAACATTTAGACGTGGTCTTAAGATTATTTATTGCAATCTTTGGATGGTGAAGCAGAAAATGGTTTAAGACAGCAGGAAACCGTTCGGTAACCACGGGATGACATGGAGAATACTTTTCTTAGGAAATCGGGAGAAAAGAAATATCATGGAATGTGTCCTCACTAAGTTCAATACTCTAAATAAAACATAATGAAGGGGTGCTTCGAGTTTATCAAAGATTTAATAAGTTATGTCTGATGCCTCTGAGATGAAGCCTCACACGGTACTTCACTAAAGTGGTTTTCATAGCGGCCTTGGATTGATTTTGGCTTCTCTTTGAGGAAAGAAAACACGCCACTCTAGATGATGCTCGGTCGGACGCTCTTGAATTGGAAGCGAACTTTGCTTCCAGAAGATTAAAAGGGAAGAGGTGAACAAGATGTTAGAAGGAGGAAAAGAAGAATTATCCACTTCCAATCAAGATAAGGATGCGGATAAGATGGATGAAATAAGTAATATGGTTAAGAAGATGGTCAAGCTTGAGTTGGAGGCTAAAAATCACGACTCCCAAGAATTTCTATATTCTCCAAACAGAGATACAATCCCCGATTATAAGGAGCCTACGTACCAAATATTGCCAAGGAAGCAAAGGAGCAGCAAGATCGAGAATTTTCACATCCTTTTTACGGAAGGTCCAACGAGATGACTCCATTGAAGATCTCTGCTTATGAACTAGAAGATTCAAATCTTGCTTTCTCAAACAATGATGAAATGGAATTCCCATTGCAGAAGAAGAAGAATAGCGATTGATCATTATTGTAAACAATTTACGTTGTAAAGCACACTTCAATAGAAAATATTATCTCGGATCTTCAAGGAAGAGGACCGAACTCAAGATCCAAGAAGCGGGCCACCTCGAAGGAGGTACTGCTCGGAAAGGAATCGGCAACAAAGAGAAACACGAGAAAAAGGTAAGAGTCCATAAATGCTCCCTTTGTGACCTAATGACAGATTCCTTCCTCTTCAAAAGTAGTCGGTCCTCCTAATGATGAATGTTTGTGTCAAAAGAAATTAAATTTTTAATGAAAATAAAGATTCAAAAGAAGTTGTGATAGAAAAGCCCCCTCACCTTTTGGTTGCAAAAATAACTTGAGAAAATTAAAATTCAAGTCCCCTTGATTAATTGCTAAAACAACACATATATCGATCTCAAGTTACTTCTTTTATGCTCTGCATCTGAAATATCAATTGTGCCTGATAGTTTAAACCTTCAAGAAGAAAGACCCATGGTAGTCTTTGGCCCACATGTTGAGAAGTAGATCCTTCTACTCCTCATTTTTATGTGTCTAGTTGTTGCGCTTGACTTCTTTGTTACACAATTTTATGTTAGATGCAGGGCTTCCATAATCTTATGCCTCTATCCGTCATGGAAAAATGGGGCCCACATAAAATCACACGCCCATACTAAAGACCTTTATTCATTTGATTCCAAGAGAGTCAAATTCTTGGGGATGATTAAAGATTTGGTGGTTAATTTGGCCCAAATTCCAACAAAGGAAAATTGTGGTCATGGACATTGTGGTGGAAGTGATATCCCGGCCTTGCTTTGGCATGTTGTTGTCAAGGTCCTGGGGGTACAAACGGTGGGTCAATTAATTTGGATCTAACATATGCTACCATCCCGGTCTTTGGTGGACGAGGAGAGGTTATACGAGAGAGACTAAATTTGTCGAGGTAGTTACTAAGGGCATTAACTACGAAAATTCACCCGGTCTATAGCAAGAAAGGAAATTTTCATGCTTTATGCTAGAAGAAGATCAAAATTATGTGCATGAATCCTCCTTCAAAATTAAGGATGAGCAGCCTTGAGAAAATTATGAAGAGTTTGGAATCTGGACTTCACATTTGATGGGGCAAATTCTAGAGAAGGAAACGGAGAGTAGGGTATTATTAATTTCTCCTATAGGCAAATGGGTCCAACTGTCCTTTAAATTGGAATATGATGCTACCAATAATGTGGCCGAATATGAAGCCTTTGTTTATTGGGAGTGCAAACAACTAAGAATATGAATATAAAAGAATTTAAAAGTCACAGGGGGAGATTACCGAATTGGTTGTAAAGCGGGTCGGAAATCAATCTCAAACTAAGCATCCATGGGCGAGCCTACGGGAATGAAGTATGGGACATGGTGGAAAATTTCTTCTTGGGTTTAATATACGATTCATGCCCGGGGAAGCGGAGAACGAATGGCGAGACTCTCTTAACATGTTTTTCAAGTACATTTCGTCCTCCACAAAATCCTTTTTGAGGTATGAAATTGAAGTATGATGCATACCATCAATCCCGGATAATAGCAACGCAGGATTTTTTTGAAGATGATGAAAAGATGAAGAGATTCACGGAGGCAGAGTAGGTGAGTTTTCAAATATGGAGATTGATGATAATGAAGAAAAGAGGAAGAGAGTAAGAAAATGATGTGGAAAACAAATGGGAAGAAAAAATAGCGAGGCAATAAAGTGTTGCGAGTGGAAAATATCATACCTAGAGGGGGTGGTACCTCTAGAAAGATTGTTTGACAAAAATGATGTTCCATTGCGACTTAATAAAATAGTAGAAAAAAATCAAGTAGAAGACTTGAATTTGGGCATTGATGCGGAGCCCAAAATTGTAAGATTATCTAAGAAGGTTTCGAGAGGAATACAAAAGAAAATATTTGACATTATTTCAGTCATATAAGGACGTGTCGCATGGTCCTATTAGGACCTAGAAACTTTTGATATTAATATAATGCAGCATAGAATTCCACGAGGAGATGCAAAACCATATAAAGCGAGAAGCTCGAACTGAGATAAATCCTGTTCTTGCTTCCCTCTATTGAAAAAGAAATCAAGAAGGCTGTGAAGGCCAAAATAATTGTGCCATTGAGATACTCGAGAATCGGTAGCAAACATTGTTCTGTTCGAAAGAAAAATGGAGAAATAATGTTGTGTGTAGATTTCGAAACTTAAATAGAGCATCTTTAAAAGATAATTATCCATTGCCTAAGATGGACCACATCCTGAAAGTGAGTCGGAGCCTCTAGAATGTCAATGATGGATGGGTTTTTTCGAAAGTTTATAATCGGTATTTGTGTTCCCGAGAGGATCGGGGGAAAGCGCATTTGCAACACCATGAGGAACATTTATGTATGCCGAGGATACAATTTGGATTAATCAATGCGGGAGCCACCTTTCGGAGGGCTATGGATATTGCTTTTGTTGACTGACAGGATAAATTCTTGGTGGTATACCTTTAGCGTGTACAGTATTTTCAAAGGATGATACTAAACACATTCGGCACTTCTGAGAGAACCTTTGAAAAATGCGAAGGTATGGTCTTTCCCTCAATCCTCAAAAATATTTATTTGCATTAGATGAGGGAAAAATCTTAGGGCACATTGCTTAACTAAAGATGGTGTGAAAATAGACCTAAGAGAGTTGAAGTTATAAATAGTATTCCTTTACCCGGGAATAAGAAGGAAGTGCGAGGTGTTTCTAAGAAGCCGAATCAGTTTTCTGAAGGTTTATTCCTAACTATCTTTGAGATAGTTAGGCATATAATTGATATGTTGAAAAAGAATAATGAAGTAAAATGGTCTCGGGAATCTAGAGATGCATTCACCATAATAAAACAAGCATTTGTTGAAGCTCCTATACTAGCTAGACCAGATTACAACAAGCCATTTATGATTTTTCTTTTGCATCTCCTCATACCATAGCTGGAGTCTTGTTGCATAAAAACGAAGATGGATATGAACAACCTATAGCCTTTTTTAGTCGAGTGTGCATGATGCGGGGTGAAATACAACATATTGGAGAAATAGGCATATGCCCTGGTGGAAGTATAAAGCTTTCGAAATGTATATTTTGCAATCTCACATCAACATATGTCCCTCTGATGGCTAATCAAAGACATTCTTGTTCAAGGGGATAGTGAAGGTAAAAGAGGGAGGATGGATTGTAAGGGTCGGTACGATTTGGACATAAGGCCCACTAAGTTGGTTAAAGGACAAGGGCTAGCCAAGTCTGTATGCCGAATCAAATCATCGGGCTCTAGGCATAAATTTATCCATGACGGCAAATGAAAAATGCGAGAAAGGAGAAGAATAGCAAGGACTAGAGATGGCCTCTCAAAAGATACACATAAAATATCTCACTAGTCCTTGGTATAAAGAAATAGTTGAATATCTCTTAACTCTCGGTGTCCTCCAAGTTGTGGTAAGAGAAAATACGAAATTTGTAGAATGAAATCACAACCATTACCATAGATTCGCATAAACAATACACATAGATTCGGTTACTCCAACAAATTTTTTTTATTCATCAATCTTTCAATTCCTTCTTACAATACCTAAACTTGAAACTGTACACACAACGACGAGTCCGCACACAACAAGACTTGAGATCTCCTCTCGCACGACCCCGTAATCCTTTCCCCAAAACCCAAAAATATCTACTAATCCACAATTCACATCAAGAGCTCGGCCCTCTTCTTACCTTACAATCGAAATGTCCCTCTATTTATAACAATCTAGCCTAATCTTTCCTATGGTCCGCAAGCGGGGACCTTCCAGTTCTGAGATCTACCCTTTAACCCATTACGATGCTTTTGGGAGAGCTTTTTAAATTCCTATACTTGACTAAATATAATCAAAATTATACAAAATTATTGGACAGTTTCGCGACTTGTGAGAACCATGTTCCAACAAGCACCATATGGTATTTTAACTATTTTGGCGGTGCATTTATAAGAACACGACACACCGACGTTGGTGCGTACAACATTAAAAGCACACTGATTTCTCAATATATATATTTTTACCTCAAAAATTTGATGATTTATTTATAAAATATATTAATGAATGATATGGTACAGGTTTTATATTTATAAATAAATGGCTAGTAATAGATCAGTAAAAAAATCTTGATAGCACATCAAGAAAAGCGAAAAGGCACGTTCTTTGTAAATTCTTTACAAAAAATATTATTTACTCAAGTAATAATATGGGAATTAAACTAATATGTATTTTTTACGATTGTATCAAGTAGAGCCACAAAATGGTGAAGGTTTGGATTATATTATTTCTGTCTAAGGACCGGAAAAGTGTAAAATCTTGATGGAAAAAGCTGTGAAAGGATAAATCAAGTGAATGAAAAAAAAATACCTATCCAATATACAGTTTCTTTTTTTAAGTTCCATTAATAATACACTTAAAATTATTAGATAACATGTTTCAAACAATCTATTAATTCAGATATGTTTAATGTTCTACGGGGACGAAAAACTTAGAAAAGGAATGTTATTCAAGAATAGAAAAATATATAACATGCAAGGAAGAAATGAATTTCTCCTTAGCTCATCTGGAGTGGTGATAGAGGTTAACGAAAAGGGGGGAAAACTTTTTACAAAAGTTTTAGGGATATAGTGGAATGAATGTGTAGATGTTCTTTCCACTTACAATACAAAAATCAATCCGATGATTCCAGAACCAAATTTTGTCTAAACTCACTGAGGGAAGATTTTCTAGAGTTGAGTCGATAGGTATGTGTGTAGAATTTGAATAGAAAAAAACGTACAAAAAAAGAAGGAATCAAAAAGTAATATTCCTTTAAATTTTTCTAGAATTATCTATAAATATCACCTTTTTTTTTTTAAATTTACTTTTCATATATGAACGAGCTGATATCAGAAATATGCCGGTAGAAGTATCCCGAAAAGGTGTACAATGAGATGGTCAATGTAATGGACAAAATTGCATTAGGGAGGAATCATTTCAACAGAACGTGCTTCCAATGTAATATGTAATCATTTAAGATTTTTCGACTAGGTACAATAAATAAACAATTTAGCATTATATATTAATTTCAAGTATTTTCTTGCTTAGAGAAAGAAATGAAAATGGAACCCATTCGGCCCATAAAACGAGGATGACAAGGAAGAAAAGGGTTGATATATAAGTTTGTGAGTAATTGTTACTTCTGATATCAACTTAACTATACTTCATTTTGTATATTTTAAGTTGTTTTACAACAACAATCATTGACTATCTTCAAACACGTGCTAATATAAAAATAGTAACCATCGGAAACAAATTGATTGAAATTGGGTGAAATATGGGTTGTGAGTATATGTTGGCATATCAAAAATTAATTGTGGAATTTGTAAGCATCTATCGATCTTGTTTTACTTAGCTCCATCTATAATTAATAGAACAAAAAATTATTTTATATTAAATATATAATTTGTTATGGGGTATAAAAATTGCGGAAAAAAAGTATGGAAGCTTTGCGCCAATGGAGGAAATCTTGAAAGATGGCATGAAATTTGGTTTTTTTAGAAGAATGTGTATAGTTCATGAGTCAATTTTTGATGGTACATCATATATTTTGATTTACATTGATGTATATTATTTAATATTGCAATTTTCATTATTCTCACCAATGTATATACATTCATTACAATTATTTTTATGTTTGTAGATGGAAGGTGAAGAGGAAGAAAATCCAACACTATGAACAAAACATTCCTCAAAATAACCCAATTCATGGAGAGTAAAACTTCGACGGTGACAATAGTTGGGTGAAGAATAGTCGGTCATTATGTTTGGATATCGAAGCAAGGCATTGTATTTTGAAATATTTGTCTGTGAAATGAGACATTTTGTTTTATGTAATGGACATAGCGTCGCAATTGAAAGACGGAAAATACCATTAACTATCCCATTTTGTATGATAATCTTTGTCTTATATATACTAATAATAATAATAATAATAATAATAATAATAATAATAAATTATGTTTTAATTTATTCTATTGTGTTCTCCATTGTCGTTGTGAAATGTAACACCACTGATTAAATGTATGGATGATTAAATATTATAATGAAGAGATGTGAAACCTGATGATATAATATAACAAATTAATCCAAACATCACATTCAAATGCACTAATAAAAAATTAATTTATATGAACATTGTTATAAGATATATGTCGTCTTTTGATGAATAAGCAATTTTAAAAAATCACAATAATTATGATTTGATATAAAAAATTAATCCAAACATCACATTGAAATGCACTAATAAAAATTCAATTGATATGAATATTGTTATGAGATATGTGTCGACTTTTGATTAATAATGAATTTTTAAAAATCATTATAATTGCACTATCACGGAGTTGACATTTCTAAAAAATACAAAATGAACAACGGTGTGTGTCGGTTACGTACCTTTGGTGCATTTGTATGATAAATCACATCGGTGCATTTCTACGACCTATAGTAGCAGCACAAATACCAATACCAATTATAACTCTCTATGTATTTTTGCAATACTACGCATAGGTGTGTTTATTTGAGACTCCTCTCCTTGTGTTTGTATAACCTACTGGCCACCGCACAAATACCAATACGAATTAGAAAAATCAATGCATTTTTTGTGATATTGCGCACCGATGCGTTTCTATAATACTACGAAATGGTGCTTTGATACGACCTATGGGCACTACGAAGTCCCAATACCAATTAAAATGACCATATGCATTGTATCACCTACGATGCATCGAGTGCGGTTAGACCTTTACAACTCGATGCATGCACCTTCGACGCCCACGAGCCAACCAATTGGATGACACACAACGGGACGTTTACTCTAAAATGAACCGATTACATTGACACCCTAAATAGCATATTGATGAGAAAAAAAATGCGTAATAATCTCGACCACCACGGTTATTTTACATGTGTTGAAATTATGTTAGAAGCTCGCCAAAACCTCCTTTACCAAAAACGAATGTTTTAGAAAATGTTTTTGAGATTTTGTGAATTTTATAACACTAAAAACCTCCTTTATAATCTCCACTAGAGGGTCTTTTCCCTTGTAATGATACTTAAAACCCTATCTTTCTATCTATTTTTATATCTATTTTCCATTTAAACATTGTTCAAATAATCTATAAACTACTATACACATCCTTCTTTGTCTTTTTTCTACTAAAAGGATACATCATAGTTGAAGAAATGATTAGGCTTATTCATACACTTGTAGGCTTCATATATGGAACCATGACTCATATTCCTCCTCAATGAAAACTAATACATAAATGCAATGAAATATGTTGAAACTATGCAACTTTCATGTGTGATTGCCTTATTCTTTTATATACTTCTTATCTTGTGTTGAATCATAATTTATTCCCTCCCTTAGCTACACAACCATTATGAAACATTACCATAATATGTAAAATATAAATGAAAATTTGTCAAAAATATTAAGATAAGGCATTTCAAAATGCTAAGGTAAAATTATGGTTTTTTTCAAAATTAGATTTTTGTATCTTCTGTAACGGTGACGTAAGCTAATAACTCCTCCATATCTTCTATGACATGAGAAAAAGGAGGTTTAGCTTGTCTTGGATTCTTTTAATCCTTTTGGTATCTTTTGGTATGCTTCTCTAGCCTTTAGGGTTTCTTTCTCCCTTTTGAAACCTTCTTCAATTTACATCTTCTTCATCAACAATCACCATCTCCTTTAGCTCAAGGTTGATATTTTCCTTTAACGGAGATTTTAGTTTATTTGGATAAAAGGTATGTGGTTTTCCTTAGTAAACCCTGGGCTCTATTTTTGTTTCTCCATCTATTGTTTCCATTTATTTTTATTTTTCTTTTTACTTTTTAAGTTTTATGTTTTACCCTCTTCTTCTTCTAGCATTTTCTTCTCCTATCCTATTTTTATCCTCTCATATACCCTAACCTCGTGTTCTTTTACAACATTTTCAATATGTTTCTTCAAAAATGATATGACTAGGCTCTCTCTCTTTGTTCTGACTTGGTGTTTTGATAGAAAAATTAGTTTGACCTCTTCTTTGCCTTCTCGGTGCAAGGTCTCTCATATTCCTTTGGGTGAAATTGTTCAAATAATGAGTATATAGTATATTTATCAAGGGACAATGAAAAAAGTTAACCAGGGTAACAAATGAGGGTGTAGTTCTAGCTGTCTAAAGCATTTTCAGTAAAATTTGATAGAGAAAAATAAGATAAATTCATTTAATTGAAGCGTGCTAAATGACACAAAAACCTAATGTGATATAAAGAAGATTTAGAGCACCCCATTTCAAAGGAAAATAATAGTTTCATAGTCCTTAGAGCACTATTCATTTTTAGGCTTCAACATGTTCTATAGTATTCACATATTACGATCTTGGTCTTGATCCTCCTTCAAGAAAACATTTAGGTCCATGTCTCAATTTTTTTAAGCCATCTTTCACCATGATTAGAAATGGAAAAACATGTGACCTCATAATAGATTCCTCGGTGGTGGAAACTAAAACGATATTATTTTTTTTTTGTTGCATAAAAATAATATATAAATTCATGACACCAGCTCACGTTATATCCATTAAAAACATGGAGATATTGATTCCCGGCCTACATTTTAAGAATAGTGACAACATTTCTAGATAAACCTCAAATTGTTTCTCACATATTTGTTCTCGGCCATATTAAATTCTCACCCATGCTTCTTCTTTTATTATTGTTATAAGATATGATGTTATTTGTATTCTCTCCATAACATTGTATACCTAGTTACATCCATAATAAATTTATGCATAATTGGGCCTTGCAACCCCACCATCGTTCCAATAAAAATGAATGGTATGATCCTTAAATCTATTAATATGAAAAAAGTATGTTTTTTTACAATAAAAAATATAAGTATTTATAGAAAATAATTTGTCTAATGGGAAAGGATATATTAATTCACACAAAACACAAGCCACTATGAAATATGTGCCTAAAGTAAGCTATAATATATTATACATTATAATTGGATGGTGTTTCTTTAGTAGTTTCATTCTTACAGTCAAGTGGAGACGGAAAAATAAACAAGTTGGATGAAATTGTTTCAAGACTACCCAAATTGGAATATCAAAGCTTTCGGAAATATAACACACATGAAGCCATTCAATGATGATGCATACATAGAGGCATGTAGAGAAGTGAGAACCTCAAGGAGGAGTGTTTTAATAGTTTATTTAAAGCTAGATTCATGTGCACGATGGTAAAAACGATTCACTACCATATCCCGGGATGAGTTACTTGCAAGTTGGATAGGTTATGTGTTCCCAAGGTCTGAGTGATTGTGATTATTTTTATAGGCTAAAACCTCCAAGGTTGTAGGGAACTTTGGTGTAGGGAGATAGTGGAAAACTTGTAGATGTGTGCTTTGTTGTAGTAGCAAGCTTAGAAATAGGAAAAAATATCTATATCATCCCTTACTTGTACCCTCTCATCCTTAGGAAAGAATTTCCATGGAATTTGCGTGAATATTACCAAGACCTAGGAAGGGACATGATTACCAATTGATGATAGTTGATACATTCATCAAGACATGTGTTTTTTTTCCGTCTAAAAATATCACCAATGGGAAAGAAGCAAAGAAAAATTTTCTTGGAAGGTCTAGGTGCCTTTGGGATACCAAGGAGCACTCAATTTCATAAAAGGACACAATATTACATAGTGAATTTTGGACTACATTGCTGGAGAAGATGGAAAAATTGAATAGCTATAAAACATTCCATCCACAAATAGATGGGAAGAAAAATTAGTGAATAAAACTTTAGTGTAGCTTTTAATGGATTAAAATTGGAAGCATATATAGGCCACTAAAGGATAAAAATTTTGTGTGTGTGTGTGTGTGTGTGTGCAAGTTTTCTATGAAACTAGAGAACCTAAGTTATGGTGTTAAAATATTTGACACTACCAATCCAAATTCCACAAAAAGATAATTTTCACAACTAAATATAGTAGCAATAAATTAGCATGAACAAAAATAGACAACATTTTACAAATTTTTCAACAACCCTACTTCGTTATTTATGAGAATACTCAACACAATTTTTTGTGGATCCCATACGCTGAGGGATGATGACACTCATAAAATCATTGATATAGAAATATAAACTAGGGTTTGGTTTCAAGTTATATTACAACTAATACCCACAGGCCAAGATACAATTCGCCTCTAGTTGATGTAATCAACTTCACGAAGCCTCTTGGTCATACCCTAAACAAATGTAATGATTATTCTTCTCCCAATATATAATTATACCTCTATGAATGGTGATATTCATTTAGGAAAATGAACAAAACTCATAAATCTTCCCTCTAGTTTATCATTCATCCATAATTGACTCGATCGATAGGGTATTCTCACAATTTGTTCACAAATTCATTTATGAACAACTCCTTGACTACCCACTACTACTCATCAACTCTTAGTGGCTTCTTCCTCTATTTAGTTCTAGTGATTCTCCAATGAGGAAAAATTAGGGTATGGAATGTATAAATTTATTGTAGATTCAAATCTCTAATTTTAATTTTCTAAGACTTGAATCTACTCTACCAATTGCAAAAACAATAAATATTTCGAAATCACGAAGGGTGTAAGAAAATAATTCAATCAACACATTACAAAATGATTTATAGGAAAATTAATAATTAAAAGCCCTAATATATGTATATTGCATTAGTTAAACAATATGGCTTCCTATGCACTATAACTCGTAATGGAGTTATGCTCATACCATGGAATCAACCCATATTGGTTGTTGCATTTCTTTCTTCGAATGAGGGTAGCTAAATCTTTACACTCTCACTAATAAGAGACATGTAGATAGTATACCACTGCGGGAGACCTATTCATGCACTATGATGTGGATGCTCCCACTTTCTCTTTAGCATAATGCAATAATATTCCAACCTCTCTGTCGTGTTTCTTTCCATGTCTAGATGTCCCTCCACAATTAAGTTTCTTCCTTTGGAGACGAAAGCTCCTCAACTCCATGCAATTGGGCTCCCCCTGAAGGAATATCTCATGGATTTCTCTTCATCAAACTTCACATCTCTAAGAACCACTATGATCCTTTGTGAGATGGAAGGTACACCTAATATTTTTGAGGTAGTGTAGCCCACAAGTATTCCCAACTCTTGTTGTTGGTTCTAGCTCTTTTTTCGTGCATCCTTGGTTTCCACATTTTCTTTCTTATCGAGAAAAATAGTACTCTTTGTACTCTATTAGAGAATCTGATGAGGGCATCTATTCTACACGCATACTTATATGTTCCATATTTCCAACCCACAAATTGCCCAACAAGAAGCTGCGATCATGCGACTCTCATAATACTTTTGTTATTTCTATACGCAACCCCATTATGTTGTCGATTGTAAGTGCTATCAGCTTCCGTCCCAGATTCCTTCTGAAGCACTGAAATTTATTGAATTCAATTGAAAAAATCACCTGACTAACACTGTGGCAGCCATGGAGACTATCAAGAATGTTCCATGCACATATAAGTGAACTCTTTCAAGGATCGCTTGTGCTTGGCCATCCCTTATTATGAAAGGTAGCTTCGGTGTACTTTCGTATGTAAATAATTTTTAATTTTGCACATGGTTAAAATGACCAAGTTACCTATGCCATATTCTGATCTATACTCTTGTGGTTTTTGATTGAAAGGTGACAACAATTTTTTTCTTTCTTTGAATTTAAATAAGATTTTTCTTTGAATTCAAATAAGTTTATATGGTGTGAGTGCTAGAGGTAACTAAATTGAAATTTGTGAAAATTGAGATATCCAAGATTAAAATCACCAGTTATACTTATTTTACAAAGAAAAAAACATGTATAAAACCTCTTCGAATGAAAAATAAAAATAAATAAAGGAAAATATTCTCTAGTTAAGTGGGCCTAGTCCATTAGAATATGTCTTTCTTCTTTTATATGAACTTTATGGATAATTTGAACATTCCCAAATCTAGTTTTTGAAGAAAGGATTGACACTCTAGAAAATTTAGCATAGTGTCGATCGCCACGGTCTATCAACTCCTTTAGCCTTGGATGGCCGTTGAAGGGGTAGCAACCCGGAAAATAGTTCGAGAGCGAAATCAAACACAATCTTGACGTCATCGGTAGACACACCTATGCCTTGTGCGCGAGTGATTTACAAATATGTATTTATTAATAATCACGTAATATTACAACAAGTGTTTTCCCTTTGAAAGAAGCCTCCTTCTTCGGATGCAAGAGTACATAGTTCAAAATTAGATTCGGACAATTTATCCTCTTGGTGTAGCTAGGAAACACTATAACTCTAACAACACAGGTAACATATTTGGCACAGAGCTGACACATAATCTTCAAAAACTTCTCTAGCGTGGCGGATCGATCACTATATTCTTCGTCAACCCTAACCCTATGCAGATTACTATTTGTATTTTTTTTGACTGAATCATAGTAGAAATGGTCAATAAGAACTTTCATTCCTTTGCAGAATGTGGGGCCAACTGGTCACTCATCAAATGTCTGAATACAATATGCATAGGCAATATCTGCATAGTAAATGAGATCGACATTGGGCATCAATGGATCTTCAAATATGTAATAGGTCAATAGAAGAAAGAAAATGTCCAAAATGTTGTGATGTATCTGTGGATGGTTACACGTCACCTCCATGATGCACACTATTCTGCTCACATATTTCTTGTATCAACCCATAAGAAACTCTCAGCCCACGAGCAAAATGCTAAGAATTATGTGAAAGAAACTCCTGGCATAAATAATGTGAACATTGTAACAGTAACACAATTAATGTGAAAATATTTTAACAGTAACACAATTAAGAAAATATTTTAACAGTAACAAAATTAAGAAATGTCGACTACCACAATTAATGTGAAAATATTGTAATAGTAACACAATTAAGAAATGTTGACTACCACAATTGATAGACATTCCCTAGATAAACATGTATTGGGGTTAGACAAGAATAACAAGCATGCTAAGAATATAAATTATACTACATAGATACAAAAATTGAGAGCATATTTAGCACCATAGCTATAACCATGAGAAAATTCATAACCCAAGAAAGAGGTGTAAGGTTTTCAGCTTCCCTCAATCGTGCATTGAATGCCAGAGTGGTGATCAGGATAAACAAAACATCAAGAGAGAAATCATCCAACAACCTTTCCTTCATTCGCGTCTTCGTTCTCAATGCATATATGGGTAATGCACTCGGAAAAAACACATGACCCACTATTATGAAACAAATATGTATGCAATATCCCTAGTGTAAGCCACGATAAAAACTCTCATAAAATGAGGTTTGTTGAATAATTAAATATTATTAATTCCTATATTGATATTACATGAAGAATATTTTTGTAGTTCTTAATTATTAGAATATTGGAAGGATTATTTCTTAATTATTTTATTTAGAATAATTTATATTCTTCTATAAAAATAGATTATAATTCAAAGTTGCTAAATTTTATGAGTTTTAGAAATAATGAGTAATACTTTTTAAAAAACTATAGATAAGTGATATTTTTCTAAGGCAAAAGCAAAGATACCTTGAAAATAAAAGCATGAGAGATTTATGGAGTGATTTTGTGATTTAGGAAAAATTAGATTTATGGGTGCTTTATGGAATTCTTTTAATATTTAGAAAAACTATTCCATTTTCTAAATTCTATTTATTGTAAGTGTATGAGAAAAATAAAGGAAGGAATGATAGAATGCATGGAGAATGAATGCAGGGAAGAGGAATAATGGATTCCAAGCATGCATAAAAATATAAGTAACTATGTTATTTGAAAATTCTTTTGTTTTCATATGGGGCATGATGATATAATAATTGAATCTATTTGTAAGGAAAATTTCATATGATAAAGAATCAAGATTATTTCTTGTGAAAACCTCTATATAATTTCATGGATAGAGGAATAATTAGTTTATTCATTGAATTCTTAGAACATTTCATGTGTTTTGAATTCATAAAATATTTTCATGGTTAAATGATTCTATGAATTGCATGAGTTATTGGAAAATAGGGTGTAAATATGCCTTTTTATCTCCCAAAATGGGATAGACATATAAAACGTTAAAGATGGTTTTGTAAAAGAGGATCTTATGAATAAAAGTGTCTTTCATCTTTTAAAAATTCATTTCCCATGTATCCAAAACCGTGTCCAAAATTGATGACAAAAATATGGAATTATTTAATATTTAAATCGGAAAGCATGAGCTGCAAAGATTCATTCAAATCTTCCAAAATGTAACACTTGTATAAAAACTGAGAGAGGTTATTTCTAAGGAACCAGTTACAAACAAAAACCTCTTTGTGTTTTGCGAAACTCATTTCCATTTGTTTGTAAAATATTTCCAACGTTGATGACAAAGAAATAAATATTTAATATTTCAATTTAGAAAAATGGTTGCAAAGGTTCATTCAAATATTCAAAAGCGTGACACCTATGAAAAAAATGAGAGAGTTTATTTTTAGTAAGCATGTTCCAAATAAAAACCACTTTTTGTTTTCCTAAATTAGTTTCCATATGTTTGTAAGCCACGTCCAAAGTGGATGGATATAACAGGAAAAACATAGTAAAAGAGAGTATTTCTATTTGTTTTTTCAACCAAATAAAAATAATTATTTATGTACATATAGACATAATAATTCTGCTTACAATTCTTTAAATGGAATTAATTTATTTTATTTAATATATTACCAACCATTTTATCATGATGCATATGCATTAAAATTTTTAAAGAGAATTATTGGACTCTTGAAGAGAGTACGTGCTTAGGTGCACATGAATAATTACCTAGTATAGTTGATCTACTAGAATTTATTATGTGATTTTACAGGTATGAGGAGCTTGAGTCATGCAAAAATATATAAATAACTTTTGTGAGAAGTATTTCACATAAAAACTTTGCATAAAAGTAAATTGGTTCTGTTATTTCAGAAGGATATGTTATTCATGTTATTTCTTGAGGAAATATTACAAATCTCTTTGATGTGTGAAATCATAAGAAAATATTTTTTGTTTCATGCATAATAGCTAGTGAGTTAGCTATCTTTTGGAAAAGGAATAATTAGGGTGTTTTAAATTCATTGGAAAATAAATATATATATTTGTGTGAAAGGAAGCATTTATTGTGTTAGAACTCTTCAAAAATAATAGAAGAGAAAATATAACCTTGTATGCATTATTGGATTATATTCTTGGAGATGAAAACTAATAATCACATGTTTTATTATGTAAGATTATTTAGAGAAACATATACGCTTGCATGCATGGAAAAAGTATAGTTTTGAGTTTTATGAAATTACATAATATTGATTATGTTAGCCTTATTTTGGCAAAAATAATATGTATTGTGAAAGCCTAAATGGATTAGCTATGGTATTAGATTTATTTTGGGAGAATATTCTGCACAGTTATTGGGTTAGATCTGTTGGAAGAGAGAGAAATGTTACTTTTCATGCATGAAATAATAAATGGTATGTGTTTCATCCCTTGGAAAATAAATGAGTTTATTTTTCCGTGAAAAAATTATTCAGTTTCCTTTGGAAAGAAATATATGTTTTTCATGCAAGAAGAACAAGCTATGTTATTGCAAGCACAAAATTATAACTAGTATGTTAACTTTGTTTAAAATAGAGTTGGAATTTTTATACATAATAGCCATTGGGAATAGCTCTTGTGTGGAAAATATGTTTTTGGAAAAGAACATGCATTGAGATGCATAAGTATAAAATCTATTTCATTAATCCCTTTGGAAAATAAAACATAAGAGTGGGCATAAAGGAAATTTCTTGTTGGGATAGTTACCTTGAACTAATGTTATGCATTTGCATGCACAATATTATTATATCTAGTATGTTAGTTTTCCTTTGGAAATAATATGAAAGTGCATGCAAGATTTTTTTAGCGTTTTTTGGAAAGATGAGGCTTGATAGCGATTTATTTGTCACTAATGGAGCTGAAATGATGTTAAAGAAGACATTTCATGTCAATTTTTTCATGCTTTATACATGCATACAAAGAGTTGTGGAAGTGTCACAAATACAAATTGGTTATTGGTTTATTAATATTTTATCTAATCATGACATCAATTGTGTTGAAGACAACAATGACAAGAGAGGAGGGTGGCTTGAGAAAATAATTGTTCACGTTGAACTTTGTCGAAGATAAATATTTGTTATTCCATGCAGGTTTATGAGTTCAAACTGCAAGATGAACCACTTATGGAAACAATTCGACTAGAAAGACAAAGATTGAGGATTCGTGGGTAAATGATATCATGATGATTGTAATAGCTTATAGATAGTTGTGTTGTCTTTAATATTATTTGTTTATGTATCTTTTATGAAAATGGTAAACGGATGGACTCATTTATAACCATTGAGTGAGGGGTGAAAACCCTCACAAGCGTTTAATAATAAAATAAAATGTTTTTTGGTTTTCACCCTATGTGATTTCGAGGGTATATCAGTGTCTAATGATGTGATTGTTCATTGTGTCATTTTAATGATGTTAATTGCTTTCATGATGTGATTTTTATATTATAAATTATGTGTTTTACTAATTAAGTTAAAATTATCATGGAATCGATGCATATTTATAGCATAAAATTTAAGTTATTGTGCTACAACAAGGACAGTTAATGGTTGTGTAACTCACTATGCTTTTACTAAATATTTATCTAGGTGATGATTATGGTTATTATAATGGTCAATGAAGGAATATGGAAGGTAATTTATAAAGTTACACATTGTTAAATCTATATTTATCATTTAAAGATATTGTAAAAAAAATCTTATAGTTAAAGTATTTTAAGTATTTTCACTATTATACATTCAAGTGTTTTCTAGTCAATTTTTTAAATGTAATAAAGATTTGTTTGATTTCCATGTTTAACTTATATAGTCTCCAAATCTAAGTGTCTAAGGAAATTTTCAAAGTATCTATTCAAAAATATATATATCCATTTGAACCACAAATATGTCAAAGCCAAAGAGTGACCAAGTCTTTAGAGGTGCAAGACTTCTTAAAATTTTTCACTCTAAAAGAGGCTTGCACCTAAAGATATTTAGTCCCTATTAACACTTGTTAGATCCATGGATAATATGGATCTATGGTGGTAAATAAATTTTAAAACTTATATTTCTAATTATAGTATTCATTTAATTTGTCACGCAACTTTGTCTTTGTATAAATTTACGATTTTCGCTTTTGTATAGTATATAGTTTTGTCACAATGAAATATATCTGAGGAAACTTTTTCTTGGTTATAACATGTTACATACTCTAATACAATTCACAATGAAAACTAAATTAGGGAAAAGGTTAATTCTCATAATATGTGACTTCCTCGTGAAATTTTCTCCCATGTGATGTAATGGATTCATGTGAGTTTGCGAATTGAGATGTGGCATATTACTATCAGTGGTGTAGTGGTCTAGCATTGTGATGACACCCCGGAGGTATATTCCTCAAATCATGTGGAGGCTCAATTCAACCCATGCACCAAAATTTTACATAAGTAAGAGGAGGCCACGCGGCCTCCAGCCATTGGCCCACATGGTTGTCCATCATTGGACCACAACAACGACCCCTTGACCAATAAAATTGCACCATTAACAACCAATAAGAATAATAAACTTGTCAATCGACAACCGGCCCATAAAAAAAACAATCATGCCTATTGAAATTGCAAGTCAGCATACAGACTGCTAACAGGGCTGCCTCGAACCAAAAATTTTAAAATTTTAGTTGTTTGAATTTTTTTTCAGAACATGATATGTGGCGCATATAATATCAGTTTTGAGTGAAACAAGTTGCGTTAGATTTAGGGCGACGAGATATTGAATTTTTCACTAGTCTCAATTTGTTTTGATCACTTTTAAATTTGAGCATTTTATTGATCCACTGGATCATTCGTCACCACTACAAGCTTTTGGACCTCGAAAATCTCATTCTCAGTAAAAAAAAAAGATGAGGTCACAGTTCCCTCACCTTTATAATATTAAACCATTTATATTTTTTTCTATTTTTCACTTTGATATTCTCATGAAGGTACTTCATTTTGATTTTTTTTTAAATCCTTGTCTTTCTGTCAAAAATGATATGTGGTGCAATTTTCCAAGATTTGCAGAAAATAAGTTTTCCCTTGAAGGACTTTGAACATTCCTTCCTCAATCTTCAACAAAAGGAAACTTATTTAATCTCAAGTTCACTTCACCTTGAACAATGTCATCATAACAATACTTACCATGTCTATCCTTGCACTGGGCTTGAATCTTTACTAGATGGGATCACCATCACCATGCACCATCCTTCCTCAAAGACAAAACATTATGAAACCCAAAATAATAAGTTTGAGAACCAATTTCCTCTTTGTGAAATAGGTTTTGAATTTTATTTTTGACCCATGCATTCTATAACACAGGCATATTGTTCATATTAATGTTCAACAATGATGCATTCTGCTGCAATTGACCTTCATATTTTTTTCCTCTTTTAGGAGGCAACATGTTAGTCTCCTGAAACATCATATCACGTGAATTAGAAAGCTCAACAAAATCATATTTCAAACTTGATTCTTATCCTTGAAATTATTTGTATTTCTCAACATCTTTGTGCTTGAACATTAACAATGAAAAATTATGACTAGAATTAACAATCCTCTTCATTTGTCCAACATTCACAAGAGGTAAAATCAATTTATTGCTATGTGCTCTAACAATGTATTCAATCCAATTTTTGAATAAATTGCAATATCCCTATTTTATATGCTTTTATTATACATTTAAACAAGTCCTAAAGGGTATAGTGGACCCCAAAGGAAAACAATTGTGTGGATTTATTTTATTATTTTCATTTAATAAAATAAAATGGAAATTAATTGTGTAAAGGCTAGATTATGATTAGAGATCTGGAAACCAATTCCATGAGGATGGATAAGGTTCATAAGACTTTCCCAGTTCTCTAAAAATCCTTAGACAAAATAAATTAAATATTTAAAATTAGATTGGAGACAAAAATCTAAAAATATACCCGAGTAAAGAGGAAAGTTAATGAGAAGAGGTGGAATAAAACTAGAAAAAGGAAAAGCTTGTTTTAAAGTACTTTTGTGGAAGAAACAAAAGGAAATCCTAGGCAAAAAAAGAAAACAACATTCTGGTTTAACTAGACATATTTAAGGAAACAATTAGATGGGAAAGAAGGCCTAATAAGTAGATTAAGGATAGACAAGAGTTTATCTATTGCTAGAAATTTGATCTCTATTTGGGGGGAGCTGTGGAGAAAGAGCTCAGAGGTTGGGTGGAACCTAGTCTACCTTAAGTTGTATGCACCAGTTAATTTCATTTTAACTTATAAATTTAGTATTGTTATGATTATGTTGGTGAAGTAAGATATTATATATATGAACTTGTTGAATATGTGCATGAGTAGATATTATACAACTAAGACCAAGTATAAATCAGGTGGGAGGTCTGTGCATTGAACATAGTAGCCTATAATAAATACAGTCACTATATTGTGCACAAACACTAATCTGAAGAGTACCAACTCTTAGAATAGCTAAAACTTAATGAAGATTTAAATATGAGGTTAGGTGATTCCCAAGAATTTAGTTCTGAATTATATTACTGTCTTAGCATTAGCATGAAATTATATTAACCAATTAATGTAGAAATAAAAAAAATATGTATAATAGTACATATTAAACATAGCTATTCAAGTGAATCACAAACTCAGGGGCTTTACTATGGGAGAAATACTATAGCACGTGGGTTCATATTGGGGGATATATAATGAGGAAAAATGACATAATATATTGGGGGATATATAGGGGGTAAATGGTTTTTATATTGTCTAGTATAAATAATGGAGCTCAAAGTTAATGAAAAAATATAAAGGGGCATAATTGTTTTTTACAAAAAATGGATACGTACAATATATAGTGAAAGTAGGGGATTTTTAAATTGGGATGGTATATTTGGTCTGTATTAGTAGGGGGTTAAAAAATGTGATTTTTAGATACATTTTTCAATATTTACTCAAATTAAGGGTATTGTTTAATATTCTATGATCACACATGATATGTTAGAGGTTCATTGAGTGCAGCCCCTGTAATCAAAAACAATTATACAACTGAGAAATAAAGTACTAGCATTGAGACTATAATAGTAACAAATTGCAAGGAGGAACTTAGCAATTATTACAAACTATGAATTGCAGTCTTTAAGAAAATTAGGACTTCTAAACTATAAACAAAAATCATTAGAGATTAAATAAGTTCTTTAAAAATATTATAGAATTATGTAGGTTAAGGATTTACATCCCAATAGTTACACAGTTCATAACCCAATTGGGTATAATTAAATTATACAAAGGGACAACTCTGTCTCATGCAATATACACTAGAACATATCTCTGTAACTATACTAGGATAGTATATCAGAAAACTCCAAAGTAGATTACTCGACCAACCTGAAGAGGAGGAATCCATAGTTATGATTGACTGTGAAAGACTGTCAACAAATATGCAAATTAAGTAGGAGTCAAAAAATACCTGCACCAAACATAAGCTATGAATTAGTTTCGTGTTCATGTTATTAAAAAAAATAATAGATGTTAAAACTCAAACAAAAATAAGAATTTTACCTTGTGATTATAGAAGGGGCGTCCGACCTGTAATAATAAGGGACAATTATTTATTATACTAAATGAGTGCTTTTTTATGAGTTGCCAATGATTAAAGGTGACCAGTAGACTTATGAAACACATTTGATTTTCATAGGAATAATGTTTTCCCAATACAAGAATAAATATTGAGAATTCAACATAAAGTTCATAAGGATTATAGCCTTATAAATTATTGAAAACAATATAGTCTAAGAAAATGACAGAAAGGAATTTTGAAAACTGTCAACTTAGTTTGAGGATATATATATATATATATATATATATATATAGTTTGAAACCATCTTTTCTCTCAGAGTATGGCATAACGCAATGGTATGAATTGTTTAACGACTATGAGATATGTGGGAAACCTACAAAGGTCTCATAGAAGTCAGGCTAAGAAGAATACAACCATAACATACACGAAAATGCACAATAGATAGAGGGAATAGATACTATAGATAAGTACCTGGAGAAATTGATACCAACGAATTGTGAAACCCAGCTAAGCCGAGACAGGAGACGTAAAGCCATTTCATTTCTCTTGTTACTTTTAATGGCAGACGTAGTTGATATTAGGATTCTTTTTAAGATTAAAACCAAAAATGAAATAATTGACAGTAAGCAACAAAACAAATTTCATAAGGAAATTCGTAAAAATCAAAGGGAAAATAATTGTGTGAAGAAATTCCACGATATTTCATCGATTTAACTAGATTACTAGTGAAAACTTCGTGGAGAGAAAGGACATTGAGCCAAGACTACGGAGCAACAATGTTGTGCATTAAGAACTGCAAGCTTCTCTGCAAACCAAAATCGGCAATGAAAAATAGGATTTATACCTAGCTGAAAATTTTGATAGAGGTAAAAGAAGCAATTGGTAAAATTAGAAATACGTAGACAAAAAGAAAATTATAAATACGTTAACCCTTCATGGTAATTCTATATTTGAATTTAAAAACTCAATGTAGAAGTAATTGCTGAATGGTGAAGTGAATACATATTACCTGTGTAGGAGATGCCGAGAATTGGAATTCCTCTTTGCTAGAAAATAGAGATCCAATCTCTGTGTCCCATTAGAAAAATTCCCTTACGAAAGAATATCGATAGCTAGGAAGTTAAGATACCAATTCCCACCAGAAACCGAAATGCACAAATGAGACAGAGGGCAGTTTCCAATAGAGAACATAGAAATTATTTCTCTCAAACAAAAATGAAACCTCTTATCGGATCTCAAACTCTAATTTCGGTTCGATCGAAACCCTCCATGTGTAATAGATCCGGCGGAGGAATTCCTGAGGATTGATGTGTTAAATCAAGAGCCATCTGAATGAGTACCTTTAATTAAATTCCAATAATCCTGATGAATATCACATGCAGTGGTGGTTGAAATCATATACGGAGAATTAAAATATACCTATCCATAGTAAATGTAATAGGGATGTTGAGCTTAATTAGGAGTGACATGGAGTCTCTAATAAATGAGTTAGCATATGTGATTAGACAAGTTAGGTTAAAGGTCAAATTTCACTAGCCATACGAATGAGGTCTCATGTAAAGCTATTCTCAACAATTATCAAAATTAATCCATGGACCTTATACCTTAAGAAATGGCTTAAGAACAAAGTTGAAATAAATACATATCAACGTGATTATGAGCCTTTGTAAGGGTTGCATAAACGTTGTAAATTTATAGAGTGTTAATGTCATATAAAACGAAATCAGACCAAGGTGAATTCGATTATATATATATATATATATCTAGAGAGAGAGAGAGAGAGAGAGAGAGGTCTGAAATTATATGTGAATAATAAATTTTAAAAGTAAAGTTATATAATATTTATAATTATTACTCCTTATAACTAAAGTGGGTTTGTTTATAATTAAATATATATGGGTCAGAACATATATATAGGTGATAGATTTTAATGTAAAGCTAAATTAATGTATATAAGATTAAGGGGGAGATAGATCTAGAAAATGTCTAAGTTGTTAGCATGTAATGGGAAATTTTTATTGATAGTTAAGAGGGGGAAAGTTAACTATTTCTATACAAATTTCCCTGTAAAATAAATTAGGGATGAATTCCTAAGCTTAGTGTTTCATTGAGATTTTATAATTGGAGTATTAGCTCAAAATAATATATGAATAATTTCGAAAGAGGTAACTTTACAGTAAGGTAAATTTTTGATGGAGAATGTACGTCAGAATATGACAAAAAATAATCTGTCCATAGGATGAAATTAGTATTAACACTATAATTAGAAGAAAAAAAATTATTTTTGTCGAAATGGAGATGTTACAAATGGTATTAGAGCCCATGTTAAAACACTGGGCCGTAATGTGTGCTCACACCAAAGAAAAATTCTTTTGTTATAAATTGTTTATTAAATTAAATTTTCACTAATGTTTACTTTTCTGTACAATGAATTAGTGTAGAACTATACAACTGCATACCATGAGTGAAGGGGATGAGTTGTAAGTGGATCTAGGTGGTGAGGAAAATCCATCAGATTCTAATGCTCCATTGATGGCTATAATGCATTGGATGCAAAGAGAAATGATGCAACTAAAAAACCACAATGAAAGGCTATCTCTAGCCAACGAAGAGCAAGAAAGGTTAATCATAGAATTGAACTCCAAGAAAAGTCACGAAGGTGAAGGTTTCGGGATAAAGAGAAAGGGCACTATAAACCACTCAGACGAGTCTAAGGAGGATGAAGCCTCTAGACAACAGTCTAGAAGGAATAAGGAGTTATAGGGTAAATTTTTAAAAATCAAGTTGCCCTCCTATGATGGAGAGAAGGAGGAAGATGCAAAAGCTTGGCTTCTAAACATGACAAAGTACTTTCAAGTTTATGATTATGAAAGTAACTTGAAATCCAGGTTGTCTATCTATCAATTACAAGGAAAGACTACCTTGTAGTGGGAGGAAACCAAAATGGTACATGTGATAGATGAGAAAACTGTCACTTGGGAGGATTTCCAAATTAAATTTAAACATAGATATTTGAATGAAAGATATGATGATAAAGCCAAATATTTTCATGAAATTAGGTTGGGACAACTTACCATTGATGAGTTTGTTATCAAATTCACTAATCTACTCTGCTATGTACCTTATATAAGGGAAGAGAAGGTAAAAGTTGAGCGTTTTTTAAACTGCCTACCTACTATATGCAAGGAGAGGATATAGTTTGATAATCCCAAGACAATGGATGAATTGGTGCGCAAAGCAAGGCTGTGTTATCTGTGGTTCAAAGGCAGAAATGAACAAGCGAAAAACTAGTAGAACAAAAAAAATGGTGACTCTAGTGGAAAATGAAAAAAACCAGCATACTTAAAGAACTTTGGGAGAAATCACCAAAGGAAGAAGTTTAAAGAAACTAGAGAGAATCACCTAGCCCAATCAAAAACAGGGTCTAAACAAATAGATGGAAACTTAAAGAGAGAACGAACTGTTAAAATGAGGGAATTGCTAAAGTGCTAGGGTTGTGGAGAACCTCATCTACTAAGATATTTTCCTCACAGAAACATTTATAACACTGTTACCGATGAAATAGGCAACCTGACCTCAAAACGGGAACTCTAGCCCAAAAAGACTCAAAAAACATGAAAAAACACCCCCAAAACAAAAAAAGTGTATTCCAGAATGCACTTGGTTTTTTTTTAAGGTCAAATTTCAACATTTTATAAAATTATGCTAAAAGCAAAATAGTTTCTTGAAAAAAGGATTGAAAAAACACCCTCAAAACAAAACCAGTTGACGCTGGAATAACCAAAAAAAAAAATTGTCATATTTTTGACATTTTTAAAAATAGAAATAACATTTTTAATTTTTAAAACTCAAACATTAAAAAAACCTAAAATTTAAGAAAAAAATAAATTTAAAAAATAAAAACATTTTAAAGCTTAAAATTTAAAAATATATAGGAATAAAAAAATAAAAGTAAAAACAAAACAAAAATTTTAATTCAAACATTAAAAAAAACCTAAAATTTAAGAAAAAAATAAAAAATTAAAAATTAAAAAAAAATTAAAGATTAAAATTTCAAAATATATAGAAATAAAAAAAATAAAAATAAAAACAAAATAAAAATATTAAATTAAAAAGAAAAACAAGTTAAAAAAGGAAAGAAATTATAAAAAATAAAATATAGAAATTAAATTTCAAAAAGAAAAAGAAAATGTTTATTTAACTCAAAAAAAAAATTAATTTTAATTTTAAAATAAAAAAAATTAAATTTAAAGAAATATATTAAATTTTAATAAATTTAAAACTTAAAAAAAAAAAAAAAAAAAAAACAAAAACAAAACATTATTGAAATTAAATGTAAAAAAATGAAAAATTAATTAAAAATAAAAAATGAAAAAAAAACAATAAAAATATTAAATTTAAAGAAATATATATTAGAAAAACAAATACATTTTAAAAAATATATTAAATTTAAATTATAAAAAATAAAAAATATATATGAACTTAAATTAAAAATATATATATTAGAATTTATTAAATTAAAAAAAAATGTTAATGTTAAAATAACAAATTAAATTAAAACATATATATATATATATATATATATATATATATATATATATATATATATATATATATATATATATATATATATATATATATATTAAAATTTAATAAATAAATGAATAAACAAATCAATTTTGAAATAGAAATCAAATTTTAATATAAAGAAAAAAAAGAAACATTGTTAAAATAAAAAGTTAAAAAACTTTAAAAATCACTTAAAATTGAAAGATTGAAAAAAATAAATTAAATAAAATGTATTAAATAAAAAATAAAATAAAAAACAAATTAATTTGAAAATATTAAGTTTAACTTAAAAAAAACCCTAATTTTAAATACACAATTTTAATTGAAATAAAAAAATATATAAAAATATCATGTAATTAAAAAAATAATAATAAAAAATTTAAAAAATTTAAAAAAAATATTAAATTCAAATAAATAAATAAATAAAAATACAAAATTTACTAAATTTTAAAAAATTAAATGAAAAAACTAAACATAAAATTTAATAATTAAAAAAAATATGAAAAAAAATCAATTAAATAAAAAAAAATACAAAATTTAATAAAAGTTATTAACAAAATTTAGAAAAAAAAATTTAAAAACAAAAAAAATGAGTAAAAATTAAAAAAAAAAACAAAAAAATTAAAACAATATTACTAGATTTTTCGCTGCTGTGATCCATCAATAAATTATGAAGAAATATTTCGGTAATAATCACATTATCATTAACAAAGTCGACGTGTTTCGAGCCAACCACCGTGGTTCATCATCAGGACTAGGTGAGAGATCAGATCAGTCGTTAAGTTTAAATAGATGTAGGAGAGGCAAAGAAAACCGTTATAATAAGCTAATTTGACTTTGAAATCCAAAACGGTTAGTTCAAAAATGGCTAGTTTAATATTAAAATTAATAGTTTAATTAAAAATAAAAATAATTAAAAAAAAAAAATTATGTCAATTTAAAAGTTAATTAAACATAATTATTATTATTATTTTCTTAATTGATTATTAAAAAGAGGCTAAGGTCTTAGCCAAGGTTGACCATTTTCATCATCGTAAGTTAAGAAAGGCCCTTGAAATCGAAAAAAGGCCCATAAATCTCAATAGAGATGACGTTTGGAATATAAGCAGGTGTTGGATCCCTGCCTTATATTCTCAATAATTTTTATTTATTTATTTATTTAATTATTTAATTATTATTATTATTATTATTATTATTTTATATTTTTTTCCTTTTTTATTTTTATTTTTTATATTTTTATTTTTTTTAATATATAACAAAATAATATTTAAATTATGAATAATCAATTAACGATAGTAAGAAAAATAAAAATAAAATTTTTTATTTATAGTTATATTGGCCTAAATAAATTTTAATTAAATTATTAATTTTAATATCTTACTAGTCGTTACCATTTCAAATTTTATTGATAGAACTATTTTTATTTTATTTTATTACAATTTAATAATATATATTTATAATTAAATTATATTTGTATTTTGAAAAATAGACTAACCATTTTATTTTAATAAAAAATTTTATTTATAATAATAATTTTTATTTATAATTAAACTATTAATTTAAATATTCAAACTAGCCGTTTCAATTTGTAATTGAATATTTAAAGTAATGGTACTATTTTATTTTTATTTTTATTTATTATTATTATTATTATTATTTATTTTATTATTATTATTATTATTATTTTATTTTTTCATTTTATTTTTATTTTTTTTTAATTTTTTATTTTTAGAATTACAATATAATAATATATAATTATAATTAAATTATATTTGTATCGATATTATTGAAGTAAAATTTGTTATTTATAATAATATTTTTATTTATAATTAGACTATCAATTTAAATATTCAAACTAATTGTTTCAATTTGTAATTAAATATTTAAATTAATGGTACAATATATATATATATATATATATATTATTTTTTTATATATTTTTTTAATAATATAGAATTACAGTATAAATAATATATAATTATAATAAATTTATATTTGTATTTTTAATAATCAATTAATAAAAAAAAAGAAATTTATGTCTAATTAACTTTTAAATTGACATAAAAAATTTTATTTTTATTTTTATTTTTAATTAAACTATTAATTTTAACATTCAACTAGCCGTTTTTGAACTAACCGTTTTGGATTTCAAAGTCAAATTAGCTAATTATAACGGTTTTCTTTACCTCTCCTACATCTATTTAAACTTAACGACTGATCTGATCTCTCACCTAGTCCTGATGATGAACCACACTGGTTGGTTCGAAATGCGTTGACTTTGTTAATGATAATGCGATTATTACCGAAAGATTTCTTCATAAAATTAAAACAAATTAAATTTCAAATATAAAAATTAAATTTTAACAAAAAAAAAAAAAAAATTGAATTAAAAAAAATCAAATTATAAAAAAATATTAAAAATTAAAAAAATAAAAAATAAAAAAGAATTTTTTGATTGTGGTGGCGCCGCCAATCGGCCTCCCGTCTAGGTGACGGCGAAGGCCAGTTGATAGACGGGAGGCTGATTCCGAGAATCGCCCTCCCGTGGCAGGAGGTCGATTCCGGGAATCGCCCTCCTGTAGCGGGATGCCGATTTCGGGAATCGCCCCGAGGCCGATTCCGGGAAATGCCCTCCCACAGCGAGAGGCCGATTCCGAGAAATGCCCTCCCACAGTGAGAGGCCGATTCCGGGAATCGCCCTCCTGCGACGTGGGAGGGCGATTCCCGGAATCGGCCTCCCGCGGCGAGAGGGCGATTCTCGGAATCGGCCTCAGGGCGATTTCCGGAATCGGCCTCCCACAGCGGGAGGGCGATTCCCGAAATCGGCTTGAGGGCGATTCCTGAAATTGGCCTGAGGGCGATTCCCGGAATCAGCCTCTCACCGCGGGAGGGTGATTCCCGGAATCGGCCTCCTGCCATGGGAGGGAGATTCCCGGAATTGGCCTCCTGCTGCGGGAGGGGTTACGAGGAATGGAACCTCCCGCCCAGGTGGCGGTGGAGGCCGACCGCTGGGCGGGCGGTGGGCTCCGCCGGCCTCTAGGCGGGCGGGGGGCTGTAGCCCCCCGCCCGCCCAACGGCCAGCCTCCGCCGCCACCTGGGCGGGAGGCTGACTGGTGGTGCCACCACGATCAAAAAATTCTTTTATTTTTTATTGTTTTTTAATTTTTAATATATATATTTTTTTAATTTGATTTTTTTTTTTAAATTCAAAAAATTTAAAATTAAATTTTTTTAATTCAAATTTTTTATTTTAAATTTAATTTTTTTTAATTTTTTTTTTTTTTTTTAATTTTTCTTTTAAATTTAATATTTCAGATTAATTATTTTTTAAAATTTAAAATTTATTCATTAAATTAATTAAATTTTGATTTTATTTTTTTATTTTTTTTAATCTTTTAGTTTATTTGGTTTTTCATTTTAAATTTTATAAATTGTTTCATTTAAAAAAATACAGCAAATTTATGGATATTTGTTTTTTAATTATTTGCACGTGGTTTTTTTCATTTTTTTTGTTTTTTAATGATAGTTTTTTTTATTTTAATTTTCTTTTTCAATTTTAGTTTTTCTTTTTCTTTTTTAATTTGTTTTTTTTGTTAATTTTAAAATCTGTATTTTTGTTTTCTTATTATTACTATTATTTTAATTTTAATTTATAAATTTAATTTTTTTGTTTTTTGTATTTTATTTTTTTTTTATCTAAATTTTAATTTTGTAATTTAAATTATTTTTAAATTTTCTATTTTAATTTTTTTTTAATTATATTTGTATCGATATTATTAAAGTAAAATTTGTTATTTATAATAATATTTTTATTTATAATTGAATATAATTTAAATATTGAAACTAGTCGTTCCAATAATAATTAAATATTTAAATTAATAAAATTTTCGACGTATATATATATATATATATATATATATATATATATATATATATATATATATATATATATATATATATATATTTAATCAGATAGAATTACAATATGAATAATATATAATTATAATAAATTAATATTTGTATTTTTTATAATCAATTAATAAAAAAAATAAAACAATTATGTTTAATTAACTTTTAAATTGACATAAAAATTTTTATTTTTATTTTTATTTACTTATTTTTATTTTTTATAAAACTATTAATTTTAACATTCAACTAGCCGTTTTTGAACTAACCATTTTGGATTTGAAAGTCAAATTAGCTGATTATAATGGTTTTCTTTACCTCTCCTACATCTATTTAAACTTAACGACTGATCTGATCTCTCACCTAGTCCTGATGATGAACAACACTGGTTCGTTCGAAATACGTTGACTTTGTTAATGATAATGCAATTATTACCGAAAGATTTCTTCATAAAATTAAAACAAATTAAATTTCAAATATAAAAATTAAATAAATAAATAAATAAATAAATTAAAAAAAAAATTAAAAAAAATTCAAATTAAAAAAAAAAATATTAAAAATAAAAAAAATAAAAAATAAAAAAGAATTTTTTGATTGTGGTGGCGCCGCGAATCGGCCTCCCATCCAGGTGACGGCGGAGGCCGGCCGCTAGACGGGAGGCCGATTCTGAGAATCACCCTCCCGCGGCAGGAGGTCGATTCCGGGAATCGCCCTCCTTTAGTGGGAGGCTGATTTCAGGAATCGCCCTGAGGCTGATTCTGGGAATTGCCCTCCCACGGCGAGAGGCTGATTCCTGGAATCGCCCTCCTACGACGTGGGAGGGCGATTCCCAGAATTGGCCTCCCACGGTGAGAGGGCGATTCTCAGAATCGGCCTCAGGGCGATTTCCGGAATCGGCCTCCCGCAGCGGGAGGGTGATTCCCGAAATCGTCTTGAGGGCGATTCCTGAAATTGGCCTGAGGACGATTCCTGGAATCAGCCTCTCGCCGCGGGAGGGTGATTCCCGGAATCGGCCTCCCGCCGCGGGAGGGCAATTCCCGGAATCGGCCTCCCGTCGCGGGAGGGAGATTCCCGAAATCGGCCTCCTGCTATGGGAGGGCGATTCCCGGAATTGACCTCCCGCCCAGGTGGCGGCAGAGGCCGACCGCTGGGCGGGCGGGGGCTCCGTCGGCTGCTGGGCAGGCAGTGGGCTGCAGCCCCCCGCCCGCCCAGCAGCCAGCCTCCGCCACCACTTGGGCCGGAGGCTGACTGGTGTTGCCACCATGATCAAAACATTCTTTTATTTTTTATTGTTTTTAATTTTTAATATATATATTTTTTAATTTGATTTTTTTTTTTTTTTTTTTAATTCAAAAAATTTAAAATTAAATTTTTTTAATTTAAATTTTTTATTTTAAATTTATTTATTTTATTTTTTTTTAGTTTTTTTTTTTAAATTTTGTTTTTAAATTTAATATTGTAGATTAATTATTTTTTAAAATTTAAAATTTATTCATTAAATTTATTAAATTTTGATTTAATTTTTTTTTTTTTTTAATCTTTTAGCTTATTTGGTTTTTCATTTCTAAAATTTATAAATTGTTTCATTTAAAACAAAAACAACAAATTTATGGATATTTGTTTTTTAATTATTTGCAAGTGGTTTTTTTCATTTTTTTTGTTTTTTAATGATAGTTTTTTTTTATTATAATTTTCATTTTCAAATTTTTTTTTTTCTTTTTCTGTGAATTTTAAAATTTGTATTTTTGTTTTCTTATTATTATTATTATTTTAATTTTTATTTTTAAATTTAAATTTTTTTTTTTTTGTATTTTTTTTTTTATCTAAATTTTAATTTTGTAATTTAATTTTTTTTAAATTTTCTATTTAAATTTTTTTTTTTTTAATTATATGGATTTTTTTAATAACTTAGAATAAAATGTTTTTGATTGTTTTTTTTTTAATTTTTTTTGTTAATTTTTGTTTTTTTCCTTTAAATTATGTGGTTTTTTTTCAAATTTTGTCATTTCTTTTGATATAATTTTCGAATATTTTTGTTTTATTTTTGTTTCATTTATTTATGTTTGTTTAAATTTTTTATTTTTACGAGTTAATTTTGTTTTTTTTACATTTTTATTGGTTTTTTAAATTGTTTATATATATATATATATATATATATATATATATATATATATATATATATATATGTATATATATATATATATATATATATATATATATATATATATATATATCTTTTTATCTAAGTTTTGTGTTTTATTACCAACATGAAAATCACCACTCTAAAAAAAAAAGGTTGATGCTCCATCAATACGTTTCAAAATTAGCATGAAAATCACCGCTATAAAGAAAAAAAGTTGATGTTGCATCAATACATTTCAAAATTAGCATGAAAATCACTAACATTTTAAAACAAATATTCATACTTCATAAATAAAAATACTAGAGTGTCAAAAATGTGCTAAAAAAAAAACGAGGTGATTCTGCATCACCACTTTTCAAAATCGGGTGCTTTTTATGCTACCAAAAAAAGTAGGTAACAGTGCGGTTACCTATTTCATCGGTAACATTGTTTTATAACATACAAGTGCTCAGAGAGGTAACTGATGTAAATTATGTGGCAAGAAACATCCCCAAAATCAGTGCAGCCGTGGAAGATCATGAAGCTGAACACTGATCCACAATAGTCGAAATAGAAGGTATGATTGTTGAACAACCTGTTTCCATTTTAATAGATCTAGGTGCATATCTAAGTTATATAGGTCCTTAAATTGTGGAAAAATGCAAATTGAAGTCATATAAATTTCAGCAAGCATGGCTAGTTCAGTTAGCTACCAGAACAAAAAGAAAAGTGACCCATAAATTACCCAAGAGATCTATAAAATTAAATGGGTATGAAACTGAACTGAATTTGAATATTTTACCTCTAGGTTCCTATGATTTGCTGGTAGTAATTGACTAGTTAGAAAAACAAAAAGCTATGTTAAATTGTTTAGACAAAAGATTACACTGTATAGATGGTGAGAGAAAACTTGTGATAGTGAAAGGGAAACCCAAACCCATATCAGTAAGACAAATTTCAACACTTCAATTGAGAAGAAAAACAAGAAAAGGTTGCTAAGTGTATGTTGTACAGGTGGAGGAATTAGGATAGAAACCTGAAAATGATCTTGTATAAAAGTTTGCAGTCATCCGAAAGTTCAAGGATGTGTTTCCAGATGAAATTCCTCATCTACCCCCTAAAAGAGAAATTTATTTCTCAATTTAATTAGTACCATAAGCTACAACAGTCCCTAGAGCCCCATACAAAATGAGTACCCCAGAAGTGATGGAGTTGAAAATGTAACTACAAGAGTTGTTGGATATAGGATATAAGACCAAGTGTATCCTCATAGGGAGCACCAATACTGTTTGTCAAAAATAAATATGGCACATTCAGAATGTGCATTGACTATAAACAATTGAATAAATTGTAAAACAAGAATAGATATCCTCTACCTAGGATAGATGATCTATTTGATCAAGTTAGGGGAGCCACAATTTTTAAAAATTGATCTAAGGATAGGTTATCATCAACTGAGAAGTAAGGATGAAGACATATGTAAAACTGCATTTAGAACAAGAGACAGACACTATGATTTTGTGGTCCTACGTTTTGGGTTGACTAATGCACATGCTACTTTTATATGCTTAATGACCAGTGTTTTAAATAAGTATTTAGACAAATTTTTTCTAGTTTTTATTGATGAAATTCTAATATATTCTAAGAATGAAGTTGAACTTAAAGAACATCTAAGAATTTTCTTACAAACACTCAGAGAACATAAGTTGTGTGCTAAATTTAGCAAATGTGAATTTTTCAAGGACAAAATTCAATACTTGGGCCATATAATCTCAAAGAAAGGATTAGCAGTGGACCCAGAAAAGATACAAGCTATAATGGATTGGCCGATACCTACTAATGTTTCCTCTATAAGATCTTTCAATGGGACTGCAGGATACTATAGGTGATTTGTAGAAATATTTTCAGCCTTAGCATACCCTATCACATCTTTACAGAGGAAAGGAGTGAAATTGGGTGGAAAAAAAATGTCAGCATAGTTTTGAATAGTTAAAGCTTAAACTTATAACTGCACCTATTCTAAATATTATTTATCCAAATCAGGAATTTTTAGTATGTACAGATGCTTTTGGAGAAGGATTAGGAGGAGTACTACTCAAAGAAAAAACATTCATAGCATATGAGTCAAGGAAACTAAATAAAAATGAACAAAATTATAGTGTCTATGACTTAGAGTTAGTTGTTGTAATACATGCTTTGAAGATGTGGAGGCATTATCTGTTAGGGAAAAAGTTTATATTAATGACAGATCACATCAGTTTAAAGTACTTCTTCACATAAAATAGTTGAAATGCTAGACAATCTAGATGGTTCTCCTTCCTCAGTGAGTTTGACATGGATATCAAACATATTAAGGAGAATGAAAATAATATTGCAGATGCTTTAAGTATAAATGTTGGTCAAAGAGTTAATAGTGTTGGGATTAGTGCAAACTTTAATATTGAAGGATTTATTCAAGAAGTAATGGGACAAGACCCAAAATATGAAAAAATTCAAGAAAAAGTTCAGAAACAAGAGATGAAGGGGTATACCAAAAAATAGAGGGGACTGATTTGTTATAAAGACATATTATACATCCCCAATGTGAATTCATTAAAAAGTGAAATTCTACATGAGTATCTTAAAATACCATATGCAGGACATCCAGGATATCAGAAATTAATTTCAGCTTCAAGAAAGAACATTTTCTGGCTAGGTATGAAAAAGGATGTGGTAAATTATTAAGCTAGATGTTTGGAATGTTAACATTTAGAGGTAGAACGTCAGCATCCAGCAGGATTTCTAAATCCTTTACCCATCCCCGAATGGAAATGGGAAACAATTTCCATAGATTTTATTACTAGTTTACCAAGAACTAAATACCAACATAACTCTATCATGGTAGTAGTTGACACATTGACTAAGGATACACAGTTCTTACTAGTACAATCTAATTTTGGTACAACTCATGTAGATAATTTATTTATGAAAGAAAATTTAAAATTGCGTGGTATTCCTAAGATGATTATATCAGATAGAGATGGAAAGTTTACTACAGCTTTTTGGAGGAGTCTGTTTGGGGGAATGGGTACCAAACTGAACTTTAGTACCTCATACCATCCCCAAACCGATGGAAAAACTGAAAGAACAAACCAAATTGTAGAGGACATGTTGAGAATGTATGTAATGGATAGACCAAAAAAGTGGGAGGACTTTCTACATTTAGCAGAGTTTGCCTACAACAATAACTACCAAGGCTCAATCAAGATGAGTCATTTTGAAGCATTATATGGTAGAAAGTGCCATAGACCTCTAAGTTGGAGTCAACCAGAGGATAAATTAGTACTTGGACTTGATGCATTGCAGAAAATGGAAATAACTGTAAATAAAATTCACCAAAATATCAAAAAAACATAGACAGGCAGAAAATATATGTAGATAAAAAGAGAATTCATAGAAAATTCAATGTGGGTGATCATTTTTACCTAAGGATTAAGCCCAAGAAGAGTACTTTGTACACTAGTAGCTGTGAAGAATTAGCACCACGCTACTATGGACCTTTTGAAGTACTAGAAAGAGTAGGAGCAATAGTATACAAGTTGGCTTTACCTAGTCAGATTAAGGTTCATGATGTTTTCCATGTTTCATTATTAAAAAAATATGTGCATGATCCTACTCATATTATTGATTGGAATGTGATACAGGTGGAACCAGAAGGGGAATTCCTTCTAGAGCCACTTCGCATCTTGGCACAGGAAAAAATTGAGCTCCGAAATAGAACAATGGCAAGGGTGAAAGTGTAGTGGAGGCCTTTTGCACCCGAAGAGGTTACTTGGGAGCAAGAGGAATATATGAAGGACACATATCCATCACTGTCTAAAAAGTGAATTTTATATGTTTGTCTTTACAACACCGAGGATGGTGTTTTGTTTCACAGGGGGAATATGTAATATCCCTAGTTTCTATTCTTTTATTAGAAATTTCAACAAGTCCTAAAGGGTACAGTGGACCCCAAAGGAAAATAATTGTGTGGATCTATTTTATTATTTTAATTTAATAAAATAAAATGGAAATTAATTGTGTAAAGACTAGATTATGATTAGAGATCTGGAAACCAAATCCATGAGGATGGATAAGGTTCATAAGATTTTCCTAGTTATCCAAAAAGGCTTGGAGGAAATAAATTAAATATTCAAAATTAGATTGGAGATAAAAATCTAAAAATCTACCCCAATAAAGAGGAAATTTATTCGGAAGAGGTGGAATAAAACTAGAGAGAGGAAAAGTTAGTTTTAAACTAATTTTGTGGAATAAACAAAAAGAAATCCTAGGAAAAAAGGAAAACAACATCCTGATTTAACTCAAAATAGTTAAGGAAACAAGCTAATGGGAAAGAAGGCTGGAAATTTGATCTCTGCTCGGGGGGAGTTGTGGAGAAAGAGATCAATGGTTGGGTGGAACCTAGTCTACGTTAAGTGGTATGCACTAGTTAATTTCATTTTAAATTAGAAATTTAGTATTGTTATGATTATGCTGGTGAAGTAATATAATATACATATGAACTTGTTAAATCTATGCATGATTATATATTGTAAAATTAAGACTATTTATAAATCAAGCGGGAGGTCTGTACATTGAGTAGAGTATGCTATAATAAATATAGTCAGTCTCTGTATTGTTACATAGACATTAATCTGAAGAGTACCAACTCTCAAAATATCTAAACGTTAATGAAGGTTTAAATATGAGGTTAGGTGATTCCCAGGAATTTAGTTCGAAATTATATTACTATCTTAGCATTAGCATGAAATTCTATTAACCAATTAATGCCTAAGGAAAATAAATATGTAGAACAATACATATTAAACTTAGCTATTCAAGTGAATCACAAACAATAATAGAACTGCGAAATAAAGTACTAACATTGAGACTATTATAGTAACAAATTACAAGGAGGAACTTAGCAATTATTACAAACTCTCAATTGTAGTATTTAAGAAAAGTAGGACTTCTGAACAGTAAACATAAACTCGTTAGAGATGAAATAATTTCTTTAAAAATATTATAGAGTTATGTAGGTTAAGGATTTACATCCCAATAATTACACAGGTCATAACCCAACTGGGTACAATTAAATTATACAAAGAGAGAACTCTGTCTTATACAATATATACTAGACCATATCTCTATAGCTATACAAGGTAAGTATATCAGAAAAATCCAAAGCAGATTACTGGACCAACCTGAAGAGGAGGAATCCACAGTTTTGCTTGAGTGTGAAAGATTATCAACAGTATGAAAATTAAGTAGGAGTTGAAAAATAATTGCACCAAACAAAAGCTATGAATCAGTTTCGAGTTCATGTAATTAAAAACAATAATAGATGTTAAACTCAAATAGAGCTAACAATTTTACCTTGTGAATATAGAAGGGCCGTCTGACCTATAATAATAAGAGACAATTATTTATTACAGTAAATGAGTACTTCTATACAAGTTGCCAATGATTAAAAGTGACCAGTAGATTGACAAAACACATTTAATTTTCATAGGAATAATGCTTTCCCAATAGAGGAATTGATATTTAGAATTCAACATAAAATTTTTAAAGATTATTGTTGGAGAATATAAATCATTGTTAAATGACTAAACAACACACATTAATTATCAATCTAGGGATATTTGTTTATTCAAATGACAGTTGCACTATCTGTGCCGATACACCAACCCGAATCAATTTCAAAGAAAAGAAATCGTTGCTGAAGTAAATGCTGGAAGTAAATCACTCGTGCAAAAATTAAAAGGGTCTACAAGATTGGAATCACACTTCAATTAATCTTTTCTAGCATGCCACACAACAAGTAACTAGTTGGTGTCTCTAATATCATATGTGTAACAACATACAAAGTAGTAATATTGAAGTGGATATATTCACAGCTGAACAATAGCAACAACACTCTATTGATACATAAACCAAAATACAATTACATACACACAACTACTTTAATCACTGTAATCCCTGCTAAGAAGGAAGGCCCTTCCTCCCTAGCAGGGCGGAGGTAGAGGAATAAATTAACAGAATTTTTTTTTAGTAATGCATGTAACATAAATAATAGGATAATCTGTATTAAGTTGAACACAATTACAGAGTTAAAATAACGTTGTTCTCCGCTAAAATTTCAACCTCTAGGGCCGAGAACTATATAGTGGTTACATCAGAAAATCAAGGGATAGATCAGTCATGAGAATCTTATGATTCTCATGCTGATCGAAATAGAACACATATAGTTATAACCACTTCCTAATAAATTTTTGACTAGAAAATAAAAGGGTACAATCAAAACCGTCCTTAGGTTGTTATGCAAAAAAATACAATGCTAAAAAAATTCTACAACTATCGTAATAGAATCACAACTCTAGTGTAATAGCCAGAGGACAGATCAACAACAAGTGTTAATGAGATCAGTCAACAATACAACTGCATCGGCAATTTGCGAGCGGGTCTATAATAGCTGGGTGTAACAACAGTTTGTCGGAGGGTCTATAATAGCACGCTGTAATAGCATCGCCTTGCTGTAACAACACCCTCTTAATGGCTCCTATGAACTTCGTGCTTGGGATATTTGGTGCTATAAATGACATATGAAAAGACAACACAAAGACCATCGATATTCTCCAAACATTCACCATCAATTAGTCATAAAAAGATATGATATATCATAATAATTGGTGAATTGGCAGAGTTATAAAAACAACGTGAAAAAACACAAGTTATGGTAGAAAGGTAGGAGAAAGAGGCAAAGATACTTCCATTGGTTATAGTTAAGAGGAAAAATAGGGAAAAAAAAGGTAGGAAAAGTGTACAAAACTGGTACCCAACATCTCCCCCCAACTGAAATACTTGCATGTCCTCATGCAAACTCATCACTCATATGAGTATCTCCGGTGCAGGTTGGTGAGATCATAAGCAACATCTATATCTTTGTTTGCAGGCCTATATCCCTGATTGGCCATCAACTGTCGTACCCAGGATTTTGACTCATACTTACTCAATTCATAATTGATCTTGTAATCCTCAATTGACAGCCAGATCAAAGGAAACTTGAATCTCAATCCCAGCCACAAAGCACCAAGGGATTGCATAATTTTTTCATAAGCTAGTACATGTGTAACAACCACCACAAAATTCTAGAATGAGAATGGATCCCCCTTCAATAGCTCAACACTTTTGGCTTCTGTGCATTTGAAGCACCCTGTCAAAGCTCGGTTCTTCATCATCGAGAACTGATTCAGGTAGAAGTTCATAATTCTTCTTCTATAAGCGGTAGATGGTTCTTTAATCCTAGGGGTACTCATCATTATCCTGAATTCTCGTCTCAACTCAGTAGCCTGTCCTGGTTCTGCCCAAACCCACAATGTTGTCTTCTCTTCATTAGTATCCATAGATTTAATGGCCAGACACCATTCAATCTGATTCTTCATAAAGGACACAAAAGATATCAATTAAAGATCTCCCATATAGGAGAATACTATCACAACCATATTCATACTGACATGTTCACAAATAATATTGTGTAGGAATAACTCACACAACAAGCTCTGCTCATCAAAATCGGAGGCACGGAAAACATCTAGAAATGTATGAGTGGAAGAACATAAATAAGGTCTATCCTTGATAATGGCTTTCATATGAACCAAGAAGTAACGTTCCCACCAAAAAATAGGATAGGATGGAGAAGGCCGCCTACAACCCAGTAAGTTGAGGGCAAGGTCCTAAAGTTTTTTCTTGTCTATGGTGAGGTCCTGAACTTGTTGTTGTAACAGCAACAACTGTTCCTCCTGTTTCTTCAGAGCTTCCTTCTTCTTACAATTATCCCATCCTTTCTTCAACTCTTCTTTCATCCACCTTTCATGCAAAGTGTTTATTTCTTTTTGATGTTCATTTAGTGAAATCGTCCCCTCCCAAAGGGAGATTTCTTCCTGTTTCCACTTTTGTAATTCAGAAATTAATAAGATTTTCTCAGAACTCCATCCTAAGATGGGGCTTGGCGTTCTTCTGCATTCAATATCCACTTCAAAAATGGGTGTACTAGCCTCTGCTACGTGGGGTTGTTCCACCTATGCTGCTGGTTCTTGTGTAAAAACAACTTCCTTGGTGGGTTTTTGTGTGTCAACCCCTTTGTTTCCGCCTACAGTAGCCAATATTTCCATTGATGTTTCTTCTAAAATAGGACTGGCCTCCACAGGTTCTTGCGGGTCGAATTCTAGGTCAATTATTACAGGAGGATCTTCTTTAACTTCTAGTTCTTGTATAACAACAGTATTATCCACAGGTTCTTGTGTAACAACCTCATGTTGTTCTGTTTCTGTTTCCATTGGCCTGATATTTTCTCTACGGACCTTATATCCCGATGTTGTTAAGTCTTGAAAACATGTAATACATATATACACTGGTATTCCATTCCCCTCAGATAATTTTCTCTTTAATACTTCATTTTCCTTTTGTTATACTTTCGAGTTCTAAAAACAAGGCATTGGTTTCATCCTTACTAGATGAGGAGGGTTTCCTTTCTTCTTATAAAAATTTAGTTTTTTTCTTCTTTTTGGCCGTAGGAAAAGGTTCTGCATGTCTGCTAACTTTCACTCTTTGTTTTGGTCTTCTATCCCCAATTGGTTCATCAATAGGATTTTTCCTAATCCTAACTCTAGCAGGCTAAGTCTGGGTTTCCACCTCTTCCTGACTTCCTCCTGAAGTCATGGTTTGTTTCCCCCGGCTTGTCCTTAGCCTCTTTCATTTGAATTCCTCCCAAGTTTTTCCTTGTTGGCCTAGAGCATCCAACATGATTATATTAATGAGTCTGTGATTAGTCACACATGCCTCTGGGTGTGCTGCTATTTTTACTTCTGTCGCCATATGCTTGATATTCCCTAACAAATAGAATGGAAGATTAATTTGTTGCTAGTGACGAAGGTGATTAAGCAGAGGAAAGTTATATTTGAAAACTATCATGGATCTTCCCTCGCAAGTGATATATTTAATCAAACTCGAAGAAAAATAATCCCAAGGATAAGGAAGTGACAATCTGTCAATTCCTCTCCCTTTCTTCTCTAGATTCTCTGCCCTTATTAAGAGGTATTCTTTCAAAGAGGGGTCATTGATTTTTCTGTTAAATCACCTTCGCCCTTCTACTAGAAATGAATTTACTTGGAAAATTACCTCTTCATTCACCTCCACTTGCATGCCCCTTACTCGGGTTTTATTATTGTTCAAGTTTTGAGCAAAGTCAATTTCCACTGCCTCGTTTGAGACTTCAAGCTTCTCGAAAACTCAATCAATCCAGAATCTCTGAATATATGGTATGCTTCTGGAAAATTCTGCAATGTGTCCATAGAATCTGGCTTGTGCCTGACCGCTGCTCCACCCATCTCTGCTGTTTGTTTCTAAATTTTCTTCTTGATGTTCAACCACACTGTAATATCACTACGTTTATGAATTCACTTCTTTGATGTTCAACTCCACCGTAAGATCATTGTGTTTCTGACTTCGCTGCTTCTTGGTATCTCTACTTATCCCAATCGATGATTTTATAATGAGGATCTAAGGTTTCAGATGAGGAGGTTGATGGGAGGTGACGATTTTTACGGATTTACCAAATCGTACCTCACACTAATATTCATAAATGGCTTATTATGGAAAGTAATGGGATTTCATACACATGCTCTTTTCCAACTGGATTCATTCATCATCGGAAATTCTATTATTAATTAAGTGCAAGAGGATTTAATAGATATTTATGATTATGGCTTTTTGCAATGATTTCAAGACATATCCCCTCCCCCCACCTTAATGGTAACGGTCGCCCATGGCCATCACAAGAATATCATTACTTCACCAATTAATCACTCAATCATCAATGACAATGTTTACCTTTTTAATGACATACCTAAGGTGACGTGGAGGAATATTTTGAATTGGTGGTGTCCTTCTTGCAACGCTCGTGTTGTTGTGTTTGGATGGCACAGTTATTGCTATTTATGGAATGAATCATAAAAAATAGTATTCGTGGTTGTCGGCTATTACATGTGTATCAGCCAAGACAACCCTTAGATTATTCTAAAAAAAACCATAATAGTCATTAGAAATTGGTACAGAAAAAGAAATTACATGAATACCATCATCGCATAAAAATAGATCATAAAGGGAAGGTGATGTTTCAATAAGAAAAACATGGATGTAACAACCACCACAAGAGTGGTTTTTAGCTGTTACTCACTGTCTCATTGCGCCCCGGAAAGGGGTTTTCCCAGTTAGATTTTTTTTTGTTTTTTTTTTTTTTGTTATATATATATATATATATAAATAGGTGTAACAGTTGCCACAAAGGTGGTTTTCAACTACTGCACTTATTGGAATTTTAGTTTTTAAGGCTGCATAGGAGAATGTTCCCCTGTTGTTTTAACATGAAGATCAGAGTCCGTGACAATGTTGACATATGATTCCTTCAAACCGGGTTGATGATATAATCTTATACGATGCCCATTAACCAGTAACAACATCTTAACACTGTTAATGGTGACCAATTGTATAGTCCCATTGTAAAAAATGGTATCCTCTTCATAAGGACCTAACCATCTAGTACATATCTTGAATTTGAAATATTTGAACCCTGAATCACACAAAAGAGCCCAATCTCCTTTATGGAAAATTTTCTTCTTAATAAACCCATCATGCCATCTATCTCTTTGTTGTTGAATGATCTATAACCGTTGAATGGAAGCCAGTTGTTTCTCTTCCAACTCATTGAGTTGGTTCATTTTTTGAGTTTGTGCTGTACTCAAATCCAGATCAACCCGTAATGTTGTTCTTAATGTCTTTATTTCAAATTATATGGGGAATAAGGGATTCTTACCATACACCAATTCATATGGTGATATGATTTTAGTATTCTTCCATGTTGTCCTGTAAGGCCACAATACCTCTGGAAGTTTCTTGGTTGAGTTTCTTCGGTGGCTGGCTATTATCTTTGTTAATATTGTCTCAATTACATTATTGGTACTTTCTACTTGACCATTTTCTTGTGAGTGATATGGTGTAGTGATTCTATGATGAATTTCATAATTTTTAACCAACTTCTTGATCAAATTATTAGTGAAATGAGGCCCCCCATTTATCATTATCTCTCTGGGTATCCTGAAATGAAAAAAACACACATTGAAACAGGAAGTCTGAAACAACTTGCTCTGTTGCTCTAGTTAATGCCTTTTCTTCGACCCATTTTCTGACATAATCAGTGCGGACCAATATGTATGATTTTTGCTGTGATGAAGGATTAATTGGCCCCACAAATTCTAGGGCCCATTTATTAAATGTTTCTATTACTATCTGATGTTTTAACAACATCTCACATTATTTTAGGCTAGCCCATCCTTTGAAATATATCACATCCTTTCACAAAATTATTGGCATCCTAGAATATAGTTGGCCAATAGTACCCTGTTGAGAGAAATTTATGTCATGTTCTCTTGTCCGTGAAGTGTCCTCCACAGGGTTCCTCATGGCAAGCCTTTAAGATCTCAAATACTTCATCTTCTCTAACACATTGCCTAATTTTAAAATCTGGCTCGGTGTTATAGATATTTCCTTCTATCCAGGAGTAGGTAGTACTCTGTTGCATAATATTCCTTATTTCCTTGGAAGAGAATTGGTGTGGGAATTTTCCTGCAACAAGGTAATTGAATATATCTACATACCATGGTGAGTGAGTAGAGATGGAAAAAAGATATTCATCTAAAAAAAAATACTCAATGGCAATGCAGTCATCACTTATAGTTAATTTAGAAAGGAAATTAGAAACTACATTATCTTTCCCGGGTTTATCTAAAATAGTAATATCAAATTATTGTAACAACAATAACCATTGTGTAACTCTTCCATTAGTAACAAGTTGGTTCATTAAAAATATAATTGCAACATGGTCAGTATGTACAAATAATTGATACCCAGTCATGTAGTGCTGGAATTTGTTGATAGCATGCACTAGTGCTAGGAATTCCTTCTCAGTAATAGTGTAGTTGAGTTCTGCTCGAGTTAAGTTCTTGCTGATGTAATAAATGGTATAAGGTTTCTTCTCCTCCAGCTGCCCCAAAACAACACCCACAGCCATGTCAGATTTTCCTGTAGCAATATGAAATGGCAATTTCTAGTTTGGTCCTCGTAAAACAAGTGATGTTGTTACACAATTCTTCAACCTTAAATAGGTCTGCTCGCACTTCCTTGTCCACACAAATTCCACATATTTCATCAGTAATGAAAATAGAGGAGATGCAATCTTTGAAAAAATCTCTATAAATCTCCTATAGTATCCTACATGTCCCAAAAAACTACGTACCTCTTTCAGAGTCTTAGGGGTCGGGATTTTCGAGATTACCTCAATTTTTTCAGGATCTACCTTGATTCCATTTGCTGAAATGAAATGCCCCAGCACAATTCCCTTGGCCATCATCATGTGGCATTTTTCCATGCTCAGAGCAACATTAGTTTTTTCACAATGTTCCAACACTTTTTTCCAAGTTAATTAATTTTGTCTCAAAGGCATCCCCATAGGGTGTAAAATCATCCATAAAAATTTCAAGACAGTCATTAAAACGATCAGAAAAAATACCCAATATTGCCCTTTGAAAGGTTGTTGGTGCATTAAAAAGGCCAAAGGGAAGGACTCTGTACGCAAAAGTACCACATGGGCAACTGAAGGTTGTCTTATCTTGGTATTTTGGGGAAATCTATATTTGATTATAGCCACTAAACCCATCTAGAAATGAAACTATGACTCAACATAGACTCTCCATTTTCCATTCTTCTTCGAAACTATGAAAAATACAGACACCCACTCACTGTCAGAAATGGAGTAAATGAAATTATCATTAAGGATTTTCTACAATTCTTCTTTCATTATCTCCTTAAGTGTGGGGTTCATTCATCGCTGAGGTTATATACCTAGTTTTCAATCCTCTTTAAGGTAAATGCAGTGAGTGCATAGGCCAGGATGGATTCCTTTCATATTAGTATAGTCCCATGCAAATGCATTTTTATATTTCTGTAAAATTTGTATCAGAAATCTATTTTGTTCACCAGTCACGCTAGGATTGATGTTTAAAAAATTTCCAGGTTCGATTTCAACGGGACTACTGATATTAAGTGGAGTTGTTTTTAAATGTTCAATAATTGCATCATCTTCCTCATCTTCTTCTCCCAAATATCTAATGGAGGAAACAGGGAGTGAAATACTGATAAAATCATTAATGATATCTTCCTTTGTTTCATCCTTAAAGTATTTCACTTTTCCAAGCGTGAGAAGAGGTAGGGAAAGATCAGATTCAGGTGCAAATTCGTCCCACCAGGGACTACTCGAATCCATATGAGGTTTTTCTGGGGGATAAAGGTTCAGGTTCTGGGTGACCTGTCCATCTGAGATAACCATAGATTCGGACCTACATCTGATATATGCGTCTGCAGTGGCTAGCCATAATCTTCCCAAGATTAAAGGATGACCCCCTAGGTTGGATTTGGTTTGTAAAATGAGAAATTCAGCCAGATAATTCCAAGAATCCACAATGATAACCACATTTTCAATCATTCCCTCGGGGTTGACACGGGACCTATCTGCTAATTCAAGCACTGCGGGTGTAGGTCTAAGTCCATGAAGTCCTAGAGAGATGAAGAGGTCTTTAGTCATGACATTAATAGCTACCCCTAGATCAATCGAAGTATTGGTTATGGGATGATTTTCAATATGGACAATCACTGTAGGGTTCCCTGGGTCATTATATTTAGTCAACAAAGGCTGATCAATCATAAGATCAGACAATTTTCCCATGACATGGATAGTAGTAGCTGTTAGACTCCTATACCAATAGGTGTCATTTTTCATGATTGACTTATTGAACTATGCAATATGTTCAAACCTTCTTCTTGTGCAAAGATGTTCCATATTCTTAAAAAATCAAAAAATCAAAAAAATTTTAAAAATGTAAAGAGGGTATACCCTAAAAGAAAAATCAAAGGGTGAAAAGAATAAAATGGTCAAAAAAGTGAAAGAAATGAACCCCATCAAAAATAAAAGGTCAAGGAAAGTGTGCAAGTCTAAATGCCACTACTTTTTGATCTTATGTAATAAACAAAATTGTGTGCAGTTTGTCAAACTTTTGCCACAATTTATGAAGGGTCAAACTGTTTAAACTTGACTCATTCATTTTTAAATTTCATGTTGTAGAATAGAGAATAAATATCTGACCAAACAGTTTAATCTTGGCAGATAAGGAGATAGGTAGAGTTAATAAAAGGTGCTCAACAGTCTAATCTGAGCCCTTGGATGTAATAAGTGTAGACTTAGATAGGTTTGCCATGTAAAAGAGAAAGAAGATTGATATGGGTTTGCCAGTCTAAGTGCACCCTAATAAAGAAGAGATAATGGTAGGGTAAAGTAAGTAGGGTAGGTAGATGTTGTTACAGAATTACATGTGATGAATGATGGTTCTAAATGTGTTCAAATTCTACTTTCATCACAAGTACAAAGGCATATACTACATTGGAAAAGCTCACAGCAAAGAAAAGTCAAATTATTAACTTCCCCTCTCATTTTCCCTAAACATTTCACTAATTTCCCCTAAGTGCTAAGGTATTTGAAGATTACAGGGGCTCAAGGCATTTCCTTGACTTTTGGAGGGACCGGACCCTCGGCCCAGTAATTGGAAAGACCTAAGTACTTGAAATCATCCATTGTCACATTCATTCACTTCTTAAAAACCTTTTCCTACGTAAAATCCCATTTTTACTTAGGAAAATCCTTCAATTTTTCATGAAAAGCCCTCAAAATCACTTGTATTCTAAGTCTAAGTGATGAAAGTATAATAATGCCATTTACTTTTGAATCTTCAATTTCTTGGTTATATTAAAGTATTACATTTTCCTTTGGTCATATTAACTCTAACTTATGTATTAATTCCCATAAAAATGACCTTGTCATATTATATATAAATCCTTTTATAATAATATCCCCAAAACCCTTATATTATGACTTTTTAGCCAAAAGTATTTAATTCCTATTTATTCAAATCAGAAACCCACGATATACCCCCTTTTGGCTAAAAAATATATCTTTAGTTCTATTCCCACCCCTATGGTAATTAGATTAATTTAATTCAATTATCGTATAATAAAAAATATATGAAAAACATTTAAACATATATATGTTTAAAACCAAAAATAAGTCCAAAGTTTAATTAAAACCAAACTTTGAAAATATTCCATCCCGTTCATCTCCGACCATACAAAGAGATTAATTAATCCCCACGATTAATTAATAATCTAACCCGCCAATCAAACTCCGCCCGATGAGTTTAGCTGATAATTAATTACGTCGGGTCCACGCCATTAAAACTCTGCCATCTCCCTATCCTGTCAACCGTCCGATCAACCCATCAAAGATCAACGGCCCTCATCCATTTCGCTGGCCATCCGCGTATGAAAGATAACACACGATGGCCAAGCGGTTTTCAAATAGTGTCGTGCTACGTGTCAGTCGTTGTGTCGCATCGCTGCCCTTCCACCTAAAATCGCCTTCCCTCATAAGCGGTGCGATAAAAACCACTTACCACCTTTCTGTTCATGACATGACCATTGTACCATGCTGACATCATCCAATAAAATAATAAAAAATTTCGCCACCCATTGACTTTGCCGATAAAACAAAAAATTCACGTCTTTTTCATCATTTCGTATGCAGCAAACGAATACACCCTCCACGGAAAAATTTGAATTTCAAAAGCTGAAGTCCGCCAACCTTGGTCTCGTCGAAGAAAATTGCAGTCAAGCATTCAAGAAATCAGTCGCATTATCCAGTACCTGTTTGAAACCAGTGTCATCCTCAGAAAAACAGGTATTTACTGTAGAAAATCCCACTGAACTCTGTAATAAACCTGATTTTCGTACTCTTTCACTAAAGCAGGTTCAGAATTGATTGTTAGCTCATTTCTAAAAACCTGAGAAAGTAATTATATTCCCAAAACTTGCAATTGTACCTGTTTTCCCGTCAAAACCCGAATTTCCATTTTTGAATCCGCAAGAACCAAAAATGGAAGTTCCTGTGGCTTTAAACATAGCACCTCTAAACACTCCTCATAAAGAATTGGATTATTTACCTTTAGCCGATATGGACTTTCAAATTAAAGACCTGGGTATCAGTGAGAATCCCCTTCAAATATTTTGTCGCTGCAGAGACAATTATTTGAATGGTTCTAACATAATTGGACTCTGGGAGTCCAATGTGCCCATGTAATTTCTCCCAGCAGTCCATATTTTCCCTGAAATCATCCATCTTTGCCATGCCAACTATGATCCTAACCAAAGAGCAGTCTTATCCCCAAATCAAGATGTCCTCTTCCTAGTAACTGCTCAATCCATAAATGAGATGCTACATTTCCAGCCTAGTCAAGCCCTCACCCCTCTGCACATGGCTGAATTACTTGAGAAGTCTACACAATTGTCCCATGAAGAGTTAAACCGTCTTTGTCAGACTTTCATGCTGCCACAGCATCACCCTAAAGGACCTCCCCCTTATGGCCACACCTATTTTACTGATGAAGGCAGACTTATTTTAAACATGATATCTTCATTAATGGGTTTTAATACTAGTGAGTTTGTTGACAAATTGACCCTAGTGTTATTGTCTATTTTTACCCCTGGACAGCCTCCTGCTGTTAGATATGATTTTGCATCTTTTATTGCTAACAAAATCCATGATCAATTCATGAGATTTGGAAATGAGAGAGTATTCAAATATTCTTCCTTCATATATCATCTCATGATATACTATCAATCAAAAAGTTTTCCCTTCCATATTCAAAAACTTGATGCTAAAGGAAACCCTAGATCAGTTATCTTTTGGTCTGCTATCACCCATCATTCTCCTGATTCCCCTTACTCATACAATGATTTTATTGATCTGTTTGTACATCCAGCAACCACTTTGTTAACTGGAATTTCTCCTCCCAGAGTCAGTAATGAAATCAAGAGAATCCTACAACTCTCAAAACAATATAAGGTGGGAGATTGGTACTTATATCAGACTTATACTGAAATTAGGATTTATGGATGTGAATTGTGTCCATTTAAGTTGCCCAGATATGTTCCAATGAGACTTTTTGCACTTGAGTATTTCAGACAGATGAACAATTCAAATATAGTTCATTTCTGTAATGCCAAGAAGAAGGCACAACTCAGAATAAAGAGCCAATTAGGTCCCTTTGTTTGTAATTCTAGGGAAGCTGGGAAAGAGGCCGAAAGGATTTTAGAAGATTACCTCAAACTACAAAAGAGTTTATACTGGGCACCCTATGATCCATATAGCTTTATTTGTGACAGAAGAATGAAAAACAAATTATCTCCATACATTCATTTTAGGATGCCAGAAATTGAACAATATGCAAATACAGATGAATGGGTGGAAGGAACTTTGGTAGAGCAAGATAGTGAGAAGGTCAATATTGATAATGTAATGAAAGATCTTGAAAAGATACTTGACCTGGACTCTCTTGGGAAGGTACATAAAGTAGGACCTTCTTCAACGGGAACTTCACAACAACATTTGCAGGAGATCAATACAGTGGAAATAGAGTCAAAAGGAAAAGAAAAGGAACCGGACATACAAATAATTGAAAAATTCACAATGACAGAGCTACCAGAAACATCTAAAGAACAAGGTCAGGTTCAAATCACTCCAGTTCAGATCAATGAGGCAGAAATTGCCAATCTTCAAACTCCTCTTAATATGGAAAAAGGGAAAAAGAGAGAAGCTGAAACATCCACCCCTGGTGATAGATCTACAGAGCAGCATGATACTAAAAGGCAGAGATTGAATCCTCTTCTAGAAGTTGAATCATTTCAAGAAATCTCTGACAACCAAGAAACAGAAGACATTCAACAAACAGATGCAGGTAGTGGGGCATCCACTACTTTTCAAAGAAAGGAACTACAGAAACAAAAGGGCACAGATATATCTTCTTTGAAGCCTCCAGTAAAAGAGGCCTCGGACATCAAAAATACATTTATCAATATCAAGGCCAGGAATGATCCACTGAGAATTCAAGTATATAATCAATATTTGAAAATGGCTCCAAAGAATCAAGAAAGACTGATGTCAGCTTTTGACATCCAACAAGGCAAAATGATAATGAGCCATTTCAAACCCAAGGTGCAACAACCCCAAACAACTGCTGATTATATTAGGACAAACTTTGAAGTCCTAGCAAAGGATATCCATCCTTTAGATCAGATTGAGTTACATAAGCAGACTGGGGAAATGATCTATTCTATTTTGACTGATAAGGCAATGATAGCTCATAAGTTACAGGATTCTTTGGAGAACACTAATACACAATTGCAGCTTCAAAAATCTTCTTCTCAAGCCAAAGATAACAGGATAAAAACATTGGAGGAAGTAATAATTGGATTAGGTCACAATCCAAAGGATGTCAAAGGTATAGAAGCTCTAATTAAGTAAAAATATGAGGACATTGCAGCTTTGGGGAAGTAGTTGAAATTGCCTGCTTCAAGACATCCTCAAACTGAAGAAATAATAAAGAAGAATTCTAAAGAAGAAATGATGGAGTTGCTCTTAAAAATGAATAAGCAATTGACTGAAACAGAAAAAGAGCTGGAGCAAGCATTAAAAGAGAAACAAACTGCTCTTCCAACATCTGCAAAGGAGGCAATTACAGGTACACAGCCAACAGGTCAGCCAACAGAATCATCACAGGTAGATACTTCAAATTTGAGCACAGAAGTATTAGTAAAGCAAATGAATGATTTGAAACTACAAGTAACAGAACTTCAGCACACAAAGTTACAGCTTGTCAATTTGGAACAGAGATATGACCTTTCAAAAATGAGTGTTGCTGACAAATCAAGAGAAATCAAGAGATTGGAAAAATTGGTTAAAGCATTAGAAAAGGATCTCACATTGGAGAAGCCTTTGAGAGAAATAAAAGAAATTATTTGGGATAATATTATCCAGTAAATAAAAGACATATGGCCTTCAATTCAGATAATGTACGAGCAGAATGATTTGGTCAGTGCAGCTCTGGATGAAGTTGAAAACACACGAGCAGAATTAGGAAATATGCATCAGGAAGCCAATCGGCTTATATAGTTTTTAAACACCCAAACCAGATAGCAGCTTGAAGAAGTGGGTATTCAGGATAGAACTGCAACAATCTTAGAAATAAAACGAGTTTTTACCAAAAGAACTCTTATGCAAAATTTGGAGCGAAGGTGCTTTGACATGCAGACAGAAATAATTGCTTTCAGAGAAAGGTTTAATGTTTTATTGAATAAAGGGTTGCCTAGCCCTATAATTCTAGAAGATAAAATAATGGACCTGGAAACTTATGTTAGGAAATTGGACATACATGCCCACAATCTAGCCAATTCCTCAGCCAGTTCATCACAAGCAACATTACCTACAGGAAGGAATCTTCACAACAGATTAGAGAATTTGTTTTATCTGGAACATGAAGTAAGGCATTTGTTTCCTAACCAGCCTAATTTCTTCAGATATACCGAGGCTGATGAAACATTAAGGAAGCTTCAACAGACAAGAATAGCAGAAGAGAAATGGTGGGAAGATATGTTGGAACTTTTGTAAAATTTATCCTTATATGAAATTTTTCCTATTTACCACAGTATAAAGGATAAACAAAGGTTAAAGAGTATCAGTTTAGTTAAAAGTGTATCAATAAAAACAAAGAGTATCAGTGAAGCAAGACAGTTAGAACAAAATTACTGAAGAAGACAACAATGAGCCACAATATAGCACCTGCCTCCAGCACACTCTCAAAAGGAGGGAACAACACAACATCGGTTACTTCTTGTCTTATCCATGAGACCATCTGTCTCTATTTTTATTGTAACTTATCTATGAGTCATATTAGATTATATCTCGTTTTGTTGAGAGATATTTTGTATAATTTTTTGTATAAATAAGCCCTCAATTGGATTAGTGAGGGTGGATTCATATACTTTGTTGTAACATTGATTTTTTCGGAATAAAGTGTTTTTGGAGAAATTTTTCGTAGCTTGTTGGATGATGAATTGATGCTGAAGACTTTTTACAGGATTCATGTGTCGAAATACAGATCAATAAGTCATTTCTATCCTGTGTTTTAAGTTTTATATATGTTCACTATATCACTATGTTTCATTTCTGAATAATTAACAAAAAGGATTAAATCAGAAATTGCTTAAATGTACTCTGATTTCAATTGTTATTATTCTAAATGTTTTCCTCTAAACTGGTTATAAACAATGAATTCTTAATTGCTCTTGTTTCTCTGGTTTAAGCATTTGATTATTTAGTAAAGAATTCTTAATTGCTCTTTATTGGTAATCACTCATTTTCTTTCTCGTAGATATGTTGAAAGATTCTTAATTTCCTTTCATCCATTCTAAACTCATTCCATTCCTTTAAGTTCTATAATTGTTTCTTTGTTTTGACTATCTTGCCCTGTAAAGCCATCTTTCGTTGATAAACTTAATCTAGCAATTTTTTGACTCCATAACCCAATGGTTTGAAATTATTTAATCTTTCCCTCAGTTACCGAATTCCACCACTCAAACAAAATCAAAACCCTGAACTTTACAACTAGCCTAATATCTTATAAAAACAAAGCTGTATTTTATAGAGAGAGCCCTCTCTGGATACAGATTGGCTAGATTCTGTATTTAAAGGTTGGTTTGCGGTTACCTCGGACCCCTTTCCTCTTCCAAAAACTTCAAGGAAAATCTGAGTGATAACAGTAGGGTCTTTAGGTTTCCTTCGAGATATTTTGACACATAGATCCCTCACTATTTTAGGATAGGTAAGAACTTATTTAAGATCTTGTAACAACATAATTCACACATACACATTTTGCATCTCCTTGAGGAATTCAGATTCAGGTTGTGAGACCAGCCCAATTTTAGTTAATCGTTGAGGGTATGGGAGGTTCTGAATGCTAACAGATGAGTCAAATATTATAGATGTACCAACCTTACTCGGATTGGTTGTTGCAGGAACATCAGACCCTCCTGAGATGGTTGTTACACATGTAACAATGAGTGTTGTATCAGTTGTTAAATATGTAACAACTGCCTTAGAATCATCCATATCCTTCCTGGGTGATTCACTTTCTTCGCTAATAATGGGGGTATGTTCAGATATGAATACTTTCCTTGATTGAAGCCCAACCTCATTAAGTTTGATAGTAGTAATAAGATAAGTCTGGAGGGTAACCGAAGCATCCTTGCTCTAGGTTCCCTTATTATTTGGATTGGGGTTAGGTTGCAAAGGTAATTGGGGTCGGAAAAAAGGTGTATGATTTTGAATAGAAGGAAGTTTCAGCTACTACTATTGCATTGCTATTGGAGGGGGTACTGGACCTTGGCCATTGCCTCTCTAGTTCTAACCCTAAGGATTGGGTTTTGATGGAGGATATTGCATTGGTGGAGGAGATGGCCACTAGTTCCATGGTGAAGGAGATTGTGTTGAGGAAGGAATAGGATACTGCCATGGGTATTGCTGACTATTATAAATATTATTCCAAGGATCAAAAGAGGAAAAATATAAAGGCATACCTGTAGGTTGCGGATGCCATGGTCTCTTTGATTTGATGAAATAAGAATATTGAAAATTATCTCTTGATTCTTGAAGTAATGCCTTCAGTCTGGGAAACTTAGGACACTGATTCGTAGAGTTTTCCAACTCACATATGTTGCACAGGCTGACACTATTCAGTCCAGAATCTCTTTCCAAATGTTTCTTTTTGCATTGAGGACAAAATATTGCTAAGGTTGCTTGAGCTTTTACTTTTTCTTTCTTGACTTGTACCGTAGTGATCAAGGAAGAGAGAGTGCTAAGGAGGTTGGTTTTAAAATCCTAAAATAAGTTCCTGATCTCTGCTCTAGTTACTCCTGCTCTTGTGGACTTCTGTAACTGAAGTGAATAGTCCTGAACTGAAATTCTCCCCTTGACCGATCCTCCTGGGCTATGGAGGCAAAGCTTCATTATCTCATCAAACATTTCTTGCAATATGTATCATTTTCCTATTATGTTCAGATGCTCCATAAAATCATCTCTTAGTCCTGTTAAGAATATTGGCTTTAGAATTCCTGGATCTAAGTTACTGAACTTAGACCTCTGTAAATTGTAGTGAAATCAATCTAGATATTCTTCCAGGCTTTCCTCCTCCTTCTTTGCAATTCTAAAAATCTCGTCCTTCAAATCCCTGGTTTGGCAGTAGTCCTGATACTTAGAGAGGAAGGCCTCTCTCATGTCATTCCAATTTCAAATTGTGCGAACACCCAACCTCATGAACCATCTTAATGTTGCTCCTTTCAGAGCAGCAGGGAATAATTTAAACTTTTGGGCATTTGAAATGTAGTCATAACCTCTACACAACACATCGAATTCGAACAGAAAGGTATCAGGATCTTAAACAACCATCCCCTCAAAGGATGGTAGGGATGATAAAGGGATATTATCCATAGGAGCCTCATCCTGTGTTACTACTATTGGGAATTGAAAATTAATAGAGCTATTTATCTTGACATTCTCGACCCCCATGATTGATTTTTCCTGATGGGATGTACTAACCTCTGAGTGTACTGGAGATTGAAAAATAGAAGGATCGAGCTGCTCAAGGATCAACTGTCTAACAACACAACCAACATCCAATTGATTATCAACTAAATGTTGTTCCTTGGGTCCCTGTTGCTCCCCACTAGTCTCTCCGTGTCCTTCAGTTCTTAGATCCTGATCAATAATTTTTCACTACTGTTTTGAATCTGGAGTTTTGATATCAGAAGTGGATATGATGCTCGAATAATGGTGAGGTCCAGACATGGAAGACATCGATGGTCCAGGCCTTGATATGGTAGCTTCTTTCTGTGGTCCTGTCTTCCTATTATCTCTGTATGACGTGGACTATTCCTTTTCTGCCCTTGAAATCAGATCTCCAAAGAATGTTTTCCTTCCCAAATCTGCACTCTTCTTTTTCTTCTTACGACCAGTCTTTCTTGTAGTCAATAGAGTGGGGGTGTTTGTAGATGTTTATGTTGTCCTACCGACACACATGGACACTATGTGTATCAATTCATCCTACAAGTTCTTTAGCTTCTACAGTAGTGATCCCTCCCAAGTTAGTTAGAGCGATGTGCAGGTTCTTACTTCTCATATTACCGCCCAACATCTATATAGCTAAAGGCACCTTAAAAGAACACCCAAAATTCAACTCCTATGTGTCCTAGTAAGACATTGGTGGGCCCGCTAAAGTTTGTTAGAGTGATGTGCAGGTTCTTACCTCTCGTCCTACCACCTAGCTATTGTGTCACCTGAGACACTCTAAGAAAGAGAAAAAAAAAAGAAAATGCTCAGAAATTCTACTCCTAAGTGTCCCAGCAACACATTGGTGAGCCCGCTCAAGTTTGTTTGATCATTGTGCAGGTTATTACCTCTCGTCTTACTTCCCGACAATTGTGTCGCTGGAGACACTCTATGAAAACACATGAAAATTGCACTTCTAAGAAACAACATTGATTGATTGAATCATCACTGCCATCCCTGGAAATGATGCCAAAATGTTTCACTATATAAATAACTGTTAAATTACTAAACAACACATATTAATTATCAATCCAAGGACGTCTGTTTATTCCAATGATAGTTGCATTGTTTGTGCCAACACACCAACCAGAAGAAATTTCAAAGAAAATAAATCGTTGCTGAAGTAAATGCTGGAAATAAGTCACTCACGCAGAATTAAAAGGGTCTACAATATTGGAGTCACACTGCAGTTAATCTTTTCTAGCACACCACACAATAAGTAACCAGGTGATGTCTCTAATATCATATGCGTAACATAATACAAAGTAGTAATATTGAAGTGGATATATTCACAGCTGAACAGTAGCAACAACATTCTATTGATACATAAACTAAAATACAATTACATACACACAACTAATTTAATCACTACAATACCTGCTAATAAGTAGGGCGCTTCCTCCCTAGCATGGCGCAGGTATAGGGAGAAATTAATGGAAACTAAATTGAATAATGCATGTAACAAAAATAATAGGATAATTTGTATTAATATAAACACAATTACAGAGCCAAAATAATGTTTTTCTCTGCTAAAATTTTGACTTCTAGGGCTAAGAACTATATAGTGTATACATCAAAAAATCAAGGGATGGATCAGTCATGAGAATATTATTATTCTCATTCTAATAGAAATAGAAAACATATAGTTATAACCACTTCCTAATAAAGTACTAACTATAAAATAAAATATTACAATCAAAACCACCCTTAGGCTTTTATCCTAGAAATACAATGTTAAACAACTTCTACAGCTATTGTGATATAATCATAGCTACAGTGTAATAGGCAGAGGATAGATCAACAACAAGTTTGACTGAGATCAGTCAATGGTACAACTGGATCAACAGTTCGCCAGCAAGTCTGTAAAGGCAGGGTGTAACAATAGTTTGTCGACGGGTCTGTAACAGCAAGGTGTAACAGCATCGATTTCCTGTAACAACACCCTTTTAACTACTCCTATGAACTTCGTGATCGAGATATTTGGTGCTATAAATCAGATATGAAAAGACAACACAAATACCATCGATCTTATCCAAACATTCACCATCAATTAGTCATAAAATGGTATGATATATCATAATAACTGTTTAATTGGAAGAGTAATAAAAAAAGGTGAAACAACACAAGTTACAGTAGAAAGGTAGGAGAAAGAGGCAAAGATGCTCCCATTGTTTATAGTTAAGAGGAAAAATAGGGAAATCAATGGTAGGAAATGTGTAAAAAACTGGCACCCAACAATTATAACCTTTTAAATTATTGAAAAAAATATAATCTAAGAGAATTCCAGAAAGGAAATTCGAAAACTCTCAACTTAGTTTCAGGATATGTATAGCATTCTGTAACAGACGAGAGTGCATTCCAGATAAAATTTAACTACAATTGTTAAAACAAAGAAACCATATCTCACTATAATGGGTGCATGAGACCTCAAAAACTTAGATGTAGAAAGAAATATCTAAATTATGCATTTGGGAATATGAAACCATGTTTTCTTAGAGAGTATGGCATAACACAATGATATGAATTGTTTAATGACTATGAGATATGTGGGAAACCTAAAAAGGTCTCATAGAAGTCACGCTAAGAAGAATACAACCATAACATACACAAAAATGCACAAGGGATAGAGGGTAGAGATACTATAGGTAAGTACTTGGAGAAAATGATACTAACGAATTGTGAAACCCAGCTGAGCCGAGACAAGAAATGTAAAGCCATTTCATTTCTCTGGTTAGCTGTAATGGCAGAAATATTTGATATTAGGATTGTTTTTAAGATTGAAACCAAAAATGAAATAATTTACAGAAAGAAACGAAACAACTTTCATAAGGAAAATCGTAAAAATTAGAGGGAAAATAATTGGGTGAATAAATTCCATGATAGTTCATCAGTTTAACTGACTCACTAGTCAAAACTTTGTGGGGAGAAAGGACATTGAGCCAATACTATCTGGCAACAACGCTGTGCATTCTTATCGGATCTCAAACCCTAATTGTGGTTCGATCCAAACCCTCCACGTGTAACATATCCAGTGGTCGGAGAAATTCCCACATATTGAAAAGTTAAATTAAGAGATGTGTAAACCAATACCTTTAATTAAATGTCAAGAATCCCGATGAATATCGCATATAGTAGTGGCTGAAATCGTATCTGGAGAATTCAAACATACCTATCCACAGTAAATGCAATAGGGATGGCAAGTTTAATTAGGAGTGATATGGAGTATCTAATAAATGAGTTAGCATATGTGGTAAGACAAGTTAGGTTAAATATCGAATTTCACTAGCCATACGAATGAGGTCTCATGTAAATCTAGTTTCAACAATAATCGAAATTAATCCATGGACCTTATACATTGAGAAATGACTTAAGAAAAAAGTTCAAATAAATACATATCAACGTGATGATGACTCTTCGTAAGGGTTGTAGAAATGTTGTAAAGTTTTAGAGTGTTAATGTTGTATAGAACGAAGTCGGACCAAGGTGAATTCTATTATGGGAATATATATATAGGTCCGAACTTATATGCAAATAATAACTTTTAAAAGTAAATTTAAACAATATTGATAATTATTACTCATAACCAAGGTGGGTTTGTTTATAATTAAATATATATGGGTCAGAACAGATATATAGGTGATAGCTTTTAATGTAAAGCTAAATTAATGAATATAGGATTGAGGGGGAGATAGGTTTAGAAAATGTCTAAGTCATTAGCATGGAATGAGAAATTGTTATTAATAGTTAAGAGGAGAGAAGTTAACTATTGCTATACAAATTTCCATGTAAAATAAATTAGGGATGAATTCCTAATCTTAGCGTTTCACTGAGATTTTATAATTGGAGTATCAGTTCAAACTAATATATGAATAAGTTTGAAAGGGGTAACTGTACAGTAAGGTAAATTGTTGATGGTGGATGTACGTCAAAATATGATAAACAATAATTTCTCTGTAGGATGAAATTAGTGTTAACACTATAAATAGAAAAAAAAATTATTGTTACATAAATGATATTTATTCTCCTGGCGATGATAAATGGATGTCCTGTGATATATATATGGGCTTCCAAAAACAATACCACATATATAAAGTGGAACTAAATAAAGTTCAACCTCATCAATAAATTTTGTGATGATGGAAAATATAAGTATACATTTTCTTGTCAGTTGTGATTTTGCATTCTCACATATCCAACCTTGAGGATAACATTTAGGATGAGGAATGGTTTCTAGATTCAATGTCTTGACAGTCTATTCTAAGATAAGGTTTTCATGTGATCCACTATGAAACAATGTATCTATCTTGGTATTTTCTGGAATAACTATAATTTGAAAAATATCTATTCATGTTTCTTCACATTGAGTTTCATTTAGACTATTTGAAGAAATATTACTTGAAGTGTCTATACCTTTCAATCCCTTGGCAATGATATTTTTTTTCATCCCCGGAATTAGAGCCTAAATCTTGTTGTATAGTAGCATCAACCTTTTATTTCTCCTTTTTTTTTAAATCTTTGGGTTTCATCTGAGGATGAATTTTCCATCAATGATCTTCATCATGGCACTCTTTAGAACAATTTTTGCATGTGATTTTTTATTTCTCCATCTTGATGGCAACATTATTCTTCCCTTTTCCTCTAAACTTACCTTTTACTTTGAACTAACCCTTTCCTTTGTCTCTAGACTCAAAGGAATTCTCCCTTGTTTCATTAGAAACATTTTTCCCTCTTTCTTATAGATGTTTTTCATGTACACAAACTTCATCTAAATTTGTAGGATTAAACATGATAATAGTGTGTCTCATGTAGCTCTGTAAACCTCCAATGTATTTGAGTAAAGTGTCTTGAGAGGATAAATATACACCCAGAATAGATTCTCTCCTTTTAAACTCTTGGGTATCACATTTCACACTTTGACCATTTAAATGCTTAAATTTTTGCAAATCAATGATAGATTTATGCATGTATGCTAAAGGATAAAATTGTCTTCTTAATGCAACAAAAAAATTATTCCAAGAGGATAAAACCTTACAATGTTTCTTCATGTCCTCTTGAGTTTTGGATTCCCAACAAAGAAGTGATGCAATTTCCAGCCTTAATGAAGCAAGATGAATCTAAAAAAATATTAGTATCATTATCTTTGATCCTTTATATCCTACAATACACTTCAATTTGATGAACCCAATTATTTGATTTCTTAGTATTTACCTCTCCATTCTACATAGGTAATTCAAACTTTATGCCAGTTTCAAAAATGGATTTTTAACATGTCCGTTTGGAGAATGTGGAGGTGTTTGTGAACAGGTTGATGTAGATGATGATGATGGTGAATATGAGGGTGAAGATGGAGGTGAATATGAAGGCAGAATTAGAGGTGGTTTGTCACCATTACCTCCATTCACTTTTGGAGGATTCGAGCTCTCACCTTGCAACCTTGAATTCCTCTCATCGTAGAGAAATTTCACCATCTCATTCATGTCAAAGAATTATTTACTAAAATTTTTCTCATCCTTAGTCATATTTTCAAGATCTCCTTGATGTTCCATGACTGGTGAGGCTTTTCATGAAACTTAAGGTGAAATTGGTGGTGGAGATTCTGGCAAATTTTCTCTCCTTGAACTAGCTTGAGGAGTTTCTCCAACAAGTTTTCCTTATCCTCTTTTGAGCTTCAACCTTTTAAGCATAAGAAAAAATTGCAACAAAATTAAACCCTCTAAATAACCAAAGAACCAAAAATCTCTAATAGAAACTTGATCTGAATATGTAAACTTGAAGGCTTATGGTAAAATTTGCAAGTCAACTTTTAGGTTTTTTATGAAATTTAACAAGTTACAATAGATCATTGAAAAAGTGATTGAAATTACTTATACATCACATAATGGAGACAACAATACCATAAAAAAAAAACACAAGACAAAAAATTATGAAGGAGGTCACCCCTCCTAGGATACATCTCCTTGTCCATCTTCCAACATTGGGCCTCTTTAATTATGCTAAAAAATATGTGTTTACATGGCTTTTCAATTCTTGAAATAAAAAAATAATGCCTCCAATGGTTCCAGAATAGTCAAAATCCCCTACCTAGGCTCTTTTTGAACTCAAAAGGGTCGATAATTGACTGATTTATGCTCCAAAGATTTTTTGCTACTATCTGTCATCCAAATCGCATGCACCTACTATACATCCTACACATTCTTACTTTTTCGTCAACGTGGGGTGTTAATTTTTACTCGTGCCATCGAGATTCATGCTGATTCGGTTGAAAATTTTTGAACCATTAAATTTACTATGACACCCATGAACTAATAAAAATGGGCCATGTGGCACTCTGTTGGCCATTGGATTTAGACTATTTGAAACTGTCATGTCATTTTGTTGATCGCCCCTAAACCATGCTTAGGCTGGTGGCTTGGTTAACATGCCCACAAGAGGTTAAGTATTATATCTATGTTCCGAAGGCTAACCGTACCACACCCCAGAATTAAGCCGTGGTAATAAAAATGGTTTCTGTTGAGGTTTCAATATCCACCAAAAATTTATGATATAAATGATATAGTTTGGAAACATAATGTGGTTTCATTATAATATATGGTTTGGCCATAAAATAAATGGTTTGGTTGGATTTTACCACCATTGAACTATGATTGCAAAATTACATAACATGTGGTGTTGGGGCCAGGGTTAACCCCACCCTATCTTCTCTAGATGCGGTATTGTGGCCATGGGGTGGACTAGGGGCTAGGGGTTAGCCCCAACCTCGACCCCCAATACTCCAACCCATAAAAAAAAAACAGGTAATGTACACTGTGCTTTATAAGCACTATTGGTGGTGCAATGGTGGAGCACTGCACTGCCAACCCTAGGGTCCTCCATTTGAATCCCATGGATCATTGATTTATCCCATACACAAAGAGTTAATACAAATAAGAGGAGGCCACGTGGCTATGTGCTATTCGCCCACATGGCCCTCCATCATTGTACCACATCAGAGACTACTCTACGAATAAAATTGCACCATTCATAAGAAATAAGAACAAGACACTTCTAAACCAATCACCGGCCCATAAAAACAAAATCATGTCGAGTCAAGTTCCTAGTAAGTGTACAGACTACTGACTCGGCTACTTGCAACCCAAAATTTTAAAATATTGGTTATTTGAAAAATTGGGAAGAGCATGATATCGAGAGAATATGATAACATTTTTGAGTGAAAGGAGTTGTTTTGGATTTAGGCTCACGAGATATTCGCTTTGGCACAAATTTCGAGTTGTTTTTTGCATTTAAAATTTTGAGCATTTTATTGATCCACTGTGTCAAGAATGGTGGGTGTGATCCACTAATCGAGGATTTGGAAACATAAAAACAAAAAATGGTGGATATGATGAGGTAGATGTTGGGTGTGAAATTGTAGAATATGTAGGGAGGACCTCAAGGTGGTTGGGGATGAAACAATGAAGAAGAAGGAGATTTTGGAATATGAGAAGGGATCCATATACATCCATGCACAACCCAAACATATGGTCAAAATCCCAGGCCTACTATGTCACTTCACGGAGGAACCATAATGAGAGAGAGGATTTGATGCATTAATGGAGTTAATTAAATCATTCATTGAAGTGATTTATTAGTATGGGGCCTTGGACCCTAGGATTAGAAGGACACTCTCCTTCGCACATTACTACTATCTAAATGAGAAATATAGGGGATTCAGGCCCTCATTCCGAGGAGGAAAACATAATAATAATTTAGATAATGAGAATCCAGCTAGGAAGGTGAAATTTCTAGGGTTTGATGGGTCAAACAAGAGATCTATGAGATAATGAGTTTAGAAACTATACACTTACCTTAGCCTGAATCCCATGTGAGAGGGAGATGCCATTAGATTTTATAAATTTAATTTAGATGATAATGTGCATGAGTGGTGTTATATCATATTGGTTACACTTGGGAATGCATCCATCACATCTGATAATGAGTTCACTCAGAGGCTAGTGGAGATATTTGATTGGAAGGATCCAGAGTTCCACTTTAGGGAGCTTCCAAAACTTATGCAGGCATGGGGTGCAAAGGCTTACATAACAGAATTTCGGAGGCTTGAGGTGATTGATTCATATATTTACAAGGATATATTGAACATGTTGTTTATTGTGGCTTTTGCTAAGCCTCTGTGAGTTTGGGTGTGATATTATATGCCAGTATCACTCCAGGATACCATTAGTTTAGCACTAGACATGCTAGGTGTTGTTCCGAAGATGAGTGTTTTAGCATGTACTAAACCATATTTCTTCATAAGCGAAAATACATCAAAATTTCCTAGAAGGAGTGGAAAGGGAAGGGACATCTAGATGATGAGACTAGGACGAACCTCTGTGGAGGAAATTATGCTTTACTTGTTATGAGCCATGGGCACCAGTGCATTAGTGTACCATGGGCAAGGCCCACTAGATAGAGGTATTTTAAAATAGTGAGCGAGATGAGAAGGATGCATACAATGAGGTATATGAAGGTGAGGGTGGACCTGAGAGCTCGAGAAGAGGTGGCCCACCACCCCCACCTATTCGAGGAGCTTTCCTTCCCACTAATGGAGTTATTGATTTTCTTCAGGGAGTTCCAAAGTATTTGAAACTAAGTATGAAAGGCACAATGCAATGAAAATATGTATCTATGTTGGTGGATAGTGGTGAAACCATAATTTTATTGATGGATGGTTTGTGCAGAGTAAAGGAATTCAAACATAGGTGTTAGAGGGATTTTGAATACCAATTCTAGGAGGTAGGACTATGCATTGTACCTGGTATGTTCTTAGCATGAATATGACCATAAGGAACTTTATAGTGAAAAACCATTTCCTCGCGGTGGATGTTATGGATACCAATGTGGTGATGGGAGTTCAGTAGTTGTATTATCTTGGACGTGTCACTATTGGAGGAAATTAGAGATGGATTTCATAGGGCTAGATGGAAAGCTAGTAGTTTTTAAGGGTATGCATCCATACTCACCCCTGATAGTATCTACATATAAGATGGGGCTGATTTGAGGCATAGTGATATGGAGTGGGATATAGATTTGAGGATCTTAGAGACCTGGGGGATAAACCAGTAGAAACATCCAAACATATTGGCTCTCTTGTAGAGTCATCAGGCAGTATTTAAAGAGATTCCACAAGGAAAGGCAGCCTACAAAGGGTTCGAGAATACCATTGAGCTAGAAGAGGGGGTGCACGCAGTCATTACCACTCCCTACATACATCCTAAGGCATATGAGGATGATATTGAAAGGGATATATAGGATTTTTTGATATTGGGGCATATTAGTTATAGCTTGAGTCCTTTCACTTTTCTATAGTTTTGGTGAAGATGAAGGATGGGACCCTTTTCATGTGCGTAGACTAAAAGGCCCCGAACAAGAAGATTCTGAATAAGAGGTATCTTAATTCACTCTTTGATGAGTTGATGGATGATATTATAAAAGAGAATTACTTCTCCAAGATAGAGTTGTGCTTAGGGTACCACCAAATCCAGGAGAGAGAGGAGGACATCTCCATTTCATTGTTGTTATCGGCCCTTTGAGTTCTTGGTCATCTTATTTGCGATGACCAACACACTAGCCACATTTCAGTACTTCATGAACCATGTGTTCTCCAAGAAGTTTCAATGATGTGTATTGGTATTCTTTGATGATATCTTGATATATAGGAGGAATTGGGAGGAGCTCCTCCAACAATTGGAGGAGGTCATGCGCATACTAGAGGAGTAGTAGTTATATGAAAAAATGTTTGTGTCAGTTAGGATTGATGGAGACATTATATATTTAGTACATGATTGGAGAGGATGGATTACAGGTGCATCAAGAGAATATTTCGACCATCTTATATTGGCCTATACCTTGTAATGTGATATATTTGAGGGGGTTGATGGAAATATGTACATTTTACAAGAGGTTCATGAAGGGGTTTTCCTAGTTAGCAACACCCCTTATGGATTTAACAAAGAAATGGGATTTCGAGTGGAATGATGTGGCATAGGAGGATTTTTATCACCACAAGAGGGTAATGATTAGTTTTCCTGTTTTTTCCCTCATATTTTTTATGCCCACTTGTTGTGTAGTGTGATGAAACAATGGAGGACATTGGAGTATTGTCCTCACAGGTAGGTAACCCCATAGTATTTGAGAACCAAAAAATTTAGCGACATGAGATATTGTATCCCATTTATGATAAATATATTCTAGTAGCCATGCATGCGCTAGATAAGTTTCAGGAATACCTAGTGGGGAACAGGTACAAGGTTAAGACTGTTGACAATAGTCTTTGATTTTTCATGGACGAGCATAACCTGCAGGAGGGACAACATAAATAGGTTAGTAAGATCCAAAAATATGATTTTGATATTATTTCAAGGGTAAGCAGAACATAGAAGTTGATGAATTATCACAGAGACTCGTGACACTATCTTTGATGGCTATCACATAATATTTGAAGTCACAAATTTTGGTGGATTACTCCAAGGATCGACATGCATGTGAGATGTTGGATGGTACTCATAAGGATGTCAGGTATTGGGTAATGGATTATGTAATATATTACAAAGATAGGATTTATTTGGTGCCAGGATCAATATTCAGGGAGAATATCGTACACGTGGCTCATGAATCACCTTTGATAAGGAATTAGATATTATAAAAGACCTATAGGGTCGTTAGGGATAGTTTCATTTAGCAAGGTATTAAGGACGATGTTTTTAGGAATATCAAGGAGCATGATGTATGCCAAAGGAACAAGGTAGAGAACACACATCTTGTTGGGTTACTACAATTTCTTCATATTCATCACAAGAAGTGGGCAAGTATATCGATGGAATTTATTATATGATTTCTAACAATACAGGGGAGATATTTCATCTCTATGGTTATTGACAGGATGACAAATTTTGCACACTTTTTCACCATTCCAGCTCAATATTCAACATCACATGTGGTTGAGTTGATTTTTTGAGAGGTGTTTAGGATATATGGGATTCCTAAGACAATTGTTAGTGGGAGAGATGTGAAATATATGGGAGGGTTTTAGAACAATTTAATTTTCCTTATGGGCATGGAGATATCGTAGCACTAGCTACCACACTAAAAAATATGGGAATACAGATATAGTGAATAAGTAACTTGATGGATATCTGCAAAAATATGTCATTGTATAACAGAGAGCATGGGTGAAGTGGCTACACCTTAGGGAGTATTGATACAACATCGTATATCATATGTCTAGATGAATGACACCCTTTCATGCTTTATATGGTTATGATGCATTGAATTTTTTTGATATCATTTTGGATATAGAAGAGCTCGAGAGGAAAAATATTGGATACATGAGAGTCAATATATCCTTATAGCATTCAAGGACAACCTGCATATGGTGCAAAACAAACAAATTTTTTATGTAGAAAAGGTAGAGTAGAGGGAAATTTTTAGGTTGAATATTTGGTTTTCCTAATACCACAGTAATACAAGAAATCCACCCCTAAAGTGTAAGTGTGCTAAGAATATTCAACCTCATTTGCTAGGGCTATACGGGGTGATCCGAAGATTGGGGGAGGTAGCTTATGAGTAGGTGCTTCAACCACGAAGCAGGGTGGATAATGTATTCAATGTCTCTTTCTTGAAAAATGGCTTGGGAAAATGAGTGAACAGTGCCACTGAGTTACCACCATTAGATGATGAGGGGAATATAATTTTGACACAAGAGTTCATATTATTGGAGAGGGAAAGCAATACGAGGAGTAGGATGATTAGATAATTCCTTATTAAGTGGAGGGATTTTCCTGAAGAAGATGCCACTTGGGAAGGAGACCAAGTTTTGCAGCATCCACCAGTATAATTGCTTGAGGAAACACAACATTTGGGAGGGGAGGACTACCATATCCCCAATTAAAATTTTGACATGGAAATTACCAATTTTACAATTTTGGCAATTAATATATATATATATATATATATTTAGCTAAATAAAATTAGGATTAATAATTTTTGGAAATATTTAATAAATTTTGTAGAAAATGAAATGTCTAGGATAAAGGAAAGGAAGAAAAAATAAAGTTAAGTTGTGGAATTACCAAGCACGTAAATCGAACCATGGGAAGGATCAAACCATTTATTGGGAAAAATGGAACCATGGTATGAGGAATTGAAATAAAAACTAAAAGGAAGGTTGGTTGCTCATTTTGATCATTCTGGTTTTGGAATTTCATTTTTATATTGGAGTTTTTCTTATGTTGTTGAGCTAAGTCAACCAGTGCTGCTTAGCATAGGGATTTCCTAGAGGAGTATCACAAATCTCTTTAGATGAACTTAGAGTGTCATCATAGGAGAGAAAACTTGGAGTTGATTGCATATTTATTTTCCTATATTTTGTGATCCATTTCATCTCTACAATAGGTAGGATGTATTTTTCAGTGGGATGTAGTAACAAAAGTTGAGCTCCTTGGAGGAAGAGATTGTTAGGCTAGACCCTTAAATCGAGAGAGGGATATATCTGCAACCTAATCATTGAGCGCAAAAATCATTTTATCTTCAAACAAAGGCTACATATTTAGTAGGTTTTTTGGATTTTCAGTAGTGATGGGATGAAACAAGTAATACGTTGGGAAATTGATCCAGATTTATGAAAGAACACAACAGAATAAACATATAATCATAAATACAAATATGCAATGGAAATAACACTTCATTTCATTAATATTAAAGTACTGAAATTTTCTTACAGACAAAATGGAAATAAACTAGCTAGGGCGTTGATAGCCATCTCTGAGAAGAGATGTGGCGACTACTGGGCTCTGAACTAAGTTACAATGAGGCTTGAGGGCCTATTTATTATTTAGAAACAATGGAAAACCCTAAACATCCAAAACCCTAACCCTAGGAGATGAAGCGCCAAAACTATGGGCCCTGTTTGGGTAAATTGGTGTTTCAACTTCCCGGGGACGTAACTTTGTCTGATCCTTTTTTGATGTGAAACATAATCTCTAATTATTTGGTACTTTCGGTTCTTTCTGAGTTTTTCAAAAATGTCGTTTAGGGCTCAAACGGCTCCCGGTCTCGGACCGAAAAGCGCTACCGTGGTGTGCTGGGCGAAAAACCGAAAGAGAAAACGGTGGGGCCCCAAGTGGAATAGGCAGGTGACCACCAATATCCACCTGGATCATTCCTCCCCTCTTAGGAAGAAATGGTTCCCATTGCATTAAGTTCCTCCATGAGATGAGGAAATTTTAGCTGAACTTGGTCCCTAGTGAACCACTTTCCTTGGTGTAGGATTTGGCCAGCTTTGACAACCTGATACAGTTGGATCTTCTATTGGCAAGTGTTCTTGATTTGCATGTCCATGATACAATTTGTGGCAGCCTGTTCCATGCAGTCTGGGTTTAACTCTATCGGTGTGAGTTGTTCTGCAATGTCAGAGGTGTCCATTAGAGGTGGGAAGTAAGGACGAAGGTAGTCCACATTGAATACTCAGTGTAGACCAAGGAATTGTGGAATACTGAGCTTGAAATAATTGTTCCCTACAACCTTGGTGATGGTGTATGACTCGTATCGGAGCGAATGAAGCTTGCGGTGGGGTCCAGTGAGGTGCTCCTTCTGCAAAAATAGCCATACTTTGTCGCCCACCTGGAAGTTGTGTGGCACCCGATGTTGATCATGGCGTTGCTTGTACTTAGCATTGGCTCTATCCAATATGTCATGAACCTGTTGGTGAATGTGTTGAATGCGCTCGATGAAGCTATTTTCTTTGTCAACTTTAGACTGGACATGAGCCAAATCAGCCTGAGTAGCCACAAATGGCATGGCTACGTCAATGGGACATAGTGGCTGGAATCCCAAGCCCACCTGAAAGGGGCTACGACCGATTGAACTGTGGAGAGCCCAATTATAAATATGTTGTACATAAGGGAGGATCTCATCCCATGTGCATGGATGCTTTGAATTGTACATGTGTAGAATGTGTACAGTAATTCTGTTGACGACCTCTGTCTGGCCATCTATTTGGGGATGGAAAGCTGTGGACTTGGTGAGCTTGGTGTCCATCATTGACCAAAGGTTGGACCAAAATGTGCTGAGGAACCTGCTATCTCGATCTGATATGATAGACATTTGGATCCCAAAGTACACCCACACTCTTTCAAAGAAGAGTTTAGCAGTGACTTCTGCTGTGATATTCTTCTTGCAGGCCGCCATAATGGCCATCTTCGAGAATCTGTTGACAACCATGAAAACAAAATCATTTCCATGCTTAGTAGAAGGAAGGACTGACATGCAATCCATGGATATGGATCCCAAGGTCGACTAGGGGTAGGTAGCGGAGTATATAGGCCTTGCTTCTTGATGGTCGGTTTGGCAATGGAATAAGCAGTGCAGGATTTGATGTGCTTCCCGACATCCTTTTGAAGGATCAACCAACAGAATTACTTCTGCAGTACTGCTATTGTTTTCTCGACCACTAAATTCCCAGCGACTCCACTGTAGTGTGCTTCCCATATCAGCTTGGCATGCTCGCTTTAAAGAGCACAAAGGTGTCCCAGGTGACATAAAAGTGCATCTTGGAGGTGAAAATTTGGAAGTTGTGTACCCCATAATAGTGCCTTGTAAGTGTGGCCGAAGTCTGGGCTGCTCTTGTAGAGAAGCGGCCAATCAAAAGTCTCATGCCCATAAGAGTTGAGAAAGGTGGTGAGCGCCATGATTGGTGGTCGGCTGAGGCAGTCTGCAACATTATTGGTTCTACCCTTCTTTTACTTGATGTTAAAATGAAACTGTTGCATATATGTGGATCACTTCTGATGGCGATCATTCTGCAACTTCCCTTTTGTCTATATGAACTACAGGGGCTGGTGGTCTGTGCGAATGATTGTTTCCTTCCCAAAAATGTAATGCTTCCATTGTTGAAAATCTTGCACAATGGAATACATTTCTTTGTCATAAGTGGGATACTTGCGAATTGTGTCAGAAAATGTTTCACTGTGATATGCCATTGGATGTCCCTATTGAGTAAGAACTTCCCCAATAGCATAGTCAGAGGCATCTATCTTGATCTCAAATGGCTGTTACAAGTCTGGTAATGTGAGCACTGGGGCAGAACAGAGGCGATTTTTCAATTCTGTGAATGCCTTCTGTTGAGGTTTTGACCAAAATAATTTTGCTCTCACTCCTCCCTTGGTGACTTGACTCAAGGTCCAAGTGATATGAGAGAATCCCAACACAAACCTATGGTAGAAATTAGGAAGACCCAGAAAGCTGTGAAGCTCTGTTATAGTGGTTGGGGCTAGCCAATCCCGAATGACTTGGATCTTGGTTGGATCCACATGCACCCCCCTTTCATCAATAATGTATCCCATATATTGAACCTGGGTCATGCCAAAAGTGCACTTCTCCAAATTGGCACATAGCTTCTATTGTCACAGTGTTTGGAGAACTTATTGGATGAGGTGGAGGTGCTCTTCCCAAGTCTGGCTGAAGATCAGAATGTCATCCAAGTACACCACTACAAATGAGTTGGTGAATGGCCGCAAGATGTCATCCATCAACCTCATGAAGGTTGCGGGATCATTCGTCAGCCCGAAAGGCATGAACAGCCCTTCGAAAAGGCCTTCCTTGGCTTTGAAGGTAGTCTTCCACACATCGGAGGGTTCAACTGGTACTTGGCGATACCCAGAGTTCAAGTCGATCTTGTTGAAATATTTTTCACCTTTGAGTTGGTCCAGAAGGTCATCAATCCATGGGATTGAGTACCTATTCTAGACAGTGATTTTGTTCAGCACCCGATAGTAAATATAGAGTCTCCACGTCCCATCATTCTTCTGTACCAACATGATCAGGATCCCAAAGGGCAATGAAATTGGTCGGATGTGACCTTTCTATGATGAATAATGGCAGAAGGTGGTACCTCTAGTATCCTATACAAATTATTTCCCAAAGTAACAATAACAACGTGAGGCTGAGACTCATACATAGCATGACACTTCCACAAGTATGGTTGTCCTAATCATACATTGAAAACATCAATAGGAGCAACATCACATAATACCTTATCCATGAAAGGCTTGATGCTATAAGGAAGGCAGCACTGCTAGCTGACGCGGAGATCTCGTCCTTGGTGAAGCCACTCGATGGTGTATGGATATGGGTGAGCTATGGCTGACAAGACCAACTACACGGTGTCTTCTGAAATGAGGTTCTTTTGGCTCCCATTATCAATAATGAACTTTAACGGTGAGCCTTTTACCCACATCTGGGAGTGGAAGAGATGTTCCTCCCCCTCTAGATCTTCTGGTTCCTCCTTCTGGATCTTCGTAGTGGAAACAGTGGCATTGGGCTCTGCATCAATAATCTGTTTCTCTTTTTCACTCCCCTTGTTAGGTTCTGACTCAGATTTGGAGCATGCATCTGACTCAGAAGACCTCATCTCGGCCACCAGCAACTGCTTGGCCCGACACTCACTTGTGTTGTGAGTGGAGCTCTTATGGAACTCACACCACTTTCATGTGTCCTTCTTTGGCTTTATCGTGTTATTATTTTCTTGTGGCTTCGATAGGATGTCTTGAGTTGCCATGCCTTAGCTCTATCCTTTGTTCTGCGGTCTGGGAGCACCTTTCCCTTGCTTTTGATTCACAGATCCAAAGTATTGCTTCTTTTGTTTTAATTTTTTCTCAATCTTGGCAGCATACCGGTATGTCATACCAAGCAAGAAGATGTCGAGGAACTCCATTTCCTCCTGAATGTATTTGTGTAGACAACTGCAATACTTTAGCACCAGATGTTTCTCTGAATCTTTGATACCCAACTTTGTGTGTAGGGTATGGAACAGATTCGTCAGATCATGCACATCTTGATCCCTTCGTTGTCGCAACATGGTCCATTGTATGTACTTGTCCTCATAGCTCCCCGCGGGATAGTAATATTCCTTGATGGAATCTCAGAAAGAATTACAAGTGGGTATGACTAAGAAAAAAGAGGGTTCTGTCTCATCCTTTTTCTCACAGTGGGTTTCCCACCAGTCCTTGACATGGGGGGCAGCTTTGAGGAGTTCAAAAGTAATCTTCTCCTGGTTAGAAAAGTCATGAACTGAGAAATATCCTTCTAATAGATTCAACCATCTATCTATGGAATCTACATCTATTTGAACCTCAAATATGGGAATGTCAAAATTTACTTGTACCTTAAAAGGAGTCGCACCTCCAGAGTGGCTACTGGAAGCAGTTGCGCCGCTGGTGGGCAGCCATTGAAGGATCTGGGCAAAGTTATCCATCATCGCGTTCCTTTTCTTTTCGATGGCCTCCTCGAGAAATATTTTGATAGGATATCTTGCCCCCTCATCTTTATTTTTGTCCCATATATGTGTCCGTCGGGGTTTGTGAGGCTGATATTGCAAAGGTTCCACCAGATCGAGCCCTAAATCCTTATACCTCGACCTCATTGGAGACATGCAAAGAAGGATTGAGAAAACGCAGACCGCTCTGATACAATTGATCTGGATTTCTGTAGGAACACAATAGAATAAACATATAACCATAAATACAAATATGCAACAGAAATAACACTTCATTTAATTAATATCAAAGATCTGAAATTTTCTTACAGACATAATGGAAATAAACTAGCTAGGGTGCTGGTAGCTATCTCTAAGAAGAGATGTGGAAGCTACCGGCCTTTGAACTATGTCACAATGAGTCTTGAGGGCCTATTTATTATTTAGAAATAATGGAAAACCCTAAACATCCAAAACCCTAACCCTAGGAGATGAAGCTCCAAAACTATGGGCCCCATTTGGGTAAATTGGTGTTTCAACTTCCCAAGGACGTAACTTTGGCATATGATCTCCGTTTGACGTGAACCATACCTTGTTAGAAAGATATATCTGAGGACTAAAAATTTTGAGTGAGAAACATTGGTCCATGGACCCATATTTCTCTCAGGTTTCCCAAAAAACATCGTTTAAGGCCTCAAAACGGCTCTGGAAGTTCAGAACCCGAAAAACTGCTAAAAATAGTAAGTTGTGCCAAAACTAAAAACTAAAAGAGACAATGGTGGGGCTCCAAGTGGAATAGGCAAGTGACCACCAATATCCACTTGGATCAGCAATGGAGCAACCAATGAGGTTTCAGATGTAGATACCAATATCTTGACTATATGAACCAACAGGAAGAAACGTAAGTTATATGGTAGACTGCAATTGTCAAACAATTTATGAATGGTAGTATAAAAAAAACACAATCCACTATAGTAGGGCATCAGACATGAGTCATGCAAGCTTTAAGAGAAGAATTATAATGCCTGACCCATATGAAATAGAGCATTAGTTAATGATTTATGTAACATAATCTAATTCAATCATCATAACATAGAAGCTAAATGATATTAGATAGAAAGAAAACTATCATAGTAGAAAAACTGGCTAATCATACCATCACAAGAATCTTTATATCATGAAAAAAATATCCGAGTCCTTTGGGTTATTTCTCTCGTGAAACTCTCATAATACTTTTTTTGTTTCTATCTGCAACCCCATTATATTGTGGATTATAAGGTGCTATCAACTCCAGTCGAATTCCTTTTGAGGCACAAAAGTTATTGTATTCAATCAACATATATTCTCCACCATTTTCACTCCTCATATCCTTCACGTTCTTGCATGTTTATTTCTTAACAAGTTCTTTGAACTCACACAATTTTGAGAATGTCTAGTCTTTATTATGCATGAATAGTATTTTTATAGATGATTTCTCACGTAAGTTTTTTATAGATCATCTATAAAAATCACATAATACCTACGCTTGGCCATGGAGAGTATCAAGAATGTTCCATGTGCATATAAGTGAACACTTTCAAGGATCGCTTACACTCAACTATCCTTATTATCAAAGGTGGCCTCAGTGTATTTCCCTCATGTACATAGTTTTAATGTATGATAGTTAAAATGACCAAGTCGCATATGCCATAATTCGCTGATGTCTCATCTCTGCACCTTCTCTGCTTTCATTCTCAAAGCAACATAGTATTCTACATTTAATTTGTGGAGGTTCTTTACCCGAACCCTGATCCGCTACACTTTTCATGTGGCAATGTGATGAAGGAACATCTTTCCTTTGATAAATATGACCTCATAAGCATGTTCTTCTAACATAGCAGCTAAAACAAATTTCAAATGGGAACTTTCTAGTGGACTTAGGCCATATTATGGGACGTTTGTGTGAAATTTTGGTGTCTTTCACTATGAGGTAGGCCACGATATTCATACATGTTTTTATAAGCTATCCAATAGAATATATTCAAGAGTTCAAGGATATATCTTAGCAAAATATTATAATTTTAAGCTCTCTTACAACCCCAAAATATTTTCCAAAAATATTCAATGGTAGGAAATTTTCAATGAAGATAAATAGACATTTTTAAGGAAGATCCTCACATGACAAATCTATAAAAGGATACTTGTAATAAAGAGTAAAATTTTTGTTGTGACAGTTTAGTTTTAATATCAGAAAAATAAATAATTAATAAATAGTTTGAAATTTTTTAAATATATGATTAAATTTTGAAAGAGAATTGTGATTGTTTATTATGCAATGAATCTATTTTTTAATAAAAAAGGTTGAAACGTTTGAAATGTTATTGATTATTCGAAAATATATTCAAGTAAAATTGGATATAAAATTAAAAAAATGAATAAAGACTAAAAAAATGTATTAATCAAATTGCACTAGAAATTAAAAAAACTAAAATAAAATATATTTACAATAATTTTCATTTTATGAAAATTGTGTAACAAATATGTTTATTTAACAGTAAGCACTTTAATTACCCTCTATTTGGGTATGAGATGGAGAGTACGGACATCATTTATCTGGGTATGAGATGGAGAATATGGAAAACATTGTGAGTTAATGGTGTTTTCTAGAGGCACAACCCTGCCAACCTCCACATGCTCGAGGCTCCATGCATGTGTGGCATTAACGTGGTGATAACATTCATTTTCAAATTTTTCTAATGTTTTCTGGTTGTGATGTTGGAAATGTCTTTGTGTTTGAGAGTGGTCTATCAAGGTATTTTGGTGCTGATCTATGTGGCTCTGTGAAGGCACTAGTATTTTTAGGTTCATGCTTCTCCTCGGGCAGGTACACAGAGCAAGTACAAGGGCTCTATGGTCTCCGTTTCTATGGGCTCTCACCTAGTTAATTCACATATTCAGACATATGGATCTCGTCGAATCTTTCAAAAGGATAGTCCTGTATCATAGACCAACATAATAACATATTTTGACCTACAAAGTACTCATCTCCAAGTATGACACGTTGTCACATTTGCATTCTTATTTCGGGTTGGGGTTAAATATCATGCATCTGGAAAGGCCTACTAGTCTCTAGGTCATATCAACGTCTGTTGTTGTTATCACTGTCCAATATCTCTTCTAGGTCGATACGATCAAACAAGCTTCCATTGGGATGCAAGAAGACTAGATCATAGACAATGTCCGATTGCGTTGCTTCGGGGAGCGCCATTTGATTTGAAAGGATATATCGAAAAATATGCGTTGTTGATTAAAAATAGAGCTGTTGCATTCTAATGTTGAGTGGAATTGATTCAACTAGGTAGCAATATTTTGATATGGTGGACATAATTATAGTGTTACTAAATTTTACAATTGTGACAGCTACATTTACTGCTAACTAGTTGGTTAACTATTTAAGTGAATTTTATATTTTTTTAATGAAGAAATGAGACAATTAAAGTTATTAATTTTAATAATAGTTTTTTATGGAAAATAAATGGATAAAAAAAAGTAAAAATCTAATGGTAAATGTTTCCAAGAACTGAAAAAAGGTTGGGAACAGTTGGAACCAGTTACTTGTTGCTCTGAGGATAAATGATTGATCCCAGTGAGGAGTAGGGGTTTTTCTGATGGATGAAGGAAAGGGTGAAGGATTCCTAACTTGGTAAATAACCAGTGGAAGAATACTTAAAAATTTCCTAAATTTTCTAGTACTGACTGGACTAGATGTCCTGAAGTCACAGCAGAAATAAAAATCCACTGTTAACCCGTACTGTTTAGTTTGGAGCATAGGGGCAAGGAGGACGTAATTTCCACACTTGATGGTTTGGAGGACCACATCTAAAATACAAAGAATTCAGATAAGTAAACTGTACTGATTTCTATAAATAATTATATGATAATGTTGTTCTATGTCTGTACAGGTATTTTCAGATAGTGGTGTAAACTATATATAAACCTAGATAGGTGTTGAGAAGGTATATTGTTAATGAGATGGGCTGGTTATTATTTTCATTAAAATAGAAGTAGAGAATGTTATGAAATTTTTTATAGTTTTATTAAAGATATCCGTATTTAGTAAATAACGTAAATGATTATAATGGAATAATGAACCTGGAATAGGAGATATAGCATGCATTTTTATTTCTTTTTAAAACAAAAGAGCAGTAGAAAAAATTTATGTTAGCAAGAAGGAGCGTTTTGCCAAAATATCAAAAAATAATAAATAATACGGAACCCTCAGGTGATACATAGAATATACTCGAATAGCATATATCAAAATTTTTTAAAAAGAAATGTTGACCATAAATGAATGCATGAGCTACACACTCTATGAAATTCGATTCAATATTTCTTTTATTTCTCCTTAAGAATCGAGTAGGCTGTCAGACGAGGGTTTGGGTGAAAATCCAATCCCAATGTCTCGTCGGCTCTCAAGAAGTGTTTTATACTCAGACAAAGTGATTCGGTATTATGGACACCCGCTAGCTAATACAAAATTCCGAACAGTACCCTCAACCAGGTTCAATAAAAAGGAATGATTTCCATATATATAGTAGAGTAAAACAAAGATAGTCCATTAAAAGTTATAATGAATAACTTCTTCATATTCACATATCATTACATAGTCGAGAAATATTATATTGTTTATCTACAACAAAGGAGAAAAATAAATAATATCCATTAATATAGACTTGACCCGAATGGTGCAACAAGGAGTCTATCAAGCCTGCATTATAAATGATACATAATAGCTTGGTAAACCATTTTCGTGCACTGGAGAAAATGCAGAACAAAACCATAGTTATGCTAATTCATAAAAGCAAAGAAGGTCAATCACAGTAGCGAACGATAGTAAAAAAGCAGTAAATAAACAGTTTCTACAAATTTAAATAGTAATTGGCTACATCAAGAAATTTAGAATAGTGCGTAGCATCCACCTTGGAGTTTTATCTCTCATTAAAAATTCCACTTAACAAAAACTTTAAAAGATTGTCACAGGTGAGAAAGACGTGTTAAATACTTTACTAGATATCATTAATGTTCCTCAGAGGAACAGTGGATTCTGAAAAATAGAATAAAGACCTCCATTTTTTGAAACTGGATAAAAGCACGAGGGGCTAAACCCTTATTCCATCAGACGGTATCTCTCGAGGCATACCTGGAGAAAATCTGAGAGGAATAATTTAGAAATCCCAAGCAAATATGGAAACTACAAACTCAACGCTTTGTAAGGGAGTTGTCTAGAATTTGCAGGAGCTTACCTGTACATGATAGAAGAATAAGTAATTCGATGTAATTATAAAGGAAGAAAGATAAATTTTCAAGACTATTGCATGGAAACTCGAAAAAAGAACGAAAGTGCCTGTAACAATAGTATACCTATGAGTATGAAATTTTGTTCCTCTTTCGCATGAGTTGGCTATGAATCCACCAGAGGCATCAAGTGAGAAAGCTATCTTGTAATAGATAATCTGGGCTGTTGGACTGAAAATAAAAACGATGATTCTGTGTATAGGGAGGAATGTTACCTCACTTGTGAAAAATGAAGTCCATGGGAAAAGTGCATCGGTTTAAGCCTCTGCTGATAATGTAGATGCCTGCAAAAATATTAGGATGAAGCATGAGGAACCTCATCCTCTGGAGTTGAGGTTCTACTCACTTCGACAAATCAATAAAGCAGAAGAAAACCCTCCATGGAAACTCACCGAGTAAAAGGTATCTTTTGGCGGTAGCGGTGGCTTATGGGTGACAGCTAGGGCTTGGCATGGAGATCCATGCAAAGTTTCCCGCCGAAGTCTAAACCATTGATCTCCTTAGGATCGACGATGGAGATTAAAATTCATACCATATAATCTGGAAAAAAATCTGAACCTGATCTTACACTTTTCAGGAATATTAATGTTTTAGTACACTGCATTTAAACCCTTCCCTAATTCGTGCCTGACATATCTCAGGAGATCTAAAACTTTGATGTAAACCGAAGTGATGGTAAGTCTTAGTGGGAGTTCATTTCACAAATGTATCTAACCAAAGTGTGGTGAAGCCATAGATCATATATATATATATATATATATATATATATATATATATATATATATATCAAGGTAAACCATTAGTTAGACATATATCAAAATTTATAATGTTAAAAACTCAAAAACATCAATGTTAATTGCTAGAGAATGGAGTAGTATGTATGACGATTAAGATTTTATTTATGAGTAGTTAGTGTTTAGGATAAGATTAAATTGTATAGGTAGGAAATAATAAAAAAAATTATCTCTTATTTATATGAGTGTGACAAGTGGTATCAGAGTAGCGTTCATATGCTGGGACCCTAAGGGTTGAATAATGATAAAGCTATGTGTGCGACTAATGCACACACAGAGAGAGAGAGAGAGAGAGAGAGATTTCAAGAAAAATAATGAGAAGGGGGACAACGTCACAACCACCCCAAGATACTATGGAACCCCAAGTACAACTAGTGATGAACACAGAAATGTGGGTTTAGTTAGTGTCGAAAATCACCAACAAACTAGTAGGCTACTGGGAGAACAACAACACCAAAATAGTTTCCTATTGAATACAGTGCAGCAACTACAGGAGGAAATGGTGCGTGTTTGAAAAGATAATGAACGATTACTGCAAGACCAGAAAAAGATATTAAAGAGTGTATCGGATAAACAAAAATAGGAGGTGGAACATCCAAGTACTGACAAGGGCATGAAGGAAGAATATGAGTAGCAAACAAGAAGCAACACCACTGATAGAGTGGAGATAATCCCATCCCAACAAAGAAAGAACAAAAATTACAATGAAGCAGAATCTAGCAATGTGTCAGATGAACAAGAGGTTAAAAAGAAGAAAGTCAAACTTCAGGGGAAGTTTCAAAAAATAAAACCACCGACGTTTGATGGTGAAGCTGAGGAGGTGGCTGAAGCCTGGTTGATAAACATTAATAAGTACTTTCAGGTGTACGAGTACAGTAGCAACTTGAAGGAAAGATTATCCATATATCAATTGAGTCAAAGCCACTTTGTGGTGGGAAGAAGTGAAGAATGTCCACAGCATAAAGGAACAAGAAGTCACCTAGTAATCATTCCAACAATACTTTAAAGACAAGTATCTAACAAAATGATTCTATTATGAAAAATATAAGGAATTTCATGACTTAATATTGGGACAGATGACTATGGATAAATATATCACAAAGTTCACTTCCTTGTTATGATGTGTTCCATATCTTCGAGAGGAAGAGGCTAAGGTGCAGAGATTTCTGAGTAGCCTGCCAACACACATGAAGGAGCAAAGAAAATTTGTAAACCCCCAAACCATGGATGAAGGCATTCATTAAGCATGAATGTGCTACCAAAATTCCAAGGCTAAAGGGGAGACTGGTAGAAATTGGCCGCCAAAGAAAGGACAAAAAGGTAACTCAAATTTCAAAAGCGCCAAACAATAATTTCAAGAATTATGCATGTAATTCTATCAGCAAACAGTTTAGCAGGAATCACTAGAGAACCAAATGGCCAACAAAGGAAAAGCCTATAGAGGCATCTAGTAAGCCTAATCAAGGGTAGGCGACCAAACCACCTCTATAGTGTTGGGGGTGAAGTGAGGCGCATTACTACAAAAAATATCCACATCGAGGAAGAAATGACACACTTGCAACCTTGCAGGAAGATTCTACAGTAGGCAATGTGGCGCGAAACATCCCTCGTATCAATGCAACGTTTGAGGACTGAAAAGAAGATTATAAACCAATAATGATTAAGCTGGAAGGTAAAATACTAACTCAATCTGTTTCTATTTTGGTAGACTGGGTGCAACTCTGAGCTATGTTAGTCCCAAAATAGTGGAACTGTGTAAATTGAAAGAACATAAATTTAAAATTTCATGGCTGGTACAGATAGCCACTAGAGGAAAATAAAAATAAACTGCCAAAATTCCAAATTGTAAGTTGGAAATTTCAGAGCAACAGTTATAATTAGATTTGAACATTCTTTCATTAGGGTAATATGATGTTTTGTTGGGCATGTATTGGATAGAAAAGCATTGGACCTTAGTGGACTGTAAGGAAAATATTATTTATTATAGAATGCATGATGGAACACATAAAGGGATTCAAGGAATCAAGAAGCCATTACAGTTACACCCAATTACAACATCTCAAATGAATAAATGTATAAGGAAGGGATGTCAGTTATATGTTATTCAAGTGGGGTATTCAGATTCCAAGGAAAAATCACCTATGATGGAAAACATACTTGTGGTGCAAGAATTCCTAGACGTCTTTCTAGAAAATATTCTTGGATTACCACCAAGGAAAGACATTGACTTCACCATAGAGTTAATGCGAGGAGCTTCTCCCATGTCAAAGGCTCCTTACAGAATGAATGTGCCAGAACTAACTAAGTTGAAAATCCAGTTACATGAACATATGTATAAGGGCTACATTCATCCAAGTGTGTCTCCATGGGGAGAAGTTGTACTATTCATGAAGAAGAAGGACGGAACCATGCAAATGTGCATGGATTATAGGAGCTCAACAAGTTAACAGTTAAGAAAAAAAACCCTTTACCAAGGATTGATGATCTGTTTGATCAAGTGAAGGGGGCCACAGTGTTTTCCAAGATAGATTTAAGATCTGCATATCACCAGATTTGAATCAAGGATGAAGGCATTTTCAAGACAACATTCCATATCAGGTATGGACACTATGAATTTGTGGTGTTACCCTTTGGGTTAACAAACACACTAGCAACCTTTATGAGGTTAATGCATGGAGTCTTCCATCATTTCCTAGATAATTTTTTACTTATATTTATAGATGATATTTTGATCTATTCTAAAAACCTGGAAGATCAGAAGGAGAATTTGAGGATTGTGCTAGAAATGCTAAGAAAACACCAGCCGTATGCTAAGTTTAGCAAGTGTGATTTCTTCAAAAGAGAAATCCAATATCTAGGACATGTTATTTCAGCAAAGGGAATTGTTTTTGATCCAAAGAAGATCAAAACAATCATGGAATGTTGAGTACCTCGAAACATGGTAGACATTAGATCCTTTATGGGATTAGCTGGGTACTACCGAAGGTTTATCAAAGGATTTTCCAGAATTTCTTTTCCCATCACTTCCTTGAAGAGGAAAGGAAAAGTTTTCAAGTGGACTACCGAATGTCAGAACAATTTTGAAAAGTTGAAAAAACTTTTGACTATTGCACCTGTGTTAAGGGTGGTTGATCCAAGCAAAGAATTTGAGGTGTGTACTGGTGCAAGTAAAGAAGGTGTTGGGGCAGTCCTATATCACGAAGGCAAAGTGGTGGCATATGAATCTAGAAACTTGGAGGATCATGAACATAGGTACTCAGTGTATGATCTGGAGTTAACAACAGTGGTACATGTGCTCCAGGTATGGAGACACTACTTACTGGGAAAGAAGTTTTTGTTAAAAACATATCATAGTAGCTTGACTAGTTACTTCAAGCAAGAAGATTTAAACTTAATATAGGCGAGATGGAATGCCTTCTTAAGTGATTTGGATATGTATATTCAGCACGTAAAGGGAAACGAAAATCGGGTAGCTGATTCTCTGAGAAGAAAAATATATGGTATACACGAGTTGTATTATAATCAGCTAGAAAATAAATTTTTGGAACAAGTGAGGCGAGAGGCAGAAAAAGATCCAGAATACCAATTTTTATGGCAACATATGGAGGAAATCAGAAAGCAAGGAAGTACATCTGAGTATGGAAAAAATGAAGACTAGATGCTAAATTTCTGAGGGAAAATGTATGTGCCTAATCGCGTGGCTCTGAAAGAGATGATAATGGATGATTACCATCGCAGCAATTAAGCAGGTCATCCAGGATATCAGAAAAAATTGAATTCCATAGGAAAGGTATACTTTTGGCCTGGTATGCGTAAAAACGTTGCTGATTATTTAAATAAATGTTTAGAATGTCAACAGGTGAAGGTGGAGCATCAACATCTCATAGGGTTGTTGCAGCCCATAAAAATACCTAAATGGAAGTGGGAGGTCATATCCCTGGACTTTATTACAGGTTTACCATGAAAAAAAAGGCAAAATGATTCCATCATGGTGGCTGTGGACAGGTTGATTAAATCTGCACATTTTTTACCTGTGCAGTCTACTTACAAGACTGTAAAGATAGCCGACATATTCATGAAGGTGATTTTAAGACTACATGGAATTCCAAAGACAGTTATCTTAGACCAGGATGTTAAGTTTACTTCTGCCTTTTGGAAGACATTGTTTACAGAGCTGGGAACTCAGATAAACTTTAGCACAACTTATCATCCCCAGTCAGATGGAAAAATGGAGCGAGTAAACTAGGTTTTTGAAGACATGTGTGCATGTATGTAATGCAACAACCAACTAAATGGGAAGACTATCTGCACCTGGTCAAATTTTCTTACAACAATGGTTATCAATAGTCCTTGAAGATGAGTCATTTTGAGGCCTTGTATGGGAGGCAGTGTTGCACACCCATAACTTGGAGTAGCTCCGAGAAAAAATTAATGTTGGTACCAAAAATGCTTGCTGAAATGGAATTATAAGTAAAGAAGGTAAGACAAAATCTAAAAGCTGCACAAGATCAGTAGAATATGTATGCAGAAAAAAGGAGGTCTTATCAGGAATTCGAAGTGGGAGACCATGTGTATGTGATGATCAAACCCAAGAGGAGTACCTTGCGGTGGACCTCTTGAGCTAAATTGGCTCCCAGGTTTTGTGGACCTTTCCAAATTTTGTAAAGGATAGGACCTGTTGCCTATCGGCTGGCTTCACCCAGTCACATTCGAGTACATAATGTCTTTCATGTGTCCCTATTGAATCATTATGTGCATGATTCAAAGCACATAATTCATTGGCAAAATATAGAGGTAGGATATAATTACAAATATTAACTTGCAATATGATTTTCTTTTTTAGAAACAGACAAGAAATTTTACTGTTGCAGGTAGAGCTGGACGACAAGTTCCTGGTCGAGCTGCAACACATACTTGACCGAAGGGAAATCACGCTCTGAAAGTGAGTTATCACCAAATTTAAAGTGAAATGGAAGCACTTCGGTCTGGATGAGGCTACTTGGGAGGATGAAATATTCGTGCGGGAAACCTACCCATAGCTCTTTTCAGAGCTAGAGTGAAAACACCGAGGACGGTGTTACTTGCAGGGAGGAATTTGTGACAGCTACATTTACTTCTAACTAGTTGGTTAACTAGTTAAGTGGTTTTTATTATTTGTTAATGAAGAACCGAGACAATTAATTTTATTAAATTTAATAATAGAGTTGTTATGGAAAATAACTAGATAAGAAAAGTAAAAAAATGATGGTAAATGTTTCCAAGAATTGAAAAGAGGTTGGGAAGAGTTGGAAATAGTTACCTGCTCCTCTGAGGATAAATGATTGATTCGAGTGAAGAGTAGAGGTTCTGTTGATGGATGAAGGAAAGAGTGAAGGATTCCTGAGCTGGTAAATAACCAATGGAAGAAAACTGAGAAATTTTCTGAAGTTTCTAGTACTGACTAGACTGGATGTCCTAAGGTCACAACAGAAATAAAAATCCACTGTTAACCCGTACTGTTTAGTTTTTATCATGAGGGCAAGGAGGACGTAATTGCCTCACTTGATGGTTGGGAGGACCACAACTAAAATCTAAAGAATTTAGATAAGTAAACTGTAATTATTTCTATAAATAAGTATCTGATAATGTTTTTCTGTATCTGTACAGGTATTTATCAAATAGTGGTGTAAACTGTATATAAACCTCGATAGGTTTTGAGAACGTATATTGTTAATGAGATGGGTTGGTTATTATTTTCATTAAAACAGAAGTAGAGAATGTTATGCAATGTTTTACAGTTTTATTAAATATATATGTATTTAGTAAAGAAAGTAAATGATTATAACGGAATAATGAACCTCAAATACGAGATGTAACATGCATTTTTATTTCTTTTTAAAACAAAAGACAAGTAGAAAAAATGTCTGTCAGCAAGAAGGAGGGTCTTGAAAAAATATCAAAAAACAGTAAATAATATGGAACCCTCAAGTTATTCAAAAAATATACTTGAATAACATATACCAAAAGTTTTAAAAAATAAATGCTGACCATAAATGAAAGCATGAGCTACACACTCTAAGAAATTCCATTCATTATTATTTTTTTACATCTCCTTAAGAATCAAGCAAGCTATTAGAGGAGGGTTCAGGTGAAAACCCAATCCCAATGTTTAGTCACCTCTTAGGAAGTGTTTTATACTTGAAAAGAGTGATTCGGTGGTCTGGACACCCGTGAGCTAATACAAAATTCTAAACAATACCCACAACCAGGATCAATAAAAAGGAATCATTTCCATATCTCTAGTAGCGTAAAACAAAGATAGTACATTAAAAGATATAATGAAGAACTTCTTCATATTCACATATCATTGAGTAGTCGATAAATATTATATTATTTATCTACAACAAAGGAGAGGTTCAGCAAGGAGACTAACAAGCTTGCATTATAAACGATACATAATAGATTGGTGAACCATTTTTGTGCACTGGAGAAAATTCAAAACCTAACCATAGTTCTGCTAATCCATAAAAGGAAAGAAGGTAAATCACAATAGAAAATGATAGTAACAAAGCAATAACTAAATGGTTTTTTCAAATTTAAATAGTAATTGGCTACATCCAGAAATTTAGAAGAGTGCGTAACATACACCTTGGAGTTTTATCTCTCAGTAAAAATTCCACTTAACAAAAACTTTACAAGATTGTCACAGGTGTGAAAGACATGTTAAATAAATTACTAGATATCATTAATGTTCAGTAGAGGAACAGTGAATTTTGAAAAATAGAATAAAGACTTCCATTTTCGGAAACTAGAGAAAAGCACGAGGGGCTAAACCCTTATGCAACCAGACGGTATCTCTCAAGGCATAACTGGAGAAAATCTGAGAGGAATAGTTTAGAAATCCCAAGAAAATTTGGAAACTATGAACTGGACGCGATGGTAAGAGAGTGTTTTAGACTTTGGAGGAGCACACTTGTACATGACAGAAGAATAAGTAATTCGATGTAATTATAAAGGAAGAAAGATAAATTTTCAAGACTATCGCATGGAAACTTGAAAAAAGAACGAAAGTTCTTGTAACAATAGTATACCTGTGAGAATTAAATTCCGCTCTTATTCCGCATGAGTTGGATGCGAATCCACCAGAGGCATCAAGTGAGAAAGCTAGCTTGTAATAGATAATCCAGGCCATCGGGCCGAAAAGCAAAATTGATGATTGTGTGTATAGTGAGGAATGTTACCTGAGCTGTGCAAAAATGAATTCTATGGGAAAGTCACCTGGGTTTAATCGTCTTTTGATAATTCATATGCCTGCAAAATTATTAGGATGAAGCATGAGGAACCTCATACTCTAGAGTTGAGGTTCTGGTCACTTCGACAAATCAATAAACCAGAAGGAAACCCTCCGTGGCAACTCACCGACTAAAAGGGATCGGTTAGTAGAAGCGATGGCTTATGGGTGACAGTTAGGGCTTGGTGTGGAGATCCATGTGAAGTTTCCCACCGAAGTCTAAACCATTGATCTCTTTAGGATCGACGAGGGAGATTAAAAGGCGTGCCAAATAATATGGCAAGAAATATGAACCTGATCTTACACCTGTTAGCAGTATTAATGTTCTGATACACTACATTTAATATTAGAAATTATGAGAGAGCAGAACCGCACAATATTCACACACACAATAATTGAATTTCTATATCATAATCAAATTAATATATTACAATTTTTATAGTGCTGCTGAGATCCAACTAATTCCACTCTTGGAGGGAGAAGTTGAGAGAATCTCTCAACATCCTCCAACAAACCAAACCAATCCCTAATCTTTAGGATGCATCATAAATGAGGCATTATTTCAAACACCCCCCCTTAATGCCTACATTACAGAAATGGAGAACACAGTAATTTAATACAAACATTTGTCTACTTTGGTCTTCATTAACATTTGTACTCACTCTGAGATCTCATAGACAATGCTCTTTTCTCCACCATTTTCGAGCTACCATTCAACCCATTTAAAATACATTTGTTTCTGACAAAAAATGTTGAATTTGTAAGATCAAATATTCTTTACACCCCCGAAGAAGTGCCTTGACATTGAACTACCCTATTGAAATATTTCCATCTGTGAAATAACCCCGAAGAATAAATTTCAACAGTCTATAGGAAAATATTCTAGGTATAGAATATGATCAGCAATCAATCCTACAAAGTGACCTTTACACCCAAGGATCTCATTGTATAACCTGTAACTAATGCTCTTGAAGCCTGAAGCACAACAAGACCCATCAGCGTATAACAGATTCTCACAATCAGAGTAGCGATACATTCTCTCGGCACTGAAGAACGTCGAGAATCACTAATTTAAATTGTGTAAATCTATTCAATGATTGGTTCTTTATTATAACTTAAACAATACAAAAATAACAAATTTGACATAATATATATCTAACAAATGCACAGGAAGCTTTAATTTCTCTTTCAGTATAGGCATGGTGTAGGTGGCTCTATAGCACCTTCCTCCCGACAATTTGATGTGATCATCTCGTTTCGTCCATGGGAAATTGCTCCTACAACTTTTCCAGACATTACTGTTTGAATTTAAACTCCAACAATAACACTGCTTTCTTGCCTTTGCACCCACTTTCCACTTCATGAACCATGGCAGGATCTGGTACTTTGTCACTATCTTCGCAATTTTGAACGAGTAGTCCGCTGCCTTTCCCGCTACAAAAGCTGCTTTGTATATCTGTGCTCCTTTCCAGTCCAATTTCAGTTCCAATGGCACATCTTGCAATCGCCTCCACTTCTGCTTCTTTCTCAACCTATGCATCCACTTCTGATCCCCACTACGATGTTTTTATAGATCATCGTGGTTGCGATGTCAAAGAAACCTTCGCCCACCATCTCTACAAACGTCTTTCGTCCTGTGGCCTGCAAGTGTTTCTGGACAAGCCTAAAATGAGGCCAGGGCATATCATTTCTATCCAAATAGATGCCGCCATTAAAGGAGATTCTGTGCAGATAGCCATTTTCTCCCCCAATTATGTGGATTCCAAATGGTGCCTGAATGAATTGGTCACCATGTTGAACTCTGGGGCTACCATAATCCCTATATTTTACAAAGTTAAGCCTCACATGGTCTGGAAGACGGGCACCGATCGCAATGGAGCGTATGATATAGCCTTGCGGAAGCACAAGCAGCACAAAGACTGTGCATCCAAAATTATTCAAAATTGGAGGCATGCACTTCATCCTGTTGCTGGTATACGTATTAGAAATTAAAATATATTTCATATCCATAAGGTTGTCAACGAAAAGAAGGGGGCAAGTTGTGAAAGGTATATTGGTCCTAGTGAAATATTGATTAAAATTTAAATCTGAGAGAATATTCGAGAGAATATCCTGTGAATGTACCCTTTGAAGGCCATAGATCCAGGTTTACAGAGGTAGAACGAAATCATAGCTAAACGCATACTGTATCCTTCAAGCAACAAGCCTGTAATTTCCAGGCATCTATCCTAGATTAAAGCCACGCTTCTGTTGTGCCTCTGCTAAGCTAAACGACACAAATTTTACCACGCAGACAACGCCTCAGACAACGCCTACTCTAACAGCAAAAAAATTTACTCTCTGCCTTTTGGTGTTATTCCACACAGAGGTGTATGCGATCAAAACACATACAAAAAACTTTCACTCAGAGAATAAATTCAAGAACTATATACTTTCCTACAGTTGCGGTTTCACAATCATTGCTCTCACATCTTCCTGGCCATCCCGTGAGGGATTTAAGCCAGTAAAGGCTCCGATACCATATTAGAAATTATGAGAGAGCAGAACCGTACAATATTCACACACACAATAATTGAATTTCTATATCATAATCAAATGAATATATTACAATTTTTATAGTGCTGCTGAGGTCCAACTAATTCCACTCTTGGAGAGAGAAGTTGAGAGAATCTCTCAACATCCTCCAATAAACCAAACCAATCCCTAATATTTAGCATGCATCATAAATGAGGCATTATTTAAAACATTTAAACCCTTCCCTAATTCATGCCTCACATATATCTGGAGATTTAAAACTTTGATGTCAACCGAAGTGACGATAAGTCTTAATGGGAGTTCATTTCACAAATGTATGTAACCAAAGTGTGGTGAAGCCATAGATTATATATATATATATATAGAGGTAAACCATTAGTTAGACATATATCAAAATTCATAATGTTAAAAACTCAAAAACATCAATGTTAATTGCTAGAGAATGGAGTAGTATGTATGGCGATTAAGATTTTATTTATGAGTAGTTAGTGTTTAGGATAAGGTTAACTTGTATAGGTAGGAAATAATAAAAAAAAAATCTCTTATTTGTATGAGTGTGACAACAATTCCTGAAAGTCGCACTGTTTTATTCATTGATGTGGAGAGCCGACTTATGCTACATTTTCTGATAATATAAATCAAATTACAAATAAGATAAAAGTCGCACTGTTTTATTCATTAATGTGGAGAGCCGACTTATGCTACATTTTCTGATAATATAAATGAAATTATAAATAAGATAAAAGTAGTGTTTATGAATTCATCATAAGAACAGTGAAGCAAGCTCCATAGCACTTTCTTGTGAAAAGACAAGAAGTTGGAGTGCTCTTTCTAGCCCGAAATGTTTTAGGTTATTTTGGTTTCCCTAAATCTATCCTATTGGCGGAATATTTGAAAATAGTCGGTTCCTCTTTAGTAATTATGCTTATTGGCTTTCAGAAATTTAATATTTTGTTGAATAATTATGCCTATTGGCGTGTAAAAATTGTAAGTTTTAGTATTAAATGGAGAGTACGATGATGTTTTTAATAACATTTTTAAATTTAAAAATTAGTTAAACATGATTTTTTTTTTTTTTTTTTTAAATCATAGTATTGTAATTTATTATTTTTTTATAATTTTAGTATTTTTTTTTTCTAAATTGCGCTATTTCTATTATGAACATAAAATTACAAAACTGCCACGGCTCAGCTGAAGAAGCCTGAGACCGGGCTTGATTGCTACTATCAGTCTAGATATGGAACTGCCCATAAACGGGAAACCAGTTCGATTGTAAGTAATTACACTGCCCAGTGACTGGGAAACCGGCGAAGAGTTAACTGTTCTGAGCATCAGAAAGCTAGAGAGATACAAAAAATACATGCAGCTATATCTGCTATGAGCAGTCATTGAAGCACTAGATCTTGCAAAAAATTTGAAACAGAGTTCATACAGGAAACTTGTCATGGAAGTGAGTGAGCATTTAATCTGAAGCAGTATGCTCCTCCACAATTCTGCAGCCACGGTATTGGTTGTCCAGGTCCCCTTCATCAGTCTTGTTCTCTTCTTCTCCTATCAGGCCTGCGTCCATCTGCAAATTGAAAAGCCCCGAGGAGGAAGGGATGGGAACAGTAGGAGCGCCGAAGAAAGGGATGAAAGGAGCAGGTTCAGGGCCAGGAGGAGGAGCAAAGGCGGGAGCAGAAGGAGTCTGCAAGTGACTAGGGTGCGAGGCAGGAGGGAAGGGGAGTTCTTCGCTCAACGTAACAGTTAAGAAAACAGTGATAGGATGGTCAAACGCAAGGTCGAAGCGCAACTCAGTATGTTGCGTGGATTGTCTGAGGAACCTACTGCCCGGAGAAGGAGTGGAGGCGGCAACGTGAGGCTGGGGCGTGAACAAAGGAGGAACAAGGGGCGGAGGGGCAGAACGAGGAGGCGCCGTAGCATGGAAGTCAAGGAGAGGACCAGGAGGGTCTGAAAAGTTTTGAGCAGGACGCCTTGCAGAAGGCTCCAAAGGGAGGTCGTCATTGGGGCTGTGGGGAGGGCGCTCGCCCATGGATCTGCCCCGAGAAGCTCCCCTCCTGCAAGCCATGCGCTGCCTAAGTCTGGGCATGATGAAAATCTCAGAAGAATCCACCCAAACTCTGGAGGGAGCATCAATTATGGGAGTAGAATTATCAACAAAAACAGGAAGAGCTTGAGAATTGAAATGAATCGGACAGAAGTTACTGTGAGTGTAATGGAAGCCTGGAACGGTTTCCAAGCAGCAATACAACACGCACCGACGACCTGTAGTTGTTCTCTCTCCACCTGTAGCAGAGCCTCCCGGGCAGAGCGAGCTCAAAGGCGACAGAGGACGGTGGCCATCGACGAAGCAATCTAGAGAATTCGACTGGTTATGCGCCATTTGATAGCGAGTGCACTGACCAATGCACAAGAGGTGGCGGCGAACAGATATAAATGCCCATCGCAGATGGGTAATGAACATAGCATTTAAGGCGCCATGGGGGGCCATGTGGCCACCCCAAGTGGAATGATTTGGGATCATAACCGGGCCTGTTGGCCTCTGCGCGCGCCTAACCATCCGCATCCGGAGAAAAGGTAGTGGGCTTGGCCCGGTTTAGACTAACTACTCGCACGACGAGCTACGACCTTGCTCGGGATCGAACACAAGACCGGTCCGTCATTACGAGGCCGACTTTACCACTACGCCGCCTCCACGACCTTAAAAGGTAGTGGGCTTGGCCCGGTTTAGACTAACTACTTGCACGACGAGCTACGACCTTGCTCGGGATCGAACACAAGACCGGTCCGTCATTACGAGGCCGACTTTACCACTACGCCGCCTCCACGACCTTTTTATAATTTTAGTATTAAGTATAGGTATGATTTTAATTTTAAATAATATTTTAAGATATTTTTAATAATATTTATAAATAATAAAAAATATGTTATATAAATAAAGTGAGATATAAAGAATTATAGTTTTTTTTTATAGTTTATAATATTGTAACCAAAAAAATTTATAAATTAAAAAATTACAAACCTCTTTATAAATTAAAAATATTGGTATTAAATTTAAAATGAATATTGATAATAATAAATTTATTGTATCTTAAAATGTATATATATTTAACATCATAATAATAATGAGATTTTTTTTTTAAATTTAGGGATCTAGATGTATTGTCAATTAAATGTTTTGATGTTTATTTTCTGTATTTAAATTTATATCCATTTAATTTATATGGGTTGTACTAATTTTTATTACAGATACTTAAGAATTTTGTTATCTATTTTTTTAATGTATGTATTTTTAAGATGTTAGTTAGTTTTGTAATTAATAATAATAATTTAAAATATATTATTTGATTTTTAAAATTTTGGATGTGAGATGTATAATAAATTAAATGTTTTGATGTTTCTTATGTATGATTGTGTTAATTTATACATTTGAAAGTAAAAAATAAGTACAATTGTGTATCACAATGGTACAAGGTTATATCCAGGTCTGTTATTGTCATCGATGTCCAATATCTCTTCCACGTCGATACGATCAAACAAGCTTCCATTGGGATGCAAGCAGACTGGATCATTGACAATGTCTAATTGCGTTGCTTCGGGGAGTGCCATTTGATTGGAAAGGATATATCGAAAAGTATACTATAAGTATTAAAACTAGAGCGGCTGCGTTCGAATGTCGAGTGGACTTGACTGAATTAGGTAGCAACTGCTGCTGCGTTCAAAAAGTGTAAAATAATTTAACATTCATGTGGAAAAATACAACTTTATATCATTTAATAATATGCAGGAAGAAAAAAAAAAAAAAGTCTTAATAAATGTGAGGAAGATGTAAATAATAAATAATGTTAAAGATAATAAAATATTTTAGTAGTTACAAGAAAAAAATAGTTGAAAGTCAAAATATTTAATTACTTGCCGAGAGCATAACACACACACGCATTGGTTCTTACGGAGGAAAAAAAAATTTTAATTACTTGCCGAAGATGTGTAGTTAATTTGATTTTAATTTAAAATAAATATGTGACATTTAAACAATGTTATTAATAAAAAAAATTAAGGTAGGTAATGAATAAACTATTTCAATATAAATATAATTAAGATTGATGTATAGTTAAAAATATATTTGTATTAAAAAAATCATTATAATGTGAACATTATGGTTCATAAATAAAATATTTTAATGACCATATTCATTCTTTGTGAATTATTGTTTAATTTTGATTGATCAAAAAAGTTATTACATGATCATCCACCATTCCATACAATTCGACCTACAAAACCACGAGAATAAACGAGTCGCCCACAAAATAATAATTAACAATAATACAATTAAGAAATGTTGACTACCACAATTGATAGACATTCCTTCGATAAACATGTATTGGGGCTAAATCAGAAAGACAAGCATGCTAAGAATAGAAAATTATACTACACAAATACAACACCTGAGAACATATTGAGCATCATAGCTGTAACCACGAGAAAATTCATAACCCAAGAAAGAGGTGTAAGGTTGTCAAGTTCCCTCAATCATGCACTACATGCCAAAGTAGTGATAAGCACAATCGAAAACATCAAGAGAGAAATCATTCAAAAACCTTGTCTTCATTGGCGATGCATATATGGGTAATGCACTAAAAAAAAACACATGACCCATCATTATGAAACAAAAATGTACCCATAAGTAAATAACCTCGCACAACTTAGTCAGCAGAGATAATGGTCAGGTTTTGATCGTCGTCCACAAGAGTATCAGTTGGATCCCTAGGAGGGTGATTCAAGTTTCCAGAGGTTGAATTAGTTACCAAAAAATTCTCTACCCTTGACAATATAGAATCTACATTATTAATATGGAAACAAATATTATGTAGCATACGTTGACATATTCGAACCTCGAAAACAAATTATATTATTCAAATTGCTTCTTTTTAAATATGGAATTAAGCAATGTATCTATTCGTTGATGCAAAGGTAATGAATAAGACAAATTTAGCCTATTTTTTCTAAATATACCATGGTCTCAGGCCCTTTTCATATCTACCACTCACATTTGAAGCTCAATATAAAAATGGTAGGGGTAATCCATAGCTCCCTTGCTTCTAACATAATAATCTCCCTCCTGACCTTAAGAGGAACGAGGTGAAAAAAAGTGCCCATAGATTTAAATGAAAAAGGCTTGCTTCTCTTAGCACTAACATTTCCCAAGCCACCACTCTTACTCATCATATGCTGATGAGGAGCCATAATGAATGTGAGTAGAGAAGAAACAAAAAATTATCACAATCCACATCCAACAAAAGAAAAATTAAGATGAATAACAGACCCTTGCAATCTTGACCTCAGAGCTAATAGATTGTCTCCCTCACACCACACCAGAGGATCAAACTTCAGCAAGGAACCCAAATCAGGGAAAACCAATGACGTAGAGAAAAAAAAAACACCCAAGACAAAAGTGAATAGAGAGGGACACCAATACGCAAAGACAAAAAAAGAGAACTCACATCACCGAGCAACTCACACAATTCCATAACTGACCAAGATAACAATGGTTTTTTAACATACACATAGAGAAGAAAGATACCTAGGAGAGGATCGAAATCACATCCAAAAAAGCCAAAAAATAGACACCATTCTTTCAAAATTGAACAAAAATTTACTAGGACCAAAAAATACCAGGAATATGCACTAGTTAAAATCTTGTAATGCATGTTGGAAATGCTGAAAATTTGCATACTAATCACTAACCTTACTAGTTAAAAACATAAGTGGAAAAAGAAACAAAATAACAACAACTAGAGAGGATAGATAGAGTGCACGAAAACATACATCTATACAACAAAGAAACTCTTCTAGGACACACCAAGAGACCTTCCAAACCAGAAGGAAAACAGTCTCACCCACATGCAAATTGCTCACGTCAATCAACAAAACCAAACTATGCTAGGTGAAGGTTGACGAGGACACCATCTAGCCTCCTTTCCCATGAGAAACACATATCTACTACCCCACAATATTAAACTAACATTTAAAGTGATCAACGATGTAGCACACCCCCAATTTTTTCCTACAACTATTCACTATTCCATAATGAGAAAAGTGATAGCTAGAGAGAGGGTGATCCTTACAAGGAGACCTCATGAGTATTAAAGATAACACCCCCATCAAGATTTCGATGATCATGTTAAACAAAATATTACAGTTTCAATTATGTATATATTATATATGAATTTAAAGTAAAAAATATATATCTATTACTTAAAGAGATTGTAAAAAAAATATTAAAGTTAAATTTTTAAAGTATTTTCACTATTATACATTTAGGTGTTTTCTAGTCAATTTTTTAAATGGAACAAAGATTTGTTGGATTTCCATGTTTAAATTATATGGTCTCCAAATATAAGTGTCTAAGGAAATTTTCATAGTTTCTATTCAAAATTATATACATATATAGACACACACACACACACATCCATTTGAACCACACATCTGTGAAATCCAAAGAGTGATCAAGTCTTTAGAGGTGCAACACTTTTTCAAAATTTTCACTCTAAAAGAGGCTTGCACCTAAAGATATTTGATCCCTATCAAAACTTGCTAAATCCATGGTTAAGATGGATCTATGGTGGTAAATAAATTTTAAAACTTATATTTCTAATTATAGTAATCAATTAATTTGTCACGCAATTTTGTCTTCATATAAATTAACAATTTTCACTTTTGTATAGTATATATTTTTGTCACAGTGAAATATATTTGAGGATAAATGTTGTTTGTTATAACATGTGACATAATCAAATAAAATTCCCAATGAAACATAAATTAGGGAAAATGTTAATTCTCATAATATGTGACTTGCTCATAAAATTTGTCCCATATGATGTAATGCATTCATGTGAGTATGTGAATTGAGATGTGCATATCACTATTGGCAGTGCAGTGATGTAGCATTGTGTTCACACCCGGAAGGTTTGTTCTTCGAATCTCGTGGAGGCCTGATTTAGACCATGCACAAAAATGTTACACAAGTAATAGCAGGCCACGTGGCTTCCAGCCATTGGCCCACATAGCCCTCTATCATTGTACCACAACAACGACCCCTCGACCAATAAAATTGCACCATTCACAACCAATAATAACAATAAACTTGTAAACCAATGAATGGCATATAAAAACACAATCATGCCCAGTCAAATTACAAGTCAACATACAGACTGTTGACAATGCTACCTACAACCCAAAATTTAAAAATTTTAGTTGTTTGAAAAATCGGTTAGAACATGATATCTGAAGCATAATATATCTATTTTTACTGAAATGAGGTGCATTGGTTTCAGGGCCAAAAGATATTCACTTTTCACCAGTTTTGATCTGTTTTGAGCACTTTTAAATTTGAGATTTTTTTTTTCCATGGGATCATTCCTCCCCACTAGAAGATTTTGGATCTCCAAAAACTCGTTCTTAGTAAAAAATAGTTGAGGGTAAATTTCCCTCACCCTTCCAATATCAAACCATTAAGATTTGTTTCAATTTTTCAATTTGAGATTATCATGAGGGTACTTCATTTTCCTTTCTTTTTAAATACTTGTCTTTCTATCAAAGATGATATTTTACTGCAATTTTCCAAGATTTTTCAGAAACTAAAACTGTCCTTGAAGGAATTTGAACATTCCTTCCTTGATCTTCAATGAAAGGAAACTTATTTAATCTCAAGTTCACTTTACCTTGAACACTATCATCATAATGATACTTACCATGTCTATCCTTGCACTTGGCCTCACTCTTTACCAAATGTGATCCCCATCACCATGCACCATCCTTCCTCAAATCCAAAACATTATGATACCCAAAATAAAATGTTTGAGAACCAATTCCCTCCTTTTCAAATAAGTTTTGTTGTGAAACCAAATCCAAAAATAGAATAAAATATATATCAAGGCCTTAGAAATAATCCACTTCGAGGGGGAAACCTCCAATACATTACATGAATGAACAATTCTTGGATGATACAAATTACAAAACCTCCTTTCTATATATAGGAGTCCATGGGGCCACAATGTAATCCTAGTGGGGCCACAATGTAATCCCAATAGGTAAGTTCTCCATTTATTTAGTGCATGCAGTATTTCTAACATTTTCTTCTCATAAATAGGTTTCTATAAATACTTTCCTTTTATTGGACAGCTTTCAAAAGAAATGGGTCTTCCTTCTTGCATTAAAACAACACCAATTCCATTTCCTGAGGCATCACATTCCACAATAAAGGTTTTTTTTAAGTCTGGCGTAGCTAAGACTGGTGCTAGGCACATTGCCTCTTTAAGATGTTCAAAGGCCTTAGTTGTTTCAGGAGTCCATGAAAATGCATCTTTCTTCAATAATGTTGTCACAGGTGCTGATATTCTCCCATAATTATAAACAAACTTGCGATAATACCCTGTTAACCCGAGAAATCCTCACAACTGCTTTATGGTTGTGGAGACTTTCCATTCCTTAATGGCTTTAATTTTGTTAGGGTCTACCTTAACACCCTTGTGAGATACCATATGACCCAGATATTACACCTCGTGTACTCTAAAGAAACATTTGGATGTTTTTTCATATAACTGTTTCTCCTACAATAGCTTGAGCACCCTGTCAACATGTTGAACATGATCCTTCCAAGACCTGCTGTAGATTAGTATATCATCAAAAAATACTAGCACAAATTTTCTAAGGAAGGGTTTGAAAATGGAATTCATCAACCCTTGAAATGTAGAAGGTTAATTGGTAAGGCCAAAAGGCATGACCAAAAATTCATAATGACCCTCATGAGTTCGAAATGTTGTTTTCGGAATATCTTTAGTCTTCATTTTAATTTTTTGATATCCTGAACGAAGATCTAACTTGGTAAAATAATGTGCTCCATGTAATTCATCCAATAATTCATCAATCACATGAATGGGAAATTTATCATTAATGGTGAGCTTATTGAGCTCCCTATAATCTGGACACATGAACCATGATCCATCCTTCTTGTGCACCAATACTACAGGAGCAGAGAAAGAACTTTGACTAGGTTGAATTATACTTGCCTCTAAAATTTCTATAATCATACGTTCAATTTCGCTCTTTTGTACATAGGGATATCTATAAGGCCTGATATTTGGAGGAGCACTTCTTGGAATCAAATTAATAGCACGATCATGATCATGAATAGGTGGGATTCATTTGGGAGTTTCAAACACCTTGGAATGATTGTCCAAGACTTTTTGGAGATTTGTGGAAATAGATGATTTTGATGTTGGAACTTCTAGTGAGCATAGTTGTGAAATTATGCTCGTTGTTCTTTCTTTAGAAGATTTTTCATGACATTAGAGCTTATTATATTTCTTGGCTTTCCTGCAATACCCTGTAATTCGAATTCCTTTCCTTCTGAAAAAAAATTCAAGAAAATTTCTTGAAAATTAAAAGCTACCATCCCCAAAGATTGTAACCATTGTACTCCTAGTACAACATCAATACCTCCCATAGGAATGGAAAGCATTGGACTATTCAATACATATTCCCCCATAGTTAGCTTGATATTATGGCATTTTCCATAGAAATTTATAGTTCCTCCATTTGCAACCATCACTTGACATTCTGGTCCTGGGTATAGGAAACAATTCAATTCCTTGGCTACCTTACAATGAATAAAATTATGGGTGCTACCTGAATCAATCAACATTATTAACTTTTTATTATTGATATGTCCTTCTATCTTGAGAGTTTGAGGAGTGGTAATTCCTGCTAATGCATTGCATTATATGGTCGGACTCATTTCTTCCTCTTCTAGGGCTAGTTCCTGGTGTATATCCTCTTCTTTTTCATTTTCCTCTTCCTCTTCACAGTCTATGTAAAATAATTTCTTCTCAGCACACTTATAACCTTTAGTGTATTTTCTATCACAATTGTAGCAAAGCCCTTTTTCTCTTTTTTCTTCCAACTATTGTGATGTCAACCTTGTAGGTTGTGGAAATCTAGGAGTAGCACCACTTCTATCTTTATAGAAGTGAGTGGTCGGCTTCCTTGTCGCCATAATTTTACATTCAATTTTTCTTGCGAACTTGAATGCCTTCTCCAATGAATCAGGTTCCAAAATGTGAACTTCATGTTGGATGTTATCCTTTAAAGTACCTATGAAGAGATCAATCCTGTGTTCCTCTGAAATATCAGTTACCCTTATATTCAATTTTTGGAAGTCCTCAATGTGCTCCCCCACTCAACACTTTTGTTTGATATTTATCAGTTGGCTAAAGAAATTGTTGCTCTTTGTACCCTCATAATGTGATATCATTTCCTCCGTAAAAATTGACCAATTGTAAATTGTTTTATGGGAGCAAAGGCATTGATACCATATAAATGTATTTTATTCTAAATGTGAAGTAGCAATGTGTACCTTTTGTGTGTTTTGCACATTTATTGAGATCAAAATATTGCTCCATCTATAGTATCCATGTTATAGGATCCTTTCCATCAAACTTCCTCATATCCATTTTTGGAATATGGTGGTTCTTGCCTCCAACATTAATGTTTATGAAATCATGAATAATATTTATTTTGTTCTCATCATGAGTTTCCTCTACTACCTTTTCACTATTAGGAAACATTTCTTGTATCAACTTTGCCAAACCTTCGATGTCTACTTTCAAATCCTTTGTCATGTTTTCCATGTTTTCTTTCATTTTTTCATCGATCTTAGCTTCCATGTCATCCATCTTAGCTGCCATGCCCACTTCCATGCCATCCAAATTATCTTCCAAACCATTCATCTTAGCTTCCATGCCTTTCTTCAAACCATCCATCTTATTTTACACACCTTTCTTCAAAACTTCCATTTCATTTTTTGTTGTTATTTGTTAGAGTGAAATTTGTTGCACTTGCTCTTGTAATTTTAATATTTCATGTTTCCATTCTTTGTCTTCACGAGTCATAGTAGAGCCTTCTAAAGGCTTAATGGATGTTGAATTCTTTTCAGGGGCGATTTTAGAATCCAATACTAATATCTATTCTACAATATGCCCTTGGAATCAATTCAACTTGATTCTTCAAACAAGACTTATGCAATTCACAAAAAACAAAATACACATCTTTTACTTCCTTTTGAGGAGCTTGATATTGAAATTGAATTATCTCTATAATTAGAGATCCTCAATATCTAAAATTTAGCCCTATAGTAGCCCTCTGAAGCTTCTTTAAAATTCCATAGGTCTAATCTGATTTGGATTCTTCAAGACAAAGTTATGTCCAATCTCCCACAATGACCCAATTTTGGACTGGTTCAGTACAACACACTTGTACGATTTGCCACGTGTCACTTTTTCCTCCTTTAGATCTGAAATTGATAGATAGAAAACTACAATCCATGTACTTGCGGCAAATTTTTACAACATTCCAATCTGATGCTAAGAGAGAGAGCTATGAATATTTTCCCACGATCACCTGTTTGAGATGAAATTCAGAAGCCTGAAAAAGCCCTAACTTCCACAAATCATATCTCTAAAAATGTTGTGAACCAATATCTGAAATTTTGTGACAGTGTTACTCAGGATTTTAGTTTTTCACTCTAATAATTTCATCTTCTGAACCTTCGTAGAAAAAAATTTATTACGAAACTACCATGATAACTTGTTTAGGTTAAATTTAGGAGCCTGCAAAATACCTAACTTGCATAGATCATATCTCTGGAAACGTTGCAAACCAAGCTCTAAAATTTTGCGACGATGTTCCTTAGTATTTTAAATTCTCACTCTAAAAATTTCAGATTTTTAACCTTCGTAGAAAAAATGATATAGCGAAAATTTCACGATGACCTGTTTGGAGTAGTAAAACCCTAGAATCTCTGATACCAAATTTTGTGAAACCAGCTCCAAAAATAGAAGAAAAGAGATATCAACGACTTATAAATAAGCCACTTCGAGGGGGAAACCTCCAATACATTACATGAATGAACAATTCTTGGATGATACAAATTACAAAAGCTTTGTTCTATATATAGGAGTCCATGGGGCCACAATGTAATCCTAGCGGGGCCACAATGTAATCCTAGCCGACCTAACAATAATAATTTAAGGGCACAATAATAACAATATGGGGGTTACAAGGGTAAAATAATAACAATAAGGGGGTTACACTAACAACAACAAGGGACTATACTAGTAATATAGGGACCTAACAGGTTTTGAATTTTCTTTTTGACACCTTCATTCTCTAACATAGGCATCTTGTTCACACCAATGTTCAACAATGATGCATTCTGCTGCAAATGACCTTCATATTTTTTTCCTCCTTTAGGAGGAAACATGTTAGTCACCCTAAACATCTCATCACTTGAATTATAAACCTCAAAGAAATCATATTTCAAACTTGATACATATCCTTGAAAGGCTTTATATTCCTCAACATCTTCGTGCTTGAAAATTAACTATGAAATTTTTTTACTAGCATTAACTGTCCTCTTCATTTGTCTAGCATTCGCAAGAGATAATATCGATTTATTGCTATGCTCTCTAACAATGTACTCTATCCCATTTTTGAATAAATAGTATTTATTCTCATGGGGATGAAAATTGGATGTCCTATCATATAGATATGGGATTCCAAAAACAATACCACATATATCAAGTGGAAATACATCAAGTTCAACCTCATCAAGAAAATTTGCGATGATGGATAATATAAGTATGCATTTCCTTGTCTCTTGTAATTTTTCATTCTCACATACCCAACCTAGAGGATAAGGTTTAGGATGAGGAATGGTTTCCAGATTCAACTTCTTGACAATGTATTCTGAGATAAGGTTTTCTTGTGATCCACTATCAAACAACGTATCTATATTGGTATTTTTTGGAATAACTCTAATGCGGAAAATATCTATTTATGTTTTTTCATATTGAGTTCCATTGAGACTATTTGAAGAACTAGTACTTGAAGTGTTCATACATTTCAATCCCATGGCTATGATATTTCTTCCATCCTCACAATCAGAGCCTAAATATTTTTTTATAGTTGCAACAACCTTTTATTTATGCTTTTTTTTAAACTCTCTGGGTTTCATATGAGGATAAGTTTTCCAGTAATGATCTTCATCATCGCCCTCTTTGGAAAAAAATTTACATGTGATTTTTTATTTCTCCATATTGATGGAAACATTCTTCTTCCCTTTTCCTTTGAACTTACCCTTTACTTTGCCTCTAGACTCAAAGGAATTCTCGCTTGTTTCATCAGAAAATTTTTTCCCTCTTGCTTTTAGATGTCTTTCCTGTACACAAAATTCATCTAAATTTTTAGGATTAAACATGAGAATAGTGTCTCAAGTACCTATGTAAACCTACAATGTATTTCAGTAGTGTCTTGAAAGGATAAATCTACACCGAAAATCAAATATCTCCTTTTAAACTCTTGTGTATAACATTGCACACATTGACAATTTAAATGCTTAAAGTTTTTCTAATCCATGGTAGCTTTATGAATGTATGATAAAGGATAAAATTGTATTCTTAATGCAACAAAAAAATTATTCTAATAGGATAAAATGTTACCACCATGTTTCTTCATTTCCTCTTCAATTTTCGCTTCCCATCAAATAAGTGCTTAACTTTCCAGCTTTAGTGAAGCAAGATGAATCTAAAAAAATATTGGTATCATCATCTTTGATCCTTTCTATCCTAGAATACACTTCAATTTGATGAACCCAATTATCTAATTTCTCAGCATTTAACTCTCCATTCTACATAGGCAAATCAAACTTTATGCCAAGTTTCAAAAATGGAGTTTTACCATGTCCCTTTGGAGAATGTGGAGGTGTTTGTGAAGGGGTTGATGCAGATGATGATGACAATGAAGATGAGGGTGACTATGGAGGTGAAGATAAAGGTGCAGTTAGAGGTGGTTTGTCACCATTACCTCCATTCCCTTTTAGAGGCTTGTCCACATTTTCTCCCTTTCCTTTTGGAGGGTTTCAGATCTGACCTTGCAACCTTGAATTCATCTCTGCGTAGGGAACTTTCACCATCTTAGTCATGTCAAAGAATTCTTTCCTAAAAGGTTTATCATCCTCAATCATATTGTCAAGTTGTCCTTGATGTTCCATGATTGGTGAGGATTTTGGTGAAACTCATGGTGGAGATTGTGGAAAAGTGTCTCTCCTTGAACTAGCTTGAGGACTTGTTCCCACAAGTTTTCCTTCTCCTCTTTTGAGCTTCAACCTTGTCAGCACAAGAAAAAATTGCAACAAAATTAATTCCTCAAAACAACCAAAGAACCAAATCTATAATACAAAATTTATTTGTATATGTAAACTTTAAGGTTTATGGTGAAATTTGAAAGTCAAATTTTAGGTTTTTTTATGAAATTTAACAAGTTACAATAGATTATTAAACAACTGATTAAACTTATTTATACAGAAAATAATGGAGGCAACATTACCATAAAAATAAACACAAGACAACAAATGATGAAGGATTTCAACCCTCCCGAGATACATCTCCTCATCCATCATCCAATGTTCAGAATATTTAATTATGCTAAAAAATAACCATTTACATGGCTTTGTAGTGATCAGAGTACAAAAATAATATCTCCAATGTCTCCACAATAGTCAAAATCTCCTAACTACTCTCATTCTGCACTCAAAAGGGTCGATAATTGACTTAGTTATGCTCCAAGGAAGTTTTCCTATTATCTATCATCCAAATCACACCCACCTACTATATATCCTATGAATTATTTCTTTTTCATCCGCGTGGGGTGATAAGTTTTACCCGCACCAGAGATATTTATGTTGAGTTAGTTGCAAATTGTCAAACCATTAAACTTACAATTATCCCCATGAACTGATAAAAATGGGCCACTTGATGGCCATTCGATTCAGAGTATTTGAAACTATTGTGTCCTTTTATTTATTGCACCTAAACCATGTTCGGCTTGGTGGTTTGGTTAACATACCCACCAGAGGTTAAGTTTTAATTCTATGTGCAAAATGCTAACCATACCTCACTCCAGAATTAAGCCGTGGTAATAAACATGGTTTCTATTGAGGTTTGAATATCCACCACAAATTTATGATATATACGATATGGTTTGGAAATATGATGTGGTTTCGTTATAATATATGGTTCAACCATATAATAAATGTTTTGGTTGGTGCTTAGCACCAGTGGACTATGAATGTAAAATAACATAACATGTGGTGTTGGGGCCGAGGTTAACCCCACCCATCTTCTCCAGTTGCGGTCTCGTGGCCATGGGGTGGACCAGTGGCCAAGGGTTAACCCCGACCCTGGCCCCCAATACTCCAACCCATAAAATTTAAGTAGGTAATGTACAATATGCTTTATAAGCAATACTAGTGGGGAAATGGTGGAGCACTATGCTGCTAGCCCTGAGGTCTATTGTTTGAATTCGATGGACGTCTAATTCAGCCCATACAAAAAAATGTAATACAAGTAGCGGGATGCCACGTGGACAACCATTCACCTACATGTCCATCCATCATTGGACCACATCAACGAGCACTCGACCAATAAAATTGCACCATTCATAACCAATAAGAACAAGACACTTGTAAACTAATGACTGGCCCATAAAAAACACAATCATTCCTAGCCAGGTGCCTAGTAAGTGTATGAACTGCTGACAGGGTTACTTGCAACCCAAAATTTTAAAATATTGGTTGTTTGAAAAATTGGGAAGAGTGTGATATCAGGAATATACGATATAAATTTTGAGTGAAAGGAGTTGCATTGGATTCAGGCTGATGAGATCTTCATGTTGGCACAAATTTTGAGTTGTTTCTTGCACTTTGAATTTTGAGCATTTTATTGATCTACTATGTCAAGAATGGAGGGTGTGACCTAGTACTACAGGAGTTTCCAACATAGAACCAAAAAATGATTTATATGATGAGTTCTATGTTGGCTCTGCAATTGCAGAATATGCAGGGAGTACCTCAAGGTGGGGGCAGAGGAAATAATAAATAAGAAGGAGGTTTTGGAATATGTGAAGGGATCCATGTACATCCATGCACAACCCACATATATGGTTAAACTCCCATAACTAGTATGTGTTTCTTAATGCAGGAACCATAGTGAGAGAGGGGTTTTGATGCATTTATGAAGTTAATTAAATCATTCAATGGCATGATTTATGAGTATGAGGCCTTGGACCCCAAGTTTATAAGGACACTCTCCTTCGCAAATTACTACCATCTAATTAAAAAATATAGGGGAGTCAGACCTTCATTCTGAGGAGGAAAAAATAATTAGAATTGTTATAATGAGAAGCTAGCTAGGAAGGTGACATTTCCAGGGTGTGATGGGTTAGACAAGAGTTCTATGAGATCATGGGTTCAAAAAATAGACACTTACCTTAGTTTGAGTACCATGTGAGAGGCAAATGCCATTAGATTTTCTACATTTCATTTTGAGGATAATGTGAATGAGTGGTGGTATAACATATTAGTTACACTTGGCAATCCATCCATCACATCCTATAGTGAGTTCACTCAGAGACTAGTGGAGATATTTGATTGGAGGATCCAAAGTTCGAATTTAGAGAGTTGCCTAACCTGATGTAAGCACGATGTGAAGAGGCTTACATAGTAGCATTTCAGAGGCTTGAAGTTAGTGTTTCACATATTTACAAGGAGATATTGACCATGTTTTTTATTTAGGCTTTCACCAAACCTCTCTGAGTTTGGGTGTGAGCTTATAGGAAAACATCATTCCAGGATACCATTAGCTAAGAATTGGATATGCTAGGTGTTTTTAAAAATATGTGGGTTTCAGCACCTACTAAACCCCCTTTTCGTCATAAGGGAAAATACATAAAAACTTCCCGAAAGGAGTGGAAAGGGCAGGGACAGTTAGATGATGAGACTAGGAGGGACCTCCAATGGAGGAAATTATGCTTTACTTGTTAGGAGCCATGGGCACTAGTGCATTAGTGTACCAAGGGAAAGGCCCACTACATAGAGGCATTTTAAAATAGTGAGCCAGAGGAAGAGGATGAATAACCCGATGTAGATGCAGATGAGGGTGGACCTGAGAGTTTGAGAATATGTGACCCACCACCTCCACCTAGTGAAGGAGCTTTCTTTCTCACTGGTGGAGTTATTGCTCTACTTTGGGGAGTTATAAAGTATTCGAAAATAAGTATCAAAGGCACAATGAAGGGAAAATATGTATCCATGTTTGTGGATAGTGGCAAAACCACAATTTTTTTTATGCATGATTTGTGGAGAATAAAGAAATTCAGACAGTGGCTTTCGAGGGATTTTCAATAACAATTCTAGAAGGTAGGACTATGCAGTTTACCTGGTATGCTCCTAGCATGACTGTGACCATATGAAACTATTCAATGAAAAACCATTTATTCGTGGTGGATGTTATAGAAACTATTCAACCTCAAAAATATTCTTAATTTGGCACCCTTTTCCCTCATTTTTTTTTTCACAAACTCATGACTTCAACCAATGATAATTGACATATTCTACATTAGAGAAGGAATTTAGATGATCTCTACTTTATATTATAATGTTTCTTATTATTTAGATGAATTTTTGTAATTAGCTACAAAATGCATGCAATTCTGTAGCTAACCTTTGTTTCTACAAAAATCGTTATTATTTGACAGGTTTTGAGAAGAAAATTAGGAAGCGGATCATATGGGTATCTCCGGAATGATCCACACATGGATCGTATCCCACTTACCTGTTCAAATTCAATGAAGAATCATGATCCAAGTGGATATTGGTGGACACCCGCCTATTACACTTGGGGCCCCACCATTTTTTCTTTCATTTTTTTCGTTTCCTTAATAATGGCACAATTTACTATTTTTAGCAGCTTTTTGGGTCCTGAACTTCTGGAGCCGTTTTAAGGCCCTAAACGACGTTTTTTGGGAATCACTTCTCTGACTAATATGTTTCCATTTCAAAATAAATATTTATGGTTAGTAGTTATATTCCTCGGATAGATATTTTTAACGATGTATCATGTGTGTAAAACAGAGATAATATGCCAAATTTACAACCCCAGGAAATTGATGTACCAATTTATCCCGACGGTGCCCATATTATAGCGTTTCATCTCCTAGGGTTAGTTTTTCAGATGTTTAGCATTTTCCATTGTTTCTCAATGATATATAGGACTTCAAGCCTCATCATAACACAAAGTTCAGAGGCCTGTAGCCACCTCATCTCTTCTCAGAGATAAGCTACCAATGCCCTAGCTAGTTTATTTCCATTTTTTCTGTAAAAATATTTTAGTACCTTGATATCAATGAAATGAAGTATTATTTATGCTACATTAATGGTTATATTTGTATTCAGTTGCATTCCTACATAAATCCGTATCAGTGGTATCAGAGCAGCATGATCTTTCTAGATCCTTCTTTGCCTGTGCATAACGAGGTCGGGGTATAAGGAGCTAGGGCTAGATCTAGTTGAACCTTTCAAGATAAACCTCTCAAACAATGCTGGCCAACCATGGGGGATGAAAAGAAATATGAAGGAGCATGAGATCCTATCAAAATATTGCTCGAGGAGGCCCTTGAAAAACAAAGGAATGAGATGATGGATAACTTTTCCCAGATCCTTCAACGACTACCCACTGGCGGCACATCTACATCTAGCAGCCACTCTGGAGGAGAAACTCATTTTAAAGTACAAGTAAACTTTGACATTCCAATATTTGATGGAAAAATAGATGCAGACACCATAGATAGATGGTTGAATATATTAGAAGGATATTTCTCATTTTATGACTTTTCTGATCGGGAAAATATTATTTTCGCACTCCTCAAAGCTACCCTCCATATCAAGGACTCGTGGGAAACATACTTTTAGAAAAAGGACAAGGGGGAACCCTCTTTGTTCTTAGTCGTGCCCACTTGGAATTCTTTCCGAGATGCCATCAAGGAACAATATTATCCTGTGGGGAGCTATGAGGACAAGTACATACAATGGATTGCATTGCAACAACAAAGGGATCAAGATGTAGATGAGCTGAAGAATTTTTTCCATACCCTATGTAGAAACTTGGGTATCAAATATTCAGAGAAAAATTTGGTGCTGGAGTACTGCAGTTGTGTGCACAGATATATTTAGGAGGAAATGGAGTTCCTCGACATCTCCTTTCTTAGTACAACATACTGGTATGCTAGCAAGATTGAGTAGAAATTCGAAAATAAGAAGCGATACTTTCGATCCGCAAATAAAAAGCATGGGAAAGGTGCCCCAAAACCACAGAAAAAAAGGAAAAATCCAAGGCATGGTGGCCCATGATAACCTACCAAAGACACAAGAAAATAACAACACCATGAAGCCAAATAAGGACACAAGAATGTGGTGTGACTTCTATAAGAGCTACACTCACAACACAAGTGAGTGTTGGGCAAGGCAGTCACTGGTGGCTGAGATGAGGCCTTCTGAATAAGATGCATTCTCTAACTATGACTCATAACCTGACAAGGTGAATGAAAAAGGGAAGAATATTATTGATGCGGAGCCCAACGCCATCGTTGCCACTACAAAGATCGAGAAGAAGGAACCAGAAGATCCAGAGGAGGAGAAGCGTCTCTTCCACTCTCAGATATGGGTAAAGGGTTCCTCGCTATAGTTCATGGTCTATAGTGGGAGCCAAAAGAACCTCATTCAAGTAGAGGTCGTGAAGTGTTTGGGCTTGTCGACCACAGTACACCCACAACCATACACCATTGGGTGGCTTCACCAAGGACAGCATCTCCGCGTCAGCCAGTAGTGCCACCTTCCCTATAGCATGAAGCCCTTCACAGATGAGGTATCATGTGACATTTCTCCTCTTTATATTTCTAATGTATTATTAGGCCAAACATACTTGTGGAAGTGAAATTTTGTATATGAGTCCTGGCCTTGTGTTTTTATTGTTACTTTGTGCAATAAGTGGTACAGGATACCAGAGGTACCATAGCCTACAACTATCTCTTTGGTTACTACAAAATAATGCAGTAAGCTCATTTCCAAAACTGGGAAACCTTTTTTCTTGATGATCCGTCTCGAGGGCAAGAATAAGACTGTGGCCATGACCTCAAGACAGGGATCCTCTACACGACAACAACAAATTGACAAGGTCATGGAGGAGCACGGGGACATCTTCACCTCACACATAGGGGTGCCTCTGCACTGTTAGGTCAAGCACCCCATTGATATGACCCCAGGTGCGTTGTTTCCCAATGGACCGATCATTGACTCTCTTGTGGAGAAAGATGAAATGAAGAGGAAGATTCAGGAACTACTATAGAAAGGTCACATCTAGCTGAGTTCATCACCTTGTGGGAGCCCGATCATGTTAGTTTAGAAGAAAGATGGGACTTCGAGACATTGTATTTACAGTTGGGCGTTGAAAAGGATCACTGTCCGGAATAGGTACCCGATCCCACATATTGATGACCTTCTGGATCAACTCAAAGGGGCGAAATATTTCAGTAATATTGATTTCAAGTCTGGGTATCACCAGGTACCAATCCAACCATATAATGTGTTAAAGACTGCCTTCAAATCCAAGGAGAGCCTTTTTTAGTGGCTGGTCATGCCTTTTAGGTTGACGAATACTCCCACAACCTTCATGAGGTTGATGGATGACATCTTGCAGCCATTCACCAACTCATTTGTAGTAGCGTACTTGGATGACATCTTGATCTTCAGCTAGACTTTTGAGGAGCACCTCCAACACATCCAACAGGTCCTCCAAACACTTCGGCAACACAAGTAGTGTGCCAATTTGGAGAAGTGCACTTTTTCCATGACCTAGGTTTAGTATCTACGATACATTATTGATGAACGAGGGGTGCATGTGGATCCAACCAAGGTCCAAGAAATTCGGGATTTTCCGGCCCCAACCACTCTAACAGAGCTTCGCAGCTTTCTGGGTCTTGCTAATTTTTACCGCAGGTTCATGTTGGGATTCTCTCATATCACTTGGCCCTTGAGTTAAATCACCAAAGGAGGAGTGAAAGAAAAATGCTTTTGGTAGGAATCTCAATAGAAAGCATTCGTTGCATTGAAACATTACCTCCGATTTTCCCCAGCGCTCATATTACCAGACTTTCAACAACCATTTGATATCAAGACATATGCCTCTGTCTATGTTATTGGGGTAGTTCTTACTCAATAGGGTCATTTAGTGGCATATCACAGTGAGACACTATTCAACATAGTCCACAAGTATCCCACTTATGTCCAAAATGTAATGCATCTATTGCAGAACAACTCACACCAACAAAGTTAAACGTACACTACATGGAACATTCCACCATAGATTGTATCATTGACATGAAAATCAAGAAAAATCGCCAGCAGAAGATCCAATTGTATTGGGTGGTCAAAGCTGGCCAACTCCTGCACCAAGGCAAGTGGTTCACCAGGGACCAAGTTCAACAGAAGTTTCCTCATCTCATGGAGGAACTCAACGCAATAGGGACCATTTCTTCCTAAGGGGGGAGGAATGATCTAGGTGGATATTGGTGGCCACCTGCCTATTCCACTTGGGGCCCCACCATTGTTTTTTTTAGTTTTTTAGTTTCCTTAATAATAGCACAATTTACTATTTTTAGCATTTTTTCGAGTCCTGAACATTCGCAGTTTTTTTTTAGGACCTAAATGACATTTTTTTGGCATCGCTTCTCCAGATAATATGATTTAATTCCCCATTCCGGAATCAATATTCATGGTCAATAGTTGTAGTCCTTGGATAGATCTTTCTAACAATGTATCATCTGCATTAAACAAAGATAATATACCAAAGTTATGACCCTGAGAAATTGATGTACCAATTTACCTTGACAGGGCCCATATTCTGGCATTTCATCTCGTAGGGTTAGGTTTTTGGATGTTTATGGTTATCCATTATTTCTCAATCAGTGTAACATACATTTTAGAGGCCTATAGACACCATATAGGCTCGAGAGCTCGAGAAGAGGTGGCCCACCACCTCCACCTAGTGGAGGAGCTTTCTTTCTCATCGATGGATTTATTAATTTGCTTCGAGGAGTTAAAAACTATTTGAAACTAAGTATAAAAGGCAAAATTTAGGGACAATATGTATCTATGGTGGATAGTGGAAAAAACAAAGTTTTATTTATGCACGATTTGTGGAGAGTAAAGGAACTCAGACAAAGGCTTTCGAGGGATTTTCAATAACGATTCTAGAAGGTAGGACTATGCAGTTTACCCGGTATGTTCCTAGCATGACTGTGACCATATGGAACTATTCAATTAAAAACCATTTCTTTGTGGTGTATGTTACAGACACTATTGAACATGAGAAATGTTCTTAATTTGACACCCTTTTCCATCATTTATTCTTCCTTTTTCACAAACTCATGACTTCAATAAGTTATAATTGACATATTCCAAATCAGAGAAGGAATTTAGATGATCTCTTCTTTATATTATAATGTTTCATACTATTTAGATGAATTTTTGTAACTAGCTATAGAATGCATTCAATTCTGTAGCTAACCTTTATTTCTACAACCGTTGTTATTGTTTAACATGTTTTGAGAATAAAATGAGGAATCGGGTCATATGGGTATCCTCAGAATCATCCACAAATGGATCGTATCCCACTTACCTGTTCGAATTCAAAGAATAATCGTTCCTATGCTCATGGTCAATATTGGTCAAGGAACGAGATCAATGGACGAAAAACTCTCGATTTTCTTTGAGGTAGAAAATCAAGAGATAAATATGAAGAATTTGCTTGTATTTATACTTCTAATTTTATTTTTATTTTCTATTTATAATCAGAAATGCCTCAAACAATTAAATCCAAAAACCTGTATAAATATTGGTATGTTGAAAAGAGGAAATAGTGTAATTTTGGTGATAATTCGTTGCATGCTTTCAAAATCTGTTTTTCTAATAATAATACTAGTTCTAGACCTTTGATGCGCGCATATTCTAATTACATTTCCAACTCATTCTATTGCAGAGGGACCCTGTACAGAAAATAGGTTTTACTTAATTGTTTTGTAGTTTAATTTCTGTCATTTAATTTCTTGTTGATTCATAGTTTTAGTTCTATCAATCCATAGTTAAATTCACATTATTTTTATTTTAATATTCTTGTCAATTCATAGATTAAATTTCTTAATGTTTTATAGATTAGTTTCATGAACGCTTTTTCAAATTATTTATTTTCATTTCTAGTTGACTATGTAATCTTATGCTCGCTAAGTCATCTCAAGAATGTGACTCTGTCATTTTCCAATTGGACAAGATTTGGGCATTCAGTCATACAACAATATTAATTTTATTTAAACATGCTTTTCACTTTCCTTCGATTTCAATGAGCACTATCATTTAAGTTCTTAGCAATATAATTTATTCTTTCAATTGATCGAATATAATTAGATTAAACTTATGCTTCAAACATTCTTAGATTTAAGACTAGGACAGAGTTAGATTGGAATTATGTTTTAAAATACATTAAGTGCTTTGTTTTCATATAATTAAAGATTTCAATCGATAATATAAAAAATGATTTCATCTTTGTCATTTGAATGCAATTATATTTAGAATAGTGCTCTTCTTTAAATAAATTAGATACTTTCCATAGATGTTTTGTGAGCCTAGATAAATATAACGTTTTAACCATTCAAAGTTTTATTTATTTTTATGAAATTTAGATTCGTTAATTAACATTTCCTTGTCTTCCTTCTTTTAGATTTCATATTTCATTCATTTCATTAAAATAAATTTGTAATTCTATTCATTTTATTAGAATAAAAACAATATTTCCTTTTCTTCATGCTTTAAGAATCAATTTTCATCATTAAAATTCATTTATATTTGGTTGTTCACTAGCATTTAAATATTTTATCTAGAAGCAAATATTTCATTTCTTAGACCAATTTCAATTCTTAAGACTTTAGGAATAAGATACAAAACCCCCAAAAAAATATAAAACATGCACAACTAAGTAATAAATAAGGTTATCTAAGCACATATAGTGCACCACACTTCATCAAATTAATAACCTCGGTCGATAATTTGTGATATAAATTTAAGATATTAAATTGACTAAACATTTTGGCTTCGCTGTCGGGGAAGTGTGATTAGGAAGCCTTATTTATTCCATTAAAAAAAAGAAGATATGCGTATAGAAAGAGACTCTAGGGGTAGATTCATAGCTAGAGGTAGAAATTTGATTCCAACAACACCACTCACTCCACCAATACCATGTAGTGCCACACCACCATCTCAAACTCATATTCCATTTTTCACCTCAAGACATAGACTCCCTGAAGTCTTAAGGTCAGAAATACAACGAAGAGATTCTACAACTTCATCTTCTAAGGTAGTCTTAGAAGAAGAAGATCCTAGATCTCCAACATAAGGAGTAGCATTTTTCACCTCTACAGGAGAACACATTCTAGCATAAGATTTAGAAATCCCTAGCGATGAAGAAGAAGAAACTTTCTTCAATATCCCATTAATATAAAAACCAAACGAAGAACAAATAAATCTATAGTTAGAACCTTACATTATCTCCGAGGAATCTACAATGGTAGAAGAAGAAGGAGGAGGAGAAGGAAGAGGTGGAGGACAAGGTGGAGGAACAGATGGAGGAAGAGGTAGAGGTAGAGGAGATCCTAGCTTTGTTGGATTTCCTATAGTTGATGATACAAATTTGAAAATGAAAAATATTTCACCTTATGTCCTTCCCAATGTATATGGATCAAGGAGTGAAGATCGTGAAAAATTTTTATTTGAATTTGAGGTTTCATGTAGATCTTATGACTACTTACAAGACTCTCAAAAATTGAAGCTATTTCCTGCAACACCCAAGGGTGCAGCTTTAAAATGGTTCATTGGCTTCATAACACAATCTATTAGGACATGGGATGAGATGAAAAGTGCATTTTTACAAATATATCTGGATTATTGCACACCTATTAATAGAAAGGACGAAGTATTTAAAATATGTAAAGAGAGGATGGAAACTTAGAAGATTTAATTGAGAGATTCAATTACAATATAAAAAGAGCTAAAATGGAACATCTATATCAATATACTTTAAAATATCTCTTGTTGAAATCCATCATAGATGAATGGATATATATTCTTAACATGACGGGAAAGGGAGATATATGTCAATTACCATTACCTGAAATTGTTGAATTAAGCATTCATTTCTCAAGAGGAAAATAAAAAATTGGGAGAAATACAAGAGATCATATGCTCTCTAGGGTAAATAAATATGCAACGGGAACAATGAGTAGGGATGAAATTGGAAATATGCTTGATTAATTTAAAACATATATCTTAGGGAGTCTCTATTAGCAAATAGACACCCTAAATTTACAAAACAAAGAGAAAGATGAAGCTGATACCCTAACTATTTTCTGTCCTAAATGTAGGAAGAAGCATGCTTTAAGAGAATGTCCTCTTGATGTAAAATTCATAGAGACCTATGTTATTTCTGCAGAAAATCATGAAACAAAAAAATGTCCTTCTATACCAGGTCTTAAGGTTGTTTTTCAAGAAGAAGTAGCTCCATATCCAATAGATCCTCTTTATTTTGTCTCTATAAGACCATGGCAGGGGCCACAGACTCAAGGTTTTAATAATAAAATGTATAATCAACCCCCTCTAAACAATTGGAATTCATCATGGCAACAACCATGGTCCCAACCTGAACCTTGGACACAATGGATTCAAAATCATTATGGAAGATACTCTCAATATCATTAGTATCCACAATCCCATCCAAACTATCCCCCCCCCAACATTTTCTACAACAAAATCAACCACCCCAACTCGCAAATCATAACTCGCAACTTTCATTACCATTTCCACAAAGAACAAATCAACTACCTGCCGAGCCATTACCAAACCCAAATAACAAAAATGCTCAAACTGATTATAACATAGAAGGAAGAAAATTCCCATCTTACATGGTTACTCCACTAGAACATAACAATTTCCAACTTAGATCTGATAGAATATTAGAAAGTAAAAAGCCTTATGTTGTTATTCAAGAAAAGATGATCGTGATGAACAAATTTCTGTACAGAAAAAAAAAAAATTCTAAAGAAGGGACATCCATTTAACAGGATCAAAATCCTAAAAATGAAAAATAAAAATATCCAATAAGCTCAACTCCTATCATAGAGAAACCTTCAGTATTTATTTATAATCCTCCTTTTCGTGAAAGATTACAAATCGATAAAGGGATAAAAAACAAGTTTTGTTTCCTAATTATGATTTTATAGATGAATTGAAAAATGTCTGTTTCAAAATCCCTTTGTTATGGGCCATTAAAGATATTCCTATCCTAGCCAAAATAATAAGAGAGTTTAGCATGAAAAAATCAGGAAGAAAAACAAAAGAAATAAAAAGGATTCATTTAGTAGGAAAAACTGTTGACATTATGACGGGAAAAATATCCATACAAAAATATTTGGACACAGGAAGTCCAAATGTAAAATAAAATATTAATGGTATTGAGATTCTAAATACATTAATTGACTTAGGAGCAGCCCTCAACATCATGAGCAAGGAAGCTATGGAACAACTTAGGCTTACAAATATTCAGTAGACACTAACATTATTGCAATTAGGAGACAGATCAGTAATCAAGCCATATGGTGTATTAGAAGACATGTATGTGTCCTTAGACTCTTGGGAATATCAATTTTACTTCATGATCTTAAATACCAAGAACAACCTAGGGGAACATCCATTAATTTTAGGAATATCTTGGTTAGCTACAACTGATGCTTTCATTAATTGTAGGTCTGATGATGTGCTTATTTATGATGGCAACTCAATAAAGAAATTCACTGTATATCCTTTAGAAAAAATAATCACATAAATAGAAAATGAATAATGGATGGATGATTACAATGATATACAACCTCTCCATACTATTTCTCATATTAGTGAAGAAAGTCAAATTTTAAATTCAATAGAAAACTTTGAAACATCTTCACAATGTGAAGATGATTATAGTTTTCAAGAACAATGAAATATTGAATACTTTTCATCTAGACAGATGTCTTTATATTCTATGGAAGAATTTGGTAACTCTGTAGTTGGAATCTTTCCAGGAAAATCTTTAAACATAAACAAAAACTTGGAGAAATTCCAACAACAAGAGTTAATCAGAACATTACAAAAAAATTCTTCTCCATATGCATGGAGTACACTAACATGAAGGGAATTAGTCTCAAGAATTGTATACATCATATCTACATTGAGGAAAACTCTAGGTCTATCAGACAACCTCAAATAAGGACGAATCCAAATCTTAGGGAAATTCTGAAAGAAGAATTGCGAAAATTGTTGAATGTAAACTTCATTTTTCTAATTTCAAACAATCAGTGGGTTTCCCCCTTGGTGGTTATACCTAAAAATAATGGTAGACGGAGGGTATGAATTGATTATCGAGAATTGAATAAGGCTACTCTAAAAGATCATTTCCCATTTCCTTTCATAGATCAAGTATTTGATACATTAGCAAGTAAGAATTAGTTCTTATTCTTGGATGGCTTTAGTGGTTACAATCAAATTCAAGTAGCACCCGAAGACCAAGACAAAACCACATTCACCTGTCCATGGGGAACCTATGCCTACCAATTACATCCTTTTGGATTGTGCAATGCACCTACAACATTCGAAAGGGAAGTATTAGGAATTTTCATTGATCTAATACATGATTGTGTGGAAGTATATATGGATGATTTTATGTTTATTGAAATTCTTTTGAAGAGACTCATGAAAAATTTGAAAAGGTTCTTAAAAGACGTAAAGAAGAAAATCTTTCATTAAGTCATGAAATTTTTTTTATGATGTTTACTGAAGGAACTATTTTAGGACATCACATTTCACGGGATGGAATTAAAGTAGACTCATCTAAAGTTGAAGTCATCTCCTAATTATCAATTCCGAGTTTTCAAAAGGATGTTAGAAGTTTTCTAGGTTTTTACAGGGTACTATAGAATATTTATAGAAAATGTCACTAAAATTGCATTCCCACTCTTCAAACTTCTTAACAAATATTTTGAATCTAGTTGGAATCTTGATTTCCAATTTGCATTTGAAACTTTAAAAGAAAAAATGTCTGAAACACCCATCTTAAGAGGACCAAATTGGAAAACACCTTTTCACATTTCAACAGATGCTTAACATACAACTCTGGGAGCTGTATTAGGACAAAAATATTTGATCCCCTATGCCATCTATTACACAAGTAAAAATTTGACTCCTCCTAAGTTAAATTACACTATAATTGAAAAAGAATTTCTAGTTATTGTCCATGATATTAGAAAATTTAGACACTACATCACTGGCTATGAAACCTTTATTCACATAGATAATTATGCAATTAGGTATTTAATGAATAAATCTATCACTAATATAAGAATCACAAGATGGTTATTACTCTTGAAATAATTTAACATCATTGTTCTAGACCGACCTCGAAACAAAACATTGTTGTTAATTTCTTGTATAGCATTCAAAACAACAATAATAATACTCCAGTAGAGGATAATTTTCCTAATGAATATCTCTTTGCAATATATACTAAATCTCCATGGTTTGTAGATATTGCTAACTATTTAGCTATAGGAAAATTACCAGCATACATTTTTCCTAGAGAAAAAAGAAGAATAATTCAAACAAGTGCATTATACTCATGGGCTAATGATGAATTGTACAAAACTATTCCAAATCTCATCATCAGAAGATGTGTTCGAGAATATGAAATGCCTAAAATTCTGAAAGCATGCCCCGATGAACCTTGTGGTGGAAACTTTGTTGATAAGAGGACTAGCTATAAAATCCTTCATTTAGGATATTATTGGCCATCCATATTTAAATATGTCAAGGAGTATGTCAAAAGGTGTGAAAATTGTCAGAGAATGGGGAAACTTGTTCCTACATATGAAATGGCCTTACAACCACAGGTACTCATCTAACCTTTTGAAAAGTGGGCCCTGGATTTTGTTGGACCAATCAATCAAGCATAAAAACAAAAGAGGTACATTCTGGTTTGCACTGATTATGTCACTGAATGTGTAGAAGCTAAAGCACTTTCTGTTGCTAATGAAAATGTTGTAGTTTCATTTCTCTTTCAGGATATTTTCACTTGTTTTGGTGTCCCAAGGAAAATTGTGACAGATCAGGGATCTCAGTTTACATCTGAGGTGGTGCAGAAGATTGTGGATGAATATAAGGTCAAACATTGAATATTGGTGGACTCCACAAGAAAATTGTCAAGTGGAGTCCACCAATAAATTGATTGGAGCAATCCTCACAAAGATTGTAAATCTAAATAGAAATGATTGGGAAAATAGGCTTCCTCAAGCCTTAAGAGCCTACCAGAATACATGGAGGAATATAATAGGACATACTCCCTATGAACTTGTTTATGGGAAGCAGGTCTTGTTTCCTATAGAATTTCAGATCAAAACCTTCAAGATAGCAGTCATATTGGGACTTGATTTATCAGAAGCCCAAAATCACATAATGGAGCAACTTAATGAGCTTGATGGGATCAGGAAAGATGCAATTCAAAGAACTAGCCTAATCCAGCAACAAAGTTCCAGATGGAATGATAAGTACATAGAAAATAGAAAATTTCAAGCAGGAGATTGGGAAATTTTGTTCTATTCAAACTTCAAAGACTTTCAAGGAAAATTTTAGACTCATTGGCTTCGGCCTTATGAGATCAAAAAAGTATTTGAAAATGGAGCAGTTAGGATAAGGACAATTGATGAAGGAAAGGTACCTCTTCTTGTGAATGGACATCGATTAAAAGTCTATCATAAGCCAATTACAATGGAGGAATTTATCAAAAATTTTCAAGAGAATACTAATATGAAGTTGGTGAAGAATAATCCTTCTTCTTCCCCAACTTAGTCTTCTTTTTACTTTTCATATATATATATATATATATATATATATATATATATATATAGTATTAAAAAAAAATGTATAAGTGTGAAAACCAATCAATGATTGGCATCTTATATAGAAAATACAATATGAAAATGAGAATTCTGACATCTTATATTTTCTCCAATTCTAAAAATTCCAAATTCTTTGTTCCCTTTATTTTTCTGAATCAATAAAAGAAGTAGCGACATAATTGCTACAATTCTGTAGCTCTCAGAAGAATCTAGAGCTGTCATCAAATTTTGTAGCTATGTTACATCTTTACAGCCTATTGAAGCAGAATATAGTGAACAGAAGCAGTTGAAGGCTCCATTGAAGATCATGCTGAAAAGGCACTAGGATAATCAACACAAAAATAATTTCAACGAAGATTAGTTAGAAGGTATGTTACAATTTTTTTTTAAATAAAAGGCCAAAAACGTTCCAAGGTATGTTACATGTATTGAAAGCTCCTTACAACACATACATGGGTTTAATAGTGAGAACCGAACCTGTGGGAGTGAAATTCATGGATGGATATCCTTAGGTAAAGAAAATGACGCAAAAGGTCCAATGGCTTTAGTCATAGAGAATTTCGACGGGTTCCATAAGGAGGTCACCAAGTCTTTTGCAAGATGTTTCGATGGGAAAGAGGTCAAAATTGGGGACATAAAATTCGCAGTAACAAAACCCTTCATAGTTGAAGCCACAAAACGTCCGAAAACTAGTAAGAGATGGTTCAAGAATGGGGAAATCCACGGGGAAGAATGGAAATCTTTTCTGAATAATCCAGGTATCAACACTATTGTTTATAAGAAAGGAATTCCTAGTTCAGCACTAAAAAAATATGGAGAAATATGTTGTTAATTTTACAAAAAATGTTACTTGCGAGGGTAGATTTGGTTGTATGTTTTTTTACCATGCAAGCCTGTTAATGAATTTCTTGGAAGATGGATAAATAAAACTCCCATACTTCTTACTGAACAGTCTAAAGAAGATGTCAGCAAATGTGCATAAAATATTCCAATTCATAGACAATACCATGCATCATCATGGACTCATAAAAATACTCATTGAGTTCCATCTAAAGAGTATAGTAGACTCATGGGAGAGTTTCCTAATCAGAAATCACTTTCAAGGTGAAGCACTAGAATAGCCTAAGGATGAAAAAACCAAAAGAATTAGAATAAGAAATATTGATAAATGCATGGAGGACAACTCCTCACGTCAACCATAAGAAGAAGAAGAAGAACTCATAATTGTAGAGTTAATGAAAAATAAGAAACATAGTGGAGTCAAGAAGAGAAGCAATGTAAAGGGAAAGGGAAAATTTACAAGCTCATACATTTTAAGCCCTCCACAGCCAAGAAGAAGCTCTAGAATTCATAAACCCTTGAATAACACACCTCCAGAGGAAGTAGAGTTTGTTAATTTAGATGAAGAACCCCAAGCACCATCGTCCATTACTGCCTCTTCTGCACACAATCCTATACACTCACCTATACGTAGTCCAGTAGACAGTCCGAGAAGAAGGACCCCATAAATAGACCCAACACAACAAGAGATATATGACTATATTGAGTCATTGGAGAAAAGACATGCAGAAGAAAATCCAAGTATGGAAGAGTAGCCTATCAGTCCACAATAACCTCTAGTGAAAACCTTGAAGCAAGAAATGTTTGAGCTAGAGATACTGAGCAGGCACACTAAACAAGAAGATGAAACCTTGAAGGAACAAAATCACTTGGAGAAGGTCATTAGTGGCAACACTATCTTACATTTGGGGTTGTGGTATAAAAAGAAAAAGAAACTAATGAAAAAGAATAGATTTATGAATAATAAATTCATCAACCTAAAGTACAAACTCCTCATCAAGAAACCAAGAATGGAAATCGCTTCAAGGAAAGGAAAGAAGAGGAAGTTGGAGGTATTGGCAGAGGTATCAGAACAAATGCAATAGAAGGTGAAGGCTCAAAATTTTCGAAATTACAGGAGGAAATGCAATGGTATCTTAGTGGGGGTATGTTGAACCTCAAAATTGTTCTTAAATTGACACCCTTTTCGAGGAAATAGTTAAATCAAACTGCGTTTTTCTAATAATAAGACTAGTTTCAGATATTTGATGTGCAAATAGTCTAAGTAGATTTCTGACTCATTCTGTTGCAGAGGGCCCCTATACAGAAAGGAGTTTTTTCTTAATTGTTTTGTAGTTTAATTTTTGTCATTTAATTTCCTATTGATTCGTAGTTTTATTTTTTTGAATTCATATTTAAATTCGCATTGTTTTTATAGTCAGATTCCAATCAATTCATAATTAAATTCACATTGTTTTTATAGTTAGGTTGCTATCAATTCATAGTTTAAATTGCTTACTGTTTTATTGATTAGTTTCATGAATGTTTCGTGAAATTAGTTATTTTATTTTCTAGTTGACTATGTAATCTTATGCTCGTTAAGTCATCTCAAGAATGTGACTTTGTCATTTTCCAATTGGATAAGGTTTGGGCAGTCGGTCACACAACAATATTGGTTTTCTTTTAAACATTCTTTTCACTTGAATTTTATTTCAATCAACATTTTCATTTAGGTTCTTAGAAATATAATTTATGCTTTCATTCCATGGAATATATTTATATTAAATTCATCTTTCAAACATTCTTAGATTTAAAACTACAACAAAGTTAGATTAGAATTATGTTTTAAAATATATCAAATGCTCTATTTTCATAGAATTAAAGCTTTCAATGGATAAGATAGAAAATGATTTGAATGTAATTAGATTTAGAATAGTGCTCTGATTTAAAGTATATACTTTTCATAGATGTTTTTCTAGCCTAGATAGATCTAACATTTTAACCATTCAAAGTTTGATTTATTTTTATACAATTTATATTAGTTAATTAACATTTCATTTTCTTCCATCTTTTAGATTTTATATATCATTCATTTCATGAACACCAAATTGTAATTCAAATTCCCTTTATTAGAATAAAATCAAAATTTCCTTTTCTTCCTTCTTTAAGAATCAATTTTCATCATTAAAATTCATTTTGATTTAGTTGTTCACTAGCATTTAAATATTTCATCTAGAAGCATAGATTTTGCTTCTTAGACCAGTTTTAATTCTTAAAACTTTAGGCATAAGATACAAAACCACCAAAAAAATATAAAACATACACAATGAAGTAAGAAATAAGGTTATCTAAGCATATATAGTGCAACACACTTCATCAAATTACTAACCTCGATCGATAATTTATGATAGCAATTTAAGACATTAAATTGAGTAAACATAAACCAATTTCGTGATGGGAGTTTAGTTGTTGTATTCTCTTGGACGTGTCACTCCTGATTGGAGGAAATTGGAGACGGAGCTCATAGGACTAGATGGAAAGATAGTAGTGTTGATGTGTATGCATTCATACTCACCCCTGATAGTACCTTCACATAACATGGGGGTTTTTTCAGGCATTGTGATATATATTGGGATATAGAGTTGAGTATCTCAGAGACCTAGGGGATAAACCAATAGAAATATTTAGACATATTGGCTCTTTTAGAGAGGCATCAAGCAGTGTTTAAATATATTCCACTAGGAAGGCCACCCGACAAAGGGTTCAAGCAGACCATTGAGTTGGAGTAGCGGGTACACACAGTCATTACCACTCCCTACATACATCCCAAGGCATATGAGGATGATATTGAGAGGGATATATAGAATTTGTTGAGATTGGAGCACATTAGGTATAGATTGAGTCTTTTCAATTCTTCTATAATTTTGGTGAAGAAGAAGGATGGGACCCTTTTCATGTGCATAGACTACAAGGCGCTAAATAAGAAGATTGTGAAGAAAAGGTATCCCATTTTTCACATTCATGAGTTGATGGATGAGCTTATAGGATCCAAGTACTTCTCCAACATAGAATTTTCTCAGGGTACCACCAAATCTAGTCGAGGGAGCAGGACATCTCCATTTCACTGTCATCATGGACACTTTGAGTTGTTGGTGATGTTATTTGTGATGAAAAACACACTAGCCACATTCCAGTCTTGCATGAACCATGTGTTCTACATGAATTTGCAATGATGTGTATTGGTATTCTTTGATGATATATTGATATATAGTAGGACTTGGGAGGATTACCTTCAACAATTGGAGGAGGTCCTCCACATACTAGAGGAGTAGTAGCTATATGAAAAAATGTCCAAGTGTTAGCTAGGATTGATGGAGATATTATATCTTGGGCACTTGCTTGGGTAGGATGGAGTACAGGTGCATTAAGATAATATTGTGACCATCCTATATTGGCCTACACCGAGGAATATGACATATTTGAGGGGTTTCATGGGCATTTGTACATATTACAAGAGGTTCATGAAGGGGTTTTTCCAGTTAGAAACACCCCTTACAGATTTTACAAATAAAGGGGATTTTAAGTGGAGTGATGTGGCATAGGAGGATTTTTATCACCACAAGATGGCAATAAGTAGTTTTCTTATTTTAGCCCTTCCATATTTTTCATGCCCATTTTTTTTGTAGTGTGATGAATCAAGGGAGGTCATTGGAGTAGTTTTTTCACAGGTAGGTAACCCCATAACATTTGAGAACCAAAACTTTTATGCACATGAGATATTGTATCCCATATATGATAACTAGATGCTAGTAGCCATGCATGTGTTGGATAATTTTCAGGAATACCTAATGGGGAACAAGTTCAAGGTTAAGACTGATGACAATAGTCTTCGATTTTTCTTGGATGAGCAGAACCTGTAGGAGAGACAACATAAGTGGGTCAGTAAGATCTAAGATTATGATTTTGAGATTATTTCAAGGGAAAGTGGACCATAGTAGTTGATTAATTATTACATAGGCTCACAAAAATATCTTTGATGGCTATCACACAATATTGGAAGGTGCAACTTTTGGTCAATTATTACTCTAAGGATCGACAAGCATGTGAGAGGTTGGATGGTAATCATGGGGATGTGAGGTACTGTGTAATGGATTAGGTAATATATTACAAGTATATGATTTTTTTGATGCCGACGTTACAATTGAGGGATAATTTCCTACACGTAGCTCAAGAATCACCTTTGATAGGGCATCAGAGATTATACAAGACCTGTAGGGTCATTAGGGAGAGTTTCACTTTGTGAGTTATTAAGGAATATGTTTTGAGGAATATCAAGGAGTGTTATGCATGCAAAAGGAACAAGGTAGATAACACACATTCCGCTTGGTTACTGTAACCTATTCCTATTCCTCAGAGGAAGTGGAGGAGTATATCGATGGACTTTATTACATGATTTCTGATAGTACATTGGAGAGATTACATCTCTATGGTTATTGACAGGATGAAAAGGTTTGCAAAATTTTTCACCATTCAAGCTCAATATTAAAAATCACATGTGGTCGAGTTGATTTTTTGGGAGGTGTTTTTGATGTATGGGATTCCTCTGACAATTGTTAGTGAGAGAGATGCCAAATTTATGGGAGGCTTCTAGCAGTATTTATTTTTCCTTGTGGGCATGGAGATGTTGTAGCACTAGCTACCACCCTCAAACATATGGGAATACATATATAGTGAATAAGTAACTGGAGGGATATTTACACATATATGTCACTGGATAACAGAGAGCGTGGGTGAAGCTGGTACACCTTGGGGAGTATTGATACAACACCACATATCATATGTCTAGATGTACGACACCCTTTCGTTCTTTATATGGTTATGATGCATTGACCTTTTTTGATATCATTTTTGGAGATAGAAGAGCTTGAGAGGACAAATATTGGATATAGGAGAGCCAATATATCCTTAAAGCATTCAAGGATAACTTGAATATGGAACAAAACCAGCAAAATGTATATGAATCCAGGGTAGATTAGAGTGACATTTTGAGGTTGAAGATTTGGTTTTCCTAATACTGCAGTCATACAAGAAATCCACACTGAAGCTTAAGGGAGCTAAAAATATTCAACCTCATTTTTAGGGGAAATGTAGGGTGATCCGAAGATTGGTGGAGGTATCTTATGAGTAGTGGTTTCTACTGAGTTACCACCATTATATGATGACGGAAATTTAATTTTAACGCAAGAGGCCATATGATTGGAGAGGGAAAGGGATATTAGGAGAAGGATGATTAGAGAATTCCATATTAAGTGGAAGGATTTTCCTGAAGAAGATGCCACTTGGAAAGGAAAACAAGTTTTGCGGCATCCACTAGTATAGTTTCTTGAGGATAAGAAACATTTGGGAGGGGAGGACTGCCATATCCCGAATTAATTTTGACATGGAAATTCCCAATTTTAAAATTTTAGAGATTAATATATATATTTAGCTAAATAAAATTAGGAATAATATATATATATACACACACACACACACATATATATAGCTAAATAAAATTAGTATAAATAATTTATGGAAATATTTAATAAATTTTGGAGAAAAGGAAATGGTTAGGACATAGGAAAAGAAGAAAAAATAAATTTAAGTTATGGAATTACCAAGCATGGAAATCAAACCATGGGAAGGATCAAATCATGGTTTCGGAAAAATAGAACCATGGTATGAGGAAGTGAAAGAAAAAATAAAAGTAAGGTTGGTGCTTCATTTCGATCATTTCTATATTGAAGGTTTTCTCAAGTTGTTGAGCTAAGTCAACTAGTGAAGCTTAGCACAGGGATTTCCTAGAGGATTATCCCAAATATATTTTAGTGAACTTAGAGTTTCATCATAGGGGAGAAAACTTGGATTTGATTGCATGTTTACTTTCCCATATTTTTGATCTATTTCATCTCTACAACAGGTAGGATGAATTTTTCAGTGGGACATAGTATCAGAAGTCGAGCTCCTTGGAGAAAGAGATTGTTAGGAAGATCTATCTTGAGAAATTATAGGAATTTTTCTTTGATGAGGAATAATTTCTTTGTGGTGTTTCAGATCACAATATTATCTCATTTTCTAGGGTCGTATTATTCTTCCTGAGGGTTAGCGCAGGGGTTTTCTGAGTCATTTTTGCTTCAGAATTGTTGCAATATTGTGAGAGAAATAGATGAAATTTCACTCTATATTTTCAGCACTATATTTTAGTGATGTCTAGGTTATTTTTTTGGGGACTTTTTGGTGGAGCGGTTGTAGATTTTTTGGTGGGATGCAAAGCTGAGCAGTGGATGATTTCACTTAATTTTTGGGTAATTCCAGGAGATTGGAATTATACTAGACTATTTATGGGCTTATTTGGTCTAGTGTTGGAGATTATTTTCATAATTTTTTTATATTTTTTGGAGCATATTTGAGGCCTAAAATAACAATTTTCCTCTAGAAGAAACAATAAATTTATGGGCAGAGCATACAACCATTGAGCCATTTCATCGTGGAGTTTTTTTCCATTCTCACCTACGTTTTGCGTTTTTTATTTAACAAGCCCATATACATACATTCCAATATTTTTTTACTCATATTTGCATTGGAGAATTAATAAAATGGATCAGCTCTATTATTTTTGGTCAACAGTGTTGTAAACTTGTTGTTCTTGTGGAGTTTTTAGATTCCATGTTTGTTTGTTTGTTGTAGTAGTCCATGCTTTGATAATTCATTTTATTTCTCTAGGTAGAAGAGTACAAAAATGATGTATCTCACAATTTTTTAGTGGCGAAATACAAATTTTATATCCTTCATGAAATATCACATCTATTCAAATATACTTTCTTAGTGAGGTATTGCAAAATAAAAATTATTTTCAAGGAATAACAATGTTTCCTCCCATGTGGTATTGTTCACACAAGATTTTTTGAATTGTGAAGGAATGTGTATCTCTAGGATTCAAATCATGGTATAATAGAAAGTGTATTTCCATTATCTTAAGAATGATTTTATATATATTTAATTTCCATAGTTTGAGGATAATTTTGTTAAGCAAGGCTCAATATATAAATTGCACTCAAAATTATTTTAGTATGATAACATGTCAGGAAATGTTTAACTATGGTTGATAATATTTGAACATGATTTATTATGAGTGAATTTTTTTTTCTATGGTTCAACATGTTTGAGGATGGAGAATAATGTTTTGACCATAACCCAACATGTTTCACCATTCCTAACAATGGTTGGACATATTCTACTATAGTTGAAAATATTTGATTATGGTTGATGGTGGTTGAGCATGGGTAACACGGTTTACTTACATTTCATTATATTGACAATAGTTGACCATATTTCACCATGGTTGTTTACATTTAATAATGTTTGGATATGGTTGGACATGGTTCATTATGATGGATGTCACATCTCAGGAGGCAATTTTTGTGTTTCATGCAATGCATGGTGGAAAAAAGACTTATTTGTTCATGACATAGGGGGTATTTCAATATTAGTCACATGATGTTCCAACCATATTGAAATAGTATCTTCTTAATGTGAAGGATGTATGTAGACTATTGTAGAGAACATATGTCTACTCATTCATTCCTATGATGTGTCATACCTTGTCTAGATATCCTTTTCATTTATAATTTAGATTCAACTAAATGGTGAAGGCATGAAGTTTATGAAACTATAGATTTTATATTTTAACATATTAGTTGTTACCTTATCATCACTAACTCAAGGATTAAGAGAATATTCTCAGTATTTCAATTTGACATAGTGAAGGCAAATGTAACCTTTTCAAACCAATATTGTATAATGAAGGCTAGCCCCTTCAATCTAGAGATGGATATCCCTGAAACCTAAACACTAAGCTTAAAAATCGGTTTATATTCAAGGAAAGGCTACATATTCAATAGGATTTTTGGATTTTCAGTAGCGTTGGGATGAGATAACCAATCAAGTTTCATACGTAGACACCAAGATCTTGACTGTATGAATCAAGAAGGATAGAGGCAAGGTAGATGCTAGACTCTATACTTGTCAAACAATTTATGAACGATAGTATAAACAGAACACAATCCACTATAGTAGGGCATCAGACATGAATCATGCGAGCTTTAGGAGAAATAGTGTAAATGGCTAAACCATATGGACCAGGGAATTATTCAATGATTTATGTAACATAATATCATTCAATCATCATAACATTGAAGTTAAATGATATCAGATAGAAAGAAAACTATCACTGTAGAAAAACTAGCTAAGAATATTGTCACAAGAATCTTTGTATCATGAACATAATATTGTAGTCCTCCTGGTACTTAATTAAAAAATTGATCACACACAACAACAAAGGCTAATTGTTTTTCTAAAATCCTACATTTTTCCCTCTTTTCTGATGTATTATATAAAAAAAATACGTAAATATTCAAATCCACAAAGTCGAGTAGAAATAAATATAAAATATTTACCAAATATGATCTTTCAATTTACAAAACGTACTTAAAATCTTATATTTCTAGCTATTTTTATCTCTATTTTCCATTTAAACATTGTTCAAAGAATCTACAAACTACTATATGCATCCTTCTTTGTTTTTCTTCTCTGAAAAGGATGCATCATTACTAAAGAGTAGGATTGGAACTATTCACACGCTTGTAGGCTTCATATTTGGAGCTGTAACTCATATTCCTCCTTGGTAGAAAAATTGATACATAAACGTGTGAAATATGTTGAAACTATGCAAATTTTCATGTGTGACTCCTTTCTTATTTTATGGACTTCTTCTCTTTTGTTGACTCATAATTTATTCCCTCCGTTAGCTAAATAACCCTTATGACACATTACCATAATATGTAAAAATTAAAATGACTGTCAAAATCTTAAAATGGAGCATGTCAAAATGCTGAGGTAAAATTATGGTTTTTTATCTTCCTCTAGCAGTGAGGTAAGCTAATAATTCTTCCATATATTCTCCTACATCAGTAAGGAGGTTTAAATTGCCTTGGATTATTGCCATGCTTTTGGTATATTTTGGTATTCTTCTCCTAGACTTTAAGGTTTCTTTTCCTTTTATGCTCGCATACTCTATTTTCCTCTCTTTGGTGGCATTCTTTCTTATTTTTGAAACCTTCACAATTTCCTCTTCTTCATCAAAAATCACCATCTCCTTTGTGTCAAGGTTTATATTTTCCTTTAACACTATTTAGTTTATTTGTATAACAAGTATGGGGTTTTCTACAGTAAACCCTATGCCCTATTTTTATTTCTCCATCCATTGTTTCCACTTTTTTCTCTTTTTCTTTTTCAATTTTTGAAGTTTTATGTTTTTCCTCTTCTTATTCTAGTATTTTCTTCTTCTATCCTCTTTTTCTCCTCTCATAGGCCCTAATCTCAGATAGGGTTTTCAATATGTTCTTCAACAATGATACGACTAGGCTCTCTCTTTGTTAACTGAGTTGGGGTTTTGATAGAAAATTTAGTTTGACCTCTCCTTTTCCTTCTCGGTGCAAGGTTTCTCATATTCCTTTGTCTCTATTGTTCGACCTGCTTGTTCAAATCATGAGTATATATTATATTTAGCAAGCCACAGTAAAAAATTCCATGAGGCAACAAATCACATCTATCTCTAGCTTTGATAGACATTTTCAATAAAATTTTATGGAAAAATAAGATAAATTCATTTTATTGAAGCCTACTAAATGACAAAAAAACCTGATATGATATAAATAAGCTTTAGAGTACCCCACTTCAAAGGTAAATAAGAGTTGCATAGTCCTTAGATCACTAGCCATTTTAGGCTTCAGCATTCTCTAGAGTACTGCTACGTTCTAGCCTTGGTCTTGATAATATTGCTTCAAGAAAAATTTTAGGTCCATGTTTTGTAGTAATTTTTTAATCCATCTTTCACCATGCTTAGTAGGAAAACATGTGACCTCTACAATAGATTCCTCAGTGAGTGGAAACTAAAATGTTATTATTTATTTTGTGTTTCCATCAAAATAATATATAAATTCATGACACAAACTCAGTTTATATCCATTGAAGCGATGGAAGGCTAATTTCCAAACTACATTTCAAAACTATCACGCCATTTTTGGATAAACCTCAATTTTTTTCTCACATATTTTTTCTCACCCATGTTTTATTTTTACAATTCTTATAAGCTATCATGTTATTTATATTCTCTTAATAACATTGTATACCTAGTTCATCCATAATCAATTTAGGCATAACATTGGGCCTTGACCCACCATCAGCTCGAAAAAAAATAGTGATATGATCATATACTTTCATCAAGATGTAAAAAGTATGTATTTTTACAAAAAAACTATAATTATTGATAGAAAAGATTTTTTGTGATGGGAAATGAGAGATTAATTCATAGAAAACACAAGCCATTGTAGCACTTGTATGCCTAAATTAAGCTATAATATATTAGACATTACAAGTGGATGGTGTTTCTATAGTAGTTTCATTTAGTTATCAAGTGAAAGATGGGAAGAATAAACAAGTTGGTTGACATTGTTTCAAGACTACCCACATCAAATATCAAAGCTTTGGGAACTCTAATGCATACCTAGAGGCATACTTAGACAAGTGAGAACCTCAAGAAGGTGTTTTAGCAGTCGTAGAGCTAGACTCATGTGCACGCTGGTGAAAAACACATTCACTACCATCTCTAGGATGAGTTACTCTACAAGTTGGATAGGCTATGTGTTGCTAAAGGAGGTCAATGATTGTGGTTAATTAGATAGGCTCAAACCTCCAAGGTTGTATGGAACTTTGGTGTAGGGAGATAGTGGAAAACTTGTACATGTATGCTTTGTTGTAGTAACAAGCTTAGAAATAGGAAAAAAGATCGATACATCCCTTACTTGTGCTCTCTAATCCTTAGGAAAGAATTTCCATGGAATTTGTGTGAATATTACCAACACCTAGGAAGGGACATGATTCGATATTCATGATATTTGATACATTCAACACGACATGTGTTTTGTTTCCCTCTAAAAATATCACCAAAGGGCAAGAAGCAAAAATATTGTTTCTTGGAAAGGTCTAGGTGCACTTCAGGATACCAAGGAGCATAATTTCATAAAAGGACACAATATTACATAGCGCATTTTGGACTACATTATGGGAGAAGATGGAAAAAAATTTGAATAGGTATACAACATTCCATCCACAGATAAATGGGAAGAAAACGTAGTGAACAATACTTTAGTGTAGCTTTTAAAGGATGAAAATTGGAAGCATATATAGGCCTAGGATAAAAATGTTGTGTGTGTGTGTGTGTAGTTTTTCTACGAAACTAGAGAACCTAAGTTATGGTATTAGAATGTTTGACACTACCAAGCAAAATTCCCCAGATCAAAATAATTTTCACAGTTGAATATAAGTAGCAATAAATTAGCACGTACATAAATAGAAAATATTTTACAATTTCTCAACAACCCTACTTCGTTATATTAACAAACTATAATACAATTGTCTATGGATCCCATAATCGCGATCATGACCATTATAAAATAATTGATGCAAGAAATAGAAACTAGGGTTTTCTGTCAACTTATATGACAAATAATATACCTTGAAAAAGATACAATTGGCCTCATAGTTGATGTACTAAACTTCACAGCCTCCCTTGGTCGTACCCTAAGAAAATATACTGATCCTTCTCCTCCCAATATACAAATCTACCTCTATGAATGGTGATGTTCCTTTATGAAAATGAACATGACTCATAAATCTACCCTCTAGTTGATCATTCATCCATCATTAACTCAACTGATAGGGTATTCATGCAATTTATTCATAGCATAATTTATGAACAACTCCTTGACTACCCACTACTATTCGTCAACTCTTAGGGAATTCTTCCCTCTATTAACTTCTAGTGATTCTCCAATGAGGAAAAATTATGGTATGGCATGTATAAATTTCTTGTAGATTCAAGCCGCTAATTGTAATTTTCTAAGCCTTGAATGCACTCTACCAATTGTGGAAACAATAAAATATCGCGAAATCACGAAGGATACAAGAAAAATAATTCAATGAAAATATTACACAATTATTTCTTAGGGAATGAAACAACTAAAAACCCCACTATTTTTATATTGCATTAGTTAAAAAAGATGAGAAGATTACAATTTTTTCTCAAGCCTAGGAAAGCTCTACAATACATCTATCTATCTTTCTTTTTCCTAGACAAGTCTAGGCAAAAAAAATAAGCAAAGTTTGCATGCCCAAGTCCCTATATCCTTGCATTATTTCCTTCGGTAATGAACCACTATTATTTAGGGAAATATCCATCTACAAGTACACAATCTATCAAGGTACTTTCTCTCGGTGCATGAACCGCCTCTACAATTTGGATGATTATACAAATGATAGTACACTTCCCTTGAACTCCAATACCAATTGGGTTACTCTCGGATATGACATGCATGAGTTATTTGTGAGTGAATCATCAGTTAAACTATTAATCAATGGATGTGGTTCAATTTCAAGTTCCACACTTTAACCTCTCACTAGTTCCTCCATCAGTTGGAAGTAGTTATACTAATTTTAACGAAGATAAACTCAATTAAAGCATTACAACTCAAAATAAACTCAACCAGGGATCTAATAAAGTAGGAACCACTTTACATGACTCAAGTTATACCCCCAACATGAATTAACTAAAACAAGTAAGTCAAACTAACTTAGGTAACTATTACAAGTTGTCATGTGATTTAGAATTACAATTTTATTCTAATTTAACTCAAGGGAAAATAAAATTAGAATATTTCTTGTTTCCATTTTCAACACTCCCTCTTAGCAATAAAGGTATTATCAGATACCATGATCCTACCTCTATGGAACTCAAATTTTCCTCTTGACAATGCCTTCATAAATATGTATGTATCTTGTTCCTCTATAGGAATTTATTCTAGCATCATGATCCTCATATGCACACAATCTTTGAGATGGTGGTATCGGATATCGATATGCTTGCCGTGATCATGAAAAAAAAAAATACTTAGAGAGTTTGATACAACTCTTATTTTCACAATAAAACAATGTAGGATCCATATGTTGATCAAATAACCCAACAAGGATCCTCCTCATTTAGATAGCCTCATAATTTTCTTGACTAGCATCCATGTACTATGATTGTGCTAAACTGAGTGCAACTTATCTTTGCCTCCTCTTGTACCTGGAAACTGCTGTTGACCCAATATTGAAGATGTTCCCTAATGTGCTATTCCTATCGGATGGACTTCCTACCCAATATTCATCTGTGAAGCCTTGAAGCTTCACAACCTTTGTTTTTATATACCAAAGACCAAACTGAGTGGTGCATGTGAAGTATCTCAGCACAATTTCTTCTTCCTTCCAATAAATTTTGATTAACTTAACCATTTCTTGACTAAGCTAGTTAACTACATCATGCATGTTCAGTCGTGTGTTCACTAAGTACATAAATGAACCCACAAGCTACCTGTAAATGGTAGCCTCTAACACTTCTCCTGAAGTAACAAATTCCTTCCTCTAATTCCATACTATATGAGTCTCCATCGATTTTCTACTCTCCATGTGAAACTTCTTTAGTATCTTGGTGGAATACTTGCATTGAGAAACAAACGGTTCCCCATATCCTTGCAAAATTTCTGAACCAAGGAAATAATGAATGAGTCCCATGTCTTTCATCTCAAATTCTCTTTCCATATCCTCTTTGCAATATTTTGTCAAATTTTACATCTCCTATTACAATTAAATCATAGACATATAATAATATAATAAATAATTTACCCTGTAAAGGTTTGCATCTACTTCACTTTTGGTGAAGACCAACCTAGTGAAATAGTTGTCGATCATGGTGCCCCAAGCACGAGGTTATTACTTCATTCCATAAAAATCTCACTTAATTTTGCACACATGCAATCTATGTTTAAGGTCTCAAATCCTTCTAACTACTCTATGTACACCTCTTCCTCAATCACTCCATTAAGGAAGGCTGCTTTCACATCTATCTTATGTATCTTCCATCTTGTTTGCACTAAAAGTCATAAAATAGATCTGATTGAAGTGTAACTTGCTGCAGGATCAAAGGTATTATAGTAATCACTTCCCTCCACTCGAGATAAACCCTTTCCCATAAATTTGGCCCTATGTTTCTTGAAAGTCCCATCTGGTCCTTGCTTCACCTTCGACATCCACCTAGATACTACATTTCACTTGTTCTCTGGTCTTGGGAAAAATTCCCATGAACTATTCATGATAATGGATTTATACTCCTCTGCCATGGAATCAACCCATACTAGTTTTTGCTGCTTCCTCGAATGAGGAGGGTTGAATCTTTACACTCACTATCATAAGAGACATGTAGCCAGTGTACCACTCTGGAGACCTTTGCATGTGTTGTGATGTGGATGCTCCCACATTCTCTCTAGTATAACGAGTCAATATTTCAGCCTCTCTGGTGAGTTTCCTTCCATCTATGGATGTCTCTATATGAGTGGGTTCTTCCACTGTTTATTCCCCAGTTTTTGGTTGCTCTAAAACATACCGAGGTTCTTCCTTTGGATCCAAAAGCTCCTCAACTACATGAAATTGAAGCTCCCTCTCAAGGGAACATCTCATGGATTTATATTCATCAAAATTCACATCGCTAAGAACCACTATGATACTGTGAGTTGGCAGGTACACCCGATAGTTGTGAGGTGTATTACTGTGTCCCACAAATATTCCCAACTCTATTGTTGGTTCTACATTTTTTTCGTGAATCCTTGGTCACATGATAGTAAATTGATGAACCAAAAATATTGAAGTGTGACACATGTGGTTTATTACCAAAAAACCCTTCCTCTAGTGTACTCTTCTCGATAATCCAATGAGGAAATTTGTTCTGCACATATACTTCTATGTTCCATGCTTTTTCCCATAAGTGTAGCAACAAGTTATGAACATGAAACATGTCTTGTGAAACTCTCACAATAATTTTGTTCAATATTTTTGCAACCGCATTTTTTTGTGGGTTATGGGGTGCTATTAGCTCCGGTCAAATACCTCCAAAAGCAAAAAAATTCTTGAATTCAATCAACAAATTTTCTCCACTAATGTCACTCCTGAGATCCTTCACATTCCTGCATGTTTATTTCTTACAAATTTCTTTGATCTCACAAAATTTTGAGAACGTCTAGTATTTCTTATGGATGAAGAATATCCAACATTTACATGAGAAATCATATACACAAATCACATAATACCTATGCTTTTCCGTGGAGGCTGTCAATAACGGTCCACACGCATCTAAGTGAACTCTTTCTAGGATCACTTGTTCTCAACTGTCCTTATCACGAAAGGTGGCTTCAGTGTACTTGCCCAATGTAAACAATTATCATGTATCACACAGCTCAAGTACACCCTTGGAAAGTCCTATAGAAATATATTGCATGATCTTCCAAGCGCAATGGTGAAAATTTCAAAGTCTCCTAAACCATAATTCATTCATGTCTCGACTCTACACCTTCTTTGCTTTCACTCACAAAGAAACACATTATTATACATCTAATTTGTAGAGGCTCTTTACCCGAATGAAAAAGTAACACCTCTCATTTGCTAAATATCACGTCATAGTAATGACCTTCCAACATAGCAACTAAAACAAGCTTTAAATGGAGACTTACTAGTGGACGTAGACAACATTCTGGGTTGTTTGTGTGAAATTTTGGTGTCTTTCACTACGAGGTAGGCCACAATATTCCCATGTTTTGATGAAATATCCAACAGAATATCCACAATAATTCAAGAATATGTATTAGAAATATATTATAAATTTTAGCTCTCTTAGAACCCCAAAATATTTTCCAAAAAAGATTAAATGGTAGGAAATTTGCAATGAAGGTAAATAGAAATTTTTAAAGAAGATTCTAAAATGAAAAACCTATAAAAAGATACTTGTAATAAACGATAAAAGCTTTAATGTGAAATTTTAATTTTTATGTTAAAAAAACAAATAAATAATAAATGTTTTGAATATTTTTTAAATATATGACTAAATTTTGAAAGAGGATCGTGATTTTTTATTATGTGATGAATCTATTTTTTAATAAAAAAATGTTGAAACATTTGAAATGTTATCGATTATTTGAAAATATATTTAAGTAAGGCTGGAAATAAAATAAAACAAAACAAGTAAAAGACTAAAAACATGTATTAATTAAATTTCTGTAGCAATAAAAAAAATTAACTAATATAAAATCCATTTACAATAATTTTCGTTTCATGAAAATTTTTAAATAAATATGTTTATTCACTTTAATTACCCTTGATCGGGTTGTGAGTGTTATACCAATTTTTGGTCATCTAACTATCTATAATTATATGGATCGCAATACACCATGTAGGGCCAATTTTACCATAGTAACATTGCTTTCACTAATAAATAATTTAATAAACCATAGTTTATTAAGTTATTTCTGGTTCGAACAGAAAACCCCATGAGGAAAAATTAAATAAACCCTTATTTATTTGATTTTCCTCTAGGAATAATTAATCAAACCGTTGTTTAAATAATATTCCTAGTCATATTTAACCCAATTAATGACAAATAATTACATAAACCATTATTATATTATTATTCTCTAAGAATAATTAATTAAATCGTTATTTAATTAAAATTCCTTGTTAAATTTGTCTAAATCATTCAGGAATAATAAAATAATTTGTTATTTGTTAAATTATTCCTTAACCCCATCCTTGAAATAATAAATAAATCATTTATTTGTTTATTATTTCTAAATAAATGGATTTAACCAGTTTAAATTCCTTTTCCCTCCAACAAAATATAATAAATATTCCAAACAGTTAGATCTAGATTTTGGTTAATAATATTTTATTATGCACCATTATCATGGATAACTCAATATTTTGTTATAAATAGGAGGGTTTTCCAATAATTATTTACATTTGATCCTTTTATCATGGTCAGAATTTGATCCTCATATCATTGTCATACTTCAATTTACTTTTATTTTCTTTTTTCTTATTGAGCTCCATTTGAGTTCTACACGTCTTTGGTTTTCTACACCATTGAGAAAGAAACTTTGAAGTTGAAGCATTGAGGAAAACCAAGAACCCATCCCAATTAGTGGGACTAGTAACATCATGCTTTGTTCCCTTCCAAGGTATTAATATAATACAAACATTCTTTATAAATCTTACCTTGTCCATTGGATATTTTGGAGAAACTCTTATTTAATTTTATTGTTTAGCTAATTTATTTCCATGATCTAGGTTAATTTTGCATTTTTTTGGAATGTCTATTGCAGACCTAAGAAGTTAGACAGACATCTTTATTGTTAGGGTTGTTTTCCATGTGCAAATAAAGTGATCTCTTTTCGTACACTTACGTTAATAATTCATACTAAAAATTGGTGACTCCACATCATTTTATTCATATTTCCTACGTGAACATCTACTTATGTACCTAGGGTTTTTTTTTAGCTATTTTTTAGCCTCTTCCGCATGTTTCTGGGTGTTTTCCATAGGTAACAGGTATCAGTCACGTCACATATGACTAAATTTTTTTGCAACCTACAACCGAGACTCTCGAAAGTGAAAATCACACTTTTTAGCCCAAAACCTATGAGTTCAGGCTTAGATAGAAGTTGTTATACCAAAAAATGTGATTTCAGCAGCCTACAGGTCAGTACTTGCGACCTTCAATTTTTTACGGGCTTTTTTCTATAATTTTCAGGGTTTGCCGAAGCACTGTTGAGGGTTATCTGACCTCCGTCCCCACAATTCTTAGGCTTGGATATGCTATTTTTCTCTTTGATGTGGGAACAAGACCCTTAGGGCTTCAGTATGCTTCCACCTTTTCAGGAAGGGTTTAACTGTGTAGGTAGTCTGACATTTTGCAGCACTTTCAGCCATTGTATAGGGTTTGATCTAATTTTATTTTAGATCCATTTATATCAGTTATTATCTCATCCAAAACTCCCTCTTTCGTATTTTTTTAACTTTCCCTTAGGGTCCCTCTTGTTTTGCTTAGTGCGTTAACCTGTTGCCTCCTATTTTTTAGCATTTTCCCCTCTGGTTTCTTGTTGTTTTCTGCACCTCTTTTCAGTAGATCTAAGTCATTATATCCCTATCCCTTACACCTTATATATTTTGGCATTTTTATGTATTTTAGTTAATTTCACCCACCTATTAGAAAAATTTCTTGGGAGCCCTTATTTTTGGGTTAAATTTATGCATCTTTAGTTGTTTAATTTACTGTCGTTTCAATTTTATTTACAGTTATAAATCATTTTTTATTTTTATTTATACACAATCATCTGGGCTTAATTAACATTAAAACATAGATTACACAATGCACACCTAAAGCAAAGAATTCTCAGTTTACACTGCTAAGACAATACATAAACATAGTAATTAATTTATCTGCCCCTCTACACCTTTGTTTATCTCTCTTCATTATTGGGTTACTTGTGTCTTGTAATCATTGCACGACCAAGGTGTTTATCCTGGATTCTCCTAAGCCTTCATCCTCAGTTTTCATTAGGAATACCTACTCCACCTCATCGATACTGAGTAATTCCTCCGCCGAGTCCCTGTACTGACTTTGATTGTGGTCCATCAGGCCCTCACTATCATTATGAACCTGGTTCTCCTCTACCATATTCTCCCACCATATTAGGTGGCAATGAAAGTACTGGTCCTAATTCTCATGGTAGCCCTGACCCTAACTCTGGAGCTACTAGTAGTGGAACTAGTACCAAAACCATCCCGTCTACTCCCTTGCTACCTTTTATGGTAGGTTTGAGCCTCCCCGATTTCAACCAAATAATTAACGACCCTATACACCATGATCCAGGTTGGCTTGTTATGCCAACTAAGCTTCCTTCTGACATCCCAAAGTTCTAACGAAACACTGAGTAGGACCCTAATAATCACGTCCGCTCGTTTCACATGTGGTGTTCGTCCAATTCTATCACTAATGACTCTATCTGTCTTCGATTATTCCAGCACACGCTCACTGAAGACACTCCAAATTCATATGTTGACCAAGCTTGTGCCTCTCATTGCACTTTTTCGGATCTTTCTAAAGTGTTTTTTTCCTACTTTTAGTTACGTCTCCGATATGATACCAGTACCAAGTTGTTGACCACCTTCAGTCAAACTTCTGCAACCCACCTTTCTGACCATGTCCAAGAATGACGTAGAAGGAGGATCTAACATTGAGCTCCTACATTTGACGATTGTGTCTATATGGATTGGTTTCTCAGAATTATTTTACCTTTTATTGGTAAATATGTCGCATCTCACTTCCTTCTGAAAGAGGAATAATCTCTGCAAATTGCATTAAAATATGACTTTATCTACACCTAATATGGTTAGGTTTATACTATTTTACTGGATCTTCCTTGACCTGGTGGTGCAAATGCACCAGGGACATCTCGTGCCACTGAAAACATCGTTGGATCTCTCTCACATCCGTACACTCATCCTTCGTTGGGTTATGGGTTCCCTCATGGAGGGGCCAACTCCTCTAGCACCTATCCCCTTCCTGGAAAAATGTATCCAAGAAAAAATGCATTTGGCCCATTGCATCAACCGATGCATGGGAATGTGGTCACTCAACCTATTTACCCCAATATATCTCAACCTCCTTTCTATCCTTATCAATAGCCTGGTGCTCCGGCCCCTCTAGCATTAGCACCCCAGCCTGCCATGCCTACTCAACCTTCACCGAAGTAGCCACCTCCTCCTCCAAATGAGGTGTATGTGCAGTAGAACATGACTGATCCTCCAAATTCCAAGAAAAAGAGGAAATGCAACCAAAAACAACTCCCACAAGGTAATCAAGGGCACCAAGGGAACCCATAAAACACTAACAACTAGCAACACGGCAATCAACCCAAGTAGGACATGCCTCTTTGTATGAATAAGACTTGTTCTTGTTGTGGTGTCCATGGCCATCATACTCACGATTATCCCCTTTTACCGCATATACACCAATTATGGGAAGCACAAGAAGCACATCTAGAGCATAGGTAGCCGTGGCTTCAACTCCTACAAATATTTCATTAGTTCAACCAGTTTTCTTTACTGATCCTTTCCCTCAGCAAGGATATGTTGCTGCCCAACACACTCAAGGTCAAGCTGCCCCTCGACCTTCACAATCTGGTACCCCTAAATACTAGATTTTCATGATGAACTCTGAAGTGGTTAATACCACTAATGTTAACCTCCAAATTCGGTCACACCAATATGGCAAGACACCTCCTTCATCTACAATAAAAAAAAAATTTAAAAACTAAAAACATGTATTAACTAAATTTCACTAGCAATAAAAAAAATTAACTAAAATAAAATCCATTTACAATAATTTTTGTTTTATGGAAATATTGTAATTACCCCCAATCGCGGTGTGAGTTGGATGGCACCAACGTCATTGTGATTTAATGGGGGTATTCTCGAGGTTTAACACTTCCAACCTCCACATGGTCGAGGCATATGGAATTGTGGATCCATGATTATGTGACATTAAGGCCATCACATAAGGTGGCAACAACATTCGTATCCAAAAATTTCTAAGGTTTTCTTTGTGTGAGGTTGGTAATTGCTTTGTGTTTGAGAGTCATATGTCAAGGTGTGTTGGTGTTGACCTTGGTGGGCCGGTGAAGGCCATAGGAATTTTAGGTTGGCATAGGCTCCGGTATCAACTTATCCTCACGCAGGTACACGATTATGTGACCTACTATCATTCTTACTCCATCATGCATTATTTGGATCATTTTTTGGGTTTGTCTAGTTTAAAATTGCCAGTGTTTTAGAGGAGGATGGACTCCATGCAAATGATCTACATATAATAGTATAATCAATAATTGACCTTCAACCATTATATGGCAAAGGTTGCATCTCCTTCACTTTTGGTGAAGCCCAACATAGTGAAATAACTATTGATCATGGTGTACCAAGTACGAGTTGATTTTTAAAATCCATATAATGCTCGCTTGAGTTTGCACACATGCTACTCTTTGTTGAAGGTCTCAAATCCTTTTGACTACTCTATGTACACATCTTCCTCAATCATTCCATTAAGGAAGGTTTCTTTCATATCCATCTAGTGTATCTTCCATCTCGTCTACGCTGAAAGTGCTAGAATAGATCTGATTGAAGAGTATCTTGATACAGGATGAAAGTTCTTATCATAATCCATTCCCCACCTGATAGAAGCCCTTGGCCATAAATTTGGCCTTGTTTTTCTTGACACTCCCATCTGCTGCTTGTTTCACCTTGTAAATCCACCTGGATAATACATTTGACTTGTCCTCTGGTCTTGGGAAAACTCCCCATGCACTATAACTCATAATGGAGTAATATTCGCATACCATGGCATGTACCCATCCTAGTTGTTGCACTCCTTCCTCGAATGAGGATGTCTCAATCTTTACACTCTCGCTCATAAGAGACATGTAGCTAGTGTACGACTCTGGAGACCTCCTCTAGTGTACCCCCCTATTTTTCACCCCCCTTTTTAATTAATTTTATTTAAACATGGTTTATCCCTTTTTTATATTTAACTAATTATAAATATATTAGAAAAATAGGAATAAACTACTAATTAACCTTCATCACAACATATTGATATTTAATAAAAAATTATACAATAAATAAATGTCTATATTAGGAGTCAAACTAACTGTTATAACGATTAGTATGTTTTTCTTCTTATTATTAAATACATTAATTATAAAATAATATTATTATTAATTTATATATTAAATAAATATAAAACAATTCCCTCAATTGAAATTTGAGTGCTAGGGTAGCTCAATTGAAATTTGTAAAAATTGAGATATCCAATATTAAAATCATATATTGCTACTTAGCTTACAAAGAAAAAACCATATAAAAAACCTCTCGAATTATATATATATGTATATGTATGTATATATATATATATATATATATATATATGTATATATATATATGTATGTATATATAGGTATGTATATATAGGTATGTATATATAGGTATGTATATATAGGTATGTATATATATATATATATATATATATATATATATATATATATATATATATATATATATATGTATATATATATGTAAATATATATGTACATATATATATGTATATATATATATAGATATATATATATATGTACATATATATGTATATATATATATGTACATGTATATATGTATATATATATGTATATATATATGTAGATATATATATAGATATATATACATACATATATACTTATATATACATACATATATATATACATATATACATACATACATATATATATATATATATATATATATATATATATATATATATATATATATATATATATATATATATATATATATATATATATATATAGTTAAGTGGGTGGGTCTAATCGTTAGGAATATGTGTTTCCTCTTTTATATAATACGTTATGGATAATGTGGACATTGCTGAGTCTAGTTTTGAAGCAAGTTTTGACACTCTGGAAAATTTAGCATAGTGTCAACCACTAGCATTATGATACTAGATTCATTGTTGATATTATAATGCGATATATGTGAGATGTCGTAAAAATATTTGAATTCTATTCTTAGTCATATACAAAAACCTTAATATTACCAATAATGTAGCTAAATTGGAAATTTCTTTGTTATAAAGTATGGTGTAAACTATTAGATTAAATGTTAAAATCCTCAATCGGTCAAACCACAAAAAGTGTAAAATAATTTAATATTCATGTGAAAGAACACAATTTCATATCATTTAATAACATGCAAAAAGCAAAAGCCTTAATAATAGTGAGGAATATGTAAAGAACTAAATAAGCAATTTTAAACATACTAATATATTTTAATAGTCAAAAGAAACAAATAATTAAAAGCAAAAATATTCAATTACTTGAGGAAGATGTGTAGTTCGTTTGATTTTTAGTATAAAATAAATATGTGACATTTAAACAATGTTATTAATAATAAAATTTTATGTAGGTAATGAATTAAATATTTAAATATAAAGTTAATTAATTTTGATGTATATTTAAAATAAATTCATATGAAAAAGATAATTATAATGTGACATTATGGTTCATAAATAAAATATTTTAATGACCATGTTATTTCTTTGTGAATTGTTGTTGAATTTTGATTAATAAAAAAAGGTATTACGTGATCGTCGACCATTCCATACAATTTGACCTACAAAAACATTAGAATGAAATATTCGTCCACAAAATTATATCTAATAGTAACACAATTAAGAAATGTAGACTAACAAAGTTGATAGACATTCCCTATATAAACATGTATTGTGGTTGTAACAAAACAACAAGCATGCTAAGAATAGAAAATTATAATCTACACAAATACAACACTTGAGAACATATTGAGCACCATAGCTATAACCATGAGAAAATTCATAACCCAAGCAAGAGGCGTAATGTTTTCAGCTTCCCTCGATCGTGCACTCCATGTAAAAGAAGTGATGAGCACAAACAAAAACATCAAGAGAGAAATCCTCCAACAACGTTCTCTTCGTTCGCTATGCATATACAAAAAAAAAAATTATCTAGTTAAGTGTGTCTAATCATTAGGAATATGTCTTTCTTCTTTTATATAAGACGTTATGGATAATGTGAACATTGCCGAGTCTAGTTTTGAAGCAAGGATTGACAATCTAGAAAATTTAGCATAGTCTCGACTGCTAGCATTATGATAGTAGATTCATTATTGATATTATAATGCAGTAGATGTGAGATGTGGTAAAAATATTTGAATTTTATTCCTAGTCATATACAAAATACCTTAATATTGCCTATAATGTAGCTAAATTGAAAATTTCTTTGTTATAAAGTATGGTGTAAACTATTAGATTGAATGTTAAAATCCTTAATCGGTCAAACCACAAAAAGTGTAAAATAATTTAATATTCATGTGAAAGAACACAATTTTATATCATTTAATAACATGCAAAAAAAAGTCTTAATAACTGTGAGGAAGATGTAAATAAATTTAAATAAATAATGTTAAACATAATAAAATATTTTAGTAGTCAAAAGAAACAAATAATTGAAAGTAAAAATATTCAATTACTTGAGGAAGATGTGTAGTTCATTTGATTTTTAGTATAAAATAAATATGTGACATTCAAACAATGTTAAACATAATAAAATTTGATGTAGGTAATGAATTAAACATTTCAATATAAAGTTAATTAATGTTGGTGTACATTTAAAAATAATTCATACTAAGAAGATCACTATAATGTGACATTCACTACAAGAAAAAAGTACATTGGTGAGGGTCACACTTGTGACGGACCTTTAAGGTCCGTCACCAATGTCGCATATGGTGACGGTCCTTAAAAAAGTGTCACTGTAAGTGGATATAGTGATGGTCCTTTAAGGTCCATCACCAAAGCCATTTTCAATGACACTTTTGGTGAGGGTCATTAAAGGCCCATCACTAATTCTCTCTTCGGTGACACATCTAGTGACAAGCTTTCAATGATCCTCACTGATGCTATTTTTGTTACTTTTGGTGACGGTCAAAAAATGTCCGTCACCATTGATCATTCCAATGAGTTTTTGATGATTTTATGTGCTTGTTAATATATTTTTTTGTCAAAAGAGAATGATTTAATACCATTATTGTGCAGTATTTTTTATAATATGTCTAAGGCCATAGTGGTTCAAGTCAATCAATTTTTTAAGAAGTAATTAGTGTGTATCATTTCCCTCAAGTAACGACTAGTTGAATAGAGCTTTCCTATGAGTCAACATGTGATTCATATCTATTTGGTTTACTATCTAGAAAAATCCCTTTAGATAAGGTCCCACTAGTGTGCATAGGAAATATATTATTTAATATATAATCATGCTATGTCAATTCTATTAATGAGAAATACGTAATACTCCTCCACAATCCAGACACACCTTCAATTAATTATTTGGCTCACACTAACATTTCTTAGCACCACAAATATCTTGGAAAATCTTTGCACCTAGAACATCTTGTCATGACACTGACGCCCAAGCACATGGTGGCATACGCTAGCACAACATAGAACTCTTTTAACATGTGTTGGAATGCATGTAGTCCCTAGCATTCCCTGGAACACCTTGGTTGAATGCATTGACATACATTAGCACTTGGCACACAATGACACTTGGCATGTATTGGGACCTAATATTAGTGTGGTTAGCATGTCCCTTTTGGTTCTTCCTTTTGTTTCCTTGAAACTTCTTGACACATATTGACATACTGTGGCACCCTGAAAATCCTTAGCACCTGACATGTATTGGCATGTATTGGCACTATTTGCAACATATAATTAGCACACCCTGGAACTCCCATGCACAGTTTGATACTTCTTGACATGCCTTGATATTCCCTATCATTCCTTACCAATTCTTATCATACCTTATCACTCCCTCCTTGCCATGAAAACTAACACTCATTAACACTATTCCCTGGCACACGTTCCTCATATTCATTAAATTCCATGAATTTTGACCTAGTGCTCCTTTAATGTTTTGTCTCAGTACTCCTTAACACTCCTCAACATGTATTATTATTATGGCAAGCCACCTCAACATGACCTTCCACTTCATATCATGCATAACACTCTATGACACATATTGGCACTTGGCAAGTGTTGGTGCTTGGAAAGTATTAGCATGTATGGAATACGTTGACATGCCTTGGTATAATTTGGCATGGTTTAATATTAAATTTATTTGAGATCAACTGTTGGAAAGTAGATGAGAAGCAACAAAGGAAGACTTGGCTCTTAGAATGCACTAAGACTTTTCACTTGGCACCTATTAGCGCCTATTTTTGGTGTGCTAGATGCCCCTCTTGGAAAAGGTAAATTGATGACTTATTAACCCTCTTATGTGTTCATTTCCTTGTAGTTTAACTTATTTCTCCCTTTTGTTGCCTTGATAGTCCCTGACATGCATTGACACACCCTTTCACATCTTGGAATGCCTTATCACTTGGCACATCTTAACATGCTTGACATGCCTTCACACTATTTGACACATCTTAACATTCCCTAGCACGCCTTGGCACTCATGTCCTCAAAGCTAACATTTACATTTTTTCATGAATTGGGAACCCAATCAATTCCTTGGCTACTATAGTTCATGTGACAATATTGGCTTGCTTCAACTTCAAAAACTTGACCAATTGCATCTACTACAAGTATATTGTTCCTTGTTTACCTAAGAAATTCCTATAACTCATCTTATGCCACTTTTCCCACTTGACTAGTTACTAATACAAGGATTACATGATCTAGCCATGGCCATAAAACAACTAAGCAACATAGATTACATAGAAAATATTTCACATGTATGTTTAGTTCATATAAACAATAGAACATTAACTAAGAGTTTGCAAGAACCACAAGATGCACAAGGCACACAAGATATAAACCGACACAAGTTGAGTGCCCCAAAACTTATACACAACAATGTGCAATATGAAATTATCTATAATAGTTTAAAACATGAGGTTTTAGCCAAAGTGTGCCATATCTAATATAAAAAAACAATAGCTAAAGGAAAATTAATGTTGTGCCTAGCACAAAGTGATCTCAACAACTAGGTCATTGGTTGAACAATACCGCACTTCAAGAACACAGTCATGAATGAGATTTTTGATGAAGTGTATATCAAGATAAATGTGTTTCATTGCTAATGCTAAACTAGATCTTTGCATAGCTGAATGGCACTCTGATTATCACACCAAAGTGTAGTTGGATGTTGTTGATTAAGACCAAATTCAAACAAGATCTGACGAAGCCACATGGATTCCTTGTTGGCTTTAACTGCACCACGATACTATGCTTCTACCGAAGAAAGAGATATGGAACTTTGTTTCTTACAAGACCATGTAATAGGTCTTGAACCAAGAGTGAATTCATATCCTGCAGTAGAATTTTGATCATCAGGGTCACCAACCCAATCAGAATTAGTGAAACCAATCAACAATGGAGATGCTCCTGCACTATAATGAATCCTGAACTGAACTATACCTCAAATATATCAAAGTATTATTTTAGCTGCTTTCTAGTGACTTTCATGATGTTGGTGCATAAACCGAGCAACAAGACCAACGTCAAAGGAAAGGTTAGGATGGGTATGGGTTAGATACAAAAGTTTACCAACAAATTGACTGTATAAGGTAGCATCAACTTCAGGGGTAGTGCAGGTGACTGAAAGCTTGACTCCAGACTGAAAGGGAGAAGGGGCTGACTTACAATCTTCTATGTGAAATTTCCATATGAGATCACAGGCATACTTTGACTGAGAAAGGGTAATACCTTCTTTGGATTGCAAGACTTGAAGACCAAGGAAATAATGCAAGTGTCCTAAGTTTTCATTTAAAACTTTTTTTTTAGGATAGACTTCACATGGTTTATATGGTTGGGATCACTACCAGTAAGGATAAGATCATCAACATAAAGAACAAGGATGGTGAAGGACATACCCACTTTCTTGGTGTAGACAATGTTCTCAAAATGACGCCTAGAAAAGCCATTATCTAAGAGAAATCTATCCATTTTGGCATACCAAGCCCGAGGATATTTTTTGAGACCATAGAGAGACTTCCTAAGGCGAAAAACAAGGTTAGAGTTGTTTTGGCTAAAGCCAGGGGGTTGTTCCATGTATATTTCTTCATGCAAATCTCCATGTAGGAAGGTAGATTTAACTTCCATCTGGTGGAATTCCCATTTAAATGAGGTAGCAAGGGAAAGAATGAGATGGATAGAATTCATTTTGGAAATAGGGGAGAAGGTTTCATTATAGTCAATGCCTTCAACTTATGAAAATATTTTAACAACAAGACGAGCTTTATGTCTATCCACTTTTCCATCTGGTCCAAACTTTGGTTTGTAAACCTATTTGCATATGACAATTTTTCTTCCCTTTGGAAGAGGAACAAGATCCCAAGTATCATTTTCCAATAAGGAAATATATTCTTCATTCATAGCTTCATCCCAATATGGATGACCTGAAGCTTCTTCAAAGGTGTATGGATCAAGATTTTCTAGAACTTGAGCCAATAAGGAAGAGGCTCTTTCGAACTGAAAACATGTACATCGTTGATCTGCAGGGTCACCTGCAAGAGAACCTATTCCATCCCAAGTAAAGCAGACCCATCTGGGAAGCTATGGAGTTGAAGGAAGATCTTCAAGAGGTGGAGGAGGATTTTCATCCTCACTGTCATCATCTGAACTAGAAGGAATGCTATGAAAAATAGAAGAGATAGAGAGAGGTGGAACATATGCTGAATCATGCTCGCAGACCAAAGGTGGCACACCCTCTGAGCTAGGCTCACAGGCCGATATATTTTCATCAAATTTTATATATCTTCTAATGATTATATTTTTGGATGTTGTTTGAAGGATTCTGTATCCTTTGACATCTTCAGAATATCCAAAAAAAGTGTATTTTTCACTCTTAGGTTGGAAGGATTTATGTTTCACATCTAGAATATGGGCCCAAGCATCACTTTCAAAAACATGAAAGTGACTTACATCTGGGTTGATTGAGCTCCAAGATTCTTCTAGAGTTATATTCCTTAAAACCTTCTTAGGAGTGTGATTTACTATGTAATTTTCATACTTAATTGCTCCTGCCCAAAAATTGAGACTAAGTCCTTTATATTGAAGCATAAAATTAGCCATCCATTTCTTTTAAGGTGCTATTCTTCCTTTCAGCTACACCATTTTGTTGTGGAGTATATGGAACAATATGTTGCAATTGAATGGCATGCTTAGTGAAAAAGTTGATAAATTTGTTGTTAACATATTCTTCGGCATTGTATGATCTTAACTTATGAATTTGATGTCCACATTGTTTCACAACAAAGGCCTTAAAGGCAAGAACATGTTAGAAAATTCACTCTCACTACAAGAAAAAAGCACATTGGTGAGGGGCGAAAATGGTCACCATAAGCTCATTGGTGAGGGTCAAAAGAGCCTTCGTCACCAAAAACTAAACGTCACCAAAGGTGGCATCACCAAAAGTATAGGTGTTATGGTGACATTCAAGGTCCGTCACCAATAATGATTTATATTGATGAATAGTGACCGTCACCATTTCATATGAGTGGTGACAAACAATAGCTTCCGTCACCAAAAAACTGAACGTCACCAAAGGTGGCGTCGCCGAAAGTATAGGTGTTGTGGTGACATTCAAGGTCCATCACCAATAATGATTTATAGTGATGGATAGTGACCATCACCATTTCAGATGAGCAATGGTAACGGACAATAGCTTCCGTCACCAAAAAATTGAACGTCACCAAAGGTGGCGTCGCCAAAAGTATGTGTTATGGTGACATTCAAGGTCCGTCGCGAATATTGATTATAATGACGGATAGTAACCACCACCATTTCATATGAACAAAAACATTTTTTTTTGATGGACCTTTCATGTCTGTCACTATTGGTGCATATATATAGCGACGTTCATTGACCGTCACCATAAATGCATTGGTGACATCAAGGTCTGTCACGAATAATGACTATAATGACAAACAGTGACCCTCACCATTTCATATAAACAACAACGATTTATGGTGACAGACCTTTAATGGTCATCACTATTGATGCGTATATATGCATATTTTGGTGAGGGTCGAAAAATGTCACTATAAGCTCATTGGTGATGGTCAAAAGAGCGTCCGTCACCAAAAATTGATCTTCGTCATTCCCTATATATGAATATCAGGGCACGATGGAATTGAACCACCAACCTCCTGCTTGTAAAGCAGGTGCTCTTCCATTGAGCTAGCACCCTTTAAAGAATTAGACTTTAAACTAGCAATTGCCCCTAAATGTGCAAAGATACACCAAAGGAATAGAAAATATAGGAAGATCAAAAGTTGCTAGAAATAATATGTTCAATATACATAATAAAAAGACAACAAGAATAACTTTTGAATAATCTAACAAAGCATGTACTACATAGGAGAATAACTGGAAAGCACAACTAGAAATTTGAATCACAACATAACAATATAAAAGAACATGCAACAGGAAAAGAACAACTCCACAGTTTGAGAAATATGAACAATCCATGGGAATGTTCTTATATATTGATATAGATAACAAAATAGAAATATGGATTTATGAAATTCAAGTATCACACAAGAATGTCTTGAACAAATATGAATATGTAAAAAAATATTTTTTTCATTTGGATTTACCTTGTAGACCTCGGGAAAAAATTTCCACAGAAACAGGGACTAAACATAACAACATGAACCTCAAGAGAAATTGTGCAGGGGATAAAATATGAAGGTAAAGCACTAGAGAAGTATTCAAAGCAAATTATGAAAAGCGTATCTAGAAATTACTGAGAACCCTCTGAAGTAAACCACACATTTATCATCATGACTAGTACACTTGCAAAAAAATATCAGAATAAATTATGAACTATTCCACCAAAAAAAAGTGAATTTTTCCACTAAAATACATTTCAAATTAATCACTAGCATGAAGCTAACTTCTCTGCAGAAATATAAATGTTTCAAGACAATGTATAATAGCTTGCATGGCAATCGTGTTGATAAAACCTTCCAAGGAATAAGACCATAGCAGTCAACAAGAGTGCCCATCATACTTAATACTATCAAAGAGTGGTCAATAGCAAAACTGAATTGACGGACCTTCATAACTTGCATTGGTTCCTTATCCTTCATCCAACCATAAAATTTTAGACCAAGGTTAACATTTTGAAGGAAAATTAAGAAAATTCACATGATCTTCTGAAATAAGATTTTTATCACTACCATTAACTATAATGCAACAATTTTGCACAAACAAAGCATCCTTGTCCAAAGTGAAGTAGTAAGTCATGATTAAGACTAATTGTGGGCTTAGAATTGTTTTTCCATTTTTTTTTGAATTGTTAGAATTATCGTACTTAGTAGCAGAGGCATTCCCACCATGGATTGGGAAGTCCACAACAACCACTTTTGTAACTAGGATTGTTGACTATAATCATTTTAACCTTATCCTTCCTTTCGCTCAGCCACTGAAATATGTGTTGAGAACTCTTTGCTTAAGACATCCCTCATTAGAACAGGCAGACCATTAGTGATAATAACAATATTCTCGTAACATTTCCACTATCATTACAATTTCTTTTGGGCTGAAACTTAGACTTATGGGTATCTTTTTCATGCCTTGTAAACAAATGAAGATGACAAGGGGAAGGATCAAAAGAAAATGGATTAGAAAACATCCAATGAGAGGAGCTTAAATCATTGTCAATGATGCTCCATCTTTAGGGATCGCTTCTGTAACTTGTTTTCAATATTCAAGGCAAGCCAGAAAGCCTTGCTCCAATGAACTGAGTGCATGCAAAGTCCATCTTGTGTTGAATATGAAATAAGAGACACTTGATAAAATTGAAACATTAATCCCCGGCGATGAATTTTCCAATATACTAATGAACAATCAATACCATCAACTGTCAGAGAGGCAGCCACCGCTAAGTAGCTCCTTCCTAAGAAGTACAATACAAGAGAAATGAAGGAAATTTTGAATGGGTTACCAAATTCTGTGAAGGGAAATTTTGAAAAATGTTCGTCAGCAAAAGTCATATGGGATAAAATTCATTATCTTCACTCAAAAGGAGCGCTGACAATGATCTCTAGTCAAAAAGATGATGGAAAACAAGAAAGAAGTCCAAAATCCATCAATGAAGTTGAAGATAAGAGAGATTAAAACAAGGCTAAAGAAGACATAGAAGATGAAGAGAACAAAGAAGACTTTGAAGAAGATCTTCTGAATAAACTTATGGCTTCCATGGAAGAGATTAATAGGTTGAAAAAGGAAAATGGGGAACTTAAGAAGAAAGCGCCAGTTAGTGACCAAAACAAGACAAGGAAGGAAGTTGACCTTGTCAAGCTTCAAGTTCAAGAAAGAGATGAAGAGCTCACTAAAATTAAGGAGGAATTTCATCAAAACAAAAGAAAGCATCATGAAGAAGTCATATCTATGACAAATCAATTGCATAAGGAAAAAAAAAAGGGAAGAAACTTTGTCAAGCCACCTTGAACAAAGACTTAAGAGCTTGAACAATCTTGAAGAAGAGATTGGTCAATATAAGGAAGAGGTCTCGTCTCTTAGATCTCAACTAGAAGAAGCAAGGAAACAAGCACAAGGAGCTAAGAAGGTGATGGAAACTTTTGCATTCATAGAAGGACAAGTTGATGAAGCAGAAAATGAGAGAAACACCATGATATGCCAACTAGAAGAAAAGGATGAAGAAATCTTCAAACTAAAATTAGACCTCAATCTTTTCAAGGCCGAAACATGTGAAGCTACAAGAATAAAAGAATAAATGGAGAGCAGTCTAGCAAAGAAGAATGAATAAGTCTTCATAAAGAAATCAAATATCATCTCCCTTAAAAATGAAGCACACGAAGCAACAAGGATGATGGAAGAAATGAAGAAGCAACTTGTTATGAAAGATGAAAATTGTGAAAAGTTGAAAGGAGAAATTGTCTCTCTTAAAAAGGAAGTTGACTTGTTGAATAAGAACTTGAAAAGCTCTCAAACCCTAGATGACATTCTAAGTCATCAAAGGTCCCCCCTTGATAAATCAGGGCTTGGCTATGCAAATGAATCCTCAAGCAAGGATGATAATGCTTCAAAAAACAAGGATGTGAGGAAGCCGGGAAGAAATGATACTCCCAGTTCCAACAAAAGTAAGAGTCGAGATGACATTAAAATAAACCCTACTCCAAGGAGACTTACAAATGGAAACAAGAATACAAAAGGAAATGAATAACATCAAAGAATTCCAAAATAAAAATACTTCAGAAGTACCTCAAGGAACTCTTCATTTCCCAGGTACCAAATTATATTTCTTGGATGTTGTTATTCTTGTAAAAACTTTGGGCACATGGAAAAATACTGTAGGGCATAGACAAATATAATGGTCCCTATCAATCTCCTATAAGAAATTTTGCAAGAAGTCATGATTTTTTATTAATGAACAAGATAGAGTGCTTCAATTTCCATAGCATTGGACATATGGCACGTGATTGTAACTTGACTTGGATTCCTAAACAAGCTAAAACCATGAAAAACAAGCCAAAGAAGAAAGTTACACAAGTATGGAGAAGGAAACAAGTTGAATCCAGAAGTCTCTTGAACACTATAGCGAACAACTCATGTTGTTGACTTGATGAATTCATCCTTGATATTCCAAGTGTTTGAAGATGATACTATGCCAAAAAGGAGACCATGCATACTACTAGGGGGGGCTGGTGACTCAATACTATTCTTGCAGAAACAATTTGTGAAGAGTCTTATGAAATCGTTGATGGATCACAAATGGACAATATATAAAGATCATCTCCATTAAAGAAACATGATTTGTTATGCACCCAATCTACCATTGTTGAATATGTCTTCCACTTGATCACAAGGATGCAATCTTTCTTGTCGAAGGAAAAAAGAAGAGCTACCAGAGGTTATGTAGACAGGGGGAGTCAATTGACTATTTACATGAATATATGCAAAGGCTTAGGGGGAGCAAGTGAATTGAAGAGAACCATGACAATGAGAGCAACGTATCTACCTATGAATAATTATTATTGATGAAGAAAATATGATAAAAGAAGCAGCTTGATTGTGGGAGCACTTGGGCAACCCTTTTGCCATTGATGTCAAAAGGGGAGAGAATGTTGAAGGGAAAGAATATAGCCATCAATGACAAAGGGGGATATTGTTGGTCTATGGTTGTCATTAATTTCAATAGAATGATGTCCTTGTTGAAGATAATGAAAACCCTAAATCTATACTAATACCTGTGTTGTTGCAAAAACCATAAATCCTAAACACATAAAACCTTAAAAGCCCTATTTTATAAAATCCTAAATTCTAAACCTTCGTCTAAAATCCCTAAAACCCTAACCATACATTTACACTACCATACATTACCTTATGCTACCATACATTTACACTACCAAACATTACCTTGTGCTACGATACACACTACCATACATAATAAACATAATCCTTGGTTCCAAATATGTTTTGAAACAACATAAAAATTCCTTACTAACAACAATGAACTAACTTTGATTAATGGCAGACAAACATGGCATACATATTCCCTATGACCATACATGGAGACATAACGCTGGCAGCATAGTTTAATACATCACTCATGTGATACAACACTTGCATGGCAGACAAGGTCTTATATGATCCATGTAGATAGATGTAATGCATACATCACATGGCAGACAAATATTGTTTTTAAATAATATACTAAAGATATGTCGGCTACTAAAAATATGACTGTCGGCTCCCAAACATATGTATATATATAAATGATGCGTTGAAGTCAATATGGAAACAACAACCTCAGTGGTCTCCACGTACCCCTATAGTCGTTAAACAACATCAGAAAAATACGTACGTAGTGGATAAATAAGCAAGGAGCACAACTCAGGAAAAAGCAAGGTGGTGGCAGTTCGGTTTTTGAAACAAAGATGTCTGACAGTCTCAAACCACAGAAACCCGCAATCTCTTTATTAAATAAATGTTTCAGCAGAATGAAAATCTTCTAACTTGTTTCAAGAACATACTCGTAATAATGTTGTTGTAATTTGACAACTAGATTTGGACGTGTAGATTATGTTCAGTGATAAGTGATTTCTGTTGTGGGTTTATCCATTTAAGATTCATTCAAAAATTGTCTTCGCATTAATCATTGGTCTCGAAATTGTGTCATACCCTTGCAATGCGATGTATATATGTGACATCGATCATCTGTAGCGTATGCATATATGAGATTGAGGCATAAGCTCACATTTGGAGTAATACAGCCTCTTCCTTGGACGTGTGGTGGCATAATTCACACTTATATGGAGCTCGAATCCTCTTGAAGTGCATAAATCAGATCCACAAAGAATAAAAAGAGCTTGAACCTATTGTACAAGAAGCTCAGAGTACAACAATCTCATGGAGGCTCATAGAAACATGGATTGGCCACTTGTTTGATGACTTGTGGTTACACTTCCCTCAGATCTGCAAGCTTGGGTGTGTCCTTGTGGAAGCACGAACCTATAGTTCTATTTGGTTATTCCTTCAAACAGTGATAAAACTTGACAAGCCTTGAACTATTCAAATAGTCTGCAAGATAAAAGGATCACTGGGAGGTTGGAGAAAAATGGGGGGAGAGAACACTTCATCAGAATAGGAATCGTCATTCTGGGGGGTGAGGAAGGAATTATGGAAGGAGAGGTTTTCATATTTGAACAAGTATAAGCAGATCCTTGGTAGGGACAAACCTCTGCCCAAGTGGACCGATGTGGATGTGGAGGAGTTCATCCAATCGAATCCCGTCTATGGCCCTCCGCTGAAGCTCACACGAGTATGTTAATTGTTGAGTGAATATGTCGAAGTATAATAGATATATAAAAATACAATATAATTAAATTGTTTATCTGCTTACAATATCTAGGCAAAAACAAGACTCATTAATGCCTAACTTTAACATAAGCATTCATGAGCAAGAAAAGGTGATTGAGTAAGAAGTTCAACTACAATGCATGATGGAATTTTGTTAAAATTGGCAACCAAGGTCGGCCTCCCTTGTAAGTTGGCTCAAGAAGCTCAAAAGTCACGTCCTTTCGACTCCAATGATTAGTATATAAAGGGGTGATTTCTCCCTCATTCGACACATTGAAGGGCTCATCTTCTCCTCTGAAATAGGACGATATATAAGGCTGGACACAGGTGGCAGGGTCGAGGTTATTATCAGACCAATCTCTTTTTAGGGCTCATTTTTCAAGCAATTTGAATTATGTACCACCTATGGGATCCAAGCATCGTATACATCTGTGGGTGACCGATCGTATGTTGCCCTTCTGATAAAGAATTCAAATTGATTGAAAGCCCTCCTAGGGCCTTGTTGGGTGCCTCATAGTGAAGTTACAAAAGGAGTTGAGTCCCTCTCAAACTCATGGCATTTGTATCTTTCAAAGGCATGCCTTAATTCTTATGCATCCAAGAAAAGAAGCTGAGGTTCCTACTTTAGGCATATCCTTGATCAAGTCAAACAAAGGTACAAAAGCAGTCATTTTGTTTTAAAATATGCTTTTCAGACTCATGTAGTACCATAGCATCTCAGTTCTAAGAATATATATATGGTTTAAAAGAGTCGACCTGTGGAGATACATAAAATGATTATCACCCTTAGAGTCATAATCCCAGTATGATGTGACACAATTTATTCATTATCTCAGCAGTAACGTTTTTTTTTTTGGCTGGTTGATCCAAGTATCTGGAGCTTATTCCTCATGGCGAATTCTATAATCTAATGTTGGTCGATAATGTCCCGATTAAATACAAATGCTCTAAGTCATATCTGTGGACATATTGTTTCTCATTTCTGCAATATTACCTTGATGCAATTTTACCAGCTCTCCAGGTCTGTGACATAATGCATGGAGGATGGAAAGTCTATCTGGGCAGTGTATCTCTGTTTTGGGTGCAAATTATGTGTTGGATAAGAACCACAGTTGGAGGATAGGAAGTCTGTGCAAGCCAGCGTATCTTTAGTTGATTTTTCTGTGCATTTTTGTGAGGTTTATCTCTGCTACAGACCGCAATAAGAAAGCCACTACAGCAGCCTGTTGTTAAGTTGTTTGGAGGGTTTGAAAGCATGGTCAAACACTCCTCTGCTTTCATGAGTTTGGGGTTGTTTATCTTGCCACTCATTCAAGATTGTTGAAGGGAAGGGATTGCTGAGGAGGAGCCTCAAAGCTCTATATCAGATATTAGATTATGTTACATCACTGTAATGGAAAAGAAAGTTGAATCAAGCAGCCCTAACCAGTGACCCAGATTGCCAACATCAGTCCTTGAAGCTATCTGTGTTCATACCCTAACCAGTATTCATAATAGCACTTTCATTGAGCCTAAGAGCTTAGAGGTCAGATCTTCTATTTGGCAAGTCAGTATTGACTTTAAATCATTGTACTCTCTCTCTCTGTTGAAAATTAGATTATGAATAATAAGAACTGATGAAGGGTTTTTGTCATCTTGGGGTTTTTCCCTGGCTTGAGCCATGTTCATGTGTCCTCTTGTCTTGGCTTATCCTCTGCATTATTTTTTTATGTTCTTTTATTAGTTACAGTCATCATGATTTTAATTGATGTGGTTGCTATGGATTGATAATTGGGCTAGATATAAAAATTGATGTGACTGTCCTATGCTATGAACATGTTAAGCTAAATTTAACATGGTATTAGAGCTAGGCTGAGGACAAGCCCAAGAAAGAGGGAAAGCAATCACTAGAAATGTTGTCAAATCTTCATGGCCTCTTTCGCCCTCAAAGGATCACATAGTATGAAATTATGATATAAATCTGGTGCATCACAGCGACCAGCCCACATTTTTGTGGATAAAGAGCGAAATGCCTTTTTGAAGATCATACAAGACCTGGTTCAAATATCATGATTAGAAGAGTCCAGTTTTGGGCACATAATATGAGGTCTGAGATTTCCAATCCACTGATCCACCTCAGAATTCGGTGAACTTGAATGGCTAATCAAACTCTTGACAAAGTCAACAAAGGGACCCATCATTTAAGGAGTTTTTCAAGCAATTTGAATTATGTACCACCTATGGGATCCAAGCATCATATACATCTGTGGGTGACCAATCTTATGCTTCCCTTTTGATAAAGAATTCAAATTGATTGAAAGCCCTCCTAAGGCCTTGTTGGGTGCCTCATAGTGAAGTTACAAAAGGAGTTGAGTCCCTCTCAAACTCATGGCATTTGTATCTTTCAAAGGCATGCCTTAATGCTTATGCATCCAAGAAAAGAAGCCGAGGTTCCTACTCCAGGCATATCCTTGATCAATTCAAACAAAGGTACAAAAGCAGTTATTTTGTTTTAAAATATGCTTTGCAGACTTATGTATTTGCAGACTCATGTAGTACCATAGCATCTTAGTTCTGAGAACATATATATGGTTTAAAAGAGCCCACCTGTGGAGATACCTAAGATGATTATCACTCTTAGAGTCATAATCCCAGTATGATGTGACTCAATTTTTGGACACTTTTATTTATTCATTATCTTAGCAGTAAAGTTCTTTTTTGGCTGGTTGATCCAAGTATCTGGAGCTTATTCCTCATGGCCAATTATAGAATCTAAGGTTGGTCGATAATGTCCTGATTAAATACAAATGCTCTAAGTCATATCTGTGGACATATTGTTTCTCATTTCTGCAATATTACCTTGATGCAATTTTACCAGCTCTCCAGGTCTGTGACATAATGCATGGAGGATGGAAGGTCTGTCTGGGCAGTGCATCTCTATTTTGGGTGCAGATTTTGTGTTGGATAAGAGCCACAGTTGGAGGATAGGAAGTCTGTGCAAGGCAACGCATCTTTAGTTGATTTTTCTGTGTGTTTTTGTGAGGTTTATCTCTGCTATAGACCGCAGGAAGAAAGCCACTACAGCAGCCTATTTTTAAGTTGTTTGGAGGGTTGGAAAGCATGGTCAAACCCTCCTCTGCTTTCATGAGTTTTGGGTTGTTTATCTTGCCACTTATTCAGGATTATTGAAGGGAATGGATTGTTGAGGAGGAGCCTCAAAGCTCTATATCAGATATTAGATTGTGGTACATCACTGTAATGGAAAAAAAAGTTGAATCAAGCAGCCCTAACCAGTGACCCATATTGCCGACATCAGTCCTTGAAGCTATCTGTGTTCATACCCTAACCAATATTCATAATAGCAGTTTCATTGAGCCTAAGAGCTTAGAGGTCAGATCTTCTATTTGGCAAGTCAGTATTGACTTTAAATCATTGTACTCTCTCTCTCTCTCTGTTGAACATTAGATTATGAATAATAAGAACTGATCAAGGGTTTTGGGTGTCTTGGGGTTTTTCCCTGGCTTGAGCCATATTCATGTGTCCTCTTGTCTTGGCTTATCCTCTGCATTATTTTCTTATGTTCTTTTATCAGTTACAGTCATCATGAATTTAATTGATGTGGTTGCTATGGATTGATAATTGGGCTATATATAAAAATTGATGTGACTGTCCTATGCTATGAACATGTTAAGCTAAATTTAACATGGTATTAGAGCTAGGCTGAGGACAAGCCCGAGAAAGAGGGAAAGCAATCACTAGAAATGTTGTCAAATATTCATGGCCTCTTTCGCCCTCAAAGGATCAGATAGTATGAAGTTATGATATAAATTTGGTGCATCACAGTGACCAGCCCACAATTTTGTGGATAAAGAGCGAAATTCCTTTTTGAAGATCATAAAAGACCTGGTTCAAAGATCATGATTAGAAGAGTCCAGTTCTGGGCACATAATATGAGGTATGAGATTTCCAATCCACTGATCCACCTCAGAATTCGGTGAACTTGAATGGCTAATCAAACTCTTGACAAAGTCAAGAAAGGGACCCATCATTTAAGGAGTTTTTCAAGCAATTTGAATTACGTACCACCTATGGGATCCAAGCATCGTATACATCTGTGGGTGACCGATATTATGTTGCCCTTCTGATAAAGAATTCAAATTGATTGAAAGACATCCTATGGCCTTGCTGGGTGTCTCATAGTGAAGTTACAAAAGGAGTTGAGTCCCTCTCAAACTCATGGCATTTGTATCTTTCAAACACATGCCTTAATTCTTATGCATCCGAGAAAAGAAGTCGAGCTTCCTACTTCAGGCATATCCTTGATGAAGTCAAAAAAAGGTACAAAAGCAGTCATTTTGTTTTAAAATATGCTTTGCAGACTCATGTAGTACCATAGCATCTCAGTTCTAAGAATATATATATGGTTTAAAAGAGCCGACCTGTGGAGATACCTAAAATGATTATCACTCTTAGAGTCATAATCCCAGTATGATGTGACTCAATTTTTGGACACTTGTATTTATTCATTATCTCAGCAGTAAAGTTTTTTTTTTTGGCTGGTTGATCCAAGTATCTGGAGCTTATTCCTCATGGCCAATTCTAGAATCTAAGTTTGGTCGATAATGTCCTGATTAAATACAAATGCTCTAAGTCATATCTGTTGACATATTGTTTCTCATTTCTGCAATATTACCTTGATGCAATTTTACCAGCTCTCCTCTATTGGATTGTTCATAAGAGGCTTTTACAAGGACCAGTCCATGAGTTTAAAGATTGACTGAATGCGAATGATGGCTTAATAGCATCTAAGTCAATTTTGTACATTCTGTCATCCACATAAGGGTGTTTAAATATTCAACTTCAACTTAGGCAGAGGTATCAAAATGAAGTCATAAAACCTGAAGCAATGTTAAAGAAACATCCTCGCTTTTCTAGTTACTTCAGATGATGTATAATGTTTGAATGAGGTAAGGATGGCTTCAGAATTACAGTCCGACATACAATCAGTATCGATATGACAGTCCAGAAATCATGGCGCTTTGGCAAGTCCCTGATATATGGTAAATCTAAGTTGATCTCAGCCATCTATCTCTCTGCTCTTTTCAAAATCAATCAAAGAAAGAGGCAGTCTAGAAGACCCAGGATTAATGATTATTACAAGCGAAAGCATCTGATTCCATAATTAATCCTTCTAACATAACATTTCTGACCTTTATATAGTTCTGTATATTATATTCACATGGTCCTATTGGATAACTTTGCATATTATCTTGGCATAGTTCAGATGCTACAGTTTTTTTATTTCAGTTTGACTATGGACTGCATAAATTCATCTCTCCCTCTGTTTGGATAGGGATCCTGACCTTTGATTTTAGTACATCTATGAACCTCAGTCTCTGTTCTATATATGGCCAGGAACATTGCTCTTATGACTTGGCATAATTATGATACTCTGCTGCGCTTGATATCACAGTGGTTGTAGTATCTCAGTGGTAGCTTATTGGCATCACAATGGTATACCATACCAGCGGTATGGTTGATCTTTGGCTTATTTATCTTTGCTTACAATAACATGGTTTACCTCTCATTTATGTAAGATGGCTTCACAGTTGTGTGTATGAAAGATCAGTTACTTCATTGACACAACAGATGCATGCTTGGCATCAATCTGTATTGCATCATTACTTTCAATCAACACATCAAGCATGAAAGGTCATCGGTAACAGAATCATTAACAATGGATCTTGTTCACAAACGAAGTTGTGAACAAGATGTGTAAGTTCCATACAGTCTGATAGGACATAAAAGAATATCCTTGTACTGGTACGGGGGCAGGGGCTTAGGATTAGGGTACTCATTCCCCAAATTTCCTAAGGGGTTGTGTCTTCTAAATTTTTCTCCTAGCACCTGAAGAGAACATAGAATTCTGAGTGGATTTGTCCTTTTGAGATTTTAGTGGCAACTTTTTAGAGATGAGATGAAAATCAGGGAGTATTTTCAAGATAATTTCCTCCATGTGACGCCTTTGTTGAGTTTGTTGAAGAAGTAGTTCCCAAGAAGGGAAAAATTACAGAAGGTTTTGTCCTTGTTGACAACTAGTTGGATACGGAAAATCAGATTCGATTGAAAGGGCATGTTTATGCTTGATAATCTTATAGCTATAAGGGAACGAATTGTTGAGGAGGAGCCTCAAAGCTCTATATCAGAGATTAGATTGTGGTACATCACTGTAATGGAAAAGAATGTTGAATCAAGTAGCCCTAACCAGTGACCCAGATTTCCGACATCAGTCCTTGAAGCTATCTGTGTTCATACCCTAACCAGTATTCATAATAGCACTTTCATTGAGCCTAAGAGCTTAGAGGTCAAATCTTCTATTTGGCAAGTCAGTATTGACTTTAAATCATTGTACTCTCTCTGTTGAACATTAGATTATGAATAATAAGAACTGATCAAGGGTTTTGGGTGTCTTGGGGTTTTTCCCTGGCTTGAGCCATATTCATGTGTCCTCTTGTCTTGGCTTATCCTTTGCATTATTTTCTTATATTATTTTATTCTGATTCTAGGTCATCATGATTTTAATTGATGTGGTTGCTATGGATTGATAATTGGGCTATATATAAAAATTGATTTGACTGTCCTATGCTATGAACATGTTAAGCTAAATTTAACATAGTATTAGAGCTAGGCTGAGGACAATCCCAAGAAAGAGGGAAAGCAATCACTAGAAATGTTTTCAAATATTCATGGCCTCTTTCGCCCTGAAAGGATCAGATAGTATGAAATTATGATATAAATTTGGTGCATCACAGTGACCAGCCCACAGTTTTGTGGATAAAGAGTGAAATTCCTTTTTGAAGATTATACAAGACCTGGTTCAAATATCATGATTAGAAGAGTCCAGTTCTGGGCACATAATATGAGGTCTGAGATTTCCAATCCACTAATCCACCTCAGAATTCGGTGAACTTGAATGGCTAATCAAACTCTTGACAAAGTCAATAAAGGGACCCATCATTTAAGGATTTTTTCAAGCAATTTGAATTATGTACCACCTATGGGATCCAATCATTGTATACATCTGTGGGTGACCGATATTATGTTGCCCTTCTGATAAATAATTCAAATTGATTGAAAGACCTCCTATGGCCTTGTTGGGTGCCTCATAGTGAAGTTACAAAAGGAGTTGAGTCCCTCTCAAACTCGTGGAATTTGTATCTTTCAAAGGCATGCCTTAATTCTTATGCATCCAAGAAAAGAAGTCGAGGTTCCTACTTCAGGCGTATCCTTGATCAAGTCAAAAAAAGGTACAAAAGCAGTCATTTTGTTTTAAAATATGCTTTGCAGACTTATGTATTTGCAGACTCATGTAGTACCATAGCATCTCAGTTCTAAGAATATATATATGGTTTAAAAGGGCCGACCTGTGGAGATACCTAAAATGATTATCACTCTTAGATTCATAATCCCAGTATGATGTGACTCAATTTTTGGACACTTGTATTTATTCATTATCTCAGCAGTAAAGTTTTTTTTTTGGCTGGTTGATCCAAGTATCTGGAGCTTATTCCTCATGGCCAATTCTAGAATCTAAGTTTGGTCGATAATGTCCTGATTAAATACAAATGCTCTAAGTCATATCTGTTTACATATTGTTTCTCATTTCTACAATATTACATTGATGCAATTTTACCAGCTCTCCTCTATTGGATTGTTCATAAGAGGCTTTTACAAGGACCAGTCCATGAGTTTAAAGATTGAATGAATGTGAATGATGGCTTAATAGCATCTAAGTCATTTTTTTACATTCTGTCATCCACATAAGGGTGTTTAAAGATTCAACTTCAACTTAGGTAGAGGTATCAAAATGAAGTCATAAAACCTGAAGAAATGTTAAAGAAACATCCTCGCTTTTCTAGTTACTTCAGATGATGTATAATGTTTGAATGAGGTAAGGATGGCTTCAGACTTACAGTCCGACATACAATCAATATTGATATGACAGTCCAGAAATCATGGCGCTTTGGCAAGTCCCTGATATATGGTAAATCTAAGTTGATCTCAGCCATCTATCTCTCTACTCTTTTCAAAATCAATCAAAGAAAGAGGCAGTCTAGAAGACCCGGGATTAATGATTATTACAAGCGAAAGCATCTGATTCCATAATCAATCCTTCTGACATAATATTTCTGACCTTTATATAGCTCTGTATATTATCTTCACGTGGCCCTATTGGATAACTTTGCATATTATCTTGGCATAGTTTAGATGGTACAGTTTTTTTTATTTCAGTTTGACTATGGACTGCATAAATTCATCTCTCCCTCTATTTGGATAGGGATCCTGACCTCTGATTTCAGTACATCTATGAACCTCAGTCTCTGTTCTATATATGGCCAGGAACATTGCTCTTATGTCTTGGCATAATTATGATATTCTGCTGCGCTTGATATCACAGTGGTTGTAGTATCTCAGTGGTAGCTTATTGGCATCACAGTGGTATACCATACCAGTGGTATGGTTGATCTTTGGCTTATTTATCTTTTCTTACAATAACATGGTTAACCTCTCATTTATGTAAGATGGCTTCACAGTTGTGTTTATGAAAGATCAGTTACTTCATTGACACAACAGATGCATGCTTGGCATCAATCTGTATTGCATCATTACTTTCAATCAGCACATCAAGCATGAAAGGTCATCTGTAACAGAATCATTAATAATGGATCTTGTTCACAAACGAAGTTGTGAACAAGATGTGTAAGTTCCAGACAGTCTGATAGGACATAAAAGAATATCCTTGTACTGGTACGGGGGCAGGGGCTTAGGATTAGGGCACTCATTCCCCAAATTTCCTAAGGGGTTGTGTCTTCTAAATTTTTCTCCTAGCACCTGAAGAGAACATAGAATTCTGAGTGGATTTGTCCTTTTGAGATTCTAGTGGCAACTTTTTAGAGATGAGATGAAAATCAGGGAGTATTTTCAAGATAATTTCCTCCATGTGACGCCTTTGTTGAGTTTTTTAAAGAAGTAGTTCCCAAGAAGGGTTAAAATTACAGAAGATTTTGTCCTTGTTGACAGCAAGTTGGATACGGAAAATCAGATTCGATTGAAAGGGCATGTTTATGCTTGATAATATTATAGCTATAAGGTGGTTTTTAATGGGGTTAGGGGATTGGTAAAAAAAATTCTCTGTCAAAATTGATTTTGAGAAACCTTAATCCTTGATTTTGAAAACAAATAAAAGATAAAATCATCTTAAAAAGTGTTGATTTGAAACAGGTTACATTGTAACTCGTCGTCTAAATCTTCTAACTGGTGGTTTGGCTCTCCGGAAGATCACCACATAGTCTACTGTGTCAGTAAATCCAGAAACCTAAAATCGAAAAATGGAATTTATCGGTTATGATATAGACACTAGAAATAACAAAGATTTCAGCAAAGGCATTACGAGTTTGGAAAAATTACAAGTTTGGACAAATGTAAAGAAGAAAAATCGTCATCAACATTTTAAGTAATGGTAATAAGAAGTCAAGCTCGTAATCCAGTATGTTGTTTTTGTTTTTTCGGTTATGTAATTAATTTGTGATAATTTATGCATATCAAAGTTTTTGGAATGTAGTTTCTGTAGCCTAGTTCTTACGCACTGTTCAACAATGAATCTATTGACTGCAGAGGAAATCCTTGTATAAAAGAAGATTCCCTTAAAGGGACAAAATTCTACTCCTTGCAATTATGAAACCAAACCAGATACTAATAAATACACAGGAAATGGGCAGAGATAAAGAAGTTGCTTCAAAAATATTAAACAGGTTGTTAATGCTAGAAACTTACACAGATCAAGACCCTTTCTGCTGTAGATGGAAGCAGAAATTACTGCACGCGCAGAGAGAGACGAAATTGTTTCCATGTTGACTGGTAGCTTTCCCTCGGGCCTGATAGAATAAGACCCACAACAAAGCCCTAATCACTAAGCCAGCGGGAGATGTGTTTTGGGTGGGAGATGTGTTATTTTAATTTGATGTTTAAAATTTAAATGAAAAATGAATACTCCATTCTTCTATTTTTCCAAACATTATTTTTAATATTATGCTCTCCAAAAATTATTTTTACTATCATATCTATTGTTGTTTTGATGGATGGTGAGGGTAGTTCTTGATTTTTTGTAATGTTAACAAAGTTTCAAAAATCAATTCAATTTCATTCTAGTAAATTTATTTTAAAAACATTGATGATGAACCACATAGAAAGGTATCGACTTTAAAAAATATGTGATTTATCTAGAAGAGTTTTTAAATAAATAAATTAATTAATTATTAAAATAAAATTGAGACAAAATAGCAAATTTAAGAGAGGTTTTTGCCACCCATGGTTTTGCTCATGGTATTCCACCGTGCCAACAAGGGGGAAATAATCTGATCGTAGGTCCCAACTAGACCTGCTCTCATTTGGAATGGCTGATCCCACAGGTTTTAAGGATTGTTATAAGGGTTACGGGAATAATGAGTTATTGGTTAAGGGATTAAGGATTAGGGGCTTATGGGTTAGGGGAATAAGGGCTTAGGAGTTAGAGGTTTAGGGTTTAGGGGTTAGGGGAATAATGAGTTAGTGGTAAAGGTGTTAGGGATTGGGGGCTTAGGGGTTAAGGGATTAGGGATTGGGAGCTTAGGGGTTAGGGGATTTAGGCGCATTTAGGGGTTAAGGGAATAATGAGTTATTGGTTAAGCGATTATGGATTCGGGTTGGGGGAAATGAGTTAGTGGTTAAACTGTTAGGGATTTGGGGGTTAGGGGATTTAAGTGCATTTAGGGGTTAGGGGAATAGTGAGTTAGTGGTTAAGGGATTAGGGATTGGGGGCTTAGGGGTTAGGTGATTTAGGCACAGTTAGGGGTTAGGTGAATAATGATTTAGTGGTTAAGGGATTAGCGATTAGGGGCTTAGGGGTTAGGGGATTTAGTAATTAACGATTTGAGGGGTTAGGGGTGAGGGGTTAATGGGTTATGGGTTAAGCATTAACAGTTTAGGTGTTTAGGGGTTAAGGGGTTAAGGGGTTAGGGGTTTAGGTGTTAGTGGTTTAGCGGTTTAAGGGTACAACAACACTATAAGGTTTATAGGTTGATTGATATTGACACTAATAGGGTAAGCTTCAATAGTGAAGTTGTTTTCGATGAGGAGGTTGGACTTTTCCAAACTTCTCCTAAGTTTTGAATTACTTAGAATTTGGAAGGGGTTGAGGATTCAGGTGTCAAGCTTCAGGTAGTTGCACTTGAAGGGGGGTGGAAGATTTTGAGCATGATGAGCCTCCTAGACTAGTAATTTATGATCTAGATATAGGTGGTCTAGGTCATGGTGACAATAATGACTTCCGAACATTCTATAAAGATCCACAGAGTTTGCAGAGCTTGTCAGGCAAGGAAGCTACATTGAATACCATTTTATGAAGGACGAGCTTGGAGAGCATAAAGGGTCCTTCAATTGGTACTTTCAGACATATGTGGACCAATGAACATGACATCAACCACTGGTGCTAGGTACTTCCTTCCGTTTGCTGATTATTTCAGTAGAAAATGTGGGTATGTTTTCTATAATTAAAATATGATGTGTTTAATGAATTTCAAAAATTCAAAGCATTAATGAAGTAGAAGGTCACATAGAACCATGGTTTGGAAGAAAGTCCAAGTAAGTCATCTTAAAGTTATGGTTCTACTACCTACACTTAGATTCTAGCTAAGAAGATAACCAAATTAGATCCAAAGAGCAAAGCTAATGATTATATGGTACAACAACAGTATAAGGTTTATAGGTTGATTGATATTGACACTGATAGGGTAAGCTTCAATAGTGAAGTTGTTTTTGATGAGGAGGTTGGACCCTTCCAAACTTCTCCTAAGTTTTGAATTACTTAGAAGCCAAGTGCCAATGTGTGTCAGGGAGTGTTATGCATGTTATGAAGTGGCAGGGCATGTCGAAAAGTGCTAAGTTGAGAGTGCCAATGCATGTTGAGGAGTGTTAAGGAGTACTAGGAAAACACAAAGGAAGAATAAGTAAAAATACATGGAAGTGAATGAATATGAGGGTATGTAGGGAGTGGCAATGAGTGATAGTTGTCATGCCAAGGAGGGACTGAGAAGGTATTCTAAGCAATCACACACCTTATTAACCACTCAATTCTTACCATTCTCACACCATAACAAAAAACCATAAAAATGCCATTCTTAAAATCTATTGTGTAGTTTCTTAATGTCATTCAAGTAGAATCTCTCAATTACTTATGTCAGTAATGGTGAGTTCATTTTTTAATTCTATTAAAGGAACTCTTTTTAGACATGCACCCCATCAAACATAAATCATCGAGTCAAAAAGAATGGAAATGAATGAATAAGAGAGTGTGTTGGGGGTGTTAGCAAGTGTCAAGCGTGGCAAGGGGGGGTGACAAGGCATAATAGGAAATGCTATGGAATTTCAAGAAGTGTCAGGGTGTGCTAATATGTTCTGGATAGTGTCAAGGCATGCCAGGCATGCCAAGACATGCCATGTGTTAAGGAGGGAGTGTTAGCGAGTTCTAGGTGTGCTAAGAAGGGAGTGACAAGGTATGTTAGGAAATTCCAATGCATGATAGAGTGCTAGGAAAGCATGACAAGTTGTGCCAAGTTCCACGGTGTGCCAATGTGTGCCAAGGTGTTTTAGGGAGTGCTAGAGAAACACAAGGTAGCATTATGTCAAAATGCATGGAAATGAATGAATAATAGTGCGTGACAAGGAGTTTCAACGAGTTCCATGTGTGATAAGAAGGAGTGACAAGGCATGCTTGTAAGTGATAAGGAATGATAGAGTGCTAGGTTGGGATGCATCCAAGATGTGCCAACGCGTGCAAGGAAGTGTTAACTAGGAGTGCCCGAGAAACACAAGGGAAAACTACGTCGAAATGCATGGAAATGAACAAATAAGAGTTTGTGATTGGAAGTGTCAGTGACTTACAGCTGTGCTAAGGAGGGATTGACAACGTATGCTAGGCAGTGTTAAGGCATGCTAGAGGCCAAGGCAACATACCAAGATGTTCTAGGTGTTAGGGTCTACCAACACGTGCCAAGGAGTGTTAAGGAATGATATGGAAACACAAGGGAGCACTTGGTAAAAATGCATGAAAATGAATGAATACGAGTTTGTGACTGCGATTTTCAATGACCTCTAGGTGTGCTAAGGAGAGAGTGAAAAGGTATGCTAGGTAGTGCCAATGAATGCTAGAGTGCTAGGGTGGCATGCCAAGATGTGTCAGGTGTTAGGGTGTGCTAATGCATGCTAGGGAGTGTTAGGGAGTGTCAGGTAAACACAAGGAAGCACTAGATCAAAATGCATGGAAATGAATGAATAAGAGTGTGTGATATGGAGTGTCAATGAGTTCTAGGTGTGTTAAGGAGGAAGTTACAAGGTTATATGCTAGGAAATGCCAAGGTGTGTTAAACTACCGAGGTGTGTTAGGAAGTGCTACGGTGTGTTAGGGAGTGTAAAATCATGTCAAGGAATGTAGGGGATGCTAACACATGCCACACAATTCCAAGGCATTTAGGACATATCAGGTGTTATGGCATGTCAAGATGTAAACTATGTTTCTTAGTTGTTTGACTCTACAATCAAGTTGAAAATCTAGATAGCTTCATAATAAGTATATGAAACTTCCATATACTTTGCTTCAGTGGAACTGAGTGCAATTGTCGCTTGCTTCTTGTTGATTTGATGAAAATGATTTATAAAATGATAATAATGATGTTTAAAATGAGACTTATGATGGTCTAATTATACACATTGATTTTTCATGAGGTGGAGGGGTATGTTTATAACATCACTGCCCTTGAAAGCTTTGTCTTGAAAGCACAGTAATTAGAATTTTCTTTAGCTAAGCACATTTTTTTTGTGGAATGAAGTTTATCAGATATCTTTTATACTTTGTATAGGTTTGACTTTGTTTGTCCTTTGAGTGTTGGTGAGGTTTCTTTGTATTTTTTGCATCATAGTCTAAAGTATTTTGACTTGATTGTTTAACATGAAAGCTTTATGCTTATTGGCAATATATTTGAAATACCTGCATGATCAAGAAACTATTTTGGTTAATTAAATTACTAATTAGGTACTACAGAAAGAGGATGATGTTGAGAGGGCTTGCCTGGGTGACTCTAGGAGCAACCTAGAGGTGGTCAGACAAAGCTCTTCTAAGTTACAAATCTGAAGAGAAAAAAATGGTGATATATATGTGGTTGCTCAACCTGGGCTGTATGGAAAATATTGGTAGACAGCGTTTACCTTCCCGTGTCTTCACGAAAGTAGGTTGTCTGGTCACAAAATAAGATCACTACATGTAGGTGATGGTTTTGTATTAAGTTCTCAGCCTTATCTTCAGAATGGCTAACAGAGAGGATCAGGTTTGAATACAGGATATAATTTGATGAATTTGGAGATTTAGAGTTAAAGAAAAAATTGTGGTGATGTTTGGACGGGTGCTAATTTGTAGGGTTTTCCATTTTTATAATGTTCTTTGTTGTGCTTTCTACCATGCTACCTAGTTGCTTTCCTGTTGCCCTAGCATTTTAACTCTTTCGATGTTTATCTCTCTATTTTTTCTTGTCCCATTTGAAATGTCATCCTTATTTGGTAGGTGTTTTCTTCAATATAGTGTAAATATTTTTCCATCACATAGCTTCTGTGGTGTTTGTTTACGCAAATAGCTTGTAAGGCCCATTCATCAGGGTATTTGATGAAATAAAATGATAATCGATGATCACCAACTAATGGTACCTGCAAAGATTTACTCTAACGATTCTACAGTTTTCCTATGCCAACAATTATACAACATTTTAACCTCATGAAATAGTCTCCTCTGTTCTCTTAGCTGATGATATAAGCACTTATTGCTGTCGTCAAAGCTTTTACTCTCTAGTCCCATTGAGCTATTTCAGTTATTTGTGGACATTGATCTATTTTCATTTAATTTCTTCAATTTTTCTGACTGTTATGCAATTTGGCTAGTGCCTTATTTCTTACCTATGCTTTTTCTGCATAAGCATTCCAGCCAGCTAGAGCAGCAGGGGTAGCAGGATCCACTCAGTCCAACCAAAGCCCACCAGGGGAAGCGTAGAGGCAGCAGGAGCCACGCAGGGTTGACGCAGGCCCAGTCAGGGCAGCACAGGGGAAGTGTAAGCCCTTTAGGTGTGACGTAGGCCCTTACTGAGGAGCGCAGAGGCCGACACATGCCAGTCAGGCTGACGTAGAGGGATTCAGAGCAACATATTACTGCCATTTTTATATTTCTATTGGGTGAACCAGTTTTGGTGCCCAAGATTGTTGTACTTATATTCTGCATAATAATGAAAACCCTCCAGAGCTAGCTACACTGGTTTTCCCACATTGGGTTTTTTCCGAGGACAGTTGTCCAGAAAATCTGTGTGTCACTTTGTCTATGAGCATGTTATTCAATATTTGATCTGTATGTGTAGCTTTCTAGTTGTATTTACTATTTACTTCGCTTTAAATTTATTGAATATTTCAGAAATTAACTTGTAACTTAATTCAAGAAGGAGAAGTAAATCAAGATACTACAGTAGGGTTTCTTAGATTAAGAAATTTTCACATTCCCTAGATCTAGCCCCATTAGGTCACCTAGGGCAACAATTTTCCAGGAATCTAGCTAGAGGAAAACTTCTATATCCTAGAGGCAGCTTTGTTGTTGGGTGCCCTCACTCTCCTTAGAACTTGGGCCAATTAAGACGGTGGAATCTCTGGATACCTCAAGCCCTAGCTCTAGGATCATGTTTTTCCTAGGCGTTCCCAAGGATAAAACCTAGTAGGATCAATTTGACCTATCAAAGTAAAAAATATTGTCTGATCCTTTCCCCTCACCTTGTCCAGGATAGGAACATCATTGGTTGCCAAATTCCATCCTCGAACCTGGGATGGGTCCACTTGGCCCCGTGTGGTCCCATTTGGTGTCAAAGGCCTTTCATCAAGGACCATTTGGGAATCCAAGTTCCCAAAGGATTTAAGGGATTGAGAACTTCCTTCATAAGTATTTTTCTTCTCCCTCAACCCTTCAATCCCCCTCCTCTCTCCCTAGAAGATAAATTCCCTTGCTTAAAAGGAAAGCAAGTCCCACTCTTTATTTTATCTTAGGGAAATGGTTTCGAGGGTCACTTCCCACCTATTCATTGACCTATACTCTACAAGTGACTTCCTAAACTACCGGGACTCCACCCATCGGTGAAATTTCATGAAGAGCAAGGAGCCTTAGTAGTGGTGACAATGGGCTAAGCCTCCATCATTTCCCTTGTCCTAGCATTTTCCATCTTAGGAACCCCTTTTAGGTCCACTACTAGTTTGAGTGGTAACAAGTTGTTCACAATTCCATTTGTGAAAAACTATTTGGTATGCCCACTTTTTCCATACTACAACTCCAAGATGAAAAGTCCAGGGCTATGGAGGCTACCCTTCTTCTCTCTCAATCAATCCTCTACAATATAGTGAACTAGGGCTAGTTGGTTGGCCCACTTGACTATTACTTTAGTCCTTCAAAGTCTGCACATCCTTATGCCCTATACACCTACCCTTCTACCAGTTTTTTTGTCCTTCACTAGAACAAGAGTCAGGGCTCTTCTTTGACAATAACCTAACAACCCTCCAAATGTACTTGAACTACCATCAATCTGCCCAACCACAGACAATTCTTTTTACTGATCTAGGGCCCACAATATTGTCTTCATCTAGGGCTCTTCAAATCTACCACCTAACAATGGTTTGAGTCCTCTCAAGATCACTGTTCTTGTGCATCGACAATTTGATCTAATTTGCTGTCCAATCTATGAAAAAATATGAACTAATCCTCTTATCATACTTCTAACAATCAATGGATGATTGAACTAGGGTCACAAATTATCCACTAACAGTCCATTTAATAATTTTTCATAGGTTTCTTCAAATATTTGTCTAAAACTTTATGGAAAGTCCACCAAAATCAACTCTTCTGCATGTTAATCCATTCTTCATATGGTACATTTCTTCTGCATGCTCAATCTTCTGCTCAGGTTCCACCCTCCTTTGGATCTGTTGTCTCCACACATACTGAATCTGCAAACCATTATCCAGATCTGCGGTCTTTATTGCAGAAATAAACCTCACTCTAAGGGTCACAACCTGTCTTCTTCTACGCAAATTTGTCATAGTCTTAAGGGCATACCTTATGAATTAAACATGCTAGGAAACTATCCTAACTAGGGCATTATACTTATGTACTTCTAATTGTTGTAGAACAAACACTATTCACACATAGAAAAAACACAACTTTGCCTCCATAAGAGAATCGACCTAGCTCATATGGATCCATAGATTCTGGGCATTTCTTTGACTGAATCTTGACATGAACTTTAGATCTCAATGTCAACCCTCAAACTAGGGTTAACTCAATCAATATTACGCCTGTGTCGACTTCTGTTATGGCTCTAAATTACAGTGCAAGCCCCCCTCCATTTATGTTGGTCTTTATCATAGACCTTGCAGCCTACTAACCACCACAAGGCAATATGGTATCAACCCTCTCTTCTATTTCATGTAGAAAATCTAACCAACAGGATTCAATCTGATCTTGTAATGTAATAGAACAAGATACTGAATCCTTCCTACAATTTGTGGAAACAAAACACAATCGCACAATCACATATAAGTAAGAGAAACAAGTTATCAAACACACAACACAAGATGTATTTGGGGAAGAAACTGCTCAAAACCCTCTATCTCTATTTTGTATTAAGTCAAGGAATCATGAAACAATACAATGCTTAATCTCTTTTGAGATTCTCTAGCACTCTACCAATTGTCTCCTATTGATCTAGGCAAAATCGGTCTAATATTTAGCCAATTATCAGCCTTCCTTCAGCCTGCCTTGCTCACGCAATTCATATGGAATTATCTCCATATTAATTAGGAAAATCAACCTTCCTTGACTACGCAATCCATCATGGCATCCCAATGACTTTATAATTGCACATGGGAAATTTTCTGTAAATACAACTGATAGTTATGTTCCTTTGAACTGTGTTACAATAAGGATGAAGGGTCTTTTTATTACTCAAAAATAATTTAAAACCCTAAACAACAAAAACCCTAACTTGAGGAGATGTAACACCAAGATTTTATGGGCCCCATTGGGGTTAGTTGGGTAGCCAACTTCCCGGGGTCATAACTTGGTCATATTATCTTCGTTTGACGCACATGATACCTCGTTAGAAATATCTCTCCGAGGACTACAATTGCTAATGCGATTTCTATGAATTTTTGAAACCTTTCATGCCCAAAAAATGTCGTTTGGGGCCTCAAAATGGCTCCGGAAGTTTAGGACCCGAAAAACTGACAAAAATAGTAAATTGTGCTATAATTAAGGAAAATGAAAAACTAAAAGAGACAATGGTGAGGGCCCGAGTGGAATAGGCGAGTGGCCACCAATATCCACCTCGATCACCTTAAATCTAATTTCTTGAGCTAACTCAATCATCATGAGTTAGTTAACTGACACAAGTTCTTATGAGACGAAATTACAATTAATTTTCCAATTTATTTAAGGGAAAAATAAATTAGACGCCTCACATTCTTCACTCCTGGTACATCAAAATTCCTCACCAGTGTGTGTGCATTTTTTTTGTCCTTTCTAGTTGCCAATTTCACTGTTTCTTGTTGCAAATTTCAACACTCCCTCTCAACAAGAAAGGAATTCAATCTATCCCCATCTGGTACCTTTGGAATGTTCTACATGCTACACTTCTCTAGTGTTGTTTGCACCTACAAATCCCGAAACTAAATATCCTATGAACAACTGAATCAGTATAATGCATCGGTCATCAGAGTCTTCTGACTACTGCTAGCTATTGCACTTGTCTAGTACTGGATTCTCTATGCTGCTTCTGACATTTTCATATGTTCCCTTTGAACTGTTGCTAACTCTGATTTGTGCTTCATTATTTGACATTTGTCACTCTGATTTCTGCCTTGCTGACATCTGACTACATCAATCTAACTGATCCTTCCTACTACTGTTGTACTGTGGGCTCCTCGTAGCCAGGTTCGATCCATGAGACATGCTATCTCAATGGACCTTGCCCAAATTTCATATCTTGGGATTATGTCTACACATCACCCCACCATACACCTCGAGGTATGGCTGCTCCCTCTTCCCATGTGGCTCAAAATTTCCCCCTCATGGAGGTCTCTGCTTGAGTGGATGCTTCCACTCAGTCTCCTTGCTGCTTCTCATGAGGATGCATGTTGAGAGGTAATTTATGCTCCCTCTAAACCACCAAGTCTCTAACTTCTGCCTTTCTCCTAAAAGCTTTGCATGCATCTTGTACCTCAAGTACATATAGGTTCTTAACTCGCGCATAGTGTAATTGTCCCGATGTTACAAAAAGTTTCTAAAAAAGAGATGATTTTAAATTGATGATATCTCCCTCATTCGAGCTCCGATTCAACCGATATATATATATATATATATATATATATATATTTTGGGTATATTTTCGCAAGGAATCCAAATATTATATTTTTTTTTGAAAATTTTACACCAAAATATTCAGATATTCTCTGCAAACTCACCGCCCAAAAAATTCCTGCTCTGATACCATGTAGAAAATCTAACCAACGAGATTCAATCTGATCTTGTAATATACTAAAACAAGATATTGAATCCTTCCTACAATTTGCGGAAACAAAACACGATCGTACAATAACATATATGTAAGAGAAATAAATTATCAATCGCACAACAACATGATGTATTTGGGGAAAGAAAATGCTCAAAACCCCTCTATCTCTATTGTGTGTTAAGTCAAGGATTCATGAAACAATACATTAACTCTTAATCTCTCATGAGATTCTCCAGCACTCTGTCAATTGGCTCTCGTTGATCTAGGAAAACTCAGTCTAGTACTTAGCCAATTCTCATCCTTACTTCAGCCTGCTTTGCTCATGCAATTCCTAGGGAATTAAATCCTTATTAATTAGGAAAATCGGTCTTCCTTGATTGTGCAATCCATCATGGAATCCCAATGAATTTATAATTGCACATGGGAAATTTTCTTTGAATACAACTGATATTTATGTTCCCTTTAACCTCTATCTCAGCTGGGTATTCCTCGAAACTGACATGCATGCAACTATTAATAGCGAATTTTCAGTTATATGATTGATCACTCATTGTGAATTAAATCTAATTTAATTCACTGGACCTCTCACTAGCTCATCACTCAATTAGAACTAGTTAAACTAATTCTAACTCATTTAATTGAGTTAATTAAACTTGCACCCCACTAATGCATCAACTTCAATTGGACCCCAAAAATATTAGAATCACTCTAGATGCCTCATCTTAGACCCTCAAGTACTTAAATTTCTTGAACTAACTTGGTCATCATGGCATAATTAACTGACACAAGTTGTTATGAGATGAAATGACAATTTATTTAAGGGAAAAAAAAATTAGACACCCCACATTCCTCACTCCTAGTGCGTCAAAATTCCTCACCAGTATGGGTGCATTTTATTTTTGTCCTTCTCGGTTTCCAATCTCACTGTTTCTTGTTGCAGATTTCAACATTTCAGAATTTGTTGCGGCCTTCACACAAAGACACCATTGAAATCACATGCCCATATTCTCATGAGAAACCTCTCTTAAGCTCGATCTGCCAGAAGAGAACCAACAATATGCCATCCTACTTCCTAGCACAAACCGATCATTAAGGTATGCAACATTCTTTTGAATCCTCACATGATGATCTTGCTCTTGGAGGATGATCATGACCTCCCTTTAGCAACCCTTACTTGGCCCTCGTACTCGACCTACTTTAGGACTAGATCTCTCTTCACGCCCTTGATGTGCGAAATAGTGGGAATACATGTAAAAAATGCTAAGATGTGCCAAGTGATAAGGCATACCAAGATGTGCAAGGGTGTGTCAATGCGTGTCAGGGGCTGTCAAGACAACAAAAGGGAGAAAAAAGTTAAACTACAAGGAAATGAACACATAAGAGGGTTAATAAGTCATTAATTTACCTTTTCCAAGAGGGGCATGCTAGGCACACCAACACTAGGGGGCAATAGGTGCCAAGTGCAAAGTCTTAGTGCATTCTAAGTGCCAAGTATTCCTTTGTTTCTTCTCATCTACTTTCCAACAATTGATCATCACAAATATATTTAATATTAAACCATGCCAAATCATACCAAGGCATCTCAACGTATTCTAATCATGCTAATACTTTCCAAGCGCCAACACATGCCAAGCGCCAATATGTGTCAGGGACTAGTGTTATGCATGTTATGAAGTGGAAGGGAATGTTGAAGAGTGCTAAGGTGTTCTAGAGAGTGATAATTCTTGTTGATGAGTGTTAAGGATTACTAGGAAAAAACATTAAGGGAGCGCTAGGTAAAAATTCATGGAAGTTAATGAACATGAGGAACTCGTGCCAGAGACTAGTGTTAATGAGTGTTAGTTGTCATGCCAAGGAGGGAGTGACAAGGTATGCTAAGCATTGGTAAGACATGCTAGGGAATATCAACGCATGTCAAGAATTCCCAAAGTGTGCTTGGGAGTTCCAGGGTGTTCTAATTATATCATGTGAAAATTAATAGTGCCAAGATATGTCAATACATGCTAGGTGCTAAGGATGTGGCATAGGGTGCCAGGGTATGTCAATATGTGTCAAGGAAACAAAAGGAAGAACCAATAAGAGGGTTAATAAGTCAAGACTTTATCTTTTTGAAAAGGGGCATGCTAGGCACACTAATGATAGGTCCCAATACCTGCCAAGTGGCATTGTATGCCAAGTGCTAATGTATGTCAATGCATTCAACCAAGGTGTTCCAGGGCATGCTAGGGACTATATGCAGCATGCCAACACATGCTAGGAGAGTTCCATGTTGTGCTAGTGCATGCCACCATGTGCTTGGGCATTGGTGTCATCACAAGATGTTCTAGGTACAATGATGTTCCAAGACATGTGGGGTGCTAAGAAATGTTAGTGTGTGCCAAAGCATGAATTTAAGGTGTGCCTAGATTGTTGAGGATTGTTAGGTCCTTCTCATTAATAGAATTGTCAAAGCTTGATTATGTATTAAATAATATATTTCCTACACACAATAGTGGAACTTTATCTAAAGGGAATTTTCTAGATAATAAACTTAATATATATGAATCATGTGTTGACTCATAGGAAATCTCTATTCGACTAGTCATTACTTGAGATAAATGATACACACTAATTACTTATAAAAAAATTGATTGAACCTAACCACTATGGCCTTGGACATATTATAAAAAATACTCCACAATAATGGTATTAAATCGTTATCTTTTTCCAAAAAAGATATTAACAGGCACATAGTGTCATCAAAAACTCATTGGAATGATCAATGATGATGGGCATTTTTTGACCGTCAACCAAAAGTAACAAAAAGAGCATTGGTGAGGGTCATTAAAAGTTCATCACTAGAAGTGTCACCAAAGAGAGAATTAGTGATGGGCCTTTAATGACCCTCACCAAAAGTGTCATTGAAAATGTCTTTGGTGACGGACCATAAAGGACTATCACTATATACACTTACAGTGACGGTTTTTAATGATCAATGATGATGGACATTTTTTGACCGTCACTAAAAGTGACAAAAAGAGCATTGGTAAGGGTCATTAAAAGTCCATCACTAGAAGTGTCACCAAAGAGAGAATTAGTGATGGGCCTTTAACGACCCTCACCAAAAGTGTCATTGAAAATGTCTTTGGTGACGGACCATAAAGGACCATCACTATATACACTTACAGTGACGGTTTTTTAAGGACCGTCACCATATGTGACATTGGTGACGGACGTTAAAGGTCCATCACAAGCATGACCCTCACCAATGTGTTTTTTCCTTGTAGTGTCATGAGTTTTAAGAAGTATACCCAAGTGCCTATGGAAAAATCATCAATGAAAGTTAAAAAGTACTTGCAACCAAAGAAAGAAACAACAGGAAGTGGACCACATAATTCACTCTGCACAATATGCAAAAGGGCAGAGGAATGCTAAGAGGCACGTTTGTCAAAACTATCCAGATGATGTTTTCCGAGTACTCATCCAGAGCAAACACCATCTTGGCAAGATACCATAGGAAGACCTGTCACCATATTTTCTTTACATAGAGTTTGAAGAGAGCGATAGTTTAAGTGACCAAATTGCTTATGCCAAAGTTTTATCACTTCATCATTATGAGCAACAAAAAATAAGGGAAGACATGATGACCCAAAGTTGTCAAACTTATACAACCTTGTGGAATCATCAGCAATGTCAGTAGCTAAAATATGTTTAGGATCTTTGAGGTCCTTGATTACAACATCATGAGGTGAGAATTCTAGTGTTCTCCCTTCAACTAAATGAGTTATCTGATAAAGATATAGAAGGGTGTGGGACAAGGTTGGAAAAAATAACACATCATTAAACTGGCCATTATCTAGACGAATGGCTCCAAATCCTACAACGCTAAGAGATCTATCATCACCAACATAAATATGTTTGGTGCTACAATCATTTAAAGAAGAGAACATGCCTTTATTTTTGTCCATGTGGTAAGAAGCTACTGAATGAATGAGCCACTCATGAGAATGAGAAGAAGAAGATACATTTAATGCATAAAAATATCTTGATGCTTGAAAAACACAAGCAAAAAGTTCCATTCTTGAAGATGAAGTTGAAGAGTTCTCCAAATTGATGTGGTGCTTCTTCATTGCTGCTTCCAAGTCTTCCGTCTTCTTAAAAAAATTGGACTCTACATGGCCATCACGATTACAAAAGTTGCAATGTCTATCTATTTTCTTCCCTTTTTTTTTATTTTCCTTACCAATTCGGTGAGTTGCTTTTTCTATTTGCGACTAAAATTTCTTAAGACCCTTGTGACCAACTATGATACTGACAGTGTGCGGCCTAGAAAATGGACTTCGATGAATTGTGGGTTTGTGGATGACCTAGAACCATGAGAAACGAACATCCGAGGATAGAGATACCCTATAATGCTTTTGACCAACTGTGATACTAACAGTGCGCGGCCTAGCAAATGGACTTCGATGAGAAGGATTTTGAGTAGTTGACCCATAACTGTGATGCTGATTGTTGATGAAGTAGTAGTTTCCTACATAACTTGGAGTGGGAGGACACGTCTCCAAATAACCAAAGCTGAATGTTTCTATGCTGAAACTGATGAATGTGAAACAGGTGCCTACTAAACGGGGTTGGAGGGCATGTCTCCAAAGGGACCCTGCTTTGAATGCTGCTCCAAATTTAGAATGGGCATAACTCGGTCAGTATAACTCATAATATTATTAAAACATGTTTTTCGAAACAGAATGATCATTCTGCATCTTCTCATGTGTTTGAAATCGCTATCTGGAGACTCTAGACTCTCAGATTCATGTTGGAACTGTCCCACCATCCCAAAATTTCTAAAAAAATAGCTGATTTTAAATCATCAATAATTCCCTCGTCTGGACTCCGATTCAACCAATTTGATTCTTAAATCAGATGATTTTTCAAGGGGAGCTCAGATCTATAACCGTTTCTCTAAAATTTCGCACTGAAAACTGCAAAAAAAGACAAGAGAGCCACCGTCCACGAATTTTCGTCAGAAAAAATTCTGCAACATTGATAATTTTGAATCAACGTTATCTCCCTCATCCGAACTCCAATTCGGCTGATTTTATTTTTTCAATTTGGGTATTTTTTGGCAAGGAATACAGATCTAGTCCTTGTTTTTATAAAATTTTCACAAAATTTTCATATCTGATCTGCAAAATCGCCACCAAAAAAAAATATATCATGGATTTTGTTGAAGGTTGTTGCAAAACATTGAAACTGAAATATGATTTAAACCCTCTTTCCCATGGAGGCATCACCTGAATATGATACAACTGATATGGATCTTGGGGGGAGGCCCCCAATATCTAGAAAATTGAGGTGGATCTGACAAGATCTGCAAAATTACAATGCCAGAAAAAAGAGAGAGAAGAGCACATAGTAAATAAAAGCATAAAGAATTTTTTTATTAAAACAGAGAATAACCGTAGAAGCTACATTGTGGTGGAAAATCTGTCCTTTTACAAAGTTGTTCTTGTTATTTATAACCTTTTTCTGAGTTACAATACCATGGTTAGATACCATAGGTGGATACTATGGGTAGATACCACTTACAATACCATGTGTAGATGAATACCATGGGTGGATACATACCATGGGTGAATGAATATCATGGATATATGTCACTTACAATACCATGGTAGGATAAATGCCATGGATAGATGAATACCATGGGTGTAGGCCACTTTTCATTCAAATGAGCCTATATGCAAAAAGAAATTATGAGTTGGAAAAACTTTAGGCAACTCAAGGGCCAACTAAGTTCAAGAGTACACCCAGGAGTTTAGAAAGAGGTCTTTGTTGTTAAGAGTAAAATTGAATTCCCAAGACACACTCTTGAAATACATTATGGGTTTACATTTCTATTTGAAACATAATATCCTTATGTTTAATCCAAGAAACTTTGATGAAGTATGTGGGCAAGCCACACATCTTGAAGCAAGGGGAAAGAACATTAAGGAAGAGGGTAGTAAGAAGAAGCCATTCAAGGGTAAGGGAAGAGAGAAGGGAGGAAAATGGAAGGGAAAGAAGAATGCAAGCATCAAGAAAGAAGGGGAGAAAACTACATGCAAACATTGTTCCAAATAGGGGAATGATGAAGTCCACTGCTGGAAACTACATCATGAACTAAGGCCTAAGAAACCAAATAACAAGGGGAAGCAAAAGATGACTGCCACCACACAACAAGATCTTGGATCTGATTCCAGAGATAATACCAAGATCGTAGCCATGGTTAACAAAGGAAAAGAAGCCATAGCAAGTACTAGTTCCTCAAATAGTCACAATAACACTCCAAATGAAGACACAAGGATATAATTGTTCCATGTGAGAGTGATTTCAAATCATACAAAGATTGATACATTGTTTGATAGTGGGTCACAAGAAAACCTAATTTCAGAAGAATTGGTCAAAAAGCTTAACCTTGAAACTGTACCACATCATAAACCGTACCCTTTGGCTTGGATAGTTAAGAATGCCAATTTACAGGCTACAAGGAAATGCATATTTCGATTTTCTATTACTACAATTTTTTTTGATAAAGTCAAGTTAGGTGTGGTTCCACTTGACATTTTCGAGATTATCTTGAGAAGTCCATATTTGTATGACAGGAAAGCGGTGTTTTATCTCCATGAGAAAAAATATCATTTTCTTAAGGATGGGGTGGAGTACATTATGAGAGCTCATCACAAAAATATGAATATTTCTTTAGTTAATGCAGGGGAAATGAAGAGGCTAGTTAATGAAAGTAAACATTTTTTGCTTCTCATGATCAAGAAAAAGGATGATGTTGACTATGAATCTTTTGAAGGATGTGATGAAAAATTAAAATATTATTTATTTGATGTGGTAATTTTGCATGGCTAGATGTTTCAAGAACCAAGTGGGTTACATCCTAAGAGGGTAATTTAGCATGAGATTCAGCTGCAGCAGGATGTTCTACTTCCAAACATTGGAATGTATACCGTGTCGATTATGGAGAGTTTGGAAATCAAGAATAAAATCCAAGAATTTTCAAAGAATGGTATCATACGCCCATCTACTTCACCATGTGGTTCACCAATTTTTTTGGTACCAAAGAAGGACAAGACTTGGTGCATGTGCATATATTTTCGTGCACTGAATAAAATCATGGTAAATAATCACTATCCACTCCCACACATTGATGATTTTCTTGATCAGTTAAAGTATGCAAAGTATTTCACTAAGCTAGACTTACGAAGTGGTTATCATAAATTTAGAACAGCTGAGGAGGACATTTGGAAAACTGCAATTAAAACTAGACAAGGATTGTTTGAGTGGATAGCTATGCCATTCGATCTAACAAATGCTCCAGCTGCTTTTATGAGAGTCGTGAATGATTTACTAAGACCATTTCTAGATGACTTCGTCATTGTTTACTTAGATGATATTTTGATATTCAGCAAATCAAGAGATGAACATGTCATGCATGTGAACAAGGTACTTGATGTCTTGAAAAAAGAGGTAGATAGAGGGCAATGTTTTTTGAGCTGAGTTCAGTAACCTAAAGGAGTTGAGTTCATTAATAGAGGCAGATTTAGGAGTTGCATAATGGGAGGCAAGAGGACTTTCCAGATGTGTTCAAGACATGTGGATTGAAAGGGCTATGTGTGGCCACCATAAAAAAGTGGTTCAAGTGTTGTCTTGTTCAAGGTAAATTGATTGTAAAAGGACTAACACCAAGCCCTAGTTGTATTCCTTGTATAAGTGTGATTTTAAAGGGCCATGATCCCTAGTACGAGAGCTCTAGCCTATTCTATTATAGTTTGTAATTTAACGAAGAACAGTCTGATAAAAGTTAAAAAATTTCATGTACACTAGTTGATTCCCTAATGTGTGTAGATTTCGTTGTGCAAAGTAGATGTGTTGTGGCACTTGAATGTGTTTGCATCAAAGATTCTAAGACCAAACCCAAATTCTCATGTGTCATGGAAATTCAAAATATGCCTTGTTCACCTAAGAACTACATGTAACTCATATTATACTACTCATGTCCAATCTCAACTGATCCCACTGAATAAGTTACCAAGATAGGGCTCATCATATCCAAATATGGTCGTAAAACAACATAGAAACAGAGTTTACATCTTGACATGCCATAACACCTAACATGTCTTAAATTCCTTAGAATTATGTGGCATGTGTTAGCATTCCCTACATTCCTTGACATGATTTTACACTCCCTAACACACCCTAGAACTTCCTGACATACCTTGGTAGTTTAACATACATTGGCATTGCCTAGTATATAACCCTGTCACTCCCTCCTTAACAGACCTATAACTCATTGAAACTCCCTATCACACACTCTTATTCGTTCATTTCCGTTAATATTGATCTAGTGCTTCCTTGTGTTTACCTGATGCTTCCTAACACTCCGTAGCATGCATTGGCACACCCTAACACCTGGAACATCTTGGAATGTCGCCCTAGCACTCTAGCATTCCTTGGCACTACCTGACATGCCTTTTCACTCTCTCCTTAGCACACCTAGAGCTCATTGAAACTCCCAGTCACAAACTCTTATTCATTCATTTCCATGCATTTTTACCTAGTGAACCCTTGTGTTTCCATAGCATTCCTTAACACTCCTTAGCATGTGTTGGTACACCCTAGCACCTAGGACATCTTGGCATGTTTCCCTGGCATCTAGCATGCCTTAACAATGCCTAGCATACCTTGTCACTGCCTCCTTAGCACACCTGGAACTAACTGACACTTCCAATCACAAACTATTCTTTTTTCATTTCCATGCATTTTGACGTAGTGCTCCCTTGTGTTTCCCTCACACTCCTGGTTAACACTTCCTTGCATGCGTTGGCACATCTTGGCAGCATGATGCCCTAACACTCTAGCATTCCTTAGCACTACCAAGCATGCCTTGTAAATCCTCCTTAGAACACTTGGAATTCGTTGAAACTCCTTGTCATACACTCTTATTCATTCATGTCCGTGCATTATGATATAGTTCTCCTTTGTGTTTCGCTAGCACTCCATAACACTCCTTGGCACACATTGGCACACCATGGAACTTGGCACATCTTGGCATGATTTCCTAGCACTTTATCGTGCCTTGGAATTTCCTCGCATACCTTTTCACTCCCTCCTTACCACACATAGAGCTTACTAACACTCCCTATCACACACTCTTATTCATTCATTTCCATGCAATTGAAACTAGTCTTCCATTATGTTTCCCTGGCACTCCCTATCATATGTTGGCGCCAAGCCCTAGCACCTAGCACATATTGGAGTGCCTAACATGCCTGGGAACTTTCTAGCATGTGTTAGAAATTCTTGGGATTCCCTAGACACCTTGGAACTCCCTCGTTGTCATGCCATCATATTATATAACCTTACCTTTTTTGCGACTTGGGAACCCAACAAAGTCATTGAAAAAATATTGTTGTGTCTAGCACAAAGTCTCCCTTTGTTTGAAATTGCTTCGTCCATATCCTTATCACAATCATAGGCATGCCTCCTGCAATTCCTATTATGAATTCTCCTAACACACTTCGTCCATGGGACACCTGGAATTCACTAACACTCCCTTGAAAACACCGTTATTCATTTGTTTCCATGCACTTTGAACTAGTCCTCACTTTTGATGACCTAACACTCTGAAACACTCCTTCTCATGCATTAACCCTAACTGCCATGTGTTATCACACCTTTTAACTCATTAGGACACCCTGGCACTCCTTAATTGTCATTTCCTCATAACTACCCTTCTTTTTTTTAGACTTGGGAACCCAACCAAGTCCTGCCTCGACTACAACAACTTGACCAAGTTTCATTTACTACAACTAGACTATGCCTTGTTCGCCTAAGAATGGCTTCTAACTAATTTTAGGCTACTCATGGACAATATTAACTCATCCCACTTAGCAAGTTACCAAGTCAAGGCTCACGTCCAATCGTGGCCATAAAGAAACTGAGTAACATAGTTTACATCTTGACATGCTAGAACATTGGGAACGTCTAATAATCCCTTGGCTCTATGTGGCACATGTTAGCATCCCCCGCATTGCTTGACATTCTTTGGATCTCCCTAACACACCCTACCATTCCTTGACATTCCTTAGAACTCTATCATGCCTTGGCATTGCCTAGCATATAACCTTTTCATTCCTTCCTTCGCACAGTTGGAACTCACTAACACTTCCTATCACACACTCTATATTTGTTCATTTCCATGCATTTTGAACTAGTTCTCCCTTATGTTTTCATGGCACTCCCTAACACTCCTTGACACATAATGGCACACCCTGGAGCTCACATATTAGTATTCCCAAGCACACCTTGGCACTCATGCCCTCACAACTAGCCTTACTTGGGAACCTTACATTCCCTGGAACACCTTGACACTCCATAGATATCATACCCCCTTAGGTAGCCTTACTTTTTTTGCAACTTGGGAAACCAACCAAGTCATCAGAAAAATAATGTTGTGCCTAACTGAAAGTCTCCCTTTCTCTGAAATTACTTTTTCCACACCTTATCACAACCATAGGCTTACCTCTTGAAGGACTTATTTTGAAATTTTCCTAAACCACTTCATCCGGGACACCTAGAACTCACTGGCACTCCTTGGCACGCATTCTTATTCGTTCATTACCACGCATTTTTACCTAATTATCCATTGTATTCCCCTGGAACTCCCTAACACTCCTCAACATGCATTGACATTTTTTTCCACGTGTTATCACACCTTTTATTTCCTTGGCATGCCTTGGCACTCCTTAGCTATCATGCCCTTACAACTACCCTTACCTTTTTTTAGACTTGGGAACCCAAGCAAGTCCTTCTTGACTAAAATAGCTTGACCAAGTTGCAATTACTACAACTATATTATGCCTTGTTCACCTAAGAACTTCCTATAACTCATCTTAGGCTACTCATTTCCAAACTCAACTCATCCCACTTAACAAGTTACCAAGTCAATGCTCACATCCAATCGTGGCCATAAAACAACTAAGAAAAATAGTTTACATATTGGCATGCCATAAAAACTAGCACGTTTAACACTCCCTTAGTACTATGTGGCATGTGTTAGCATCCCCTACATTTATTAGCATGTTTTTCACTCCCTAATACACCCTAGCACTCTCTGACCTTCCCTAACACTCTAGCATGCCTTGGCACTTGCTAACATATAACCTCGTCCCTCCTTAGAAGACTTGGAACTCGCTGACACTCCCTATCACACACTCTTATCCATTCATTTCCATGCATTTTGAAGTTGTCCTCCCTTGTGTTTATGTGGACATAAAGAAACTAGTAGGCTTGGCACTCTTCACTTCCCTAAAGCTTTATATAATGAAGGGGACAAGATTGTACTCCAATTGAATGCTGACCCATGAGTACAAATTTAATTTACCATAGGCACCCATATTTCATGAAACGTGGTTCCATCCTTTTCTCCATATAGTTTAGCCAACAACAACATGACTATTCTGAAATGATGCTTCAATCTAGCAGTTAGATACACCTTTGATATCATGGTCTTAAATATTTTATCATAAAACCACCATTTTTTAGTAGCATGCTACAAGGTACCTCATCCATAGCCCTTTTCACCCATTCCTCAGATAGACTTACTTCAAGCTCTGGGAGGAACTTTCTTGACAATATGTTGAAGGTCTGGTAGCCTCCAACTAGGCTCTAGTGTTGGTTTAGGATCCATCTATTGGACAATTCCACTTGGCCTATGAGCCAGGAGATTACCTCCACACAAGGAAGAATAGGAGATATGGTAGCAATCCTATGGAGGCATGATTTGGTCACATTCTTGTAAATGTTGATACTGAAATCATGTTCAGGATCATTGTGGATGAGTTTTAAGAAATCCCTTGAGCTGAACAATTGATAAATTATTCCCCACTAGAAAGAATTCTCATTGCTTATCTTGCATTCTGTGTCCCCCATGATTAAAGTATGATGTTTAGGAATCACCACGTCTGAAGATTTATTTGTTCAAATTTTATTTGCATTTTTCTTCATCCTTTTGACTTTATTATCAATTCATACACTAACTCAATACAAGAAGCTTAATGTTGTACAAGTTGTTCTACTCTATTCATAGTAAAGATATAGTAAATTTATAATTATACACAATATAATTGTTCTTGATTATGGGACACACTTAGATGATAAAACAAACTAGTATTTGACATGGAATTTGATCTACATGTTGTTTTACATTACTCTATGTAACAAGCAATTGAATTGATTATGAAATAAATTTCATGTTTGATTTCACTGTGTATTGGTTTCACTTACCACCTACTAATAACCTGTTGTATAAATGTTGCCTGTTATAACTCCATTGCTTACACTATTCACATAATATAATTAATCATCTTAGATTTCTCTTGTTTCCATTGTTATAGTAGATCAACATAAGTAGAACCATAAACAAACTAGAGTTAAGCTATTATGAATACTAATGCTAACCACACTCAAACATATTGACTTGTATTACATACACCACAAATATTGATCAATACTACTACCTTGTTCTAGTTATATTGAGGGGTATTATTCTATAAACCATGTATTAGGGAAATTCTTATTATGTGCCCTTAGTGAATGTTCTTATTACACTAGATACTGAATATTGATGCATATAATGTAGCAACAATACAACCACTCTACATGCATATTCAGTGGCAATATGACTATGCATCTAGTTAGCTATCTTTGATTTGAAAGATTCCCCTACCTTTCCCGAAAAAGTGTGCAAGTGAGAGGCTTGAGGCTCTACAAGGAAGGGGATCAACCAGACAACTACCTTCCTGAAATTAGCATCCACCTTACCAATCAATGCACCCATCTCACCCTCTAACATAAGCAATAATATCAGCATGGCATGGGAGACAACAGGGGGTTGTCAAATCACCTCTACCAACACGAGTCACCATAAAACTCTGAAGCATTGTACCATCATATACACAGATAGCATGGCCAAGGAAAATGATATTGGTGAAGCAGGCATAGCGGTAATAAACCTCGCCACTACCACCCACTCTTAGGACTATAAGACAAATTTAAATTCCACCAAATAGTGAGCACAAAACAACCTTGTATCAAAAGCAGGCACCCCCTTGATGACCCCCAAAATGAGGTGCATAAGGACTAAGGATAATGCCTAATAAGAAACGAATTTGATTGATGCGCAAAAATTTGGAATGAATCTTCACAAGAAGAGAAATTATTCAAGGAAAAGGAAGTATGATTCATATGATGTTGAGACTAGACAAGAAGAGGGTACGACTGTGTATCTTGAGGGTACTAAGATGCAAAATCCATGCTTCATAAGAAGTGGATTTCGATGCATTGGTTTTCGCACAAAATTTTTTAGTTCAATCAAATGGTGGCAGGGCAGTGGAAAGTGGATGGGGTTAGGGTTCCAATGATTGAGCTAGATTATTCATGGATTGAAATCCATTCAATTAGTAGGTAAGCATGTCAAGTTGCTTGCCTGTATATTAGATTTGGTATGGAGATTCTATCTAAGTGGTTTATACCATCCCTAGGCATGGAAATCAGTCAATGATGAGTTGAAAGCACTGAGTTAGTAGAGCTTCACCCCTTCCTAATAGTAAAGTATCAATATTGGTTAAGATGTTTCCCACACCCCCAGTTGAGTGAAGGAGCATCAGCTGGACCATCCAAAGTTATCTATTCTAGTTTCTCCGGAAATAACTGTGTTGGATTAGGAAAGAAATCTATTGGCTGGGCTATTAGCTAGCCTTCTCCAGCCCACATTGGCCATCCTTTTGAACCCCCTATAGGAGGCAGTAGTGATTCTTTCTTGTCATCATACATTTTGATATGCATCATGTTATGTATCTAATAGTAGATAATCCCTTTAAATATCATGACTGAATGGACCGGCTTCTAGAAAAGCCCTTGGAAATGGAAATCCCATTAATATTTTTTATGTTGGTTGATAGTTGCTTATCATAGTCCCATCTAACAAGTTTTTAAAGCTAACATAAACTAGATCAGAAGTTATGCCATATACGCATACATGGTACTCATTTAAACTTATTATATACATATACGTTATTATCCCAATACAGAACCATGTGCTCCATGGCACTAACTTTGTTTGCATTGGCTTAGCCAATCTCTAATCCTGATGGAATGCATATTTTTCTAATGATTGTCATTCTTTTTTTTCTCCAACACAGTTGAAGAATGCAAGAAAAGTTGTTGCTTTTAGTGTAGGTTACCCATTATGTTTTTGTTATTGTTGTCAAACTATGTCTTATATTTACATAAATGTACTTACAAACAACAAATAAAAAGGTGGAAGCCTATATACAATGGAGCTTATATTAGTATCCTCTTTTGTAAGACTAGCAATTGGTTGGTCACTATATCTCCTCGGAAGATACAGAAGATGCAAATTCATAATTGTATTCAAGTTGCAAGGAAATATTGGAAATGGATTCATATATTCTATACTTGGATCTACTAGGACTCATGTTTGTAACCAAAGTTGAAGAAATGGGTTCCCAAAAGGTCATGGAACTTTGTCAAGGAGGTAGGGACTTGGTTGTAAATACTAAATAGTATGAATTGAAATTGATATGTTAAAATGTTGATTCAATGTCATTTTGTGACCCCAGTTGTAGAGTAAGTTAAATTCTTTGCCTAGGAGTTTTTTAATTTCTTGGGAATTCAACACAAAAATTTCTTCTAGCTTTATAACTTAAATATCAGGATCTAATGTTTTATGGGAAGGGTCCGTATTTATGTGTACAGGATTGAAAAGACCATATGGAGTATCATGAATACATTGAAGTCGATGATCAAATTATTTGGTTTTGGTAGGTATTATCACTTTTGCTTTTTTTTTTCATTTGTAATGTAAGTGAAAATCAGTGGATGTCCTATGTATCTACAATGGGAACTTCATTTTACTTTGATGGAAATATTGGGATTCCAATCTTCCATTTTGATTAGATTGTTGTCATTATATCTAGTAATAAATTTTGATTATTTGCTTTCTCTATGCCATAAGTTTGTTGTATGTTGCAATATTTGATGAAATATATCATTAATTTGACTTGGAGCTAGTGGCACCTATAAAATTCTGCTAATTAGGTGCCCACATTCTCCCTACTCTTTTGGTTGCAATTTTACTTCAATTTGGACATGGTTGTTTTTGTTCCTCAAGTGTTGCCTCATTATTTTCTTAATGTTGGTTTTTTCCTCCTTGGGATAAACTTCTTGTACACGTAGGTTTTGATATGTTGTTGTTTCATTTATGGTGATCCACACACCCCATTTTTTTATATGGGCTTCTCATGATGGGTATAATCTCTAGCTTGACCTATTTTGTCTTTAGGGAATGTCAATATAAATTTCAATTTCATTTTTTTCCATGGTTTGGTAGCACACATTGTCCATGTGTGTAACAAGGAACAATTTTGGTGATTTGGGCATGGTCCGAATTGCCATCTGGTTCAACATAACAAATTCTAGAAGTCAATAAAATTTATTTATTTTAATTATTAGGAAATCAACTTATTGTGTTTACCTTTTAAATTTTACATATTTGTCATAAATTACCACTAATTATTTAAAATAGTTTATTTTTATTTACATAATTTATAAATTTTAATTAAAAATAATTAATTCAATAACATAATCTCCCCTCGCCACTTTAATCCATTGTATATTGTATATTAAAAATATTAATTTAAATGGTATATTAAGAATCAAAATTTATTGAAAAATAAAACCAAACAACTTTTAAAGCTTACACTATAAAAATAAAATAAAATCCATACAAAAAAAAAATTAAAAAAAAATCCAATAGCCAACCAAAAATAAAGAAAACAAGTTTTAGGCGGGAACATAACAAAGAATTAAATCTGCTAGAAAGGTTTATGAAAACCCTCTTGTCGGTTTATGAAAACGGTCTGCGATGTTTTATCCCTGATAATGCACCTCATGAGCGCCGACAATGAACAGAGACGTCAGAAAAAAAGCCCTGAGATGCTGAAGCTTGTTCATGTCCAGCAGTCACGCGTTCTGGAAAGCCCGACAATGGTTGTGCTTCTCTGGAAGCAGATCACACGGATTGGCACTACCCACACAAACCACCATCAAAGTCCACCTGCTATTTTAGTTTGAGTTCAACTCCATCAACAAGGTACTCTTCCCATTTATTTCTGTGCTACTGTACGCTGTGGTTAGAATATTGTTTGAAAAAATAGAATAGCAATGGAGATTAATCTTAGAATATTGTTTGAAGAAATAGAATAGCAACATAAATTAACTCACCTTTAACTCACCTTTGGATACATCAATGAGGGTCTATTCCAACCGAGCCACCTGTACAAACCCTCTATCTCCACCGGATCGAGATTCCATTGTAACAGAAAATGGCCCTCTTCCATGATTTCACAGTTGACTCAGTCGGTCCAATACAAGGGACTCCACTAGCACCCCAGTCTAGAATTTAACTTTGATGAATGAGTGGGGAGTAAGAGACTGTAGCAGGAAAGAGGAGATTCACAACCAGGGTTTTCGTGAAAGCCCAGAACTTGAAATGATGTTGGTTTTGTTGTTCTTGACATAGTATGTTGTATAATGGTTAATGCCCACGAAATCCAGTGACCCTTTCACGCGATTCGACTCTTCTGACGAGAATAAAGGCAGTCGATTGCCAAATCTCTCTCTCATCGACGCCGGATAGTCTCCGAAGAACAGCGGATCCATGAACCTGCAATCACTTTTATACAAATTGTTACGAGTATACGAATTGTTATGAGTATGAGATGTAATGATGGATAATAAAGGTTTAATGTGATCGCATGTACCATCCCAACCGGAAATCTTGCGCTCTCTGTGTAGCTGTGATATCGTCAGGGGAATATCACATTGGCTCGTACCATATTACCTGTTTTCACCATTTTTTATGAATACAATTATCTAAAACTGGACCCGTTCACTGTCTTTCTTAACTTTTAAGTAAATTAATCCTTATACGAGTAAGGATTTGTCTCTCAAGCCCTTTCGAACATGTGAGAGTAAGATAGGTTACAAAGTACTTGTCCGACAGAGTTATGTCCACTTTCTGAAATCTGAGAGGAGTCTTGTTCGAAAGAGTTGTTTGCAGAAAATACAAGATTATGCAAATGCAAGTATCATCTCCTAAATAACAACCAGCTACTTATAGTTACGACCCACTTGTTCGTATTCGACAAACACCTCAATATTATATCTGTAGAATGTTTGGAATGTGTCAACCACGGAAAAAAGGTAAAAAATAAAGCAAGTGGAGGGGTAGATGATCGAAACTCACGGAGCGCCAGAGTGCCAGAGACAGCGAGAGTATCTTTGAGAAAAACAGACATGACGTTGGTTTTGTTATTCTTGACATAATATGTTGTATAATCTTCCTCATGATAATATGTTGTATGATGTTGTATGTTCTTGTTTTTGAGATACTTTATCAGATATCTCATAGTCTCTAGGTTGACACGTACTATTTATATTTGTTTTCATTTGAATTCTTTTCCACATATGCATTATCCATTTCTTGAATTCTCTTCTACATATCTTGAATTCTCTTCTACATATGCATTATTCATCTCTTTCACATTGTAGTTATGGTCTAGTTTTTATTATTTGGCTTAAAAATTTGTATATTTGCTTGTATTTGATAGGATGTAGTTTCTAGAAGGTTGATGTTTGAATGATTAATCATTAATGTACTATGGATGCTATTTCTATTTTTATTGATGTACAGATATGTAGATTTTCATATATTTTACAACTAATTTGGCATTCTAGATATTTTTTATGAATATAAATGAAATATAATTTCTCTCTCTCTACACACACACACATAGAGTCACGGGGATTTAGGAAAATGATGCTCTTGACAATCTCACTCTCAGAGACTCTCTCACTACTCCAACCTTGGATGTGCCCTTTATTATGTGGTTTTGATATTTCATATTAGAAATATTAACTATTTAATGTATTATAATAGTTATAATATTGTATGTGGAGTTTTATAACAAGTCTATATTTTCTGCATTGCTTCACCCTCAGAATAAGATTAGAGCCTTACTTGAGTACACAAGATGTTGTATCCTTGATCCAAAATATAGCACTTTGATTAAAAAAATGGTTTTCTATTGTGCTTAACAAGGAATTATATTGACAAAGGTGGTTAGGAGGATAGACTCTTGAAATTTGTCATAGTTGATTGTGATAAATTTACATTCAAATCTTATTCAATGTTTTTGATAATATCTTCTCAGTATTTTTCTTATATAAACAAATGCTTCTTGATGCATAGTGCATGAGTGTCTAAGAGACATGATTATCCAAAATCACCATGACCTTGCATAAGTAGTGATTTAAATATGATAACTATTCATTATGTGCATAAAATGGAGAGGAGACAAGAGGAAGGGGTGGGAAGATGGCTAGGAGTATTGTAGAGGAGGGAGGTGTGTGGCCACCAAGTGTAGGGTTCAATGTTGGTTGATAGTAATTTATTTTGAGGGAGGTGTGTGTGCCAAAAGGGATTGGGAGATCTGTGAAGGGGGGAAGGAGCTCTCTCCTCTTCACAATTCAAGAACCTATGTTTCTTCTATGTAAGGTCAGTTATACTCCTTATGGGTGGTTGTGGCTATCTTGGGATGAAGGTCTAGATCATATCTGAACCTTCTATATATATCTTTACAATCGTCATCATAATACCATTTTTTAATCGTTCTGGAGATCAGGGGGCATGTGAGTCACCGTGAATGAAGGTTATGAAGGAATAAATCTTTCATAGCTTCCCAAAGAATATGTGTCCCTGATGATGGGTTGTGAGACCACTCAAAATGTAAGGATTAGTAAATATGCATGCAAAATTTATCTACAATCTTACATAAACTAGATTTAGAGAAGTTGTGGGTGGAGTGAAGAAATGAAGAAGTTGTTGATGAAGTCGATTTTCATAGGTGGGGGAAAACAATAATCAAAATTGAATGCGATGTAAGGTAAGGAGAAGATTGTGTTGATAGTGCACAACATTGTATTCATCATACGAGGAGTTCCTTGACCTCTTGAAAGGTTGACCATTTCCATTTCCATTTCGATTAGAGGGAGCCTTCCTCTTTCCTTTGAACCTGTTGTTCCTTTGATTTCCATTCCCTCTAGATTTTTTATTGTTGTTGCAGTCATCATATCAGGGAGAGTCCCATTTATTAGGGCATTCTCTTGCATAGTGACCAAACTTGTTACAATTGTAACATCTTCCCTTTCTTCCTTTGGGACCCGCTCTTCAATGAATTTGATTTCTTGGTTCAACATTTTTCTTCTTCTTTGCATGAGCGGTGAAGGCAGTAGGGTCACTTCCATTCCCAATTGAGGGATGGTCTCTCTCCATCATACTTGTCTCCTCTTGAGTGCAACTCGTCAACAATTCATCAAAATCAGTAATCATATTATTATTGAGAATAATGGTATTAAATGCATACCATGGTTGGGGAATTCAATCAAGAGAAATGAGAGTGAGCTCTCGATCAGCTATGACCTCTCCAATAGCTAAGCGATCATTCTTTATTTCGGTGAGCCTCATGAAATATGATTTGATGGACTCCCCCTTGTCCATCTTAATGTTCTTCAAATTGTTCTTCAAAAAGAGAATTTGATTAGCATTGCTAGCCCTGAACATGCCTACCAACTTATCATACATCTCTTTAGATGTTCCCAACTCGGAGATATAAGCAACCAAGTGATTTTGAGTAGAATCCCTGATGAGTGCACATTTTTGCAAATGGCCATCATAAAGACTTCTAGCCAGCCCATGAATATCTCTCCAAAACTGAAATTCTTCCCTTGCAACTATCTGGGAGCATACAGTATTGGTTCTACTACCTCAAATTTAATTCAAGTGTTGTAGGATAAGGTCGAGCCTTTGTCATAAGAAGAAACTCATCCTCATAACTTTTGTTTCTGCATGAAAACATAGCGCTGGAATCCTCAATTCAAGGAAATCCTCAATTCCCTTTGCACAAACAGGATCCAAATATCTTTGTCACACCCCACATTAATGGGTGTGCAACCCAACAAATTCCAACATACTTAAAAACTCAGATAACTTTTGAGTGCACATTTTTGCGAATGGCTATAATAAATACTTCCAGCCCATGAATATCTCTCCAAAACTGAAATGCTTCCCTTGCAACTATTTGGGCGCATACAGTACTGGTAATACTACCTCAAATTTAATTCACGTGTTGTAGGATTAGGTCAAGTCTTTGTCATAGGGAGATAACGTTATCATAACTTTTTTCTCTGTGTGAGAACATGGCGCTGGAATCCTCAATTCATGGACATCTTCAATTCCCTGTGCACGAACAGGGTCAAAATTTTTCACACCCCACATTGAAGGGTGTGCAACCCAGTGAAAATTCCATCATACTTCAAAACTAAGATAACTTATGAGTGCACATTTTTACTAGAATCCTCAATTTCCTATGCATGAACAGGGTCTAGATATCTTTGTCACACCCCACATTGACAGATGTGCAACCCAACACAAATTCCATCATACTTCAAATCTGAGATAACTTTTGAGTGCACATTTTTTCAAATGGCCATCATAAAGACTTCCAACCCATGAATATCCCTCCAAAACTAAAATTCTTCCCTTGCAACTATCCGAGAGCATAGAGTATTGGTTATACCTCCTCAAATTTAATTCAAGTGTTATAGGATAAGGTCGAGTCTTTGTCATAGGAAGATACTCATCCTCATAAATTTTGTCTCAGCGTGAAAACATGGTGTTGGAATCCTCAATTCCCTGTGCACGAACATGGTCCATAGATCTTTGTGACAGCCGACATTGATGGGTGTGCAACCATGCACAAATTCCATCCTACATCAAAACTGAGATAACTTCTGAGTGCACATAGTGTTGGAATCCTGAATTCAAGGACATTCTCAATTCCCTATGCACGAATAGGGTCCAGAGATATTTGTCACATCCCACATTGATGGTTGTACAACCCAGCACGAATTCCATCATACTTCAAAACTGAGATAACCTATGAGTGCACATTTTTGAAAATGGAAATCATAAAGACTTCCAACCAATGAATATCTCTCCACAACTGAAATGCTTCCTTTACAACTATCTGGGAGCATACATTACTGGTTCTACTGCCTCAAATTTAATTCAAGTGTTGTAGGATAAGTTCGAGCCTTTGTCATAGGAAGAAACTCATTCTCATAAATTTTGTCTCTATATGATAACATAGAACTAGAATCCTCAATTCCCTGTGTATGAACAGGGTCCAAAGATCTTTGTTATGCCCCACATTGATGGATGTTCAACCCAGCATAAATTCCATCATACTTCAAAACTGAGATAACATCTAAGTGCACATTTTTTAAAATGGCCATCATAAAAAATTCCAGCCGATGAATATCTCTCCAAAACTACAATGCTTCCCTTGCAACTATCTGGGAGCATACAATACTTGTTTTGCTTCCTCAAATTTAATTCAAGTGTTGTAGGATAAGGTCGAGCCTTTTTCATAGGAAGAAAATCATCCTCATAAACTTTGTCTCTGTGTTAAAACAATGCTGGAATGAATATGATTAGCCTTAGCATCATCTACCAGTGCCTCACTAACTATGTCATTTTTTTCTCCCCACTCTTATTGAAATTCAAAATGGATTTCTTGTCTACTACTCCCTAAAATATATTGAGATGAATTAACCACAAGTGTTTGCTTCAGTCTTGCGGGAAAATTCAACTATATTGTTTCTATCAGACCATTCTCCCCTTTTTCTAACATTCACTTGTTCACTATTTAACTTTACAAGAGTAACCTCAAGTTGGAGTGGTGTCTGAATGTGGATCTAGACATAAGGAAGTGACTCATTTTTCAATGATCAATCTAAATTTCTACCAAAAGATGTCCAGGATAAGGCCGTTCACCATAATTCTCGACCCTCATTTTTATCCTTCTTTATTTTCCATGAACTTTTGTATCATAATAGTTGTAGGCGTTATAAATGGGATAGCCACTGAAACACACCACATATTATTTGAGATTGTTTTCCTTGATAAAAGAATCTAGATCTCATTCTACATCAGGCTTGTCATGGTATCTTCCCTTTGGATCTGCAATACCCTCTCCAAATGTACCAGTAGTGTTGTCTCTTTCCAATTATATGTTGCCTTCTCCATCTAAGATAACAACAACTTCTTCAAATTATGGCCTCAAAGATTCCTTTGTAAGCTTATAAACAAATTTGATTTTTCTTTCTTTCATCAAATGTACCATGTAGTGTTGACTCCTCTCTCCACTTACCCTTTTCCAACCCTTTCAACCACCATGATTTAAGAAATATGTCAAACCATGAAGTAAACTTTAAATCTACACCTAAAGCATTGCCACAATATTCTCTCTTCTTATGCCACTGAATTCAGCTGCTTTATATTTTGGAATCAATTTTCATATTATTTTTTTTATTTTGACCTTGTGACATCTTACATAATTTATGTAACTCATGATTTTTCTGGAGTACCCATAATTGTGTATGAAAACTCATTGTGGGTACTCATGAGAAATCATGAGTTACATAAATTACTAAAATTATTGAGTGCCCTTTTTAGCTCCCTGCTCTTATTGAAATTCAAAATGGATTTCTTGTCTGCTACTCCCTCAAAGATGCTGAGATGAATTAACCACAAGTGTTTGCTTCAGTCCTGCTAGAAAATTCAACTATATTGTTTCTGTCTTACCATTCTCACTACTTTCTAATATTCAGTTATTCATTGTTGAGTTCACTATTTAACTTTACAAGGGTAACCTCAAGCTGGAGTGGTGTCTGAATGTGGATGTGGGCATAAGGCAATAAATAATTTTTCAACAATCAAACTGAATTTATATCAAAATATGTCTAGGACAGGGCCATTCACCATAATTGTCGACCCTCATTTTTAGCCTGCTTTATTTTTCCATGAACTTGTTTATCATAATAGTTGTAGGCGTTATAAATGGGATAACCACTGAAGCACATCACATATGATTTGAGATTGTTTTTCTTGAGAACAACGACTATATCTCATTCTACATCATGGCTGTCATGGTATCTTCCCTCTGGATCTGCAATACCCTCTCTAAATGTACCAACAGTGTTGTCTCTTTCCAATTATATGTTGCCTTATCCATCTAAGATATCAAAAACTTCTTCAAATTATGGCCTCAAAGCTTCCTTTGTGAACTTGTAAAAAAATTCATTTTTTTTTTCTTTCATCAAATGTACCATGCAGTGTTGACTCATCACCCCACTTACCCTTTTCCAACCCTTTCAAGCACCATGCTTTAATAAATATGCTATACCATGAAGTAAAATTTAAGCTACACCTAAATCATTGCCACAATGTTCTCTCTTATTGTGCCACTGAATTCGGCTGTTTTATATTTTGGAAGCAGTTTTCATATTATTTTTTTATTTTGGCCTTCTGACATCTTACATAATTTATGTAACTCATGATTTTTCTGGAATACCCATAATTGTGTATGAAAACTAATTATGGGTACTCCATAAAAGTCATGAGTTACATAAATTATTGAAATTTTTTAGTGTCATTTTTAGCTCCCCACTCTTATTGAAATTCAAAATGGATTTCTTGTCTACTACTCCCTCAGAGATGTTGAGATGATTTAACCAAAAGAGTTTGCTTCAGTTCTGCCAGAAAATTCAACTATATGTTTCTATTTGACCATTCTCCCTTTTTCTAAAATTCACTTGTTCACTATTGATTTCACTATTTAAATTTACAAGAGTAACCTCAAGCTGGAATGGTGTCTAAATGTGGACCTGAACACAATGCAGTGACTCATTTTTCAATGATCAAACTGAATTTCTACCAAAATATTTCCAAGTCAAGACCATTCACCATAATTCTCGATCATTTTTAGCCTGCTTTATTTTTCCATGAACTTATTTATCATAATAGTTGTAGGTGTTATAAATTGGAGAATGACTGAAACACACCACATATAATTTGAGACTGTTTTGCTTGAGAAAAGCGTCTAGATCTCATTCTACATCAAGGATGTCATGGTATCTTCACTTTGGATCTGCAGTACCCTCTCCAAATGCACCAGAAGTGATGTCTCTTTCCAATTATATGTTGTCTTATTTATCTAAGATAGCAACAACTTCTTCAAATTATGGCCTCAAAGCTTCCTTTGTGAGCTTGTAAAAAAAATCGATTTTTTTTTTCCATCAAATTTACCAACAGTGCTGATTCCTCTCTCCACTTAACCTTTGCTAGCCTTTTCAGCCACCATGCTCTAAGAAATATGCTAAACCATGAATTAAAATTTAAATTTACACCTAAATAATTTCCACAATGTTATCTCTTCTTATGTCACTGAATTTGGCTCCTTTATATTTTGGAAGCAATTTTCATATTATTTTTTTATTTTGACCTTGTGATATCTTACATAGTTTATGTAACCATGATTTTTCTGGAGTACCCATACTTGTGTATGACATTTAATGGCTATTATATACTAATATACTGGACCTATGTTCTTCCCAAATTCAATGTGAGAGCTTTGGAAGTATTATTGCATGTTTCTAATATTCCTCCATAAATGTTTTGTCTCTGCATTTGCCACCTTCAAAATTAGAGTTCCATGATCCACATCAATAAGACTGGTTTAGAAATGAATTTGTAGAGGTACTTTATGATACAAATTATACATAGTGGTAGATGTTTTCTAATTATTTTATATTCCTATCATACCTATGGAATAGGACCCCCCAGATCCAAACTAATGTGCATTTTGATGCAAATGTATTGGTTGCAGATAAAGTGGAAATGTTGTTTAGAAAGGTTTTTAATTTTCTCTCTTAGATAGGACAAAAAATCGCCACATTTATATCCTTTTATTCTAGTACTAAGGTTATTGAATCAAGGATACAAATTGTAGAGATTGAAGGAATGTTGCATAAAGAGATAGTTGAATTTGGGGGATATTATAGATTTATATAAAGGATGTTTAATATAATTTAGGTTCCCTAACACGTTATTATGATAGAATAATCTTTCTACTTAATGAATATTTCCATATTTGTTTATATAAATTTCTTAGTTGGAAATAATTTCTTTAGAGTAATTCATTCTTTTAATGCAATATGCCAAATTCAAACATGGTTTGTTGCAAGACGCCATCATTAGTGAAAAATAATTTGTAGTACAAGGAAAAGATCCTCTAGTGGAAAATACCCTAGAATTTACAATCTATAAAGGTTTCAAGATATAATTGTTAAAATTATAATTCTTTAAAGGGTGCTAGCTCAATGGAAGAGAACCTGCTTTACAAGTAGGAGGTTGGTGGTTTGATTCCATCGTGCCCTGATATTATTAGGGAATGGCGACGATCAATTTTTGGTGATAGGTGATCTTTTGACCATCACCAATGAGCTTATGGTGACATTTTTCGACCCTCACCAAAATATGAAATGGTTATGGTCAACGAATGCCACCATATATATGCATTAATAGTGAAGACCCTCAAAGGTCCGTCACCATAAATTGTTGTTGTTGATATGAAACGGTGAGGGTCATTGTTTGTGATTATAGTCATTATTTGTGATGAACCTTGATGTCACCAATGAGCTTATCAACACATTTTTTGAACCTCACAAAATATGAAATGGTGACAGTCAATGAACGTCGCCATATATATGCACCAATAGTGATGACCATGAAAGGTCCATCACAAAAATTCGTTGTTGTTCATATGAAATGGTGAAGGCCACTATCCCTCATTATCATCAATATTCATGATAGACCTTGAATGTCACCACAACACATACTTTTAGTGACGCCACCTTCAGTGACATTCAATTTTTTGGTGATGGAGGTTGTTGTCCATCACTATTGCTCATATGAAATGGTGATTGTCACTATCCGTCATTATAAATCATTATTGGTGATGGACCTTGAATTTCACCATAATACCTATACTTTTAGTGATGCCACCTTTGGTGACGTTCAATTTTTGGTGACGGAGGCTCTTTTGACCCTCACCAATGAGCTTATGGTGACATTTTCCCCCCCTCACCAATGTCCTTTTTTCTTGTAGTGTTTATGGTTCATAAATAAAATATTTTAATGACCATGTTATTTATTTGTGAATTGTTATTGAATTTTGATTAATCAAAAACTATATTACATGATTGTCCACCATTCCATACACTTTGACCTACAAAACCATGGGAATTAAAGAGTCGTCTACAAAATAATAGCTAACAATAACACAATTAAGAAATGTCGACTAAAAAAATTGGTATACATTCCCTAGATAAACATGTATTGAGGTTACAACAGAAAAACAAGCATGCTAAGAATAGAAAATTATATTACACAAATGCAACACTTGAGAACATATTTAGCACCAAAACCATAACCATGAGAAAATTCATAACCCAAGCAAGAGGTGTAATGTTTTTAGCTTCCCTTGATCATCCACTGCATGTCAAAAAAGTGATAAGAACAAACAAAATCATCAAGAGAGAAATCCTCCAACAACCTTTTCCTCATTCGCTAAGAATATATAGGTAATTCACTCAGAAGCAAGAAGAGGATCAGTTGGATCCCTAGGTGATGAGTCAAGTTTCAAGAAGTAGAATGAGATACAAAAAAATTCCCTACCCTTCAAAATATAGAATCTACATTATTGAAATGGAAACAAATATTACGTAGCACACACTTGACATATTATAACCTTGAAAAAAAATTATATTGTTCAAATTGTTTATATTTAACAATCGAATTAATTGATGTATGCATTTGTTGATGCAAAGATAACGAGTAAAACAAATGTAGCCTATTTTTTCTAAACCTACCATGGTCTCAGACCCTTTCCATATCTACCACTGACATTTGAAGTTCAATATAAAAATGGTAGGGGTAATCCTCAGTTTCCCTTGCCTCTAGAAAAATAATCTCTCTCATGACCTTAAGAGGAACAAGGTGAAAAAATTTTCCCACAAATTCAAATGAAGAAGGCTTGGTTCTCTTAACACTAACATTTCCCAAGCCACCCCTCCTACTCATCATATGTTGATTAGGGGTCATAATGACTGTGACCAGAGAAGAAAAAAAGAAAGGAACGCAATACACATCCAACAAAAGAAGAATTAAGATGAATAATAGACCCTTGCAATCCAAACCTTAGAGCTAATGAAGTGTAACACCCCGTTTCAATTTAAATTATGGTTGATAGAGTTATTATGACACATTTTATCTATTTAACAAATAAGATTATTCAATAAAAATACTTGAGTTATTTTTATAGTATAATCAATAAATTTCCTTTAGTAAATGAATGTAACTGATTGGTAAATGATTCCAAGAGCCTAGGGTAAGAAGGTAGAGACAATTATGACAGTTACCTTCCTAGAAGGATAAAAGGAAAATCCTGAGAAGGGGAAGGGGTTATGTCCAGAAAGGGTGTTGTGGTTAAGTAACAGACAGATGCATTGAGTTGTCCAGAGCTGGTAAGGAAACCAGCAGAGCTCAGGAAAAACCCAAGAGAAGTATAGACTGGATTTAGATCATGATACCTATCTTCTACTGTCTCAGTGAATTACCTAAGGCTCTAGTTAGGAGCATGGGGGAACGAAGGACATGATTTCCTCTCATTGTTGTGAGGACCATCAGTTTACTAGAAGATTGCATTGACATAATCATTTTAAGTGTTTGTTTTACAGGTTGAGAACATTTATTAGATGGAAATTTTTTATGCTTAGTTAAAAATCATGATTGAAATTCTACTGTTCTGTTAGAATGAATGATACAGGGATTTATATTCTGCCATGTTGGTAGAGTAGAATAGAATATTAGGAAAGGATATATATATACTCTAATACCGAATATCAAGAAAGACTCATATGAATATCTAGAAACTTGAGTTATGCACCAATTAAATGTATCTTTATACATTAAAATATGAGAGTTATATTTTCAATAAACATATACATTTCTAACATAAACATAAACCAAGAAAAGTGCCATGCGTTAACAAGGGTCTGGTAATAATGTAACTAAGGGCCAGTGGTTTAGCACCCAACTCCATGGGGACATGGTTGGGGTCCATGTCCCCTAAACACCATGACAAAGGGAATACTCACCTCTACATTAAACCTAACCAGGGATTTAAATTGTGAAGTTGCAGTAAAATCTAGAATTTTAAATTTAAATGATCAAAAGAAGTCTGTAAAACCAGACATAAAAAGAAAGAGTACAAACATTAAATCTGGAAAATATGCATAGAAAAGAAAATTCACTTTTAAGAGCAGTATTCCATAAAATGTTAACAAATAATAGAAAAACTCCTAATGGGAAAAGCATAGTTTGCAATGAGAAAATACATGGTATACGAATATGATACAAGAATTACAATATAAAATATTTAGACAAAGAGGTCTGAAATCTCTCATGAAAATTTAATGCAGTGCCTTGGATCCTGTTAAAGAGAGAAGCACATTCAACATATAGGTTTAATAACCATTTTAATGAGAAAATTACTCAAAACCAAAACTAAGTCTGAAGTTTGAATTCTATCTCAATTTTACTAAATAATTATATAGAATTAAAAAAAAAAATAGAACTTTTCTTAGAGGCCGAGCCTCAAAATTTCTTAAAAGACAGAAAAGCCTAAAACAAGATCTCATGACATTAACTAAGTATTACATCACCAAATAACCTGTTGAAGTTACACATGGTGTATTCCACAGCTAAAATCAAACATACACATTAACTCTAATATAGAGGGCTTACCTGGAAGATACCACACGAGGTACGAGACATCTCGACACTATGACCATATTTTGTTGTACAGGTCCTATAACAAGAACCATCAGACATTAAAACCCTCGTTGAATAATTGCAGCAGGGCCGAGTGAAACTCTGCCATAAAGTGAAATTAACATTAAAATGAGAAGTATTGGAAGGGAAACAACCTTTGTGTGATTACTTGTATTGCTCAAGCCTGCCAAGGTGGAACCGTATCATTGCTCAGCAGACCGAAAGTAATCTTGAAGGACTTCTTCACATGAGTTGCAAACATTGTATTGCTGGACAAAATTGAAATTAGGAAAATAATATAAAAACCCTATGATTGAACCAACAACTCGAAAGAGAAATTTCAACGAAACAATAAGGTTCAAGATGATGGTATAATTCACCTCACAATGAAGCAACAAGGATCATCTATGACAAAAGTAGAGGTTACACTCTCCATAAGCAAAAGTTGTGAAGAAAACCCGTCTAATGATTGTAGAAACCCGACACAAAAGAGGGTAAGATTACCTCTGTCATGACAAGTGAAAATTGAGTGTGACGAGACCATTCCCACGGAGTCATGCTTGCATTCAGGAATCAGAATAAAATAATTAAAAACGAGAAAAACTAGAGTTACAAAGCCAAGACCAATAGAGGTAAGCGTTAGAATGGATGAACCAAGAGGTGGGCAATTGGGTGTGTGGTTACCCTAACCATCCCTGCCCTCACGATCACTGTTGATCACCAAGGTCTAAGATCAACGGTGGAGCAAGACTCAGGTGTGACAGTGTGCGACATTACCAACCGGAGGAACTAGCAATTAGAAAATCAACCTAGTATACGAGGCGAGCTGCTACATATGAAATTAATCGCCAAATCGAAGTGTTGTACAAATAATTAAATTTTTATTATGATCTAGGTGGATATTGGTGGCCACTCGCCTATTCCACTTGCGGCCCCTTAATTTTCCCTTTTAGTTTTTTTCACAACTTACTACTTCTAGCAGTTTTTCGGGTCCTGAACTTCTGGAGCTGTTTTGAAGCCCCAAATGGAGATAGTATGCTGAAGTTACGTCCTCTGGAAGTTGAAACACCAATTTACCCAAACGAGGCCCATAGTTTTGGCGCTTTATCTCCTGGGGTTAGTTTTTTGGACATTTAAAGTTCTCCATTATTTCTCCATAATAGATAGGCCCTTGAGCCTCATTGTAACACAGTTCAGAGGTCTGTATTCGCTACATCTCTTCTCAGAGATTCGCTAGCAGCACCCTGGCTATTTTATTTCCATCATGTTTGTAAGCATATTTCAGTGATTTGATATTAATGAAATGAAGCCTTATTTCCACTGTATCTCTATGTTTATGGTTATTTCTGTATTCTGTTGCATTCTTGCCTAAATCAGGATTAGTGGTATCAAAGCGGCCATTTTTTTCTTGAACCTTCTTTTCATTTCCCCAACGAGGTCGGGGTATAAGGAATTAGGGCTAGATCTGGTAGAACCTTTGCAAGATCAGCCTCGCAAGCCCCGATGGACGCCCATGTGGGACAAAATGAAAGATGAGGGAGCAGGAGATCCTATCAAAATATTGCTCAAGGAGGCCCTTGAAAAACAAAGGAATGCGATGATGGATAACTTTGCCTAGATCCTTCAATGACTACCCACCGACGGCGCATCTACATCCAGCAGCCACTCTGGAGGCGCGATTCCCTTTAAGGTACAAGTAAATTTTGACATTCCCATATGTGAGAGTCAAATAGATGCAGATGCCATAGATACATGGTTGAATCTATTAGAAATATATTTCTCAGTTCATGACTTTTCCGACCGGGAGAAGATTATTTTTGCACTCGTTAAAGCTACCCTCCATGTCAAGGACTGGTGGGAAACCTACTGTGAGAAAAAGGAAGAGACAAAACCCTCTTTGTTCTCAACCATACCCACTTATAATTCTTTCCAATATGCCATCAAGGAACAATACTATCCTGTGGGGAGCTATGAGGACAATTACATACAATGGACCACGTTGCGACAACAAAGGGATCAAGATGTGCATGAGCTAATGAATCTGTTCCATACCCTACACACAAATTTGGGTATCAAATGTTCAAAGAAAAATTTGGTGCTAAAGTATCACGGTTTTTTGCACATATACATTCAGGAGGAAATGGAGTTCCTCAACATCTCCTCGCTTGGTACGTCATACCGGTATGCTGCCAAGATTGAGCAGAAATTCGAACAGAAGAAGCGAGCCTTTGGATCTATGAATCAAAAGCAAGGGAAAGGAGCCCCCAAACCGCAAAACAAAGGACAAATCCAAGGCATGGTGGCCCAATACAACCTGCCAAAGACACAAGCAAATAACAACACCACGAAGCAAAAGAACGACATGGGAAAGTGGTGTGAGTTCCATAATATCTCCACTCACAACACAAGTGAGTGTCAAGCAAAGCAGTTGTTGGTGGCTGAGATGAGGGCTTCTGAATCAGATGCATGCTATGACTCTGAATCAAAACCTGAGAAGGTGAATGACAAAGGGAAGCATATTATTGATGCAGAGCCCAACGCCACTATTGCCACTACAAAGATCCAGAAGGAGGAACTAGAAGATCTAGAGGAGGCAGAGCATCTCTTCGACTCCTAGATGTGGGAAATGGCTCCCCGCTACGGTTCATTATTTACAATGGGAGCCAAAAGAACCTCATCTCAGCAAATGTCGTAAAGCAGTTGGGCTTGCTGACCACAGCGCACCCACAATCATACACCATCGGGTGGCTTCACCAAGGACGGGATCTCTGCATCAGCCAGCAGTGTCGCCTTCCCTATAGCATCAAGCCCTTCACGGATGAGGTATTTTGCGACATTGCTCCTATTGATGTTTCTGATGTATTATTAGGCTAGCCATACTTGTGGAAGTGACATGCTGTGTATGAGTCTCAGCCTCACACTGTTATTGTTACTTTGGGAAATAAATTGTACAGGATGCCAGAGGTACCAATGCCTCCCACTATCTCTTTGGTTACTACAAAACAATGTAGTAAGCTCATTTCCCAAACTAGGAAATTTTTTTTCCTAATGATCTACCCCCAGGGAAAGAAGAAGATTGTGGCCACGACCTTCAGACATGGCTCCTCTGCACAACAACAACAAATGGACAAGGTTGTGGAGGAGTATGGGGACATCTTCACCTCACCCATAGGGGTGCCTCTACACTGTTAGGCCAAGCACCCCATTGACTTGACCCTAGGTGCGCCACTACCCAATGGACCGATCTATAGGCTATTTGTTCGAGAGAATGATGAAATCAAGAGGCAGATTCAGGAGATGCTGCAGAAATATCACATCTGGCCAAGTTCATCACCCTGTGGGAGCTCGATCATGTTGGTACAGAAGAAGGATGGGACTTCGAGACTCTGTATTTATTATCGGGCGCTGAACAAGATCATTATCCAGAATAGGTACCCGATCCCACAAATTAATGACCTTCTGTACCAACTCAAAGGGGCAAAATATTTCAGCAAGATCAACTTGAAGTCTGGGTATCACCAGGTACAAATTGAACCCTCCGATGTGTGGAAAACTTCCTTCAAAGCCAAGGAGGGCCTTTTTGAATGAATTGTCATGCCTTTCAGATTGACAAATGCTCCCGCAACCTTCATGAGGTTGATGGATGACATCTTATGTCCATTCAAAAAATCATTTGTAGTGGTATACTTGGATGGCATTCTGATCTTCAGCCAGACTTGGGAAGAGCACCTCCACCACATCCGACAAGTCCTCCAAACACTACGGCAACATAAGTTGTGTGCCAATTTGGAGAAGTGCACTTTTGGCATGACCCAGGTTCAATATCTAGGATACATTATTGATGAAATGGGGGTGCATGTGGATCCAGCCAAGATCCAAGTCATTCAGGATTGGCCAGACCCAACCACCCTAACAGAGCTTCGTAGCTTTCTGGGTCTTACTAATTTCTACCGCAGGTTCCTGTTGGGATTCTCTCATATCACTTAGCCCTTGATTCAAGTCACGAAGGGAGGAGCGAAAGAAAAATTATGTTGATCAGAATCTCAACAGAAGGCGTTCATAGAATTGAAACATTGCCTCTGTTTTTCCCTAGTTCTCACATTAAAAAAATTTCAACAACCATTTGAGATCAATATAGATGCCTCTGAATATTTTATTGGGGCAGTTCTTACTCAACAGGGGCATCCAATGGCATATCACAGTGAGACATTTTCTGACACAGTTTGAAAGTATCCCACTTATGACAAATGAATGTATTCCATTATGCAGACTTGTCGACAATGGAAGCATTACAATTTGGGGAAGGAGACAATCATCCACACAGACCACCAACCCTTACACTTCATACAAACACAAGGGAAGTTGCAGAACGATCGCCATTAGAAGTGGTCCACATATCTACAACAATTTCATTTGAAAATCAAGTACAAGAAGGGTAGCACAAATAATATTGCAGACTTCCTTAGCCGACCACCGATTGTGGCCATAACCATTGTTCTCAACTCTTATGTACATGAGAATTATGACTGGCCGCTTCTCTACAAGAGCGATCCAGAATTCAGCTACACATACAAGGCACTCCTGGGGGGTATGCAAGTTCCAAATTTTCACCTCCAATATGCACTATTATGTCACCTAGGACACCTTTGTGTTCCTTCAAGCGAGCATGCCAAGACGATATGGGAAGAACAGTACAGTCGAGTCACTGGTCATTTTTGGGTTGAGAAAACAGTGGCAGTACTGCAGAAGTATTTCTATTGGCCGAACCTTCAAAAAGATGTTGGGAAGTACATCAGATCTTGCACTTCTTGCGCCATTGCCAAATCGACCATAAAGAAGCAAGGGCTCTATACTCCACTACCTACCCCTAGTCGACCTTGGGAATCCATCTCCATGGATTACATGTCAGACCTTCCTTCTACTAAGCATGGAAACAACTGTGTTTTCATGGTCATCAATAAATTCTCAAAGATGGCCATTATGGCAGCTTGCAAGAAGAATATCACAGTAGAAGCCACTATTAAACTCTTCTTTGAACGAGTGTGAGTGCACTTTTGGATCCCACAGTCTATCATATCAGATCGCGACGGCAGGTTCCTCACCACATTTTGGTCCAGCCTCTGGTCAATGTTGGACACCAAGCTCACCAGGTCCACGGCTTTCCATCCCCAAAATGATAACCAGACAGAGGTCATCAACGGGATGATTATACACATTCTGGGCATGTACAATTGAAAGCATCCACGCACATGGGATGAGAGCCTTCCCTATGTACAACACAATTATAACTGGGCTCTCCACAGCTCAACCGGCCACAGCCCCTTTCAAGTAGGCTTGGTATTTCAGCCACTATTTCCCATTGACGTAGCCATGCCATTTGCAGCTACTCAGGCCGATTTGGCTCATGTCCAGTTTGAAGCTGACAAAGAAAAAAACTTCATCGAGCACATTCAACACATCTTCCAACAAGTTCATGACATATTGGACAGATCCAATGCTAAGTACAAGCAACAACATGATCAACATCGGGTGCCACACAACTTCTAGGTGGGCGAAAAAGTGTGGCTACATTTGCAGAAGGAGCGCCTCACTGGACCCCATCGCAATATTCGCCCACTCCGATATGGGTTGTACACCATCACCAAGGCTATAGGTAACAATGCCTTCGAGCTCAGTATTCCACCATTCCTTGGTTTGCGCCCAATATTCAATTTAGACTGCCTTTGTCCCTACTTCCCACCTCTATTGGACACCTCTGACATTGTAGAAGAACTCACACCAAAAGAGTTAAACCTAGACTCAGTGCATGGAACAGGCCACCACAGGCTGTATCATGGACATGCAAGTCAAGAACACTCACCGACAGAAGATCCAACTATATCGGGTTTTCAAAGATGGTCAACTCCTGCACCAAGGCAAGTGGTTCACCAGGGAACAAGTTCAATAGAAGTTTCCTCATCTCTTGGAGGAAATCAATGTAATGGGGACCATTTCTTCCTAAGGGGGGATTAATGATCCAGGTGGATATTGGTGGCTACCCGCCTATTCCACTTGGGGCCCCACCATTGTCTCTTTCAGTTTTTTTCACAACTTACTATTTTTAGCAGTTTTTCAGGTCCTAAACTTCCGGAGCTGTTTTGAAGCCCCAAATGGAGATAGTATGCTAAATTTACATCCCCGGGAATTTGAAACACTAATTTACCCAAATGGGGCCCATAGTTTTGGTGGTTCATCTCCTAGGGTTAGGTTTTTGGACGTTTAGAGTTCTACATTGTTTCTCCATAATAAATAGGCCCTCGAGCCTCATTGTAACATAGTTTAGAGGTTTTTAGTCACCACATCTCTTCTCAGAGATTCACTACCAACACCCTAGCTATTTTATTTCCATCATGTTTGTAAGCATATTTCTGTGATTTGATATTAATGAAATGAAGCCTTATTTCCGCTGTATTTCTATGTTTATGGTTATTTATGTATTATGTTGCATTCCTGCATAAATCTAGATCATATTATGAAATGAATCACATAAAAATAAAATCCATCAGAGAAATGCATAGTGTATATAGTTGACATGCATGAATTACATAGATTTTTTTAAAATCTAAGTCAATGTAATCGGTGGAGTAATGAACACCTATGGAAATAAAAATAATTACCATGCATAATAAATCTTTACACTTTCCGAAGATATGGTTGGCAACCCATAGCCTTATGATTTATTTTATGGTAAGAACTAGAATTAGACAACATCAATTTACATTATGATTATGCTACTGATTTAATCATAATTTTTGCATCCTTTACACTATGGATACATTGAAATGAATATTTAGTTATGTTGTGTAAAGTCGAATAGTAGTAAAGTTTGAGTAATAGTAAAATGTAAAGAGAATTTTTTTTTATTATGTATATGTTTACCTTTTGGCTACGACAAGTGGTATTAGAGAGTGGTTACACGTTGGGACCGGATGGGCCAATGTAATAACATGGGTGTTTTCATTTTGTTCGTTGTTTGAAACTGTTCATAGTAAAGGAAAAAATAGTGATAAGCTACCATGAGGAGCGGGTCTAGTCATCAAATGCCCAGGAACACAGGGGAAATCCATCCATTGACCAATCCTGAAGTTAACTCAGAAATGTGGGTGAAATTAAGCATAGACGAACACCAACAAACCAGTAGATTACTAGAAGAACAAAAACTTCAGACAAATAGACTGCTTGATATAGTAAAACAACTGTAGAAAAATATGGTCAAGGTTCAGAGTGATAATGAAAGGTTTATGAGGGAGCAGGAAAGGATACTAAAGAGCCTTTCAGATAAAAAAAACCATCATACTACACAGCCCAGTCCTGAGAGGGACACCCATAGAGAAGGAGAACAAAAAAAAAAAATTCATGAAAATCCCGAAAGGATGTCATATGCAACATAGTAATAAGAGTATAACCTACAATGAAGCAGAATATGGAAATATTTCATATCAACAAGAACTAAAGAAATATAAAGTGGAATTACAGGGTGAATTCTGGAAGATCAAGTCTCCTACATTTGATGGAGAGGATGAAGAAATGGTAGAAGCTTGGATAATAAATATAAATAAGTATTTTCAAGTTTATGAGTACAACACCAAACTTAAAGCTCGCCTATCCATCTACCAGTTGCGGGAAAATGATACATTATGGTGGGAAGAAGTGAAAAATATGCATGGAATTGAAGACCAAAATGTAACTTGGGATGAGTTTCAACAGTATTTCAAAGACAAGTATTTAACTAAATGATTCTATGATGAGAAATCACGAGAATTTCATGATCTAAAATTGGGTCAAATGTCTATGGACGAATTTATCACTAATTTTACCTCCTTGTTAATATATGTACCTTATTTGCACAATGAAAAGACATAGGTAAGTGGATTTTGAGCATCTTTTGAAATCACATGAAAGAGAGGACTAAGTTTGTAAAACCAAAATCTATGGATGAAGAGATAAGGAAATCATGAACGTGCTATCAGCAGTCCAACACTAAGGGAGAAACCGACAGAAGTTGGCCACCCAAGAAAGGGTATAAAGGCCCTTCCAGTTTTAAAAACAGAAGATATGGAAATTAGAAGAATGCTAAAAGGAACCTAACAAATAAACAGAATGGGAAAATTCAACAAAGGACCAAATGGGCAACTGAAGGGCACCATACTAAAGCTTCTAGTAGGCCATACCTTAGACAGTACCAAAAATCCCAATTACAATGTTGAGGCTGTGGGGAGGAAAATTATTTTAAGAATTGTCCTCATTGAGGGAGAAATGAAGTGGAAGCCAATCTGTAAGAGGCATATACCTTGGGATATGTGGTGCAAAACCTACCCAGAATCAATGGTGTTGTGCAAGATCGACAAGCAGATTTCCATCCATCTATGATAGAATTAGAAGGTAAGCCATAAAACCAATATGTTTATATTTTAGTTGATCCTAGTGCCATTTTGAGCTATATACACCCCCGTATAGTCTAAAACTGTAAATTATAGAATGATAAATTCAAGAATCCATGGCTGGTACAATTGACTATGGGGGGGAAAAGACGAGTCAATGCCAAAGTGTCAAACTGTGAGTTAGTTATTGGTGACCAACACATAACTATAGAACTTAACATCCTACCTCTAGGATCCTACGATATTTTATTGGGATTGTCCTTCTTTCGAAGACATTGGTCATTACTGGATTGCAAAGACAAAGTCATTTACTTTAAATCAAAATATGGTACACACCAGGAATTACGGGGAATTAAAAAGCCACTTAATTTGTGTCCCATTACTACATCCCAAATGAGTAAATGCATTATAAAGGGGTGTCAACTCTATGAAATTCAAGTAGGGTTCTCTAACTCCAATGATAAGACCGTCATGTTGGAAAATATTCCTATTGTGTAGGAATTCCGGGATGTGTTCCTTGAAAATATTCCAAGATTACCACCAAAATGAGACATTGATTTTACAATAGAATTAATACCTAGGGTAGCCCTTGTGTAACGAGCTCCATAAAGAATGAGTGTACCTGAATTAAGAAAATAAAAAACACAGCTACAGGAATTAATGTACAAAGGATATATTCGGCTAAGTGTGTCCCCTTGGGGAGCACTAGTGTTGTTTGTTAGGAATAAAGAGATACTATGTGAATGCGCATGGATTACTGACAAGTCAATAATTTGATTCTTAAGAATAAGTATCAATTCCCACACATAAATGATCTATTTTATCAAGTGAACAATGCAACAATGCTTTCCAATATTGATTTAAGGTCAGGGTACCACCCAATACGGATTATGGATGAAGACATATCCAAAAAAAATTTACGTACCTGGTATAGACATTATGAATTTATGGTGCTACCATTCGGATTAACCAATGCACCAACAACATTAATGAGCCCTATGCATGGAATTTTCCACCCATTTTTGGATAAGCTTGTTTTAATTTTTATTGGTGATATACTGATCTACTCTAATAATATGGAAGAGAAAAACGAACATTTGTTCATAGTGCTGAAAATGTTACTAGATAACCAGCTCTACCCTAAGTTTAGTAAATGTGACTTTTTCAAGAAGCATATCCAATATTTGGGACACGTAATATCTGCTGAAGGGATTTCTGTAGCCTCGGAAAAGATAAAGACAATTATGGAGTGGAAAGTTCCTAAGAATGTGGTAGACATACGTTCATTTATGGGTTTAGCGGGCTATTACCAACGATTCATTAATGGGTTCTCTAAAATAGCTTTTCCTATTACTTTTCTACAGTGGAAAGGACAAGCCTTTAAGTGGACTCAAGAATGTCAAAATAGTTTCGAAATATTGAAGGAGCTGCTGACTATTTCCCGTGTTCTGAAAGTAGTAGAGCTGAGTAAGGAATTTGAAGTATGCACTAATGCATTCAAAGAAGGGGTAGGAGAAGTTTTGAACCAAGAAGGGAAAGTTATATAATACGAATCCAAGAATCTAAAGGATCATGAGCAGAGTTATTCCACCTATGATTTAGAGCTAACATCATTAGTGCATGCATTGCAAATATGGAGCCATTATTTGCTCCAGAACAGGTCTGTGTTAAGAACTGACCATAGGAGTTTAACTAGCTATTTTAAACAATCTGATCTGAATGCTCGCCAAGCAATATGGAATTATTTTTTAAGTGAATTTGATTTTGACATTCAACATGTGAAAGGTAAAGAGAACCATGTGGCCAATTCTTTAAGAATAAAATTTCATGGCATCTATGAACTCTACTTTAACCAATATGAATTCAAATTTCAAGAACATATTGTGCAGGCAACAAAGAAAGACCTAGAATATCAGTTATTGTGGTAGCAAGAAAAATAATACGGAAATTAAGGAAAGCAATCAGAATATGAGCTTAATGAAAAAAAATTCTTAGTATATCAAAAAGGGATATATATTCCTAATCAAATGAGTCTGAAGGGATTGATTATGGATGAGTATCATCGAAGTTCCTATGAAGGATTTCCAGGGTAATAGAAAATGTTAACAACAAATAGGAAATATTATTCTTGGCCTGGGATGCGTAAGGATATTGTGGAATACCTGACCAAGTGATTCAAATGCCAGCAAGTCAAGGTAGAACACCAACATCCAACAATATTGCTTCAGCCTATTCCAGTACCAGAATGGAAGTGGGAAGTCACATACCTTGATTCCATCACTGGACTACTAAGAAATAAAATACATAATGACTCAATCATGGTGATAGTAGATAGACTCAGCAAAGTGGCTCATTTCATACTTGCCTAGTCAACCTATAGGACAGTACAATGTAATATTCCTAAATTAGGTTTCAACTAATTAAAATATTAATTTTCATTTTTTTCATTTAGATAAATGAATAAGTGGGTAGGGATACCCATAAATCTCTTTAGTAGGAATAAAACCACTTCTCATGTGAATGTGGATCATTGGATTAGCTGAATAAGCACCTTGAGGTGTGAACAGGGGCCAAAGCTTGTGGACAAGGTTAATGTTGACCAGATCAATAACGTTGGTATGGAGATAGTGGAGGATTAATGGAAGACAGTGCAGTCATTAAGGAGGAGTGTATGCATGAGAGTAAATTATTTAATGAGTGCGACCTAAGGGGAGGAATCTCACCAAGCATAAAAGGAAGATTATGGAAACCATAGAAGACATGATTTGGATTATTGATTTTGCGGTCTTGTATGAATATTTACACGCTTCAGCTATTTAGCTAAGTCTGTTGTGTTGTTTAGCACAAGGGTGTTTACGAGAGAAAATCCCACCCTCATCCTCAGGGGACTTCGAGTGCCTACTCAGGAGAGGTATCTTGAGTTACATTTCCACTATCCAACATCAGGCCAAGCTTCAAACATTATTCCCATCACAATCTCCTTCGTGATTGTGTTGTGTTGCACGGTTCCAGCAGTGGAGGGTTGAGAAACCCAATTTTTTAGCTTTTTTCTCAGTGGAGGGAGCGGCCATTCATCCAGGAGGCTAGTGAGGAAGTCCTTAGAGCTTCATTTCACCATCCAGCATCAGGCAAAGCAGCAACATTCACCCACAACACTGTCTCCTCCAGAAACTGCGTTATTTTGCAATGCAGTTGCAGTGGGAGGTCAAATACCCAAGTTCTTAACATTGTTTTCTAGTGACGGGACCATCCCTTCATGTATTGAGTTGATTGGGTGTTGTTGCAGCTGATATGTCATTATCTCAACACCATATCAGTATTCATCTCCAGGGAGTGCGTACGTGAGTCAACAGGGGTGCAGTGGGTCACTCAAAAAGGGTTGAAAATCCAAACTTAAAAGCTAGCCAAACCATTTCTGGATTTTTGTGGGTTGCTTGAGTAGAATCCACGGTTAAAATCCTCGATCATTCTAAGAACTCCAATATCCTTCCACACATGGTTCTTCTTCTTAGTAGCAGAAGTTTCCAACAACAACAACAATAACAACACAACATTTCCAGTGGTTGGTTTCTTTAGTGTATTTCAGTCATCTTGTGGCTTGAGTGCATTCCTTTTGAAGCAATGTGTAATTTCATTTGCTGTTGATGTATAATGAAATGTATCAGCTATTTTTTGCCCATATTTATGATGTTTTGATGCATTCTGACATTTTTCCAGTTCTACATGTTTAGTTCTTATTTTACCGTAGTTGTAATTGTGAATATGTTCTATATTCCTATCTTTTACATTTTTGAATATTAGAGTGGTACCAAAGCATGATTTGTGGCTCATCTTGTGGGAAACACATATGATGACACAAGAAGAAGAGACCCATAATGATGGAGGGAATGAGTTTTGCCTTGTTCCTTTTCAGATCTATGAAGGACCTCTCCAAAGAGGTCAATCAAATGAGAAGGGAGAGATTAAATGAGACCTCAAGGAGGTTTCAACATGAGGAAGGTTCAAGCACTTCCTATAAGTAGCAGAAGAAACCATTGTTTTATAGAGCTCCAAAACAATCTACTATGTCCACATTCTTTGAAGAGGAAGGTGAAAGGTAGGGATATGGAGGAAACTTAGATCATGAGACTCTAAGAGATTATCTTGCAGAGTACAAATATCAATCAAGGGATTTCAAGGAGAATACAACTCTCCAGTAGCTCATTCAGATCAAAGAAGAGAGGAGACCTTGCAACAACAGTAGAAGAAAAAGACACAATAGATTTCTATTGTCTACATTTGATGGGTCATCCAAAAGCATAACAAGGACTTGGAGGAAGTAGTTAGATGCATTCTTCCTGCTACATCCACTAGTAGAAAGAGAAGTTGCTAAGATTGTAGCATTGCACCTTGAGGGTGAAGCAAATATTTGGTGGTTCAACCATTTGAAACATGCAAGAGTTACTCCTTATGCAGATTTTACTCAAAGGTTGATCAAGAAGTTTGATAAGAAGAAACTGAAGGTAGTTCCTATTGAGACATTTCTCGATGTAAATGAGAAATCACATGGGGAGCCAAGGGAATATGTCAGTATTATCATTTCGAAAGAAGAGAAACTTCCACCACCGCTTGTTGCAGGAGTACTTGCATCAGGAGAAGAAACACTTGCATATTTGCAAGATGGTATTGATCTCTTGACATTGAGAGTCCCATGCATTATTTAGGAGGTGAATGAGGATGAGGAGACATATACTACCGTTGTTGCAGCAGTAGAGGAGCAGCCATCACCATCACCAGCAGTTGGAGGAATCATTACACTGGTAGGAGGAACCCTTGTAGATGTACAAGATGTCCCTAATGATCAGCTTAACCAAGGTATGCAAACAATAACACCCCAACTTATTTCAACACATCAGATGGAGATTTGTGGGGACATGCCATTAGGAAAATTGCAGGACTAAGGGTCATAGCACACTACTGATTTGGAGCAGCAAACTATCACTAATCAGAGGACCCTTAACTGGTTCAAGGATGAGATATATAGTCATAATGGTATCTAATTGATGAGCTTCACACAACATTTTGGGTTGGAGTGTAGAGTTTTGGAGGATTGGATGAGCATAATCCTAATCAATCCAATGCAAAACTGTCTGTTCAACATTGTGCATGATCATGAGACAACAGATGCACCATCATGGAGATCAATAGTGCTGCCACTAAGCAGTAGTGATGAGTTGGGGGCCCAAGTATTATTAGAGCATTCCAATGACCATTCTACTTGTGTAGCATTGGATAGGAAGATGGTTGATGTAAGACACCTTATGATGGATAACATCTCCCATTATTACGATAGATCCTTCTTGATGAGCACTTCACATCTTAATGAGAAACTTTTTCCTACAACATGTTTGGAACCTTGTGGGTTCAACTTAGTCATTGATGAGTGTTCTTTATGTAGAGATCTCCAAGAGGTTACACTTCAACATCTCATGAAGTGAAAAGATAGTGATCAGATTTGGGAGGATGGTATTCTCCATGAGGTGGATACCAATTTGGATCATGATAGGAGGCACTCACAGTTGGATAGATGGGTGAGGATGATGACAAAGGGGTTGCTAAACCACTTGAAGCTCTATGACATAGGGCAGTAGGAGGCATGTCTGCGCTGGCTACTCTTGAAAGAGTTTGGCCATCATGTGTCATATTCTATGTCAAAGGGTGTGTCATGGTTTGGGGCATTGCATGACACCCATATGATATGGCAACAAAGGATTTTGTTATATGGGGCATTCTACAAGTCAACTATCATGATGTTACTCCATGACTTGTATGATGATGAGATGAGGAGGCATCAAGAGATATTGCTGCTTTAGTTACTCTTGGGAGAGTATGCGCTTATTTTCTCCCATACGTTGCATGATGTTTCAGGATTAGATGGTGGCATAATCATGGTGCAAAGGGGATACTCCTTAGCCTTAGAGGATCAGGAGGTACTTCCACATAGGAATGAGTCTCCCATATATAGCAGCATTATAGTATGTGACTTTGGCATTGGGCATGTCAAAGAGAAAAGTTATCAGATGATAGGAGCCTTATCACAAAGGCCAACATCGTTGTCACTTGGGAGTTGTAATCAATTGATGGAGTGCTCCAAGAATCACTTCACACATGAGGTACTTGATGGGCAAATAGGAGATGAGAGATATAGAGAGGTGGATGGATTCATCTATTACCTGGATATGATCTTCTTGACTTGGATATCCAACCACAAGAAGAAGGCTCTACATGCAACACATGATTTATTCCCTTCCATTCACCAAGGTCTCGTGGAGATATTTCAGACAATTATGGAGAGATTCTCATGGGAGGGCTCATCCATGGACCTCATTATTAGCTTACTAATAATACATGTTAAGAGTTTTGTTTTTGTACTTATTGATCATCTAACAAAGTATTTGCATTATCTTTCTATTCATATACAATGCATTGCTGCACAAGAGGGTAAGCCTCTATTTAGGCTTCATGGTATTTCTAAGCCCAACATCAGTGATGGAGATAGCCATTTCTTGTATGGCTTTGGGAAAGTATTGTGCTATTCTTGGTATGCTTAGTTGATACACAATGTCATTTACTACTTTCCAGTAGATGAGAAAACATGCACAACTATCAAATGGTTAGGAGACAACTTGCCACACTATGATCAGAGGAAACAGGTAGCAAAAATGTGTTGTATCCACTTGGAAAAATATTGGCACCATCCAAGATTTCATATGACACTCAATATCTTTCTCATTTGGATTCCATATTGTGATGGCGTCCTATTCACTATATGTGGAATATCTTGGGTAAGGAAGGTTCATAAAACCAAAGAGTGGTTCTTTGAGGATCCAGTTTCCCTTTTTCCTCTTGAGTGAAACATTATTGCAGCCCAAAATCAGTGGCAACTCTACACATATCATAAGTGGAGAGAGAGACAGTTTGGGATAGAAAATTTTGTCTCTCATGTTTAGCCATACAACCCATATACATTGTAGGTGCAAGTGATGAAAGATTTTTTCTATGAGTTACCTCTTTGGAGGGTGACCCATTTTGTTTGGATGATAACTTGGGGATTGGAGTTTCACATGGGATCGAAGGTTCCTAACACTTTTCATATTCAATGTCTCAAGAAGGCCTCTAGAAAACATATAGTTTCCTCCATGGATATCCCACTTCTTGATGATGAGATCCATTTGGATTTATCACCAAAGGCTAACTTGTACACTTGGGAGGAGCAAATAGGGGACAAATTGATGAGAAAGCATCTTGTTCAGTGGAGGAGCTTGTCAAATGAGTATGCTACAAAAGGAGCAAAGGAGGCTTTGCAATTTCTATCCTTGCAGTAGCTTGAGGATAATCAAATTTTGGGAGGGGAGGACTGTAATATTCCTAAATTAGCTTTTAGCTAATTGGAATATTAATTTTGTCTTTTGTTTTTTATATAAATGAATAAGTGGGTAGGGAGACCCATAAATCTCTTTAGTAGGAACAAAATGACTTATCATGTGAATGTGGATCATTTTATTATATGAATAAAGCATCTTGGGGTGTGAATAGGGGCCAAAGCATGTGGAGAAGGTCAATGTTGACCAGATCAACAACGTTGTTAAGGATATAGTGGAGGATTATTGGAGGACAATGAAATCATTAAGGAGGAGTGTATGCATGAGAGTAAATCCTTTAATGAGTGGGACCCAAGGTGAGGAAGCTCACCAAGTATAAAAAGAAGAGGATGGAAGCAATAGAAGACATGATTTTGATTATTGATTTTGTGGTATTGTATGACTATTTGCATGCTTCACCTGTTTAGTTAAGTCTGTTGTGCTGTTTAGCACAAGGGTGTTTTCGAGCAGAAATCCCACCCTCATCGTCGGGGGCCTTTGCGTGCCTACTCAGGAGATGTATCTTAAGCTACATTTACACTATCTGGCATGAGGCCAAGCTTCAAACATTTTTCCTAGTGCAATATCCTTCAGGATTGTGTTGTGTTGCATGGTTGCAGTAGTGGAGGGTTGACAAACTGAATTTTTGAGCTTGTTTTCCAGTGGAGCTAGAAACCCTTCATCCATGAGGCTAGTGAGTAAGTTCTTAGAGCTTCATTCAACCATACAGTATCAGGCCAGGTATCATCATTCATGCACAGCGCAGTCTCCTCCAGAAACTGTGTTATTTTGTAGTGCAGTTGCAGTGGGAGGTCAAGTACCCAAGTTTTTTACCCTATTTTCCAGTGAGGGGATCGACCCTTCATGTATTGAGTTGAATGGCTGCTTTTGTAGCTGATAGATAATTCTTTCAGCGCAATATCAATATTCATATCCAGGGAGTTCATAAGCAAGTCAACACGGGTGTAGTGGGTCACTCAAAAAGGGCCAAAAATCCAAACTTACAATCTGGCCAAACCATTTCTGGGGTTTTCTAGGGTTTCTAAGTAGAATGCATGATTAAAATCCTGGATCATGCTTATCAATCCAACATCCTTCCGCACATGGTTCTTATTCTTCATAGCATTAGTTTCCAATAGTAACAACAATAACAACACAACATTTCCAGTGCTTGGTTACTTTAGTTTATTTCATCCATCTTGTGGCTTGAGTGCATTCCTTTTGGAGCACTGTGTACTTTCATTTTCTGTTGATGTATAATGATATGGCTCAACTATTTTCTACCCATATTTATGATGTTTTTATGTATTCCGACATTTTTCCAGTTCTCCATGTTTAATTCTTATTTTACCATAGTTGGAATTGTGCATTTGTTCTATATTCCTATCTTCTCCATTTTGGAATATTACATACAATTTTTTGATATTTTCATGAAAGAATTTTTTATATGACATGGTATTCCCAGGATTTTCATCTCAGATTGAGATGTAAAATTTACATCAGCTATCTATAAGACACTACTCATTGGGTTAGGGACATAAATAAAATTTAGTATCACTTACCGCCCTCAAATTTATGGGAAAATGGAGAGGTTGAATCAAGGTTTAGATGATATTATGTGCATGCACATAATGCAACAGCCTACAAAATGGGAAGAGTATCAGCATTTGGTTAAGTTTTCCTATAACAAGGGGTATTAAGCATCCCTTAAGATGAGTCTGTTTGAAGCATTGTGTGTAAGACAATGTCGAACTCCTGTAAACTAGAGCAGTCCACACACCAATTTTTTTCTTGGACCAGACATGCTGGAGGAAATGGAATGTGAGGTAAGAAATATGAGGAAAAATTTGAAAGCAGCCCAAGACCGACAAAAATTTTATGCAGATCGAAAAAGGACCTTCCATGAATTTGTGGTAAGGGATCATGTATATCTAAGAATCAAACCAAAAAATAGAACCTTGAGGTAGAATGAATATGATAAATTGGCTCCCAAATATTGCAGACCATTCGAAAATCTGGAAAGGATAGGACAGGTGTCTTTTCGACTGCCTTTACCCAGTCATATATTGGTACATAATGTTTTCCATGTATATCAGTTGAAGCGATATATACATGACCCTAAACATGTGATACATTGGTGGGGAATATATGTAGGTCATGACTATATTACGGTTGTAAAAAAAAATAGACTAATGATTTAATTAATTATGATAATTGTTGTCAGCAAGTAGAACTGGATGATGAGTTCCTGGTAGAAATTTAGCATATTCTAGATCAGAGAAAAATAATTCTCCGGAGGCAAGTCATCCCCAAAGTTAAAGTGCAATGGAATCACTTTGGTCTGAAGGATGATACTTGGGAGGACGAGCATATTATTCAAGAAGCCTATCCTGAATTATTCTTGTTGATCAGATAACACCAAGGATGATGTTTTCCTTAGTAGGGGAAGATGTAACACCATCTTTTAATTTAAATTATGGCTGATAGACTTGTTATGACACATTTGAATGATTTAATGAATAAGATTATTCATTAATAAGACTTGATTTATTTCTATAAGATCATTAATAAATTGTCATCAATAAAAGAAAGTAATTGATTCATAAGTGATTCCAAGAACCCAAGGTAAAAGGATAGAGACAGTTCTGAGAGTTACCTTCCTCGAAGGATAAAAGGAATATCCTGAGAAGGGGAAGGGGTTCTGTGCAGAAATAAAGTTTGGGTTAAGCAACATACGGTTGCATTGAGCTCTCTAGAGATGGTAAGGAAACCACTGGAGCTCAGGAAAAACCCAAGAGAAGTATAGACCAGATTTAGATCCTGAGGCCTATCTTCTATTGTCTAAGTGAATTACCTAAGGCCCTGGTGAGGAGCATGGGGGGGAGCGAAGGATGTGATTTCCTTGCTCAAGGCTAGGAGGACCATCAGTTTACTAGAATATATTACACTGAGATAAGTATTTTAAGTGTTTGTTTTAGAGGTTGAGAACATTTATTATATGGAAATGTTTTATGCTTAGTTAAAATCCTTGATTGAAATTCTACTTTTTTGTTAGAATGAATGATACAAGAATTTATCCTCTGTCATTTTGGTAGACTAGAATAGAATATTAGGAAAGGATATATATATACTCTAATGCCTGATATCAAGCAAGACTCGTATGAATATCTAGAAACTAAAGCTCTATACCAATTAAATGTATCTTTATCCATTCAAATAAGAGAGTTATATTTTCAGTAAACATATACACTGCTAACATAAACATAAACCAAGACAATTCCCATGCGTTAACAAGGGTCTAGTAATAATGTAAGTCAAGGGCCAACGATTTAGCACCCAGCCCCATGGGGATAGGGCTGAGGTCCATGTCCCCCAAACACCATGACAAAGGGAATACTAACCTCTACATTAAAACTAATGAGGGATTTAAACAATGAAATTGGAGTAAAATCTAGAATTCTGAATTTAAATGATGAAAAAAAGTCTGTAAAACAAGACATAAAAATAAAGAGTACAAACACTGAATCTAGAAAATATGCACAACAGAGATAATTCACTTTCAAGAGGAATATTCCATGAAATGTTTACAAATAATAGAAAAATATGGAATGGGAAAAGCGTAGTTTGCAATGAGAAAATATATGGTATACAAATATGATATTGGAATTATGGTATAAAATATTTAGACAACAAGATTTGAAATCTCTTAAGAAAATTTAATGCAGTGCCTCAGCTCCTGTTAAGGAGAGAAGCATGTTCAACAGATAGGCTTAGTAACCATTTTAATGATAAAATTACTCAAAATCAGAACTAAGTCCCAAGTTTTAATTCCATCTTAGTCTTACTAAATAATTATAGATAATTTAAAAGAAAAGAATACAACTGCACTTAGAGGTCGAGCCTCGAAATTTCTTAAAAGATGGAAAACCCTGAGACAAGAGCTCACAACATTGACTAAGTATTACGGTGCTAGAGAACCCTAAATCCCAACAACGGGTGGGGGCTAAAGTTACATACAACGTATTCCACAGCTAAAATCAAACATACACATTATATCTAATCTAAAGGGTTACCTAGAAGATACCACGTGAGGTATGATACGGCTCGACACTCTAACCATATGTTCTTATATAGGCCCCGTAATAAGAACCATCAAACATTAAAACCTATTTAGATAAACTGTAGTGGGGCCGAGTGAACCTCCGCCATACAGTGAAATTAACATTAAAATGAGAATTATTGGAAGGGAAACAACCTATGTGTGCTTACTTGTAATGGTCGAGCCTTCTAAGGCAGAACTGTATCATTGCTCAGTAGATCAGAAGTAAACTTGAGGGACTTATTCGCATGGGTTGAAAACATTGTATTTTTGGACAAAACTAAAATTAGGAAAATAATCTAAAACCCCTGTGATTGAACCAAAAACCCAAAAGGAAACTTGAACCAAAATAGTAAGGTTCATGATGATGGTATCATTCACCTGGCAACGAAGCAACAAAGATCCTCTATGACAAAAGTAGAGGTTACAGTCTCCATAAGCGAAAGCTGTGAAGAAAACCCATCTAATGACAATAGAAACTCAATAGAAAAGAGGGTAGGATTACCTATGTCATCACAAGAGAAAATCAAGTGCATCGAGACCATTCCTGGGGAGTCATGCTTGCATGCGGGAATCAAAATACAACAACGCTGAAGGAGAAAAACCAGAGTTACAGAGCTAAGACCGATAGAGGTAAGTAGTGGAATAAATGAACCAAGAGGTAGGGGTGGGGTGGGAGGTTACCCTACCAAACCTACCCTCATGAGCACCGTCGATCACCAAGGTCTGAGATCAACGGTGGAGTGAGACCTAGGTGTGACAACTTGGGGCATTTCCAATCGGAGGAAATTCCAAGTGCACAACCAACCCAGTATACATGTAGAGCTACTACAGATGACATTAATTTCCAAATCAAAGTGTTTTACAAATAATTAAAGTTGTTTTATGAAATGAATCACATAAATGTATAGTGTATATAGTTGACATGCATGAATTACATAGATTTTGTTTAAATAAAAGTCAATGTAATCAGTGGAGTAATGAACACCTACGGGAATCATAATAATTGTTGGGAAAAATACTGAGAGGGGGGGGGGTGAATCAGTATTTAGAGCTAACTGATAAACTTTTTACTTTTCTTTTCTCAAAACCCATATGCTACTTTACAGAACAAAACTAGTGTATATACGCAGATATCCTTAAGGAAAATCGCGTATGCTCAGAGATTTGATTATGAATTTGATTCTTAAATCATTGCATCATTTATTCATCAGATGTTAAGCAGTAAGCATGTGCAGTAAAAACAGAATAAACCATCACACATAAGCAACACACTTGAACACCAGGATTTAAGGTGGAAACCCAAGTCGGGAGAAAACTACCGCTGTCGTCATCTCAGCCTTCAATATTTATTATAAAGAAAAATTCTTACAAACATGTACTGGTGTAGACTCATACCAGCACGTAGGCACCCACCTGCAGAAGGCTACATCCATCTCTCGTTTACCAGCTTCTCCTGGAAGGGAGCTACAACCCCTTGCTCTCGTTTACCAGCCTCTCCTGGAAGGGAGCTACAACCCCCTGCTCTCATTTACCAGCTACCACTGGAAGGGAGATACTACCCCCTCACTGAAGGCTTCAACCCTGAGCACCACTGCAGACCACGTTTCATCAATTTTCAAACTGGATCAAACAGCTTCAACTCAACTCTTCACTTATCAACAAATATACTTCGCCCAATGCTTCAAACAGAACAGTGAAACCACTGTAACCAGAATATTAGAGATAACCCAGACTTCAGAATAGATATGCAGAAACACATTCAACCTTGAGCAATCATTAGTTCAGATACCATACGCAATTTTATTTAATCAGACCTGCGTATACATGCGCTTTTCATGAAACGAAACCGCGTATACATCTGTGCATTTCTCAGAAAACCCTAACTGCCCATATGCGCTTTTATTTCATCAGATCCACGTATACACGCACTTTTCATGAAACGAACCTGCGTATAGATCTATAAAAGATAAACTTTGCAGAACAGATCAGATCTATGAACTTACCCATATTTTTTCAATTTCTTGATCAGATTTGCGCCAAGTCTTCATCACTTCTTTTCAGATCATCCTAGAGATTCATCATTTCTAGATATAGAGATCTTGAAACTTCATCATATTCATAGGTGCATCATAGATTCAGATTTATCAATTAAGAACAGAGTTCAACCATGCAGATATACTTCAGAGTGAAGTATTCATTAAATCCCAGACACTTGCTCCTCACCTTGCACTATGATTTTCTTCTCCTTAAATAGATTTAGCCTTTGTCAATACCATGAGCCAAAACCACACCACTTCCGATGGTATTCCTGGATGAGATCAAATAAATAATCAAGCGCTCAATACTTTGGGCCAATACCATGGTAATGCCCCCTGGTTTTATAAAACTAAAGCGCAAATTGGCATACGCGACTTGGCACGTTAATATACACGTACATACGCGACTTATCCTTAATAAAACCGCGTATGCCTTGTGACATACCTTGTTCAACATTATTCTAGCACTTTCTGAATTCCTTTCTTCATCAAAGTCAATACATTGTATCATATTGCCAACAATCTCCCCCTTAACTCATCAAGTAGGTTTCCATCAAGTTCAATAGGTTTCCATCAAGAACAACTTCATCAAATAGGTTGCCATCAACTTTATCAAGTAGGTTGCCATCAAGGACAACACTCTGCATCATATTTCCAACAATAATCACTGTGCGTAATAAATATTTACACTTTTCCAACATATGATGGGAAACCTATAGCCTTATGAATTATTATATGGTAAGAACTAGAACTAGACTGCATGGATTTACATTATGATTGTGGTATGGATTTAATCATACTGTTTGTGTGGTTTACACTATGGATACATTCAAATAAATATGTTGTTAAGATGTGTAAAGTTGAATAGTAGTAAATTTTGAATGATAGTAAAAGGTAAAGATAATTTTTTTTAATTATGTATATGTTTACCTATTGGTTATGAAATGAAATGCCCCCCAGACACCACACTAGAGGATGAAACTTGAGAAGTAACCCAAATCAGGGAAAACCAATGAGGTAGAGCAACAAAACCCCCAAGAAAAAAGTGAATAGAGAGGCACCCAAATACACAAAGACACAAAAAGAGCACTCACATCACCGAGCATTTCATAAAATTCCATAACTGGCCAAGATAACATTATGTTTTTTAACATGCAAAGAGAGGAGAAATATATCAAGAGAATTGAAATTGAATCCAACAAATCCAAAATTAAACATCATTGTTTTAAACAAAATTTCATTATGACCAAAAGAGACTAGGAATATGCACTCGTTAAAATCCTATAATGGACATTGGAAATTTAGAAAATTTTCACGCTAAGCACTACGCTTACTAGTCAAAAACACAAGCAGAAAAAGAAAAAAATAACAACAATTAAGGTGGATAGCTAGAGTGAATGATGAAATACCTCTTTAAATCAAATAAAATTTTCCAGGAAACACCAAGAGACCATCCAAACCAGAAGGAAATCAGTCTCACCCACATGCAAACTACTCACATCTATCAAAAAACCAAACTATACTAGGTGAAGGTAGACGAGGACACCACCTCACCTCCTTTCCCATGAAAAACACATATCCGCTACTCCACAGTATTAAACTAACATTTAAAACACTCAACGGTGTAGAACACCCCCAATTTTTCTATATAACAGTTCACTATTCCATAATGAGAAAAGTGACATCTAGAGAGAGGACGCTCCTTACAAGGAGTCCTTATGAGTATTAAAGCTAACACCCCCATCAGGGATTTTAACGACCATGTTAAATAAAATATTACAATGTCAATTATGTATATATTATATGAATTTTAAGTAAAAAATATATATGTATTATCTAAAGAGATTGTAAAAACAATCTTATTGTTAAATTTTTTTAAATATTTTCACTATTATACATTGAGGTGTTTTCTAGTCAATTTTTTAAATGTAACAAAGATTTGTTGGATTTGCAATTTTAACTTATATATCCTCCAAATATAAGTGTCTAAGGACATTTTCAAGGTATCTAATCAAAATTCTCTCTCTCTCTCTCTCTCTCTCTCTCTCTCTCTCTATATATATATATATATATATATATATATATATAACCAATATAGACCGATTTGAACCACAAATTTGTCAAACCCAAAAAGTGATCAAGTCTTTAGGGGTGCAAGACTTTTTCAAATCTTGTACTCTAAAAGTGGCTTGCATCTAAAGATATTTGATCCCAATCAAAATTTCTTAGGTCGATCATAATGATGCATCTATGATGGTAAATAAATTTTAAAATTTATATTTCTAATTATATTAATCATTTAATTTGTCACATAATTTTGTATTTGTAGAAATTAACAATTTTCACTTTTGTATAGTATATATTTTTGTCACAATGAAATATATCTGAGGAAAAATGTTCTTTGTTCTAACAAGTGACTTGCTCAAATAAAATTCACAATGAAACATAAATTAGGGAAAAGTTTAATTCTCATAATATATGACATCCTTATAATATTTCCCCCCCATATGATGGAATGCATTGATGTGAGTTTGTGAATTGAGATGTGACATATCTCTACAGGTGGTGCATTGGTATAAACTTGTGCTCTCAGCCCGGAGGTATGTTCTTTGAATCCCACGGAGGCCCGATTCGATCCATGCACCAACAGTTTACACATGTAAGATGAGGCCACGTGGCTGCCATCAATTCGCCCACATGGCCCTCCATTACTGGACCACAACAACGACCCCTCGGCCAAAAAAATTGGATCATGCACAACCAATAATAATAATAAAATTTTCAACCAACAAATATCCCATAAAAAAATATAGTCATGCTGATTCAAATTCCTTGTCAGCGTATAGGCTGCTGACTAGGCTATCTACAACCCAAAATTTTAAAATTTTAGTTGTTTGACAAATCATTGAGAACATAATATCGGGAGAATAAGATATCGGTTTTGAGTGAAATGAGTTGCATTGTATTTATGGCGACGAGATATTCACTTTTGCGCTAGCTTCAAGTTGTTTTGAGCAATTTATTAATCCACTGGATCATTCCTCCCGAATGGAAGATTTTGGACCTCCTAAATCTCATTCTCATTCAACTAAAAGATGAGGGTACATTTCCCTCACCCTTCCAATATCAAACCATTCAAATTTTTTTGGATTTGTTTCTTTTAGATTCTCATGAAGGTACTTCATTTTCCTTTGTTTTGAAATCCTTGCCTTTCCGTCAAAGATGATATTTTGCTGCAATTTTCCAAGATTTTCAAAAAATAATATGACCTTGAAGGAATTTCAACATTCATTACTCGATCTTCAATAAAAGGAAATTTATTCTATCTCAAGATCACTTCAGTTTAAACATTGTCGTCATAACAATGCTTATAATGTATATCGTTTCACTTGGCTTGACTTTTTACCAAATGTGATCACCATTACCGTGCACCATCCTTCCTTAAAGCCAAAACATTATGAAACCCACAATAATATGTTTGAGAGCCAGCGTCCTCTTTTTCAAACAAGTGTTGCATTTTCCTTTTGACCCCTGCATTCTCTAACATAGTCATCTTTTTCACACCAATGTTCAACAATGATGCATTTTGTTGCTATTGACCCTCATATTGTTTTCATATTTTAGGAGGAAACATTTTAGTCTCCTGAAACATCTTATCACGTGAATTAGAAACATCAATGAAATCATATTTCAAACTTGATTCATATCGTTGAAAGGATTCACAACTCTCTCAAATTGGTTAAAGATCTGATTGACCCTAGGGATGGGAAAGGTGTCTACATCATTCCTTGTTCTTGTTAGACTCTGTTGGCGAGGAATCAGGTCTCGCGGACAAGACCCAGGTTCAAGCGTTGGGGCCAACAAGGGGTCCAGTGTAGTCTAGGAACACGCCGGCATTTCCACCCTGCTCTGGAGAGCAGTGCATCTCACCCGAGGCATGCCGCAACCACATGCAAAAGGGGATGAGATCAAGGACAAGGAACAAACCCGCAACTAAAGAAAGACGGTTCATCCATTCATAGATGAAGTTATATGCACAAGGTTACTTAATAAGCATTGCAGACATTCATAAATTAAATTTTAAATCGGCATACACACATTACATGCACATGAACATCTTATGGAGACAGAAACCTTCCATTATATTAATCTCTTGGCCCAATACATGATTACATGGCAATCTTCCTGTTAGCTCACAAAGCTGATACAGATGAATCTCAGAACAGAAGGGTAGAATAGAGAAGATAAGAGACCATATGAAGCACACGCGTGAATCCTCCGCAGCTGCTCTGCGCGTCCTTCCTTGTCTCTGGCCTCGTAAATTCTTTTGTACTCATTCAATTCTCAGCATTCAACATCCTGAACAACCTTTGACATTCAACAACCTCTTCTTTTCGGCCGGGTGACTGTTATTTATTCACCCGCACCCGCGACTATCGGCTCTTCTGCGTCTTCACTTCGGCTTCTCTCAGCTTCTCTTCTGATGTCTGCGTGTTCCACTTTTTGTTTTCTGCTGTGTTTCCTTCATCTGCACTTGTCTCTGTTCTATCTCCAGCTATCGAGTGTTGTCGCGCCGCCTTGGTAGCTCCGCAACTCCTGGTAGGTGCGGCGCGGTCGCGGTTGCCATGTGTATCTATTCCGCAACTCAAAAAGGGTCAAAACTCAATTGGCCAAGATTCCAAAACTTAAACAAAAACAAGGGCCCCAACAGGCCCCGACCACAATTCCTTGACTCATCTGCGAGTCAATCACAAATAACGATTTCTACTTCCATTGCCCCGCTGGCACCCGTACTCTGCTCTTCTGTGCCTTCCCCCTGCGCTCTCTCCTACTGTGCTCCGCCACTTGGTTGTTCAAACAAGGGCCCCAACTCCGGGACCCGGCGGAGCGCTGTATCTCGAAGCTCTGTGAAGGCCGCCACTTCTTGCTTCCATTCCTGCATAAGCAGGCCGGCTTCTTGAGAGATTCGGTTGGCGGCGGCTTCGTCTATGGGTGTCGGGGCAGCCCCGAACAGCGTGGCGAGCTGGGCTTCGGCCTTGGCATCCAGCTGGTGCATAGCGTCAGCATGGGTGCGAAGGGGCGGATGAATCTCCCGGATGACGTGTTTGGCCGCTGTTGATTCGGCCTCAGTCTGTTGCATGTGGAGTTCCAGCTCGTCCGACTGGGCGTAGAGCTGATCTAACCTTGCTGGGTCCGTGGTCGCCCGAATGTCCCGGGAAATCTGTTGCAGCTGGGCAGCGATGGGCTGCGTCTTGACAGTTAACGCGAGTGAGCACTCCTGCAAACTTCGCAGAAGGGCAGAAGCTGCGGCTGCAGTGGAATGGAGAGTTTCTTGCATACTGACTACCTGCGTCTGTTTGGCAGTCACCTGTCCTGAATGGTCCCTGGGTGGATCTGGAAGGGTAGGCCGTGCGGCTAACGCCGCTTGGAGTTCTTGGTTCTCCCTGCAAACACTAGTGAACACTTCCCTGAGGTGGTGAGCCTGTAGTGCTATACTGTCCTCCTCTATACCAGCAGGGAGTGGGGCGTAGTGAGCCCTTGCAGCAGGCCATATACTAGAGAGCGCCTGAATAACAATGTTGGCCTGCTCCTGGAGGTTGGTCTTCTCCCGCAGCAACTGATTGCGCTGTTCAGTAAGCACCGTGATCTGATTCCGCTGCTCGGTGCACCGCCGCTGTAACTCTGTGTGAATCTGCTCAGCCTTGAGGGCCGCCCGCTGAATGAGCAGGTACAGCTGTGCTGGACTCCATTGGTCTGCATTTGTTGTGCTGGGTGCACCCTGCTCTGGCATGTGCTCCTGTGAAGATTGGCCCCTGGCCGCCGGTCGGCCTGAAGTCTCTGGGGGATGGACCGGCATCTGCTGTTGTACTGAAGTGGTCATCTCAGACTCTGGCCGGGCTTGCTGCGTGGTCTGCTCTGGGGGAGGGGCAGCCGAATCAGCCCCCGCATTCGTGAACCTGCTAGATATAGTAACAAGAGGGTCCGGGGCCATGGTCACGGGGTCAACCGGTGGTACCATGGCTGCAGTACTAGAGGTGACTTCCACCCCATGGTCACCTCCGAAAAGGTCCCGGATCAAAGAATCTGACAGAGTGGCTGATGAGTTGGATGGATTGGGGGAGGTGGCAGGTGGTCGGCCGGTGGGAGTAGTGGACGGATTGAAAGAAGTCGGAGGGAGGCGGAGGTTGAGGAACTCTGCCGGATCGATTAGAGGTTCCTCCGGAATCAAAGTTGTCGTGGGCAGAGTGGCTGGTGGATCATCCTCCGTAAGATCCACCACTGGATCTGTGACCGTAGTGCGGGCCCTCTTGGATGGAGGTGGGTCAGCAGAATCAGATTCGGGGCCCGGTTCACCCATTGGTGTGATGAGGGGGGTGGCAGAAGTGAACAGGTTAGTGGGAATGGGGGAAATGAGGGGGGCGGTGTTGGAGGGACCACGAGACCGATTAATATGAAATTCAGCAAAAGAAGGAAATATAGGGGCACCACTTGAAGCAACGTGGTTGGCCACGTTGAGTCTTCGTACTTGGTCGTTGAGGTGCTTGATGATCGGGACCAGCGCTGGAGGCAGATCCGGGGCGGTCTCAGCTGCTTCTTGTGGAGGGTCCGCCGCAACCTGTGAGGACCCCGCTACACCGGTCGCGGCAGGCCGCTGTGCCGGCAACATCCCCTCAAAGCTATAGCGGGTGACCCCGTCGCGGACGTGCTTGACGACCCCCGGCCACGCAGAAACCTCTCGGTGGAAGGTGCCGTCATTCAGCTGGAACCGGAGGGGCGCCATGTGAAATGTAGCGGCCGACACACAAGTTGGCCGGATGAAGGTGTGCCTGTGGCTGACCCCAAACCACACCTGCTCACTGTACCCATCCAGCAAGGGCCTAGGCACCTGCTACTGGTTGGCCACAACATCGGTCATCATCCCGTACCACGCCCGGAACGCTGTCGCGTTCACCTGTTTGGTGTTGGGATCCATGGACACCTGCCAGGGGGTGTACTTCATCGCAAACGGCTGGCTTATGGTCGTCTCTGCCGGCTCCTGGATGGGAGGAAGGTGCCATTTCCACATGGCAAAGGCTAAGATCAAGTAGCCATAAATGAAAGAGGTGGTACGCCTGTAATTTTCTTCGCAGGCCGTGAAGAGTTCCTTCAACACGAAAGAGCACCAGTTCAACTTGGCGCTCCGGGTGCAGTGCTCTGCAATGGAAATTGTGTCCAGGATGCATTCTCCCTTCGTATAGTGGCGCATCGTCTTGCTAGCGATCAGGTAGCAAGCGAACCGGATTTCTGGTTTGTTGATCAGGTCAATTTTGGCACCTTTGCCACCCCGGCGAGTGCCATACTTGGTATACAAGTCGGCGTCACCCGACTTCCGGGCACGCTTAGAGGATTTTTGGCCAGCAGCGGAGACATCTGCACTGTTTTGAGACAGCCCTGTAAGCCGATGAATGTCCTCGGCATGAATTAGGATTTCTTCGTTGAGCCACAGGGACCCGTTCTGTACCCAACTGAGGAGGAACCGGGTGCATTGCAGAGCCGGTCCCGTAGTGCTGAAAACGGGAAGAGTCCTTAAATGCATCAAGGTTGACTGCTGCAGGCCCCTGAATTCTTCTTGCATTCGACTGTGGGCGCTACTGCCTGGTGTGTAATGGTGCTCCATGTAAGTCTGCCAATGGAGGTGGGGAAACTCAGCCAGGTCAGACAAGTTGGCGTCCATACAGGCTGCATTGTCATACTTGCCGACCAGCGACTCTACACGGTGAATTCTGCTGTCTAACGCTGGTTCAGGGACAGAGATGATAGCCCTCGGCATCTTGGTGCGACGCTGGTAAACTTGGAGTATTCTTCTGGAGTTCTCTGCTGGATACGGTGCGCTTCGATGCTGCAAATGCTCTGGAGACACTGCAACTTCCAAATTGAACTGGTCCGTCATTCTCGTGCTGTTGATCTTCATGCAAATTATGGCATCCGCTGGCACGCGCGGAGTTTATGAGACTCCATAACGGCAATTAATTCTTGCTATCCTTCAGGACTGTGATAATCGTGCGATCAATCGCGTGCCTGTATGTAATCTGACAGTTGCTGACGACGTCATGGGAAGAAGGGCAGACTCGACGGCTGAGGGAACTGCGAGTGATGGCAAATGATTACGGTACGATTACTGTCTATTATGGTAATTTATGAACAAATCTGAGCGATCCTACGGACTGACAAAAGGACTGACGGAAATGACCTGGACTGACACTGGCACGAGGACGGATCTTACGTGAACGACACGCTGGACTAGAGTGGCGACATGCTGGACTGGCGCTGCGACACGCTGGACTGGCCCGCCTCGACCACAGTCGGTTGCTGTAAGGTTCCCGCAACTAATTGGTTATTTGATTGATTACCTATAAACGGAAAAGACTACCTACATTCATCCCGGTTGCGGGAGAGTTATTCAACTACACTACTCTACGGGTTCTCTCGGTTGCGAGAGTTATTGATGAAAAGTGAGAAGGTACCTACTCCTGGTAGGGTTTCAGGCATGCGCCATTCACCCACCCAGGAAGAACTGTACCGTCCAGCTGTGCCAACCGAACGGCTCCTGAGTCGCGGATCTCGATGACAAAGTAGGGTCCCAACCAGTGCATCTGGAGCTTGCCTGGAAACTTCTGGAACCGGCTGTCATACAAGAGAACTTTGCCGCCAACTTGGAAGGCTTTGGTTTTGATGTGGCGGTCGTGCCATGCTTTCTGTCTGGCCTTCTGAACCTTCTGGTGGAATTCCGCAAGAAATCGAGCCTCATCCAGCTCCTGCAGCTCCTAGAGTCGTTCCTTCAGTGACGCCTCTTCTGAGAAGTGAAGGGACGTTGCGATCAAAAGGCTGGGTACGGTGAACTCGGCGGGAATCACAGCTTCCCGGCCATACACCAGCTGGAATGGCGTCTGGTTGGTCAAACGTTTTACCGTGGTCCGGTAAGCCCATAATGCCGCTGGTAGCCGCTCGTCCCAGTCGTCCCGCTGAGCATTGCAAATTTTAGTCAAGCCCTTTTCAAGAATCTTATTGAAGGCTTCCACCGTACCATTGGCTTGTGGGTGGTATGGGCTGCTTTTATGATGTTGAATCATAAATGTGTCCAGTAGTGACTTGACCGTGGCATTAATGAAATGTGTGCCCTGATCGCTGGTTAAGCTCCGTGGGCAGCCGAAGCGGCTGATGATGTGTTCAAAGATGAACCGGGCAGCGGTCTCTGCCGAGCAGTCGCGTACCGCTGCTGCCTCAGCCCATCGGGTGAGGTAATCCGTTGCGGTGATGATGTACCGGGCTTTGGAATGTCGAGCGATTGGTGTGATGGGACCTACGAAATCAACAACCCACTTTTCAAACGGCCGCAGCACATGCACTGGGTGTAGCGGAAGCTCGTCCCGGTGTGAAGGCCTTCCCGTCCGCTGGCAAACATCGCAACGCTTCACATAGGCCTTACAGTCAGCATGTACCGTGGGCCACCACAGGCCAGCTTGAAGCACCTTTCTTGCGGTAGGTTTTGCACCCACATGCCCTCCCGCAACACCACTGTGACATTCCCACATCACTGCTTCCCGTTCATGGTCAAGAACACACCTGCGCAACACCTCATCAAGCCCCAGTTTGTACAGCTGCCCCACGATCAATTGGTAGTTGGCCGCCCGGACAACCAGGTGGCGTTTCTGAAGTGGGGTATAATCCTCAGGGCACAGTCCCGTGGTTAGATACATGGCAATGTCACCCAGGTAATCTGGTATTGCTTCAACTCAGAAGAGGTCAGCATCTGGAAGCTGATCGTCCAACGGGCCTTCATTCTCTCCCGTCTCCAACCTGGATAAGTGATCGGGACCAACATTCAACCTGCCAGGCTTGAAAATCACCTCAAACGTAAACTCCTGAAAAAGTAGAAGCCATCGACAAATTCTTCCCTCCAACACAGGCTTATTTACCAGATATTTCAATGCCGAATGGTCCGTGAAAAATGTAAATTTGCCGCCCAGAAGATAGTGGCGGAACTTCTGGAGAGAGTACACCATCGCCAACGCCTCCCGCTCGGTCGTGGTGTAATTCTTCTCTGCATTCGATAATCGTCGGCTGGCGAAGTATACCGGGTGGTCAACTGTCGTTTCCCCGGGTTGCGCCAGTACAGCTCCAAGTGCAATTCCGGATGCATCAATGTGCACATGGAACTGCTTATCCCAGTCGGGATGAACAAGTATGGGTGCCGTCGCCAACTTCTCCTTCAATGTGTCGAGTGCCTTCCTGCACTCCGCCGTCCACTCAAACGCTTCTGACTTCCGCAACAGCTTCTCCAGAGGGGCCGTGATTTTGGCGTAGTTGCGGATAAACCGCCTGTAGTATCCTGTGTGCCCGAGCAGTGCCCGCAACTGCTTCATGGTCTCGGGGGCCTCCATGTGGACGATGACCGCGACCTTGGCAGGATCAACGCAGACCCCTTGCTTGCACACCACGTGGCCCAAGAGTGTGCCGAATGGTACTGCAAAAATACATTTCTTCAAGTTCAAGGAAATCTGCAGCTAGCGACACCGGTCGAACATAACACGCAACAGGGTGGCGTGTTTCTTCAGCAGGCTGTAAACAGTCCAGTCATCCATGTAGACTTCCAGGAACTTGTGAATGTACTCCCGGAAAGCAGCAATGACAATCCGGGAAAACACAGCTGGTGCGTTCTTCAGACCAAACGGCATAACGTGGTATGCAAATGATCCCCACTCAGTGGTGAATGTCATCTTTGCTTTGTCTTCCTCGGCGATGCGCACCTGATGGTAGCCCGAAAACCCATCAGTGAAGGAATAAGCTTCGTTTCCCGCGACATGATCTAGAACTTCATCGCTGAAGGGAGTGGGAAACGGATCGTGGATACAAGCATTATTCAAACTCCGATAGTCTACACAGACACGGATTTCCGCTTTGTCCTTCTTGTTCTGGATGACAATCGGACTCACCCATTCCTCTTCTTCTACTGGAAAGATGAGACCTGCAGCCAGCATTTTGTCAATCTCCATCTTGACCTTCTCTTTGATACGTGGATTCAACCGGTAGGGTCGGTGCTTCACCGGCCTGGCCCCCGGTTTCAGTGTGATGCGCATCTCGCCCAAATCCCCCTTGATCCCCTTCAGGTCCGCAACCGATGATGGGAACAAATCTTCATATTCTCGGAGGAGGCTGAAAATTTCTTTAGTCGTCTCCTCGTCCCAGTAATCCCCCACCGTTGCGAGCTTGGGTTTCTCGTGCGTTCCAATGTTCAGCTTCTTTGTCTTTAGGGGCTGCAAATGGACTCCTTCTGTCGTCGACTCGTCGCGGATGCTCCGCTCGCCCTCCTTTTCGTCAAAATAGAGATGCCTAAGGTCCTCCAAACTATCATCCTCCGGATCGCCGTCAATCCATTGGCAAACCAATTCGTGCCTGACCTCCGGGCGTGACGCCACCGGCCCCTCATCGAGCTCAGGATGGCGGAAAAACAGAACCTCCTTGACGGCTTGTAGCGCCTGAGATTCCTGCACCGTCTCCCCTTCGAACGAGAAGCTCTGGACGAACTTTTCCGCGACTGCTTGCCAGGAGCGGGTTCCCCGTTTCCGCTCTTCCTCCAGGTACCAGGCCTGGGGAATTGTACCCAGGGAGTGGACAAACCTGTGGACCCACAACTCCTCAGGGTACCGGGCGCTACGCCACTGTTCCTCGCACGCCCGCAAATGCTGTCGCGGGTCGGAAGCTCCATGATGTTTAAGCGTAATGCAGGGCCCTTCATCCTCTTTGAAGCGTGCCCGCAGAGCATCCGCCACACGCTCCCATCGCAAGAGAGTGTTGCGGTGATTGTTCCACCATCGTCCCGACGTTGACTGCAAGGCCACATCCAAAAGTGGTATCCGGCTTTCATCTAGGACCCGGTCTTCCACCTTGGCAATAAAAGTATTCACTGCTTGCATGTTTGATAATGTGGGGTACCCGCGGATCTCAGTCCCTATCCACCGGACTTGAGAAATAGAGGCACATCTCCGCATGGTGGTCTCATACCCCCCTTGCTACCAGTCTTCCCATGCGAGCTCAGATCCGAGCTCCGAGCTCTGCACACTCCGCCAACTGATAGAGCCAGTTGCGGTCGGGTTAATATAATCGTCCCGCTTCCCTGCAGTCATCTGATAGAGACGGTCCATCATCTGAGCATCCTCCCGACTGTCCACTGTTTCCGTATATTGCGGCCCTTGATATGGGTCGAGAGGCTGGGTGACCCGTACCTCCCCATCTTCAAAGATCATCAGCTCCTTCTTAAGTTCGATGATGGCATAATTCTCAAAAGCCCAATCAATGCCGAGTAAAGCAGGATAGGGATCCTTATCGCCCATGATATCGATAACCTCAAAATCGGCGTATGTCTTCACCCCCACAACATCGACCTCGACTCCTTCGAGTCGGCCGATTGGTAGAATGCAGTACTGGTTCGCCATCCTGAGTTGGATTGGCGAGTGGGCTAGCCGTGGCCTTCCAAGAGCCTCCCATGTCTTTCGTGGCAGTATATTGACGTCGGACCCCAAGTCCAACATGGTGTCGCTGATTTGGAAACCTGCGACCTGCGTGTTAAGCCGGAATTCTTTTCCTGTTCGTTGCTTGTTCCGCTTGACACGTTGCACGTATTGAGGGACGTATTGAGGGATAGCGTCCACCGGATCTCTAGTTTCTGCGCGCCCCTGCAGCACTCCGTCCAAAGCATGCTTGAGCTGCTGCCGCAGCACAGCATTATCAACAATCCTGAGGAATAGCCGGAGCCAATCCTCGACCACAGTGTCTGCGACATTCTTCGCACCGGGTTCTGGCCGTCCGGGCTCCTCCAGCCCTCCCTCGTTGCGCAGCTGGGCGAATGCCTCAACCGCCTCCTGGAAATACTTCTTCTCGACTTCGGGCCGGATCAACTTCTTTGGGGATGTTGGCCGAACCACTCGTGCTGGCTCCTTCTTGTGGGCATCCTCTCCAGTCTTCATTCCACCCCGCGTTACTATCGCGACGTTGTGCATGTCAGGGGTTGCGGCCCCCCGCGGTTCTGAGTTTATCAGATTCGCCCTCCTCTGCCTCACCCGTTTTTCCCACTTCTTGATGAGCTCTAGACAGTCTTCTGTAGCATGGCCGTTGACCCGGCACTGGGAACACCAGGGTCGTCGCGGAAGGGGACATTCTCGAGCCACATGACCCTCCTGGTCACAGTTGTAGCATTTTACCGGACCGCGTCCGCCTGTTCGGCCTCCCCGCATGCCGCCACCTCTTCCCCTTGGGGCCTCGTTCACCCTGTACGAGGGACGATCCAATCGATCCGCAAGTGTGTCAAGCGCCCTGCACTGCTCAGTGTTGTGGGTCATAGACACACAGAATTCACATTATACATTATTCAGGACCGTGGAGTACTTATGTAATATCGGGCACATCCGAGGAAGATGCCCCATCGTCCGGCAAATCTCACAGTACTCTGTGGTGGAGGACCCTGGTTGCGGTTGGAACCCCGCAAAGGTCTGTTGCGGCTGGTAGACTCCCTGTGGGTTCATCCCCGCACCACCCCCTGGTGGTGGACCTCCCTGGATAGCTGCGACGGAGGGTCCTGCTCCTGCGCCGCGCAACCGAGGACATTCGGTTGCGACATGACCCTCGACCAGACAATGTGTACATCGAAAATTCGGTCGCGTTGGCCTCACCGGCTAAATTTCCTTGAGCTTTTCGGTCAAGCTGGAAATCTGGTGTTGCAACCCTACCAAAGAAGGGTCTTGCGGGGCCACCACCCCCCGATATTCCTGGGGGTAGCCCGCCATGGCTTCAATCTTCATGGCCTGCTCCAAAGCGTCCTGCAGATTATCAATCTTCTGCTGAGTAAGAGGGGTTCGTGTCAAGGGGAGCAGAGCCTTGATAAACCAGTCCCTCTGGTGGTTTGGATCGATCGGGTAGCTCAGTTTCCCGATTGCGTCCTTGAATCGCCGCATCAACTCCCACGCGGTTTCACCTTCCTTCTGCTTAATTTCCCACAGCTCGGACAGGCCCTGTTGGTCTGTCTGGGGAAGCTTGAATTCGCGCACAAAATCCCGCTTCACGTCCGAAATTATAGGGTTAGGGTGCGCTTCGGACCACTTGATGAACCAACGCAGAGCCCTCTCTCTGAGCGTGGTTTGGAATTCTATTAACTTCCCTGCATCCGGCGTCTGTCGAGCCCTCTAGATGGCTTCGCACAGATACAAGTGTTGTTCTACGTCGTCATTGCCCCGGCCAGAGAACTCTGGATACTGGGTGAAAGATCCAGCCATGTGTACTTGCGGAGAATTAACCAGGATAAAACCTCCCGGTCCTGGTTGCGTAACGGTCCCTCTAGGGAAAATACTACTACTAGTAACGCTGTTGTTACTGGGCATTACCGACGCTGCTGAACTACTGTATGACTGACTTAATGCTTGTAACTGAATAAAAATATTTCTTAAAGGTTGATAAAGTACCAGGGGAAGGTCGGGATCCTGGCCATGCGGAAGGTGGGACGTAGGGCTGCCTGGAGGGGTGGGTGTCGTCTGATCCTGGAACATCTGCTGCATCACGCCGTGCCATTCATCATCGGAACTTTCTTCGGGCTGCATCTTTCCATTATCTTCGCTAGTCGTTACTTCTCTTTCTCGCGTCGCTGGGCTCCCATGCACCCACTGCACTTCCGTTGATGTCCCGTCTTCTTTCCAGGTATCCAAACCCATAACTCCCGTCCTCTGAGGTTCCTCCTTCTGATTCTTCCTCTCGATCTCTCTTCTCTTCAAATATCTCATTACCCTTCTTCGCCACCTATCGGCGATCTGTGCCCGCCGATGCGCACGTAGCTCCCGCAACTTGCATGCGGCCTCGACGTCCATCCCCCGCTCCCCACTCTCACAGTCTACCCAGCATCGGTCCCCTTATTCCTTCCCCCAGTACGGATGGCTTACGCTTCCATACTCATTTTGTGGAATTCAATCAACCCTTCGTCCACCATCAGGTCTTTGATCCACAACGGAATCTCCTTCAACAGCTTCCCCCTCAGCCCTGAGTGAAAGACAGCCTCGGCCTTCGAGAAGGATTGATAGCACTCAGCAGCAAACTCCACAGTGTACCCTTCCAACGTGGTCCTTACCCAGAACTCCATTGCTCGGGTTAGTTCAGTATCTACCCGATGCAGTGCCACGAGGTCGTCGTGCGTCCACCTGCGGTTTATCTTCCGCAAGCCTTCTTGGGGCAGCGTCGCTCGTAACCTTCGCAACCAGTTGTAAAGGTCTGTAGGGAACCTTCCCCAAAAAATTTCGTACGTATCACTGGCTGCATCAGAGAAAAGAACGAGCTCCTTGATCGCCGCCTCCTTTGTCTTGGTCAGCTTTGCTTGCTGAGCAATGAACTGGTCAAGATGATCATCCCACCATCGCCGTATTGCTCCTTCAAAAATCCTCGATACCATGATCTAGATCCTCTCTTAACATGCAGGTCCCGGCAACGGAACCATTTGTTGGCGAGGAATCAGGTCTCGCGAACAAGACCCAGGTTCAAGCGTTGGGGCCAACAAGGGGTCCTGTGTAGTCTAGGAACACGCTGGCATTTACACCCTGCTCTGGAGAGCAGTGCGTCTCACCCGAGGCGTGCCGCAACCACATGCAAAAGGGGATGAGATCAAGGACAAGGAACAAACCCGCAACTAAAGAAATACGGTTCATCCATTCATATATGAAGTTATATGCACAAGGTTACTTAATAAGCATTGCAGACATTCATAAATTAAATTTTAAATCGGCATACACACATTACATGCACATGAACATCTTATGGAGACAGCAACCTTCCATTATATTAATCTCTTGGCCCAATACATGATTACATGGCAATCTTCCTGTTAGCTCACAAAGCCGATACAGATGAATCTCAGAACAGAAGGGTAGAATAGAGAAGATAAGAGACCATATGAAGCACACGCGTGAATCCTCCGCAGCTGCTCTGCGCGTCCTTCCTTGTCTCTGGCCTCGCAACTTCTTTTGTACTCATTCAATTCTCAGCATTCAACATCCTGAACAACCTTTGACATTCAACAACCTCTTCTTTTTGGCCGGGTGACTGTTATTTACTCACCCGCACCCGCGACTATCGGCTCTTCTGCGTCTTCACTTCGGCTTCTCTCAGCTTCTCTTCTGATGTCTGCGTGTTCCACTTTCTATTTTCTACTGTGTTTACTTCATCTGCACTTGTCTCTGTTCTATCTCCAGCTATCGAGTGCTGTCGCGCCGCCTTGGTAGCTCCACAACTCCTGGTAGGTGCGGCGCGGTCGCGGTTGCCATGTGTATCTATTCCGCAACTCGAAAAGGGTCAAAACTCAATTGGCCAAGATTCCAAAACTTAAACAAAAACAAGGGCCCCAACAGACTCCTTACATTGGTTAAAGTGGTCAGTCTATAAATCAAAGGATTTGTGAGCATGTTGCTGACATTAAACATGGAAGATCCCGCTCATCTTCCCTAGCTGAGCATGCAGAAAATACTAACCATCATATGTGTATCGAAGAGGCTAAGGTCATTGCTAGGATCGACCATTTCCATTATCGGAAGTTAGGAGAGGCCTTAGAAATTGGAAAAATACCCGTTAATAGCAATAGAGATAATGGATGGAACATCAATAGGTGTTGGATACCTGCCTTATATTCATGATTTCCTTTTATTTCCTCCCTACTTATTGTTCCTTTATTTTTCTATTTATTTTTATTTTTTATTCATTTTATTTTATTTTTATTATTATTTTATATTTTTATATTTTATATTTTTATTGTTTATTGTAGTTTTTATTTATTTATTATTAATATTATTATTGTTTTTTATTTATTTATTTATTTTTACTTATTTTATTTTGTTTTATTTTTATTTATTTATTTATCTATTTTTGGTTGGATCTCACGCATTAATAAACAAATAAAATTAATAATTAAATCAACTAAATAAAATAAGAATATATATATATATATATATATATATATATATATATATATATATATACACACACACACATACATAAACATATACATATACATATAAATATACATAAACATATACATATACATATACATATGTATGTATGTATGTATGTATGTATGTATAGATACATACATACATACATACATACATACATACATACATATACATATACATATACATATACATATACATATATATATACATATATATATATATATATACATATATATATATATAATAAGTTAATTAATTTATTAATTAATTGAATAAATTAATCAAATATTTTAATAATAAAATGAAACTATTTGTTATTGATTAATTAATATATATAATATATATTTAAAAATAGATAAGCAAATAAATTTTAAAATCCAAACTAGTTGTTTTCCTAACAGCTAGTCTAGCCCTCTCTACATTTATTTAAACTTGATGTCCTGATCTGATCTCTCACCTAAACCTGATGATGAACCATACTGGTTGGTTCGAAATGCATCGACAATGTTCCATTTCATGTGATTATTACCGGAAGATATTTCACAATTTTACTAATGGATTATAGAAGCGTATATTCTAAAAGGATTTATATTCCTTAATATATTTTTTCTTGAATATTAACAATGAAAAATTATGACTAGCATTAACAATCCTCTTCATTTGTCCGACATTCACAAGAGATAAAATCAATTTCTTGCTCTGTGCTATAACAATGTGCTCAATCCCACTTTTGAATAAATGATATTTATTGTCATGGAGATGAAAAATGAATGTCCTATCATATAGATATGGGCTTCCCAAAAAAATACCACATATATCAAGCAGAACTAGATCAAGTTCAACCTCATCAAGAAAGTTTGTGGTGATGGAAAATCCAAGTATGCATTTACTTTTCACTTGTAATCTTGCATTCTAACATATCAAACCTAGAGGATAAGGTTTAGGATGAGGAATGGTTTCTAGATTAAACTTATTGTCAATGTATTCTGAGATAAGTTTTTCTTGTGATCCACTATCAAAAAATGTATCTATCTTGGTATGTTTTGGAATAAATTTAATGTGGAAAATATCTATTCATGTTTTTTCATATTGAGATTCGTTGAGACTATTTGAAGAACTAGTACTTGCAATGAAATCCTTCTTTTCTTCAAAAAAAATTTCCTTCTCCCTTTGTAAGCTAAACCCCTCCTTCTCAGATGATTTCCAGACCCAAACATCGATAACATATTTCTTACCTTAATCTTTATCCTCGCTAGTTGCTACACCACCTCTGGTTATAATATTCATGCTAGGTTTCTCATCGCATTGATATATCCTCATCATATGAATGTTCTGCAAGGGTGTCTATGTTTTCTTTTCCTGCATTTTTGCAAACAACACATGAAAATATTCAATAACATGATCAAACTATCGAGACTACTTGGATTATTATTTTTTTGGGTTCAAACAGTCACACACATAATGGCCAAAATCTCCAAAATTATAACAAATGAGATAGTCCCTTCCACGACTAGCTCCTTGTCTTATTCCTCATCCCCTATATTGAAAACCACCTCTCCCAGATGCTGATGTAGGTGAATCTCGTCATCTTCCTTTGGCCTGCATTCAATAAGAAACATCATGTTCAACTATGAGATCAAATTTGCAATAGTTCTTTTCATCATGTCCCACAGATCGACCAAATTTTCAATACAAGTGTTTGATACCCAAAAAATATTTACCAATTCTGGGATAGAAGTATGTTGCATGTTTTCCAGTTACTTGCATATCATGCACCACGTCGCAGGTTTCTCACTAGAGCCTGTCGTATTATTACGTGTACTTAGTCCTCCAACTGCCAGATAATCATCAAATAGAGGGCATTTATCCTTGTACTGTCCTTCATCCTTCCAATGTACACACCATGCCTCCACACACATGTCCTTTTAATTTTATTTCTACAAAATTTGTGGTTCTAACTGAAAGGTATCCAAAAAGCTCTGGATTTACTGAACCCTTACTGAAAGAGTGTGAGAGAGAGAATAGAGAGAGAGCTCAAAAATCGAACTAACAAAATGTTGTGAACTGATCCTCGGACACCTTTTTATCAATGTGGCCTATGTTTCCTCATTTTCCATTATTCTCCTTCATTTCCCTCCTAACATGCCACCTGTGACCTTTTAGCTTCATTTTCTCTTAATTTCCTGTATTTTCATAACTAAAATACCAATTAATACATCATGACTTTCCAAATCCGTTTCCATCGCTTTCGCCAATTTTCTTAGACATAATAAACCAAATGAACACCCACACTAGGATTTCTTGCCAAAAAATCATCTTGGAATGAGTGTCCCATGAAAGTGGTTATTATTTTCCCTTTATTAACCTTATTCACATGGAACTTTGACCATGGATATTACAATATGGAACCATACAGAGAGCACCATACAGTTCCATGTGTCACCCACCAAATATTCCATGTGTCAAGAGATGGTGTCGAGAGTGGCACTATGATTAACATGTGGGACCTAACAAGGAACACAATTTTATCATCTACATGGACCAGTGCAGTAGTGCCACATGGCCCAAACAAGTGCCACACCATAGCACCCCAAGTGGAAAAAAATGGGCTAATTACCAAAGCCAAATTAACTAAGTGGAGCACATGGGATTTTACCATGTGACTTATGAAAATATATCACAATGACTTAACTAATGATCCACCACAACATTTAAAATATAAAAACCATGACAAACCATATTTGGAGGCTGGTTAATATATAATGCTTTAGAAGATCATTTCCAGGTCGCCATATTTAGTGGCATTGTAAAATCCATGATTCCAAATTTGTTAATGACCTCCACAAAAACTTTTAACATCATATATAATTTTTTTACACATGGTACAATACCAATAAATTTGTTATAAAATCCTTAGATAAAACTATATAATTATAACATATGGTTAGAAGTTTTCACATATGACATGAGCTCTATGTGCCATATATAATATGGCTATAAAAATATATTTAAAGATGTACTATTTCTAATGTATTATTCCAACATAATCTAGAAATTCTAACAATTTTTTAAACCCAAATTCATTCGACCACATGACAGAGAGACGAAGGTTGAGTTAGGCTTCGAAGGGACCTGTGCCCAGGTGGGTGCAAATTTCAAGATAGATTCCTAGAGAATATTTTAATGAATATTTTGAAAGAATATTCTTGGAATATTCTAAACTAATGGGACATATTGAAGATTTATTGATGGGTCCAAAGGTGAAAGTGACAAAAAAATCTAAGGTTTATAGTCATTTTTCAAGAAATTTCAAGATGAATAAACTAGTAGAGTAAAAATTGGGATATAAGTATAATATATTTCGGTCATTCCCATAAGTGGTATTGCCATTTATTTTCCATTATTTTGTTTATATAATAAAGAGGCCTATCCACTTTGAATTTGGGTTGAGAGACATAGCTCACACATTGTGACTAGACTCCATTATCATGTCTTGGTGCATTGTCTATGTTGCCTTGTTTTTATGTTTTTTTTTCATGGACGTTACTTTTATGGTATTTTAATTCGATTTAAGAAATACTTTTTAACATCACTGAGGAAAATATCTTGAATCGTGTTTATATCAGAGAGGTTGTCCTTGATGTGAATTATGAGTGTGGATGCTTAATAGGTCTAACTTCAAAGGGGATGAAGGAAAATTAAAATATTTTAACCCTAGAATTGGACGTGTAACTTGAAGAAAGAAAATGGAGGATAATGGTATGCACATAGACAATTAGGAGGCTTTCCCCAAGGCCTTGTACTAGATGGTATATTAGGTGGAAAATTTGTTCGTAAATTACAAAAGGAGAATGGAAAAAGAGGTAAAGTAACATGAAATTTTATTATAATATAATGTTTTAGTACACCAAGGAGTTGGGGAACTTCAACAATCATCATCTTCAAGTTCAACCTCTTCCTCTTCCCCTAATTCTTATCACTCAAATAGTGATCAAAGAAATGCTTCTAAAAAGTCATTTTTTTAATTTAGATGTAAAATTAGATTTTCCCATGTCTAATGGATAATATAATGCATAAAATCTAACTATTTGGATTATATATATTTAAATGTACTCCCATATACAACATATAGAATAGGATGAAGAAAATATTTAGTTGGGATCTCTTTGATTGGGAGACACAACTCATGTACGGTGGGAGAGAAAATTTTAAAAAGCTTGTCAAGATAATGGTAAAATAAATTAATTGTGGTTTTATTTTATTTCTAAATTAAGAGGGGAATTTTCTCGATTGGTTTACAAGAAAAAATCCATGATGGATTATAAAAATATGAGACAGGGAAAGGTTGAGACTGTTCAATATTTTACAAAAGCTTTTAGGAGGAAAGCATCAGCATTGAATATTTCTTTAGACTCACCGAAATATTTTATGAGATAAATTAGCATTTTACAAGGTTATATTCATCACTAATTTTTATTATTTTATCCCACTAATCTAGATTAAGCTAGTGTGAAATGAGTTCCTCTTGAAAATAGGAGAAATAATGGGCAAGAATGAAATGAAAAGAATCCTCCATCCAAGTTCGAAAATAAAAATTTAAAAGGAAAGTTACAGGAAAAGAGGAGAGTGGAAATAAAGAGAGAGGAAGGAAATCCCTATTGCACTCATTGCAAGAAATATAGGCACAATGAGCAATACCGATCGAAACGACATCTTGAGTTAAAGCACATGAAGTTTTGTGGAAAATGGAAGTAGATGATGGTTGTTGTAGCACAAAAAGTCCTAGGTTATGATTCCACAGATGATATGTATATTGAAACCATTTGGGTACAAGGTAAAATTTCCTTTCATGCTTGTTCAGTTTCTGAAAAATAAATCTCATGATGATGAAAGGAAAATAAGTGAATTGTGTCATATAAGAGTTGTATCCAAGCACACAAAAATATATACACTATTTGATCCAGGTTCTTAGGTTAATTTGATCTTAGAATAAATTATTATGAAGTTTGGTTTGGAAATGAGACCTCATCTAAAACCATATATTCTTGGTTGGGTGTGAAACAATGCCAAAATCAATGTCATCGAGTACTACAGTGCCATATTTTTTATTACTTCAAAGTTAATAGATAAGGTTGATTTGTATATTGTCCAACTCGAAATTTATGGCATATTCTTGGGAATCTCATACATGTATGATAGGAAGGAAGTATTTTTTTGGCATGACAATAAACACCATATAACAAAATACAAGGTGGAATATATTTTCAAAGCTCATTGCATGAAATTCATTTCAACTCTTTTCATTTATAGATAGATAAAGAGACACATCAACTCAAGAAACATGTGTATGCTCATGGTTGAGAGGGAAAATATGTTGAGACATTTGATGCTTTCAAAGATTGTAATGCTTCTCATATAAATGAAATGTTTGATATTATTTCCAAAAATGATGAAATTTTCAGCAATAAGGTGGATTTCCTCCAAAGAGGGAAACTCAACATGAGATCCATCTTCAAAAATATTCCCCTCTTCCAGATGTGGGCATGTAAAGGATGTTAGTTGCGAAAATGGAGGAAATCAAGAATTTGTATGTAAATTTTTCCAAATGTGAATTTGGAAAAAATTCTATGGTGTAATTGGGTCATATTGTTGGAGGAGGTGAACTGAGGATTGATGCTTCAAAAATTTTGTGAAATTGTAAAATGACCTAAATGCACACATGTGACAAAAGTAACAAGCTTATTGGGAGACATTCAGTACTAGAGAAGGTTCATAGATAATTTCCTAGTAAGTTCATCTCGTTTTCATTCCATAACCAGTACAAGACAGGTCTTTATATGGGGAGGAAAGAAGAAAAAGGTTTTAAACACCTTGAAGGAATATATTAACATGGTGCCAGTAATGGACTTGTCAGACCATTAACATCCAGTCATGATTGAGAAGGAAGTCAATGGATATTCTATGGGTATAGTATTGATAAAATATTGTAAGCTCTTTTATTACCAATATCAATATTTCTCTCAAGATGTTTTTAACTATCCCATGTATGAAAAATAATTGTATGCCATGGTTGAATGTGTCAATGAATCAAATCATTACTTGATAAGTGGATACTATCATATATACATACCCTCATCCCTTACAATATATCTAGTAAAGGAGAAAGTTTCATTAACCTCGTCACTTCAATTAGATGGGATTCCTTCAACAATTATATTTAGTAATAAAGTACAAGAAGGTTACAAGTAACAAAGTGGTAGATATGATTTCTAGACCTATTTTTTAGTCATCTATTTCTTTGAATAATTCTTCTTTATTTCATGATGGTTATGTTGAAAAATATGCTACTAATGAATATTGTAAACATGTTTATGAGAGGTTGAACGATGGATCATAATGGATAACTATCATGTATAGGTAAATTTTATCTACCATATTGGAAATTTATGTATTCATACAAGTGAAAGAGTCAATGTAATTGATGAAACTCACACTTATCTTGTGTCTAATCACTTTTGGGTAAGAAAAAATATGAGTAATTTGTATATGTTTTGTTATTGTCCTCATATGATATAAATTGTAATAAAGTATGCAAATGGGTGTGTGATGTGTTCTACTTGTAATCCCACAAATATAAAATTAAGGTTATCCACACCACTCCATATTCCTTCTCATCCATGGGAGAGTGTCTCCATGGATCTCATGTGGGGGTTTCCTTTGTAAAACATGGGCCATAACTACTTGTATGTAGTAGTGGATAATTTTAGAAATATGTTTCTCTTGATTCCATGTGAAAATAATATTACTACTCATAAAGCTCATTAACTTTTCTTTTTGCATTTATGTGTCGATTTTGGACTACCCATGTCCATTGCCCCAGATTGATATTATTGATTCCTTTGGGAGTTTTGGACAATTTTGTGGAGAATGATGGACACCAAGCTAAATATGAGCATGGATTTCCATCCATATACCAATAGAAAAATATGGGTCATCAACAAAATATTGGTTCATTTTGTATGAGGGTATTACAACAAGAATTCTAAGTTATGGGATGAATAGATACATTATGTTCAACATCCAAAAAATAGGGCTTTTAACACTTCTACTTAAGTTTCACCATCTGAGACATGCTTTGGGTACCTTCTAAAGTCACCATTAGATTTCTTCTTTAGGAAAGATGAGGATTCCAATGAATAAAGTGATGAAGAAGGAGCTTGAAATCTCTTTCAAAGGATCCAAATGATATATTAAGAAATGTAGGAAAAATTGGAAATGAGTCACAGAAAATATAAATCCTGACATAATAAGAAGAAGGTTGATCATCTATTTTAGGTTGGAGGCTGAGTATAGATTCCCATTAACAAGGAAAGGTTGAAGGGGAAAATAAAAAAAAATTGAAACCAATTTGAAATTTTTTGTTCACCATGTTAGAAAATATTGGGATGAATTCTTATTACCTATATCTATCAACTTATATTCAAATTTATTTCATAGTCAACATAGAGAAATTAAAACTTTAGGAACCTCCCATAATCATGGATATAGAGGAGATTGGTATAGTTTGAACAATGGATGAATTGACTCTAGAGTAAATGGACAAGTTTCTCAAATACATCATCCTAGATAGAACAACCAAGGCTCACGATAGGGAAATGTTGAGTACCTTCGAGTGTGCTTCAAAGGATTGATGGATTGAAAATGAGAAAGTGAGGGGGAATTTCCCTCACCTACATGTCGATTGAAAATACATTTTGAGGCCTAAAATCTCCTCAGTCGGGAGTATTTATCTAGGAATACTTGAAAAGGCTCAAAATTTCAAGTCTTCGAATCTCATCAAAAACAACACCAAGTCATAAATATCCTCGAGATGATTCCAATGAAATGAAATACACCTCAATCTGATTATGTATGAAAAATATATTCTCATATGAAGTTTTGGAAAAATATAAAAAAGATGGCACTAATAATGCAACATGGCATCACTAGAAGGAATAATATGGCACCATCTAGAGATCACCACGTGGCACCAACTATAGGGTTCAATGTGTCACCCACCAAATATTCCATGTGACATGACGTGGAATCGAATTGGTAGTATAGTTGGGATGTGAAATTTAACAAGGTGCATAAGTTTGGCATCTATAAGGACCAATGGAGCAGTGCCACGTGGCTCAAGTAGGTGGCACAATGTGGCACCCCAAGTGGACAAAAAATGCACTAACACCCCAAGCCAAATTAGGCAAACTAGTGGAATGCATGGTATTTGACCATACGACCTCTACAAATTTAGGACCAAACCTCAAGCAATGACGTACCACAACAGTTTATTAAAGAAACTGGGCCAAATCATAGTTAATGAATATTTCATATATAATTGTTTTAAAAAATGGTTAGCATGCCACCATATTTGGCGACACCGCCAACACAGAATGCTAAATTGGATAATGACCTCTGCAAAAACTTTTAACATCATACAACAAAAGTTTAAATGTGTAGTGATGTGAATATGTTTGTTATAATATTCTTTTGTTAAAACCATATAATTTATCATATGGCTAAAATATTTAAGACAGGGAATAAGTTTTAAATACCATATATAATATGGTTCCAAGAAACAATTTAAACATATTGTAATATTCCCAAAAGGGAAAAGCAACAATATATGAACACAATAATGGAAAAAGCAGTGTAAATCAAAGTATAAACATACGAGACCAATATGGATCCATTACATTATGTATAAGAACATAAAATCAGTACAAAATAGTAAGTCATCAAGCATATGATAATGGAAAACAAGCCACCCATAAACAATCACTCCCAAAAATGAGTTGATGCTACAATAAAAATGCCAGAGAGTTTCTACAACACAGTCATACTTAGCATAGCTACTGCTAGAGATCATAAAATGATATAAAAATAATGATATATGCCTCAATATATTCTACACATACATATATAGGCTCTATATCATTTTTCCAATACAACCCAAGAGGGTTTCCGAAAAATACACAAAATATACAAATTTGAGTTGCAGCCCTAGGGTCGAAGGTTTTCTGCAACAAAATAACTAAAAAGATATGGTTGAAGCTGATGTAGAAATAATATTTTCTCCCCTAATATATTATCTAGATGAAAGGTTGATCCCTACACTAAAGAAACCACTCCCCAAACCATGTACTGCAACTACCCCTGCAATTCATCCCTAAAATAACGTAGATCCAAAATGATATTGCACTGTAGGGGATAAAAAATCCTTGGCCTGGTGCAAAATTTATCAATAAAGCTCAAGGGATTCATTTTTTGGCCTCCCAATGGAAAAAACTTTCCTCCACTGAAAAGCTAGCTCATAAATGACCCAATGTAACCCTCCACTACTGCAACCCACAACACAACACAACTCTAATAAGAATCTGCATTGTTGAAGAAATTCAAAGCTTGGCATTATGCCAGAATGTATAAATGTAGTGCAAATTATTCTCCTTAGTAGGCACTTTAAGTCCCCCGAGGATGAAGGTGGGATTCCTGCTCAGGAACACCCTTTTTCTAAACAACACTGCAATCTTAGTTGAACAGCTGAAGAGAGCCTCAATTCTTAACAAAACATAAACAAAATAATAAACCAATCCTCCTTCTATGGCTGTCATCCCCTTATTTATATGCTTGGTGAGCTTCCTCACCCTAGGACCCACTCATTAAAGCCATTATCTCCATGCATGCAATGTCCCTCCAAAACTACGTTGTCCCTCAATGAATGTCCACTCCTCCATAACAATGTTGTTGATTTGGTCAAAGTTGACCTACTCTACAATCTCCAACCCCTTTTCACACACAAGGGTGCTTAAACCAGATATTTAAATTACCTACGTTCACACTAGGAGTGTTTTTATTCCTATTAAGGAGATTTATGGGTCTCCATACCCTCTTATACTTCTAACTAAGAAGCAAAATAAAAAATTAATATTCCAATTAGTTGTATGCTAATTTAGGAATATTACAATCCTCCCATCCCAAATGTTGCTTGTCCCCAAGGAACTGCAAGGATAGAATTGAAGATCCTCCTCTCCTCCTCCTGTAGCATCCTCATATGATAAGTTCCTCCAATGAACAAGATGCTCTCTCATCAATATGTCCCAAAGTTTCTCCTCCCAAGTGTATAAGTATGCCTTTGGTGAAAAATTCAAATGGTTCTCATCATGAAAAAGTGGGATATCCATGGAGGAAACTATATGTGGTCTAGAGGCCTTCTTGAGGCATGGGATCAGAAAATTATTGGGAACCTTCATTCCCATGTGAAGCTCCAAACCTTAAGCTATCATCCACACAAAGTGAGTCACCCTCCAAAATGGTAACTCATGAAACATTTCTTCCACCTTTGGCTCCTGCAAAGTAGGTGGACTGCATAAATGAACATGATAGACCAAATGGCCCACCCCATGTTGTCTCTCTCTCCACTTATGAAAAGTGTAGAGCTTCCGCTGATATTGGGTTGCAATATTGTTTCCCTCAAAGGACAGAAGGACAACTAGATCTCCAAATACCCCTTCTCTATTCTCATGAATCTTGCTTGCCCAGACCTTCCCATAAGAAGTGAATAGCACATTCTCACCATACGGCATCCAAATCAGAAAGATACTAAGTGTTATGTGTAATTTTGGATGGTACCAATGGTTTTTCTAGTGGATACAATGCATTTTTTCTAATTGTTGTTTCAGAATATCATGTGGCAAGTTGTCTCCCAACAAATTGCTAGTTGTGCATGTTTTCTAATCTACTAGGAAGTAGTAAATGGCATTATATATCAGCTAAGAATAACAAGAATAACTCAATACTTGCCCAAGGCCATTCAAGAAATGACTTCCTCCATCAATGATATTGGTCTTAGAAATACCATGAAGCGAAAATAGAAGCTTGCCCTCTTATGGAGCAATGCACTGTACATACATTGCAAGAGAATGAAAATATTTTGTTATATGAAAAAAAAGTACAAAAATACCACTCTTACCATGCATTGTGAGTAAGTTGGAAATGAGGTCCATGGATGAGATTTCCCATGAGAATCCTCTCACAGTGGTCTGAAAAGTGAAGGGATGCATACTCCGCTTGGGACACTCCATCAAAAGATACATACTCCCAGGTGGTAGCGTTGTTGGCCTTTGTGGTGAGGCTTTTTTCACCTCATGAATCCATTCTTTGACATGCGACATTCCAAAGTCATCCACCATGATGCTATTATAAGTGGAAGATTCCTTCCTATGTGGAAGTTCCTCCTGATTTCACAAAAATAAGGAGTAGCCCCTTTGCACCATGATTGTGCCCCCATATACTCTTATAATATCATGCAAAGTATGAAAGAAAATCAACCCATACTCTCCCAAGAGCAACGAAAGCAACAATAGCTCTTGTTGCCTCTTCACATCTCCATCATATAGACCATGGAGTGAAAACATGATGATTGACATAAAATGTCACATCACCCTATTGCAACCAAACTCCTTGCTACCATATAATGCAAATGTCATGCCAAGTCCAAACGAAAAACATACCCTATGAAATAGGATATGCCAGATGATCACCAAACTCTTTCAAGTGTAGCCAACGCAGCCTTTCCTCCTATTGCCCTGTGTCATAGAACTGCAAGTGGCTCACTAGCCTCTTGCTTATCAACATCACCCATCCAACCAATGGTGAGTGTCTATTGTCATGCTCAAAATGGGTATTCCTCCAATGGTGAATACCATCCTCCTGAACCAAATCACTATTTCTACACTTCATGGGATGTTGAAGTTCAGTCTCTTGGAGATCTCTATATGAATACCACCCATAAATTACCATGTTGAACCCAGAAGGATCCAAATATTTTTAAGGAAAAGTCTTCTCATTGAGCTGTGAAGTGCTCATTAAGCAATATCCATCATATTAATGGAATATAAGATGTCTCTCATCAATCATCTGCCTATCCTCTGCTACACATGTAGAATGGTCATTGGACTTCTCCAATAATGGTTGGGCCCCCAACTCACTGATGCTAAATGACAATGCTGTTGATCTCCATGACGGTGCATCTGTTGTCTCATGATCATGTTCAATGTTGAACATATAGTTCTGCATTGTATTGTTCAGGACAATATTCATCCTATCCTCCAGAAATCTACACTCCGACCCCAAGAATTGTGTGAATCTAAACAATGGAATACTAGGATGAATGCATATCTCTTTCTTGATTCTATCTAGGGTCCTCTGTGCATTGATATTTTGCTGCTCCAAATCAGCAGTGTGTTTTGATCCTAGGTCATGAAATGGCATGTCCCTACAACCTTCTATAAGATGTACTAAAATAACAGAAAGTGGAAACATTTGCATACCTTGGTTTTTCTTAGGAACGCCTTGTACTGCTACAAGGGTTCCTCCCACCGGTGTGATGACTTCCCCAACTACTGATGATGATGGCTGCTCCTTTATGGCTGCACTAGCACTGGTATAGGTCTCCTCCTCCTCATACATCTCCTGAATAATGCACAGGACTCTAAATGTCAACATATCGAGGTCACTTTGCAAAGGTGAAAGTGTTCCTTCTCCTAATGCAATTAATCATGCAACAAGTGGTGGGGAATGTTTATTCTCCTCTGATTTCTTCTTTTCAAACTTCTTCATCAACCTTTGAGTAAAATATGCATATGCAGTCACTCTTGCATGACTGAAATGGCTGAACCACCCTCAAGGTGTAACGTTGCAATCTCAAAATATTCTCTCCCTACTACTGGATGTAGCAGGAATAAAGCATCCAAATCCATTCCCCAAGCCCTTGCTATGCATGTGGATGACCCATCAAATGTAGACAACAAAAATCTATTGTACTGTTTCCTTCTATAGTTGGAAGGTCTCCTCTCTTGTTTGATCTTAATAAACAGTGGGAGAGTTAGATTCTCCTTGAAAGCTCTTGATTGAGATTTTTATTCTGTAAGATACTGACTTAGAATCTCATGATCTTAGTTTCCTCCTTCTCCATGCCTTTTCATTCCTTCCATCATTATGATCTCTTTCTCCTTCTTGTTATTCTCCTGATAGCATAATGGCTAAGATCCATAGGCTGAGCCAATATTATGCTCTGATTCCATTATAATATTCCCAAATGGGGAAAGCAGCAATATATGAACACAATAATGGAAATAGTAGTGTAAATGAAATTATAAACATAGGAGACAAATATGGAGCCATTGCATTATGTATAATAACAGAAAATCAATAAAAATAGTGAGGCGTCAATCATATGATAATGGAAAATAAGCCTCCCATAAACAATCACTCCCAAAAATGAGCTACTGCTATAATGAAAATGCTGGAGAGCTACTATAGCGCAGTAATACTAAGCATAACTACCGTTGGAGATTATACAATGATATCAAGATAATGATATATGCCTCAATAGATGCTACACATACATATCTAGGCTCTATATCACCATTCCAAGATAACCGAAGAGGGTTTCTGGAAAATACACAGAATATACAAATGTGAGCTGCAGCCATAGGGTTGAATGCTTGCTGCAACAAAATACATGAGAAGGTATGGCTAAAGATGATGTAGAAATAATATTTTCTCCTCCAATAGATTCTGTACATGAAAGGTTGATCTCTGCACTAAAGAAACCACTCCCCAAACCATGTACAACAACTACCCCTGCAACTCCTCCCTAAAATAACGCATATATAGACTGATATTGCACTGTAGGGGACAAAATCACCTTGGCCTGGTGCCAAATGTACCAATAAAGCTCAAGGGCTTCCTTTGTTGGCCTCTCAATGGAAAGAAACCTTCCTCCACAGAAAATCTAGCTCAGAAATCACCCAATGTAACCATCCACTACTGAAGCCTCCAACACAACACAAATCTAAGCAGAAATTTCATTGTTAAAGAAAGATGAACCTTGGCCTTATGCCTAAATGTGGAAATTTAGTGCAAATAGTTCTCCTAAGTATGCACTTGAAGTCCCCCGAGGATGAAGGTGGGATTCTCACTCAGGAACACCCTTGTGCTAAACAACACTGCAATCTCAGCTGAACAGTTGAAGAGAGCCTCAAGTCTTAACAAACCATAAACAAAATAATAAATCAATCCTCTTTCTATGGCTACCATCCCCTTCCTTGTATGCTTGGGGAGCTTCCTCACCCTTGGCCCCACTCATTAAAGCCACTCTCTGCATGCATGGAATCTCCCTCAAAAACTACTTTGTCCCTCTATGAATGTCAACTCCTCCATAACAACACTGTTTATTTGGTCAAAGTTGACCCAGTCTACATGATCCAGCCCCTTTTCACACAAAAGGGTGCTTAAACCAGCTACTTTGATGACCTCCATTCACACTAGGAGTGTTTTTATTCCTACTAAGGAGATTTATGGGTCTCCATACCCTCTTATTCTTCTAACTAAGAAGTGAAATCAAAAAATAATATTCCAATTAGATGTATGCTAATTTAGGAATATTACACAAATACACATATTAATGTATTATTCCAATGAAATTTTGTACATTTGATCATTATTTAAACCCAAAGTCATTTGATCCCATGGAAGATGTATGGAGGCCAGGCTAGTCAATATTCAACATGCACACCTATTGATAATTTATGAAATGTCACTCTTATTAATGATTTATCTCTTAAAACATAGATCTATTTATTGAGAGAAAACAATGAAGTCTCCAATAAGTTTGAAGAATTCAAGGCATTAGTATAAAATATATCTGGAACAAATATTAAAGTTTTGAGGTCAAATAATGGGGGTGAATAAACCTAAAATTAGTTAAAATATTTTTGCAAAGAAGAAGGGTTTAATAGGGAGCTAAAAACTCCTTACAACCCCCAAAAAAATAAGGTCATAGAGAGAAATAACATCTAAATTATAGAAGAATCTAAAGCAACCATCCATCACTATAACCTGCCCATGTATTTATGGGAAAAAAACATCTAGAACGGTTGTATATGTGTAGAATAGAAATCCTCGTAAGATAATGGGGAACAAGACACTAGAGGAAGTATTCCTTGTGAAGAAAGTGAAATTCATCCACTTGAGGATATTTGGTTATCTATTTTACATACATGTTCCAAAGGAAAAGTGAATGAAACTATACCCTTCACAAAAGAAGGTCAGACTCATTGGATACAATGAAACTTCAAAGGATGATAGAATATACATCTCTAGACAATTAAAATTTAGAGTAGTAGATATGTCACCTTGGATGAAGAAGAAGGTTTCAGGAAATATAGGGAGTCTCACATGGAAAACGACACAGTGCAGAAAGGTGCTCCAAGGGATACAATGATGATTTACTCTACTCTGGAAGAACATATTCCATAATATTATGATAAGATAATAGAGCTAGAGATACCAGTAGATTCACCCAAAGAGGTTATACTCATCAATAAGATACAAGTATGGCTCCAAAACATGGTGCGAGAAGCATAAAAACATGCAACTCCTATAGGCTCCTTCAGAGAGAGCATGATACCATACAATTTTTCCATATATTTTGCACTAATGATTAATATCACTGATTCAAAGCCTTCCAATTATGAAAAAACCCAAAAAAAAAACAAGTGTTGAAGGATGTTATGATGGAAGAATACCAATCCATCGTGAAAATTGGTGTGTGGGATGTGATTCTGAGACAAGAAGGGAATTTAGTGGTGACTCCAAGATGGCTCTATAAGATCAATCATGCTGCAAATGGGAACATATAAAAATACAATGATATATTTGGGTCTAGACAAATCTCCGAGAAAGAGGGAAAATATTATAATGAAATATTTTCCCACATACCAAGGGAAACTTTTATTAGATCTATAACCTTTATTGGTTTTGTTTTGGGTTGTAAATTACACCGAATGGATATAAATACTTCCTTTCTAAAAGGTCTAATTTAAAAATAGATGTACATAAAGAAACCATAATGTTTATTGATTCAAGGGAAGGAATCCCATTTTCGTAAATTGTAGAAATATTTGTATGTAGTTAAGGAAGCAACCAAGGAAAGATATGGAAAAATAGACATTTATTAGATGATCTTAGGGATTAATAATATTAATGAAAATCCTAACCTTTAATACAAGGTTGAATATGGTTTCCCTTTGATATTGGTTCTATCTGTAGATGACTTGTCTCTTACAAGGGATGAGAAGCTCATATGTGGATGGAGGAGGTATCCCACTTTAGATATTTCAATGAAGGATATCATTTTAATGCACTAATTTTTTGGATTAGAAGTGTTTTATAGACCAAAGGAGATCTTCCTTAGCCTAGGGAAGTATATAATTGGGATCGTACAGAGATTTGGGATCATGGACTGCAAGTCAATGACCACATCTATGGTTACAAATCAGAATTTATTGAGTGATTCTTCTTTAGAGTTGGTTAGTTCCAAAATGTAAAAGTATTTTATTAATTCCTTGATGTACTTGGCTAATACCAAGTCAAATATATGATTTTTAATGAAGACATTGATTCAGTGGATGATTAAGCATGGACATGTACATTTGGTAATATTAAGGCATGTATTAAGGTATCTCCATGGTATGGTTGGATATGGACTCATATATGTCTTGGACAGTGAAGTAAAGTTACAAGGTTATATAGAATCTAGCTAGGTTGGGAGTGTATACACTACAAGAAATAAGGAAATTGGCGAGGGGTGAAAAATGTCACCATAAGCTCATTGGTGACGGTCAAAAGAATCTGCGTCACCAAAAATTGAACGTCACCAAAGGTGGCGTGGCAAAAAGTATAGGTGTTGTGGTGACATTCAAGGTTCGTCACCAATAATGATTTAAATTAATGACGGATAGTGACTGTCACCATTTGATATGAGCAATGGTGATGGACCATAGCTTCGGTCACCAAAATACTGAATATCAACAAAAGTGGCGTCCAAAAGTATAGGTGTTATGGTGAAATTCAAGGTTCGTCACGAATATTGATTATAATGACACATCGCGACCATCACCATTCCATATGAACAACAATGATTTATTGTGATGGACCTTTCATGGCTGTCACTATTGCTACCTATATGTGCCGCTGTTTGTTGACTGTCGCCATTTCATATTTGGTAAGGGTAAAAAAAAGGTCATGATGAGTTCATTGGTGACTTCAAGGTCTGTCATGAATAATGAATATAATAAAAAAAAATTACCATCACCATTTCATATCAACAACGATTTATGCTGACCAACCTTTCATGGTTGTCACTATTAATGTGTATATATCGTGGTGTTTGTTGACCGCCACCATCTCATATTTTGGTGAGGGTAAAAAAATTGTCACCATAAGCTCATTGGTTATAGTCAAAAGAGTCTGTGATACTTATATGTTCCATGATTCAACCCACAAGTGTAACAACAAAGTCTTATCATGCAACATGTCTTGTGAAACTCCCACAATACTTTTGTTATTTCCACCTGCAACCCCATTCTATTGTGGGTTATGAGATGCTATCAACTTCAGTTGAATTCCTTCGTAAGCACAAAATTTATTGAATTCAATTAACATATATTCTCCACTATTTTCACTCCTCATATCCTTCACTTTCCTCCTTGTTTCTTTCTTAACATGTGATTTAATCTCGAATATCAAACACTTTCATGCGCATAATAAGTCAAATATTTCAAGGATCGTTTGCGCTCGACTGTCATTATTATGAAAGGTGGCCTCAATCTACTTCCGTAATGTACATAATTTTCATGTATCACGCTGCTCAAATGCACCCTGGGGAAGTCCTATAGGAATTTGTTGAATTGTCTTCAAAGTGTCATGGTGAAAATGGGCAACTAACCTATGCCATAATTCACTAATGTCTCGGCGCCTTATTTGTTTTCATTCTCAAAGAAACATAGTATTCTACATCCAATTTGTGGAGGTTATTTACCCGAACCCTAATCCGCTTCACTTGTCCTATGGTGATGCGATGAAGGAACACATTTCCTTTGCTAAATATGACATCATAGCCATGGTCTTCTAACATAGTAGCTAAAACAATTTTCAAATGGGGAATACTAGTGGAGTTAGGCCATAGTCTGGGTTATTTGTGTGAAATATTGATGTCTTTCGCTATGAGGAAGGTAGCGGTATTCATACATGTCTCGATGAGCTATCCAATGCCATATCCACAATAGTTCAAGGATATATCTTAGCAATATATTATAATTTTAAGCTCTAAGACTTTTGTGATCCATAACTTAGATAAACGTCTTTCGGATTAATCACATCATTAATATCTGGTCGACGTTTCGAACCATCTAATATGGTCGATGTTTCGAACCTTGTCTTCATGATCAACCACATTAGATGGTTCAAAACGTCGACCATATATTAATCATGAGATTAATCCAAAAGACATTTATCTAAATTTAAACTCTCTTAAAACCCTAAAATATTTTCAAAAAAATTCAGTGGTAGGAAATTTTGATTCTAGATCCTCACATGACAAATCTATATAAATATAATTGTAATAAAAGATACAAATTTTATTGTGGTGTTTTAATTTTTATGTTAAAAAAATAGATAAATAATAAACGTTTTGAATATTTTTTAAATATATGATTAAATTTTGAAAAATTATTATGATTTTTAATTATGTAATCAATCTATTTTTTTTTTCCTGAATTGGACTAATTCTATTAATCTGAAATATGGTACAAGATGATACAATCAAGCGAGACAGAAAACCGACAACCGAAAATGATAGGACTATCAACCTCGGTTCCGGAGAAGGAGTGAAACAAGCAAAAAGCTACAACAAATGGCTGGAAGCAAAAAGACAGACTTCTACCTAGAATGGACAGAAGCCTCAACACGAAGCTTTTTCCCTTTCCTTTTTTTGACTTCGACCCAACTATCCTGGGGCGAATGAGCAATAACAACTTGAAGATTGGGGATCTCCCCAGGGGGGCCCTCCTTATCTGAATCAGAGGAGGAGGTCATGTGGACACGTTTCTGGGCGACGTCTATATCGGAGGAAAGCGCAGGACCTTCGGTGGAAGGGACCACGGAATGAGGATCTTGATCCAATTCTGCATCGCTACCTTCATCATTAGAGCTTGAGGATTCAGAATCCACCACTGGAGGTGGAGAGCATGGTGCCCATCGTTTGGACTTGCGCTTGGAGAGGTTATCCTTTTTCTTTTTTGCCGGGAGAGATGGGCAGGTGTTCTACAGATGCCCAGATTGGTGGCAATGGCGGCAACGGAAAGCAGTATTCTCGTAATCCAGTATCTGGGTCCAGAAAAAGTCGTTTATTTTGAGATTGATTTGGTCTGGAAGTCCTTTGCTTAAATCTAACTCCGCACATAGTCTGGCATATGTGTAAAGACCTTTATTTTCCCGCGAGTAATCTGCCATAATGAAACTGCCCAAGGTGTTGCCTATAGCTTTATAGACTGCAGTATGCCATAAGTGGGCAGGTAAGTTTGGAAGCCTGATCCATACAGGTGTCTTGGTGATGACTGCGGTTGCTGGATCAAAGTCTGGGAACCAAGGAGTCAAGAAGAGCCCTGCCATTCCCATGAACCAAGGGCCTTCTTCTAAAGTCTTTTCATAATGATTACTGTCATCAAAAAGAAAAATGAAGTATCCTTTTGAACAGAAACTGATCTTACAATGATGAGTCCAGTTTGCATGGATCCAAACATAGAGATCCTGCAATCGCGGCCACAGTCCGTTAAATCTGCAAATGATTGCTCTTTCTGCAAAATCTTGAAGTCGGATTGCAAGACCATCATGGGTGATTTCAACAGAGGGAACTTCCTCTATCTTGTCAACCAAAAAAGTCTTGGGTTTAAGGACTTCTGGGGGTTTGGGGTTCTCAGAGTGTATAGCATCTTTGTAAGAGAAAGGAGCAGAGGATGACTGTCCCGCTACACCTCCTCTCAAGCGAAGGGTTAACACCAAAGAACTATTCCTGGTAATGCTGTAAGTAGAGAGGGGAAGAAGGTCTTCAAGTTGTTTACCTTGGTAAATGAGTCGTTGGAGGCTCGAGTGTATCCCAGTCCACCGTTCTAGAATAAGCTTCAGATGCTGCACCAGATCTGAAGGACAGAACCATAGCAATAAGGTTTTGCCTGAGGGTAGCATAATTTGGAGCTGGAAGGAAACAGGGTAAAATTTTTGCTTTGCATCTTCCTGTCTTCTGAAGGGCGGAAGAGACTGAACCTCCATCGAAATTGCTTTAGCATTGGCGCATTGTCGAAGCCCATCGATGGCGAGATTCCCATGATCCATCGCAAGGCAGCACGAGTTCAAAGGGCTCCCAAACCAGTTCTCCTTAGCAGAGGCGGCGGCATCCTGGAGGGGAGAGACCATGTAGCCTGCAGTTATGATGGCTTCAGCGGCTAGGTGCTGGCATTGTAAAATCTGTGGCAAGTCGTCCAAATGCAATCGCTCCACATGGGGAAAAGCCCAGACACACGACTTAACTCTGCCCCGGACAGAGGGCATAAGGCTATAACTTTGTCGCCTTCGAAACTGGAGCAAAAGCGATTCGTCTTCATCCCAGAAAGCCTCCCTATAGCATCCTCCACAATCGTCCACTGAGGAAGAATCCAAGCCAGGAAAACACTGCTTAGATGGGCAGAAGCTGAGAGAAGAGTTAAGCGGCGCCTCTGCCCCTACCTCCGCCCCACAGAACTCCAGCACTCCGCCCTGTGATGGGTCATCGACCATTCTCAGCAGCGCACCTGAAAGGGCCTTACCATGCGTGCTATTGCTGGCTGGTGAAGGCCGAGAGCTCCCCTCCAAAGCCTCCTCGAAGCAGCCAGCGGCAACGAAACCCTAGAACCCTAGTCCAAAAAAAAAGCCGCTACGCAGAGCCATATTTTTTTAATGGAGAAATCTATATTAATGTATTGGTTGTTTTGATAAGTGAAAAATCAATCAATCAATCTATTTTTTAATAAAAAAACGTTAAAACATTTGAAATGTTATCGATTATTTGAAGATATATTTAAGTAAAATTGAAAATAAAATAAAACAAAACAAGTAAAAACTAAAAAAAAATGTATTAATTAAAAAGATGTATTAACTAAGAAAATAATTTATTAGTTATAAAATGTATTAGTTAAAAATGTATTAACTAAAAAAATTAATTTGAGTGCTAAAATAGCTTAGTGAAAATTGAGATATCCAAATTGATATATATATTATCTAGTTAAGTGGGTCTAATCATTAGGAATATGTCTATTCTTTTATACAAAACGTTATGGATAATGTGGAGATTCCCGAGTCCAGTTTTGAAGCAAGGATGGGCACTCTGGAAAATTTAGCACAGTGTCGATCACATGGTCTGTCAACTCCTTCAGCCTTGGACTGCCATTGAAGAGGTAGCGACCAGGCAAAGAGCTGAGAGCAAAATCGAACACAATCTTGACGTCATCGGTAGACACGCCTACACCTTGCGCGCGAGTGCTTTCAAAGATGTATTTATTAATAATCATGGCATACAGCAAGTGTTTGCCACTGAAAGAAGCCTCCCCCTCTTCTGGATGCATGAGCGCATAGTTCAGAATTAGATTCGAACAGTTTATCCGCTTGTAGTAGCCAGACAACACTATAACTCTAACAACATCGGCCCCATATTTCGCACAGAGCTGACACAGAATCTTCAAAACCTGCTCTAGTCCGGTGGATCCATCGCTGTATTCTTCATGAACCCTAACCCTATGCAGATTACTATTCGTATCAGAATAGAAACGGTCAATCAGAACTCCAGTGATCAATGCACAATGCAGGGTCAGCTGTCCAGTGATCAAATGTCTGACTACAATACGCGTAGGTGATATCTGCACCGCGAATGAGATCGACACTAGGTGTCGCTGGGTCTTCGAGGATGTAATTGATCAATCTACCAAAGAAAGTGTCCGTCATGATGTGATGCATCTGTGGATGGTTACACGTCACCTCCATGATGCGAAGATTCTGCGCACGTCTTTCTGGTATCGGCCCACAAAATAATACCTACGGCCAGCATGGAAAACGGTACGCATGATGCCAAAGAAACTCTCCGCACGAGAACGCGTGCCCAAAATCAAATCCCCGTCCTGTTCACCAAAGTCTGTAATCTCCGCAACTTTAATTATCTCCCGACATGTTCACAGTATCCCCGTGTTCCCTGTCAGCATATGTGCCCCGGAGTCCTTGTATATCAAAATAACTGATGAGGGCTTCAATTAGTGTGAGGAATCCGTTCACAGAACGAAACAGTCTTTTGTTCGCGTGGCTATACTGGTAAATGAGACGAAGAAGATTTAAACTTTTCCATAGGATTTTCAAATCTCCCGGTAAACTGATATCGTTTGCAATCCAGTGAGCCAGTGAATTCACATATTCAGACATGTGGCTCTCGTCCAATATCGCAAAAGGGTAGTCCTGTATCACGGGCCAACGTAAGGACATGTTTTGACCTACAAAATACTCGTCTGCAACTACGACACGTTGTCGCATTTGCATTCTTATTGCGGGTTGGGGTAGAATATAGTACATGTGGGTAGTGTCTAGGTTATATCCACGTCTGTTATCGTTATCACTGTCCAATAACTCTTCTAGGTCTACAAGATCAAACAAGCTTCCAATGGGATCCAAGCAGACTGGATCATAGACAATGTCCGATTGCGTTGCTTCGGGGAGCGCCATTTCATTGGAAAGGATATATCGAAAAATATACTCTGCTGATTAAAACTAGAGCTGCTGCGTTCGAATGTTGAGTAGAATTGACTGAATTAGGAAGCAATATTTCGATATGGTGGATGGAATTCATAGCGTTACTGAATGGTGCAATTCACGAAAGGCACGCTCCTTTATTCATTGACGTGGAGAGCCGACACTTACGATAGATTTTCTGATAATATAAATGAAATTTTAAATAAGATAAAAGTAGTGTTTATGAATTCATCATAAGAACAGTGAAGCAAGATCCATGGCATTTTCTTATGAAAACGAGTTGGAGTACTCTTTCTAGCCCGAAAAGTTTTAGGTTATTTTGGTTTCCCTAAATCTATCGTATTGGCAGAATATTTTAGAATGGTGTGCTCTTCTTTAGTAATGTGGTTATCGGCTTTCCGAAGTTTAATATTTTATTCGATAATTCTGAGTTTTAATATTAAATGGAGATTAAGGTGATATTTTTAATAATATTTTTAAATTAAAAAATCAGTTAAACAAATATGTGATCAATCATAGTGTTGTATTTAGTAATTTTTTATAATTTTAGTAATAAGTAATATTAAGTATAAGGCAAGATTTTATTTTTAAATAATATTTTAAGATATTTTTAATAATATTTGTAAATAAAAAATGTTATATAAATAAAGCGAGATAGAAAGAATTATAGTTTTTTTTATAGGTCATAATATTATAACGAAATTTCTTATAAATTAAAATATTACAAACCTCTTCTCTACACGGAAGGGTTATTGATGATAAGGTTCGATTATTCGAACGTATGCAACTCAAGATTTCTAAGAGATTGGTTGATCTTTCATTTTTGAGAAGCGTTGTAGAGATGCTTGTGTCATTCCCTCTTTTTGCTAGGATTAAGCATCGTCTTAATTCCTACAAAAATCTTCAGATCAGCCATTCCTCATTATCCTGATGATGACGGGTCGGTTCCAAAAATTCCTTATGTGATTTCCCGAAAGATTTATAATTAAAAATATTCCTACTAAATTTAAAATGAATAATCATAATAATAAATTTATTGTACTTTAAAATGTGTGTGTATATATATATATATAAAATAACCCTATTTTTTTTTTTAGGAAGTGAGATGCATCATAAATAAAATGATAAAATGTTTTGATGCTTATTTTGTGTATTTACATTTATATCTATTTAATTTATATGGGTTGTACTAATTTCTATTATTAAATTCTTTTAGAAACTTAGTATTGAAACTTATGATTTTTGTTATATCTTTTTTTAATGTATACATGTTTAAGATGTTAGTTAGTTTTGTAATTAATAATAATAATTTAAAATCAATTATTTGAATTTTTAAATTTAGGATGTGAAACGTATAATAAATTAAATGTATTTCATGCTTCTTTATGTGCAATCTAATTTATATGATTGTGTTTATTTTTACCTTTGAATGTAAAAAAATAAGTACAAGGTTATACAATTATAATAAGAGTATGATGATTACATTGGTTAATGTTGACTTGTTGAGCTTAGAGGCACATTATACAACCAAATATAATGTTAGGATGATTTGATGTGTCATTTCATCTTGACTTCTTTAGCTTAGAGGGACATTATACATTCAAAGATTAGAGGGGCAACATACTGTGCCATTATACATAAATTATGAATCATTTCTTCCAAAAACGTATATTAAATTTTTTTGATAATAAGTTTTAAGTAGACTATTTAGACTAGTGGGAAATGGTACATAGATTAGTGACTTCAAACTCTTTAAATTTGAAGGAATTTGATTTTCAATCTATAATTGTTTCTAGCTTACATGTGCTTGTAAATCAATTTTTTTGTGTGCAATTGTCTCATATGAGTCAATAAATCAAGAAGCCATTTATTGACTTTCATTTTCTATGATGTTGTTTAATACGAGTGTATAAATGCGATATAGTTGTTTTTGGAATGAAACTTCATGTAAAACAAAATGTTTTTCATAATTAAACATGTAAAAATTAATTGATCATGAAGATAATGAATGTTAAGTGGACTATTCATTAAGACCCAAGGGTTAGCTCAAGTGGTCTAGAGCCAAATGTGAAGTTCTTTGATATTGTTGTTGATCAAGGGTTCGGCTCTGTGAGTTTTTTGTGGCGAGGTTCCATAAATAGGGCCGATGATTTACTCAATGTACCATCTGCAAAATTGTGGGATGTACTATTGGGTTTCTTGTGCTTTCATTCCATGTAAAAAGAAAAAAAAAATGATTTGTTTAGAGATATTCAAGAGATGGATGTATTTAAACAATTTTCATTTATGACATTTGATTTTCCCATACATATTAATAATTTATAAATTTCAACTCTTAAATAAATCATTTCTAATAGAAATAATGTGATAGAATCCAACATATTAACATATTTATTGATTTATATTTAGTTATATGCATTGATACAAGTTTATGAATGTATTGCACTTTTGAAATTATTTAAGATCTTAATGTATGTAATGAATTTTTTTGTTTCCATTTCTATGGTTCTTGACTTGCAGTTCCAGAAATTTAATTAACGATTTATATAATTTTTATTTTCACTACATTTAAATTTGGAGATCAATATGCAAGTATATAATATGGAATTCTTCCTCAGACCTCTCCTGTCAGTGTTCACGCTGGAATTTAAATGTTTCCTCTGTATTTAATATACTTACTATGTTTTCCAAATTTTATATTTGTAGACAGTTCAAGTATACATAAATCTCCTTTCTCCTCTCCGTTATAACAATGTTTTTGGAAAACACATATGGACACCTGGAAAGACTCCCTCGCTTCTGCGCGTTGTCCTCAGACTGCCATATTCACATTTCCGGTAATTTCCTACTATACTTTTCTCTTAGGTCATTTTGTCAATATCAGGTCATTCTGTGAATATGAATGTTTTTGTTTCCATTCCTATGGTTCTTGACTTGCAGTTCCAGAAATTTAATTAACAATTTATATAATCTCGATTTTCACTACATTTAAATTTGGATATCAATACGCAGTATATAATATGGAATTTTTCTTCATATCTCTCATGTCAATGTTCACGCTGGAATTTAAATGTTTCCTCTGTATTTAATATACTTACTATATTTTCCAAATTTTATATTTGTAGATAGTTCAAGTATACATAAATCTCCTTTCTCCTCTCTGTTCTAACAACCCTTTTGGAAAATGTAGATGGACACCTGGAAAGACTCCGTCGCTTCTTTGAGTCGTCCTCCGAGTGCCATATTCACATTTCTGGTAATTTCCTACAATACTTTTCTCTCCTTTTAAGTTGTTGATTTATTTTACTGCCATCTGTCTCTGGTAGTCTTCTTATGGATTTGAGTTTTCCCTTGTTGGCTCTAGAGAACGATTCTCTTAACAAATTTTTAGATTTGGTGGGTCTCGTTTTGAAATCCATTTTTTTTGGATTTTATTGGTCAGAGATTTCATTCTCTCTTTACAGAGAATTCTCTTTTTCCCTCTCGACACCCAATGTATTTTTCATAGCCCTCTTTAGATTTTTATTTCCTTTTTTTTGCTTTCTATGATGGTTTCTCCTCAATGTTTCATTCGTTATGCAATGCATTTCTTCATTTTGAGATCATGTTATAGGTATAGGGTAGCATCAACTTATTGGTAAAATTCTGTATCTAACCCATGCTCGTCCTGACCTTTCCTTTGTCATTGGTCTAGTTGCTCGGTTTATGCACCAAACTAATGAAAGTCATTGGAAAGCAGCGAAAAGAGTACTTCGATATGTTCGAGGTACAATTCAATTCAAGATTCATTACAGTGCAGTGGAATCTTCATTTTTTATTGGTTTCACTGATTGTGATTGGGATGGTGACCTTGATTATCGAAATTCAACTATAGGATATGTATTCACTCTTGGTTCAGGACCTATTACTTGGTCTTGTAAGAAAAAAGGTGCCATCTCTCTTTCCGCGGCCGAAGCAGAGTATCGTGGTGCAGTTGAAGCTAGCAAAGAAGCCATGTGGCTTCGTCAGATCCTGTTTGAATTTGGTATTCATCAAAAAAATCCAACTACACTTTGGTGTGATAATTAGAGTGGCATTCAACTATGTAAATATCCAGTTCAGCATGAGCATATGAAACACATTGGAACCCACATACACTTCATCAGAAAGCTCATTCATTATCGTGTTCTTGAAGTGCAGTATTGTCCAACCAATGATCAAGTAGCCAATATCTTTAGAAAGGATCTCAAAGGAGCGATTTTTACCAAACTTCGATCCATGCTTGGAGTTCAAGAAAGTTTTCATTATGGGGGGATAGGCTCTAATGCCTCCTTCCTTCTCCTATTGTGTCACATTTGTAAATCCTTCAATCCTATCCCATGTTGTTCTTAAGGGGGGATGTTAGGATATTCTGACACAAAGGAAATAGTTAAGAATAACTTAGTCTAGTGTAGAGTTATGTAAAGTGTGTTTCTTTACTATGTACATTTGTAACTTATAATCCGATGGTCACGATTTGTAGTGATTCGACAATTCACTCTCTCCTCATTATTAACGAAACTTGATCTGTGGCTTAACACCCGATGAGAGAGTGAACCATCAGATCACTACAAATCGTGACCATCTAATTATAAGTTACAAATGTACATAGTAAAGAAACACACTTTACCTAACTCTACACTAGCGTAAATTATTCTTAACTATTTCCAATGTGTTAGAATATCCTAACATTTATCACACTACCTCGTACTCATGGAGTCTTCGTCACATATCCAGAGCTAGGGATGAGTCTTTGTCACATATCCTGAGTTGGGGATTTAATATAGATTCAAAAGAAGTGTTGGTGGATGCTCGTGCTAGTTTCTCTTCCTAATGCAAAGGTGTAAGTAGTGGTTACAGATATAGATATATTTGGAAAAAAATCATTTTACATAAAAACAACATAAGTAGGAAATCGGGGTGCAAATCCATCCAAGAATGTATCAAAGGAAACACAAGATGCACGTGTGCAAGTAGCTTGATCATGTTATCCATCATTGAAATACAGGCTATGTAGCTAGTAAGAACTACCGTTGCCTACAACACTTGTTATACATTGTTTTCGTTAGTTGATTTTGTAATCACCTAATGAAATCACACAAGACATTAATATATATGTTGCATCAATTTCGTTGATTTTCTATTATTATTGGAGCTGATTTGGAAGTATGCAATATAACTTGACAACTTTTATTTTCAATTACTATTCTATTTTCAATAAGAATATTGTATGTATAATATCTTATAAAAAATTACATATTTATATCCTTTGAGATAACAAATGCCTATTCGCCTTGTTTCATGTTTAAAATGAAATTTGGTATACCCATAATTTTTTATTGATGCAACTTGAAATGTTACAAAAGTTTATTAACATTTTTCCTACTATTTTTAAAAATGCACTGACATATAACCATCTTGCATTTGGAAAAATGCAGACCATTAGTTTATTGTATTTGATGTATATATGTGACACTCTCACATTTTATAGAGCATATATGTTTAATACTTAATTTGTGCTATAAAAATGCACTAACATATAACCATCTGACATTTTGGAAAAATGCAGACCATCAGTTTATTCTATTTGGCATATATATTTGACACTCTCACATTTCATAGAGTATATATGTTTTATACTTAATTTTTTTATTTAAATACAATACCATTTGATTTTGTTGGGATGGAATCCTGAGGAAGAAGTGATAAGAAGCTACGACATTCTGGCCTAGGGTTTGGCTCCCTGTCTACACACTGCTACCAACTCTGGTAGGGGGCAGTGCCCTGTTCTCAGATCTACGATAGAGGGGGCTTGCGCTGGCCCAACGGATGGGCAGACTGGGGGCCTCTGGGGCCCCTTCTTTCAACAGATAATGATGGACAAAGGAAAAGGCCCTTTGGAAGGAGTACAGATCATGGGTTTAGAAAAAGCTGGAAAAAATGACCTCGTCAAAAAGACAAAGAAGGACAGAAACATCACGGAAACCCAGCTTCAAAACCAATCCAAAGGCATTAAGATTCTGGAAGGTAAAGGCAGGACGAATTCCCTTCATGTGTGGAAACCACAAGAAGGAGGAACGAAGTACAAAAAAGCTGAGGATAATAATGCCTCCACCCTGAATGACTCCATTCCAGAAGGCTCAGCAATGGAAAACAAGTAGCCAAAGACACAAGGGAAGTGTAAGCCTAAAACTACAGAAAACCTAAGGGTCATCATCACGGACTGAGAACTGCAAGCTTACAGGGATCATATGGCTATTCATGCTGTGATCTGCAATTTTATGGGCTTTTGGCCAATAGAAAAGGCTTTATGCCAATGGATAAAATAGACTTGGAAGCTGAAAGGAGACGTGAAACTCCACCTCGGGGCCAAGGGTTTTTTCACAGTTGTTTTTGCTAACCTGGAAGACAGAGACCGTATATTTGATGGAGGCCCTTATTTCTACGGTTCTGCGGGTCTATACATGAGACCATGGAAGCCTAACTTTGCTCCAAAATAGGAAACATTCATGCATGTTCCTGTCTGGATTCACCTATTTTCTCTCCCGATTGAATATTGGAGACTGGCGGCGTTGGAACAAATTGAAAACAAACTGGGTACCTTCATCCAGGCATCTGAAGCAACCGTTCAGAAAAGGTACACTTCATGTGCTTGTATTTGTTTTGAAATGGACGTTTCAAGTGCTCTTCATGATGGTCTATGGTTAAAATTCAGAGATGAAGTCTTCTTCCAAGCCATAGACTATGAAAAGATACCCTTTAGATGCAAGAAGTGCCATGAACATGGTCATTTGATCCGGGAATGTCCCCTGCACAAACCCATTGAGAAGGCTAAGGAAAGCTCAAACAAGAATCAGGATGGTTTTTTCTGACCTTCGGGCAAACACAGTGCCAACAGAAGAAGCCAACCGAAGACAGGAAACCCCAACAAAGGGTCCATGAACACTTTTGAAGTGCGTGGAGAGGAAACTGCCGTTGAGGAGGATAGCCAAAATTTATCTACTGAGCAAGAAATTCCACAAGGAACTGGTCAAAACACCCAACCACAGATTCCAACCTCGATCGATGACCTCCTCATAGATCCTGGTCATAGAAAATATGCTCAAGGAGATGAGGAAATGGCTTTAAGTGAAATCGACACGGAAGATTTGGACGTAAGCGACATATTAGAAAAATAAGGAATAGATATTAACACCATAGTTGAGGAATGAAAACAAAAAGGGGTTGATAACATCCCAGAGGAAGATATTGATAGAGTCAACTTCCTCTTCCTTTCTAGGCAGGATGCAGCCTTGAGAGGGCAGAAAATAAATCTTGGCACAACAAAGGGACTGGGTATAAAGGTGCAGACCTTACACCACACACACTTGAGTACAAAACACAAGAAGAAAAGAGGTAGAATAACCCACAATGAAGCACTCCAAGAACTTGGCCAAATGCTCATCAAATCTGGCAAAATGAGAGCCCTTGATGCTTTCTCGTTCTCCTCTTAACCCTGTTTATTTATGAAGTTACTCTCATGGAATATAAGAGGGCTAAACAACAAAAACAAACATAGACTTATAAAAAAGAAAGTGACGAAGGAAAAACTAGACATTGTCTTCCTACAGGAAACCAAGTGTTCCAAACTGAAATTGGATACAATAGGTAGAAGCATGGGAAAGAGAATGGAGTACATGGAGGTTGAGGGTAATGGTTTGGAAGGGGGCTTAGCCATCTTCTGGAATCCCCTGTCCGTACACCTACTGAATGCAGAGGCCTCCAAATCTTTCATCTCCCTTGAAATGCAAATCTTGGAAGAGAATGGTACTTATATGTTCACAAATGTTTACAGTCCCCAAAGGTTGGAAGATAAGCTACAATTGCTAAACAATCCTTCTAGCCTGCAGCATTGACACCCTAACGTTAAAGTCATCTATGGAGGCGACTTCAACATGATCACCTCTCTAGGGGAGAAGAAGGGAGAGATAAGAAACCTAAACCGAGATGCTGAGGTCTTCACATCTTTCATTAGAACAAATAAACTAGTGGACATTTTACCCAGAAATGGCTCATTCACCTGCACCAATAGAAGAGGAGGGGACAGACACATCGCTTGTAGGCTTGATCATTTTCTAATCTCTGATTCCTTTCTCCTGGGGGGAGTCACAATGGAATCGAATATCATTCCATCTGGAGGATTGGATCACTGGCCAATATCTCTAAATGCTACCATCCTTGGTACTCCTAAAAACAGGCCTTTTTGCTTTGAGAAATTCTGGCTCAGGCACCCTAATTTTGCTACCAACATCAAACTCTGGTGGAATGAACACTTAGACACCAGAGGAACCAATATTTTTTGGCTCCAAGCTAGATTGAAGCACTTAAAGGCTAGGCTTCGCACATGGAACCAAAAGGTCTTTGGCAATATTTTTGAGGAGAAACAAGCCATGGAGGATCAGTTGGAACTGATACACAACAACTGGATTAAGGGGGACATCTCCCAGGATTCCATTAACATAGAGCGTAATCTCATGCGAAAGTGGAATGAGCAATGTCACCAGGAAGAAATACTCTGGAGATAGAAATCCCACATATAATGGCTGAAGGAAGGGGAGAAAAACACCAGATTCTTCCATCGATTATCCATGTATTATAGATGCAACAACAAGATAACCAAACTCAAGGATGAACAGGGCACTTCTTTCCAATCCCATCAAGAGATTGCCTCCATCCTTAGAAACCACTTCTGTCTGATTGAAACTGAACCCAACATTGAAATAAGGGAGACTATTAATGAAATCATAACTTCCATTCCCAAGTTGATCAATGAAGAGCGAAATAAATCCTTGAACCAACCAGTTACTCTACAGGAGGTGGAAGAGGCTGTCGAAGAAATGGCCAATGGCAAGGCTTCGGGACCGGATGGTTTCACCATTGAATTCTTTAAGGCTTGCTGGGATCTGGTGAAGCTTGATGTTTGGGAGGTGGTTGAGGACTCGAGGAGGTCCTCCTCTATTCTCAAATTCCTTAATTCCACTTTCATTTCCCTCATCCCCAAGGAAGAGGATGTTTGCACTCCTTCAAAGTTTAGACCTATCGCTCTCTACAATGTGCTATACAAAATCATCTCCAAAGTGATGGCCAACAGATTAAAGCCTATTCTACCCTTGATTATATCAGAAGATCAATCGGGTTATGTGGAAGGCAGGCAGATCATGGACAATATCCTCTTGGCTCAGGAAATGATACACTCCCTTCAGTCTCAAAATAAGGCAGGAATGATCATACAACTGGACCTCCCTAAAGCCTATGATAAGGTCAGTTGGAGTTACCTGGAAGCACTGTTGCAAGCGTTTGGATTTGATCAATGTTGGATAAAATGGATTTTAGCCATGGTTAATTCTCCTAGCTTCTCTATCCTTGTTAATGGAGCCCCTTCTACCCCTTTTTTCCCTTCAAGAGGCATTAGACAAGGTGACCCCATATCGCCTTTTATTTTTTTCATCTTAATGGAAGGCCTGAGTCACATCATCAAATCGGCTAAGGAAAGGAATATCATCAAGGGTCTCCAACCCCTTAGTCACTATGTTGCTACCACTCATCAACAATTCATAGCTGACACTATGTTGCACAATACCCCCTCAACTAAGGAAGCCAAGGGCTTCAAAGAAATTTTGAACCTATTCAACCAAGCTTCAGGTATGGATCTTAACCTAGATAAATCCTCTATTTTTTCCTTCAACATGCACGTAGCGGTTCAAAGACACATTACTGATATTCTTGGCTTCAAAAGACGTAGCCTCCCCTCTAAGTATCTAGGCATTCCTCTTACCGATAAGCCTTGGCAGAAAATCCACTGGGAAAATTTGCTCTCCAAACTGGAAGATAGGGGCAACTATTGGACCAATAGAGTCTTGAACTTTGCTGGTAGACTGGTTATGACTAAGGCTGTTCTTCAGGTCATCCCTCAGTACATGCTCTCTATTCTCTCGACTCCAAAAGGAGTCATCCAAAAAGTCAATAACATTCAAAGAGATTTCCTCTGGTCGGGTAAAGAGAAAAAACCCAAGTGGGCTCTTGTAGCATGGGATAAATTATGTAAACCAAAAAACCCTGGGGGGTTTGGGGCTGCAAGACCCGGATACAGTCAACAAAGCTTGTGGGGCTAAGATATGGTGGCGCTGGCTCAAGGAACCTCATAGGCCATGGGCTAAATTATGGAAGGAAAAATATGATGAGAATTGGCGAACTGAGGAGATGATAAGAATGACAGATCCCCCTGCAGGCTTTCCTATTTGGAACTTGGCCAAAGCTAATAGAAACATCATTCAAGATTTCTTCTTTTGGGAACTTCGTGATGGCACCAATGCGCTATTCTAGGAGGATGCTTGGCAGTAGTTGCCTAACCTGGAAAGCCCTAATTTTCTCCCTCTTCAGAGATGGTTTCACGCTGCTGGCAAGATAAAAGTCCATCATTACTGGTCAGAAAATAATGAAAACAAGCAATGGAGGCAATGGAATTTAGTTCCTCCTCCCTTGGAGGATGACTTGACTGAACTCCTCCACACCCTCAATACTGATCTTGCTAAAAGACTGATCTGGTCCACTCAGGAGAAGGACCAACTCAGATGGGGCAGACTCGATGGAGGTAAGTTCAACCTTAGGGAGGCCAGAATGTACCTCAAGCACAGGGACCTCAAAGAAAAAGTGGCATGGTACTCCAATGTCTGGGATAGCACTATATGGCCGAAAATAAGAAATTTTCTTTGGATGCTCATGCATCGGAAAATCCTCACCTAGGAAAATTTGGTGAAGAGAGGCTTCTTTGGCCCGTCCTGATGCCCCCTCTACGAAAAGGATGAGGAGACTATGAACCATCTTCCTAATGACTGTGATTGGACTAACAACCTTTGGGAGTGGCTGAAGGAAATTTTCACACAAACTGACAGAACAAGGAATTCCATTCAAGACTATATTGCGAAATGGCACACAAATTACTCTAGTTGTGAAATGGTTAATACCCTTTGGCAGCTTTGCCTTGGTTTCATAATCTGGTCTACTTGGAAAGAGAGGAAAAAATGTATTTTTTAAAAATAAACCAGGCATCTTGACGCAATCAAAACTTCCATCATGTAGAATTTAAAAGAGATGGCCCTTACTAATTGCAATGCTAAGCAGGCTACCTTGCTCTCTAGGAATGAATCACGCATTCTAATGATATTTGGCTTGACCGGATTGTTGGGTCATGGTGTCCAGGAGAACCATCCTAGGCTAGCCCCCTCTCCTACTTCTTGGTAGCACCCTGTCCTGGGTTACTACAAATTGAACTTTGACAGGGCTTCTCAGGGTAACCCTGGTCCTGCTGGGCTCGGCGGGGTTCTTAGAAATGACAAAGGGGAAGTCCTTCACATCTTTAGCAGAACTCTAGGGGAGGCTACCAACAATGAAGTTGAATTCGCTGCCCTGGAACAAGGTCTGCAGATCCTCATCCATCTGGATAAAGGCTCAGTTATTATGGAAGGGGATTCCTTCTTGGCCATCACTGCGATAAGGAGAATTCAAAACGATATGCAGCCGGGGAAAGCAATTGAGCATTCGAGATTGGCCATGGTCACAGAGCTCATTGTGGATCATCTCGCCTCACCCAACAACATCATTCTATAGGTGGTTAGGAAGAAGGAAAATGCTTTAGCGGACAACCTTGCTAACTACGCCATGGATCATCGTAGGGAGATCATTGACACTTTTTGGCAAGACGTCAAAAGTGACGATCATCGGAATCAATGCGCTCTCATCTCGAGACAAGACCTCACCAGAGGCTCATGTGAGGAGGATGGCCTGCAGAACATGGATCATTAGTAAATGATGAGGATTAACTATGTTCTTAATTACAAGCGATGGCACCGCTGGGCATTATCCTATGAGGTGCCTTGGAAAGATGGCAGATCATCCGAAAGGATGATGGCAGGCTCCACCAATACAAGTGGTGGTATGTGTGGCATCCTCAAGCACGCGAAGAAACTTGAATAAAGAAGTGGATTTATTTTTAGGGTACTAGCATCAGCACCCGAATAAGTCTACAGGCGGCCAACAATGATGGTAGCAAGCACGATATAGGTGGAGTTTCGTGCCCCCTCAAAGATTCTATTGTTATAAATCCACTCGCGCTTGGGATAGACTTCATCTTTTTCAATATTTTTACAATGCTCTATGGAGTGCCTGTGACTTTTCCTCTTGTCTATTGGTCTCCTAGTCTGGGTGGCTGCATCCTAGCAATGTCGAACCATAATCTTCGTAGTGCTAAAGCAGCCAGAGAGCTCAAGCGAGCTAAGGAAGGCTATGAAGCGGTGGTTTCTAAAAAAGGAAAGCAGACCATTGATCTGCTGTAGGAGGAAGTTCAAAAATCCTAGACCACCATTGACTGTTGAACTATCAGTGATGAGGTAGATTGGATATCTAACCCTAGAACTCCATCTACCAGAGTTACTCAGTTTCTGTAGACTCAAAATATGGTTTGGCAGATGAAAACAATGTTTTCCAAGGCCATTGGCATGCACGGAGCAGATGTTAAAGATACTTTCGTGACCACCTCCCTCGCCTCCGCTAGAAACTCTGTGCGCTTCGATAAGTTGGAGGTCTCCCTGAATTCACTTACGGAAGAATTGAAAATGCATTCTAAGAGGCTGGACGGTTTCATCCAAATGTTTGAACTATACCTGCGGCATGTTCTGAATGTGTTGATTGAGGTGCCAGAGGATGACTCCAAAACTATGATCATTCGTCGCTACAAGAGGCGCCTCATTCCCAAAGGAGCAGAAGATGCTAGTCCAAGTGCTGCTGGTCATTCGGGTGCCTCCAATCCAGTCTTGTAATCTCACCATGTTTGATATCATCTATGTTTATGTTGTTATCATGTCTTCTATGTATGCTTGGTCTTTTAAGTCTGTTCAAAGGTTTAGTAAAGTTGTAGTCAGTTTTGCTCTTATCAGATTCACTACGCTGTTAGGCAACCCTGCGTGGTTAGCCAGCTATATATCTTTGTTGGTCAGTAAGTCTGCAACAGAATTTTGGTACTCCGTTAGCCCTTGAAGCGATATGCATGACGTTATGTTTGGTTGGCCTGGGCTTCCTTATGATCATCTGGATCAAACAAGCCATTTTGTAACCATATGTACTATCAGTTTTTCTTCTACTTAATATATTTGAGCTAACTTACACAAAAAAAATGTACGTGATTTTGTTGAGAATATAGTGAATATTAATATATAAAATGGTATCTCATTGATTATGATTTGCATATTATTTGAATTGGAGTAATAATATGGTAAACATAAGGTAAAAATTATCATCTTAATTAATAATATAATTATTTTAAGTAAATTTCAATAAATAATATAAGAGAGATTGAAAAGAAGGAGAACATCTATTTTAATGTTTTATAGTATTATTATTTTTATTTTGATGTTAATTTATTAAATATGATTTAATTAATTATATAATATTTTAATTTCAAATAAATAATTTAATATATAAATTAAAATGATTAAATTATAAATTAAGATAAATTATAAATTGATATTATTTATATTATTTTATGTATATTTAGTATATTTTAGCAATCCATCTATTGTATGGAGGTAAAAGATTAAATATCTAGATTTATTAGTTCTCTCAAAATAAATATTATAGAATTCCAAGTACTATTAATTTAACATTGACTAATACCAACTATAACCAAATTATTCATAAATATAATAAAGTTTTATCACCAACCTTATTTATATAATATATAAAATATATAGAATATAATTTTCTTAAAATGCTGGTTACACATATTTATACAATGTTAATAATATAAAAAAATTTCCAACTTAATCACATCTATTTATATTTATAGTGTGTAAAATTAGACTTATATTAAGCTTATAAAAAAATTTATTAAATTTATATAATAATATAAATCTTTAAATGTTTTTGACTAAATTTAATATTATATTAATAATTTTAATTTTTAATTTTTAAAAAATATTATATAAACTTTTAAATGTTTTTGATTAAATTTAATATTATATTAATTATTTTTATTTTTATTTTTTAATAAATATTTTTTAGTATTTTTTCAAATATTAATCATTCTAGCACTAAATAAAAACAATATGCTAATATACAAAACCACTAGTTTAAAATAATATATATATATATATATATATATATATATATATATATATATATGAAATAAAAGAAGAATTTTCTTAATCAATTATTTTTCAAAACATAAATTAAAATAATATATATGATATTTAATAAAATATGATTAATATTTTTTTTTTAATTCTGAAGCATTTTGTGTATAGCTATATTTCTTTTAGATAATTGTTTTCATAAGGTTAGATGTTGTTTGCATTGGGCATTTGTTATGATTCGTATTACTAGAAATGGTTGAGTGGTTAAAGGAATGTCTCGGTTAGTTCCTATAAATTCTCTTTAGAATGAAGTTGCATTAATGACACTCAAATCGTCATGTGGGAAATATTTTGGATGAAGGGAGAATTCAAAAGTTTGTTAGCTTAATCCAGCGAGTTTGAGTAGGCTCGCTCTACTTCACTATATGAAATAGAGAAATAGATAGATCCTAGGGCAGAACAATGGGAGGTACACCTAATGCCTCACACGGGAATTGAAGAAGCATAACGATGGAAGGAGGCGTAATGCTTCCCTTTAGAAGCATCACATGACCCGGCACGCAAGATCATTTATTGAGTGGGGTACACCACACCTTACGAGATTTTCGCCATGGTCAGCGAGTACACGAGTTTTCCCATGAAATGAGGGGCAATGTGCTATTCAAGAGTTCATGTGTTATTTTTTTTATAAATGTTATGAAATGAAGGGCAATTTATTGTTTAATAGTTTCTCCATTAAATTTTCATTAATATTAAATTTGATGTGTGCACAGTTATGACACATAGTGGAATATAGTGTTTTTTTTTTAAATTTATTTTTTACAAATTTTATTTATAATTTTATAAAATTAATCATTTAATTCATATAAACTATTAAAAAAATTGAAAATTTATTTTTTTCTAGTTACTCTAAAAAGTGCAAAGATAGGTCAATAGGATTGTTAAATTGTGATAATTTCAAAGTCATGTATAATGAATTTAACATCTTAATATTATCAGCTTTTCAAAAGATAATACACAACTATTTAAATAAAAAAATGAAAAGTACAATCTCAACCCACTAATTGATTAACTTTGTACTGTCAATATGAAAATAGCACATTGAAATTGAGAATATAATTTAATTTCCTCAAATAAATAAAATGTTTCACTTAATTACCTAATTGGATCAATGTATAATTATAAAAATGGAAGAATAGAAATCTAAGCTAGTTCAATGAAATCGTTAAATGTTTCATTTTAAAATATAATTTTACTTATTTATTCATTATAAACTGAATGATTTTTATTTATATAATTTCAAAAAATAAAAAATTGACATCTTTAATTAATTTTGAAATTATCCGTAATAATAACAAAATAGTGAATTTACAAATTACATTGGTTCAGTTGCTTGAAAATACATGATTGAATTGACTCAAAGCCTCTAAAAATAGATATGCTAATGTTAATTCAAACATACATGATTGGCACTTTCTAAATTACAACTCTAGCATGATTGTTACATCTTAAATTTAGACTATTTATAAATTGCCTAAACTGCATGCTAATTGAATGTCACTTAGAGATAATCTCCAACACTCAAAATATTCTAAAACATTATGTAGAGATTAAATCCTTAAGTCATTATTAATTAAATTAAAATTATAAATCCTTGTTCCAAAATAAACACACATGCCTATATAATTAAATATCAATTTATATTAATTTATAGAATAATTTGAATCACAAAAATATGTCTAAACAAATGATTATATAAAAAAATTAGGATGCAAAATAAAAGAAATTAATCCAAATAAATTTAGAACTACTTTCTGTAAAGATTTTTTTATTTTTTTTTTGTATTTTAAAATTAGCAATGTATTACATATTTATAGAAACAGTTTCTTTCCTTTTCCATTTAAAAACTTTTTAGGCCTTTGAAAGCAAAAATGAAATTACAAAATGGTAAACTTTCTTATTCCATTATGATTTTCCATTTTTTTTGTATTTTCTTACGTTCTCTTTCCCATTTTTTAAGCTTTTCAAGTACTTCAAAGAAAAAATGAAAATAGAAAATGGTAAACTTTCTTACTCCAATGCCATTTTTTATTTTCTTTTCTATTTTTTTACTTGCTCTTTCCCATTTTCTAAGTTTTTTAATTATTTGGAAGCAAAAATGAAATAGAAAATTCTAAACTTTCTTATTCCATTATGGTAAAATAATTTGAATCGCAAAAATATGTTTAAACAAATGATTATATAAAAAAATTAGGATGCAAAATGTATAACAACAAATCCTCAGGTCAAAACCTTTCCCAACATCCCAACCCTTGAAAGATATAAAATGTTAAGTCTCTATTTAAATTTTGAATTATTTTAAAAAAAATATTGGAGAGGGTTGGTTTTTCTCAAATGCATTTACAATTTAGTAAGATTGTAGAAGAATTGTCCAGCCATGTTGAATTATTGTTCCGAGAATTTTGCATAGTAAAAAACACTATATAAAAATAATAGGTTAAAACTCACTTTAAATACTATTGAAGTTGAAATATATTTTTTAGAACTTTAAATAATATTGAAGTTCAAAATTATTTCTTACAAAATTAAGGAATTGGATAATGAACATAAATAAATTCATTTGTTTTATAAATAAATTTATTTGTTTTATAAATAAATTCATTATTTTACTATTATTATGAATAATTTTATAATTAATTAAACATATAGATTAACCTTATAAGGTTTTTTTTAATTATTTCACATTCTTTCCATTTTTAGGTATTGGGATATTTTGGTGCTCAATGCATTTAAGCAAACTAAGTCCCACTCACATTCATGATAAGTACAGATTCATGATAACTAAATATTATCTCACTTTTACATTCTAATTTTAATTTTTAATTCTAAAATATAGAAAATAAAAAATCATAAAATATTTATGAAAAAACTTATCAAACATATTTAAAATATATTTACATTTTACCCAAAAAAAAATGTCGATGTAACATCCCTAAAATCCGCTTAATTAGACGTGGGATTAAATAAAAAATATTATTAATATCAAATTAGTTATTCAAGAATTAGTTAGAGTTCTACAACCAAGTCATTTTCCGATATGAAATGAAATCTCTTGAGGAGGAGGCTCGGAGGGGTTAACGAAATTGGCAAGGCTATTTTTTATTATTTTTGCTGTAATTGTGAGGTTTCAATGCATAAGATTTCTGGAAACATTTGTAGGGTTGTTGTGTTAAACGATTAGGCAACCTTCCCATTGTCTTGAAAGAAATTACTTCATAATCTTGTGCATAAACTAGTTTTGCAATTTGAATACAAGGAAACCTTGTACATAAAAAGACAACGAAACCATGAAAAGACTAGATATTGGACATATTTCTTGTAAAGTACATGCATTTTAATGGTTATTATGCTTATTTTTTCTTTTGAGAAACAAGAACATGTATTTGCACTAATGAAAACATTACCTAAAATTCAGAGTTCTTGAAAAAGAAGTAATAAGAAATCCACTATTATTTTCTTGAAAATGAATACACATTAAAGATAGGTAACTCTTGAAATATTTTCATGTGCCATGAAGAAGAAAAGAGAAAAAAAATTTCACATTAATATTCTTGGAAGAGTTTTTAGGAATATGTATGCATACATTAACCATGTTGTGAATATATATATATATATATATATATATATATATATATATATATAATTTACTATAGTGTTGTTAAATATTAATTATTTAATAAACCTATGGATAGTTTACCATGGTGTTGGTAAACATTAGTTATTTAATAGATCCATGGATAGATTACCATGGTGTTTGTAAATATTAGTTATCTAATAAATCCATGAATAGTAATTATTTAATAAATCCATGGATAGTTTACCATGGTGTTGGTAAAGATTATTTATTTAATAAATCCATGGGTAGATTACCATGGTGTTTGTAAAGATTATTTATTTAAAAAATCCATGAATAGATTACCATGGTGTTTGTAAATATTAGTTATTTAATAAATCCATGGATAGATTACCATGGTGTTGGTAAAGTTTACTTATTTAATAAATCCATGGATAAAGGAACTATTCAATTATATTTCTTTAGAAGAACAAACTGTGTGATTACTTTTATGGTATCATGGTTATGATGTTAATCTCTTTTGGAATAAAATCATGCATAGGCATCCAATATTTGTATTATATTTCACTAGAAAGAATTCACATTTGTATATGGGAAATGATAACAAGTTTTGCTATCCTACATTGATTCTTTGGCAAAAGAGATGAATTACCTATACAAAAACTAAATTAACGTTTTGGTTCATTGATATATATGTATGGGTAATGTTGGTATAACATTTGGAGAATAAGACATGTATTCTTATCCTTTATTTCATTAGTTTTATGGAAATGAAAACCATTTCTTTGCATGCCTATTATGTTATATTCCTGGAAAATGAAATATGTGTTTGCATGTTCTCTAGTGTTAAGCACTTATTTGGGAAGACTCGTGAAGGAAACTATGTGCTTTGGGGAGACTCTTTTGGAATCTATATGTATTTGTATGCATGGGAGCAACATTTGTTATGTTATTTTTCATTACATGCACTAAAAGTAATAGCTTTAGGGTTATTTATTTTGATTAAATTTATGCAAATTGCATGCACGAATATCGTAACTGATGTATCAATTTATTTTAAATAAAAGCTTGAGAGATGTAGCTATTGTCTTGCAGGAATGTGTGCTTATGCAACATAAACATTAGTTAATGTGATGACTTATAACTAGCACATATGCAGTATGAGTTTTTAAAGGGAGAATATCAAGGTACTTTACTTTCATGTCATGAATATACATGAGTAGATGGAGAAGCTTCTATAGTATAGATGTATGAAATGTTTTATTAATACTTTTTGAATCTTGACATCAATGTTTGTTGAAGGTAACATTAGCAGGGAATGATTGTGACATGTATAAAGGAAATATTATGCTTAACCTGGTGGCAGGTAAATGATTACGGTTCATGCAGATGAGTGCGAACTGCCGGATGATTCAGTGTACGATGGACCATTGTAGGTACATCCATGCCATCAAGATATAAAGATATGAAGATTAGTGGGTAAATGTTGTCACATTTATTGTAATGGCTTTAAGCTAGATATTTTTATATTTCCTTGTAAGATTTATAACGATGGTTAAGGGATGGTATTCCTTATAAGCCATTGAATGAGGGGTGAACACCCTCACGAGCATTTAATAATAAAATTAAATGTTGTTGGTTTTCACCCTACAGGGTTTCCATGGTATATTAGTGTTAATTTATGTGATTGATTATTGTGTCAAATTGATGATGCCGATTCCTGTCTTGTTGTGATGTTCATAATGTTAAGTGTGATATGACTGCATGAACAATGAAATGAGTAGAAGGTTACATCATATGGTATTATGTTAATGTACTACAATAGAGGTTGTTAATGGTTAAGCAACTTACTATTCTTATTCTAAGGTTACACTATGAACTGGTGAACATTCTATGTAATGATGAGTAAGATATATTTAATAGTGAATGGATAGTTACCTGTGAGTAACTTGTATAAATTTTTTTAACTCCTTACATTTCCATGTGAAGTTATCGGTGTATGTTAGAAGTGCTAAAGGTTGCAGCACTGGCGCCTTTGGGACTTGTTAGGAGAAAATAAATTTAGGTATGCTACCAATGGACATCAGTTAAGGTATGATTCTAGAAATTTACAAATTGATTGATATATGATTCTAGAATACATATTGAATTATACATGCAGTAGTCTAATCTTGACATGAGATGTGTGATTCATGTTTATAACTACATTAAAGAGTAATGAGTAATAAATGTTGTTGCAAAATGGTTTTCATAACATTGGAATCATGTTGAGGATGAAAGACAATAAAACCTTTGTTGTACTTATGAATAACCTGAGTACTCACTAGTGAAAGTGAGAGTCGTTTCTTAACAGTGGTTATATGAAATATTACTCATACATTTAGTGAAAATAACTAAAGCAACCATGCACTACTTGAAAAAAATGAATGTGTATAGTGATGGTGTGTGAAACTAATGCATGAATGCAAAAGGTGAGGAAAGTCCTTATATAAGATGATAGAGTGTTTTAAAATGAAATTGAATGAACCCTTTCAGATGTTAAGAATACACAATGGGTCAAGTAGTGATACTTGACTATAATGACTAGTGGCATTGAATGACTAGTTTTTTAATGAGTTGTGTCATGGATGCATTAAGATTATTAATGGCATTGAATGACTATTTTTTGAATGAATCGTGCCATGGATGCATTAATATTATTAATAGATTGATTAGTTATGAATGACTAACTAATGAAATTTATATGCACGAATCGATTTTGACTAAAGCTATTTGAAAGTTGTGAACAAGTGATTATGGTAATTACTTCATGTGTCAGTCTGTTGGTAACAGAACATTGTGGGAATTGGAAATATTTGCACCCATACCCTAATCATTATTGACACATAAACATTAATTAATATTTTTATATAATTGTATGCATGACAACGTTGTATGTTGGAAATTAAAATGATTGCATAAGATAATACGTGCATAAGAAATGTATATTTACGATTAGCATTGTTGCTTATAGTAAGCATGGGTAGCTTAATGGCAACATAAAACCTGTGAAATTTAAATAGTGCCATGGAAAAATCGCAACAATCAATGTTAAAGTATCATGTTATAATGTGCATGATTTTGTTGTTTAGGAAATAATAATGTAAAACACATGTATGCTAGTCATGTGTATGTTAGTCATGTTTCCTATTAATCTAGATATCATTGGACCCAATTGGAGGACCAAGTATGACGTATGAAGTACATAAAGGTTTTTTTCTTTATGTATAATGTGCATAAAGCTCATTATGTAATGTATTATGGGAAAGCATGCTAAAAGAGAAATTTAACATGCCAGATAGTTGACAACAATTGTGAAAGGATAGAAGGCCTTGGTTTGACGGTGGTTGCCTACCTGGAGGGGTTGATGGCACTTACCTACCCAGATTTCTTCTCCCTAGAGATATATGATCTCAGTAGGGAAGAGAGTTGACCAAGATGGTGAAGGGGAAAAACCCAAGGCAACTCTATTGCTTTTAGAGCCTGTTGGAGGTGGCCCAAAATTCCTCATAGACACGACACTGTCAAAGGAATAGGCATGATGTTGTCAAGAGGAATCCATACTAGACCTGGAATGGTATTTTGTTAAATTATTATCTGGATGTGAAAATGACTCGATTTTGTTGTGAAAGCCAATTCCCATGGGTTGGGAGGAGCATTTTGTTTACCATTATGGTTCTCATAGCGAAAAAAGTTAAGTAATAAGTTATGTGTTATATTAAAATGATATTTTTATATGATTACGTAAATACCTTATGTAGATATTAAAAGGAAAGGAGATTAGCTCTTGGAAAATGAATTACTAAATGTATAAGTTCATTTATTTTATTACTAATTTGTTTGAATGTCTTATCAGAAGCTAGGATATGCCTACGGTGTATTGATTGACCATTGGTACAATTAGAGAGCTAGGTGCTCTTTGAGTACTTTGAAGTACTATGTGGATGTCTTTAGCAGGATCTAAGATAGTATGCATGTGATGCATTGATTAGAGGGTTAGTGCTCTCAAAGTAATTGTGGAAGTAATATGATTAAAACATCTTTTGATATTGCATAAATGTTTTATAGTTGCAAGTATTTCATTTGATTGAAATTATGTGACTATTGTGATTGAATTTGTTAGTCATGCATTACAGGCTCTTTCCATGGAGTGTTGATGGGTTGTTCAACCATTCTCAGAGAGCTTGTGTAAAAATCATCATTACTTCCAATAGTAATTGGTAAGTAATGTTAAGTTGGTATAGACATTTCTCTATATTTTTATGAATTTGAATAATAGATAAGTGGCTAAAAATGGAAATGGATTATTTTTTTGAGCTATACATGCTTATGAATATGGATAAAAACATTATTGTTTCAATTAATGGAATTTGAGGAAACGAAAGTGTTTCATTGTGAAGAGGAAGGACCCCCTTTGGGTTGTTTATATTATTATATCAGGAGTAAGAGTTTTAGTTTCAGTGAGGGAAGCACACCGAGGATGGTGTTCTCTTAAGAGGGGGGGGGGAGTATGTAACATCCCTAAAAACCACGTAATTAGACGTGGGATTAAATAACAAATATTATTAGTATGGAATTAGTTCTTCGAGAATTCGTTAGGTTTCGTGCGGTTGCATCTGCCAAGTCATTTTCCGATATGAAATGAAATCTCTTGATGAGGAGGCTAGGAGGGGTTAACGAAATTGGCAAGGTTGCTACATTCCAAGAAACATTATTGAGCCTCTCACCGACATTTGCGTCCTTCAAGGAGCTGGCGGTTTCAGACTTAGAGGTTTCATAATCATCTACCTATTAGTGCGTATGCGTGTGGAATCGATGTTTTGGCAGTGTGTGGCAATCACGGTTATGGAGATAAGTAATCATATTGCATATGCCTTATGATTAAAATCATTTTTATTATTTTTGCGGTAATTGTGAGGTTTCAATGCATAAGATTTCTGGAAATGTTTTTAGGGTTGGTGTGTTAAACGATTAGGAAACCTTCTCATTATCTTGAAAGAAATTACTTCATAATCTTGTGAATAAAATAGTTTTATGGTTTTCTTGGATAAGAATACATGGAAACCTTGTACATAAGAGGACAAAGAAACCCTGAAAAGACTATATATTGGATAGATTTCTTGGAAAGTACATGCATTTTAATGGTTATTATGCTTAGTTTCTCTTTTGAGAAACAAAAACATGTATTTGCACGAATGAAAACATTAGTTAAAAGTCAGAGTTCTGGAAAAAGAAGTAATAAGGAATTCGAGATTATTTTCTTGAAAATGAATATAGATTAAAGATGGGTAGCTCTTGAAATATTTTCATATGCCGTGAAGAAGAAAAGAGAAAATTTTTCTCACATTAATAGTCTTGCAAGAGTTTTTAGGAATAGGTATGCATACATTAACCATGTTGTGAATATGTATATACAGTTTACCATGGTGTTGTTAAATATAAATTATTTAATAAATCCATGGATAGTTTACAATGGTGTTGGTAAAGATTAGTTATTTAATAAATACATCGATACGTTACCATGGTGTTTGTAAATATTAGTTATTTAATAGATCCATGGATAGTTTACCATAGTGAAGGTAAAGATTAATTATTTAATAAATTCATGAATACTTTACCACGGTCTTGGTAAAGATTAGTTATTTAATAAATCCATGGTTAGATTACCATGGTGTTGGTAAAGAGTAGTTATTTAAAAAATCCATGAATAGATTACCATGTTGTTTGTAAATATTAGTTATTTAATAAATCCATGGATAGATTACCATGGTGTTGGTAAAGTCTAGTTATTTAATAAATCCATGGATAAAGGAACTATTTAATTATATTTCTTTAGAAGAACAAACTATATGATTACTTTTATGGTATCATGATTATGATTTTAATTTCTTTTGGAATAAAATCATGCATAGGCATGCAATATTTGTATTAGATTTCACTGAAAAGAATTTACATTTGTAAATGGTAAATGATAACAAGTTTTGTTATCCTACATTGATTCTTTGGAAAAAAAGATGTATTACCTATACAAAAACTAAAGGAATGTTTTGGTTCATTGATATATATGTATGGGTAATGTTGGTATAACATTTGGATAATAATACATGTATTCTCATGATTTATTTCATTAGTTTAATGGAAATGAAAACCATGTCTTTGCGTGCCTATTATGTTATATTCATGGAAAAGGAAATATGTGTTTTCATGTTCTCTGGTGTTAAGCACTTCTTAGGGAAGACTCATGAGGAAATTATGTGCTTTATTGTGTAAGCACTCCTTTGGGGAGACTCTTTTGGAATCCATATGCATTTGCATGCATGGGAGAAAAATTTGTTACGTTAGATTTCATTCCATGCACTAAAAGTAATAACTTAAGGGTTAGCTATTTTGATTAAATTTATGTAAATCGCATACACGAATATTGTAACTGATGTATTAGTTTATTTTAAAGAAAATATTGGGAGATGTAGCTATTTTCTTGTAGGAATGTGTGCTTATGCGATGGAAACATTAGTTACTGTGATGACTTAGAACTAGAACATATGCAATATGAGTTGTTAAAGGGAGAATGTCAAGGTAATTTACTTTCATGTCATGAATATACATGAGTAAATGGAGAAGCTTATATAGTATAGATATATGAAATGATTTACTAATACTTTATGAATCTTGACATCAATGTGTGTTGAAGGTAACATTAGCAGGGAATGATGGTGACATGTATAAAGGAAATATTATGCTTAACCTAGTGGCAGGTAAATGATTACGGTTCATGCAGATGACTGTGAACTGCTGGATGATTCAGTGTACGATGGACCATTGTAGGTACATCCATGCCATCAAGATATGAAGATATGAAGATTAGTGGGTAAATGTTGTCATATTTATTGTAATGGATTTAAGCTAGATATTTGTATATTTCCTTGTAAGATTTATAACGGTTGTTAAGGGACGGTATCCCTTTTAAGCCATTGAGTGAGGTCTGAACACCCTCATGAGTGTTTAATAATAAAATTAAATGTTGCTAGCTTTCACCCTATGGGGTTTCCAGGGTATATTGGTGTTGAATGATGTGATTGATTATTGTGTCAAATTGATGATGTTGATTCCTTTCTTATTGTGATGTTCATAATGTCAAGTGTGTGATGACTACATGAATAATGAAATGACTGGAAGGTTACATCATACACTATTATGTTAATGTACTACAATAGAGGTTATTAATGGTTAAGCAACTTACTATTCTTATTCTAAGGTTACACTATGAATTGGTGAACATTCTATGCAATGATGAGTAAGGAATATTTAATAGTGAATGGATAGGTACCCGTGAGTAACTTGTATAAATTTTTTTAACTCCTGACATTTCCATGTTAAGTTATCAGTGTATGTTACAAGTGGTATCAAAGTTAAAGGTTGCAGCACTAGCGCCTTTGGGATTTGTGAAGTGAAAAGAAATTGAGGTATGCTACCAATGGACATCAGTTAAGGTATGATTCTAAAAATTTACATATTGATTGATATATTATTCTATAAATATACAAATTGAATGATATATGCAGTAGTCTACTTTTGACATGAGATGTGTGATTCATGTTTATAACTACATTAAAGAGTAATGAGTAATAAATGTTGTTGTAAAACAATTTTCATAACATTGGAATCCTATTGAGGATGAAAGAAAATAAAACCTTTGTTGTACTTATGAACAACCTGAGTACTCACTAGTGAAAGTGAGAGTTGTTTATTAATATTGGTTATATGACATATTACTCATACATTTAATTAACATAACTAAAGTTACCATACACTACTTGAAAAAAATGAATGTGTATAGTGATGGTGTGTGAAACTAATGCATGAATGCAAAAGGTGAGGAAAGTCCTTATATAAGATGATAGAGTGTTTTAAAATGAAATTGAGTGAACCCTTTCAGATGTTACAAATACACAATAGGTCAAGTAGTGAGACTTGACTATGATGACATGTGGCATTGAATGACTAGTTTTTGAATGAGTTGTGTCATGGATGCATTAAGATTATTAATGGCATTGAATGACTAGTTTTTTAACGAGTTGTGTCATGGATGCATTAAGATTATTAATATAATTTATTAGTTATGAATTACTAACTAATGAAAGTTATATGCATGACTCGATTTTGACTAAAGCTATTTGAAAGTTGTGAACAAGTGATTATGGTAATTACATCATGTGTCAGTCTATTGGTAACAGAACATTGTGGGAATTGGAAATGTTTGCACTCATACCCTAATCATTATTGACACATACACATTAATGAATATTTGTATATAATTGTATGCATGACAACATTGTATACCAAAAATTAAAATGATTGTGTAAGATAATACGTACATAATAAATGCATATTTATGATTAGCATTGTTGCTTATAGTAAGCATGGGTAGCTTAAGGGCAACAAAAAACTAGTGAAATTCAAATAGTGCCATGGAAAAATTGCAACAGTAAATGTTAAAGTATCATGTTATAAAGTGTATGATTTTTTTATTTTGGAAATAATAATGTACAACACATGTATGCTATTCATGTGTATGTTAGTCATGTTTCCTGTTAATCTAGATATCATTGGACCGAAGTGGCGGGCCAAGTATGATGTATGAAGTATATAAAGTTTTTTTTCTTTATGTATAATGTGCGTAAAGTTCATTATGTAATCTACTATGAGAAAGAATTTTAAAAGAGAAATTTAACATGCCAGATAGTTGAAAACAATTGTGAAAGGCTAGAAGGCCTTGGGTTGATGGTGTTTGCCTGCCTGGAGGGCTTGATGGCACTTGCCTCCCTGAATTTCCTCTCCCTAGAGATGTATGATCTCATTAGGGAAGAGAGTTGACCAAGATGGTGAAGGGGAAAAACCTGAGGCAAATCTATTGATTTTGGAGCCTATTGGAGGTAGCCCAAAATTCCTCATAGACACGACGCTGTCAAAAGAATAGGCATTAGGTCGCCAAGAGGAATCCATGCTGGACCTGGAATGGTATTTTGTTAAATGACTGTCTGGATGTGAAAATGACTTGATTTGGTTGTCAAAGCCAACTCCCATGGGTTGGGAGGAGCATTTTGTTTACCATTTTGGTTCTCATAGCGGAACAAGTTAAGTAATAAGTTATGTGTTATATTAAAATGAGTTTTTATATGATTACGTAAATACCTTATGTAGATATTAATAGGAAAGGAGCTTAGCACTCGGAAAATGAATTATTGAATGCATAAGTTCATTTATTTTATTACTAATTTGTTTGAATGTCTTAACAGAGGCTAGGATATGGCCATGGTGCATTGATTGACCATTGGTACGATTAGAGAGCTAGGTGCTCTATGAGTACTTTGAAGTACTGTGTGGATTTCTTTAGCAGGAGCTAAGACAGTGTGCACGTGATGCATTGATTAGATATTTGGTGCACTCTGAGTACTTGTGGAAGTAATATGATTAAAACATCTCTTGATATTGCATGAATGTTTTGTAGTTGAAATTATTTCATTTGATTGAAATTATGTGACTAATGTGATTGAATTTGTTAGTCATGCATTACAGGCTCTTTCTGTGGAGTGTTGATTAGTTGTTCAACCATTCTCAAAGAGCTTGTGTAAAAGGCATCATTACTTCCAATAGTAATTCGTAAGTAATGGTAAGTTGGTATAGAGATTTCTCTATATTTTTATGAATTTTAATAATGGATAAGTGGTTAAAAATGGAAATGAAATATTTTTTTTGAGGTAGACATGCTTATGACTATGGACAAAAACATTATTGTTTCAATTAATGGAATTTAAGGAAAAGAAAGTGTTTCAATGTGAAAGGGAAGGACCCCCTTTGGGTTTTTTATATTATTATATCATGAGTAAGCGTTTTAGTTTCAGTGAGAGAAGCACACTTAGGACGGTGTTCTCTTAAGGGGGGGAAGTATGTAACATCCCTAAAAACCATGTAATTAGACGTGGGATTAAATAAAAATTATTATTAATATGGAATTAGTTTTTCAAGAATTCATTAGGGTTCTTGCGGTTGCAATTGCTAAGTCATTTTCTGATATGAAATTAAATCTCTTGAGGAGGAGGCTGGGAGGGGTTAATGAAATTGGCAAGGCCGCTGCATTCCAAGAAACATACTAGTGAGCCTCTCATTGACATCTGCATCCTTGAAGGAGCTGGTGGTTTCAGACTTAGAGGTTTCATATTCATCTTCCTATTAGTGCATATGTGTGTGGAGTCGATGTTTTGGCAGTGTGCGGTAATCATGGTTTTGGAGATAAGTAATCATATTGCATATGCCTTATGAGTAAAATCCTTTTTATTATTTTTGCGGTAATTGTAAGGTTTCAATGCATAAGATTTCTGGAAACATTTGTAGGGTTGGTGTGTTAAACGATTAGGCAACCTTCTCATTGTCTTGAAAGAAATTACTTCATAATATTGTGCATAACCTTGTTTTATGGTTTTCTTAGATAAGAATACATGGAAACCTTGTACATAAGAAGACAAAGAATCCATGAAAAGACTAGATATTAGTCATATTTCTTGGAAATTACATGCATTTTAGTGGTTACTATGCTTAGTTTTTCTTTTGAGAAACAAGAACATGTATTTGCATGAATGAAAACATTAGTTAAAAGTCAGAGTTCTTGAAAAATAAGTAATAAGAAATCCAAGGTTATTTTCTTGAAAATGAATATAGATTAAAGACGGGTAACTCTTGAAATATTTTCATTTGTCGTGAAGAAGAAAAGAGAAAAGTTTTCTCACATTAATATCCTTGGAAGAGTTTTTAGGATTATGTATTTATACATTAACCATGTTGTGAATATCTATATATAGTTTACCATGGTGTTGTTAAATTTTAATTATTTAATAAATCCATGGATAGTTTACCATGGTGTTGGTAAAGATTAGTTATTTAATAAATCCATGGATAGATTACCATGGTGTTTGTAAATATTAGTTATTTAATAAATCCATGAATAGTAATTATTTAATAAATCCATGAACAATTTACCACGATGAAGGTAAAGATTAATTATTTAATAAATTCATGGATAGTTTACCATGGTGTTGGTAAAGATTAGTTATTTAATAAATCCATGGGTAGATTACCATGGTGTTGGTAAATATTAGTTATTTAAAAAATCCACGAATAGATTACCATGGTGTTTGTAAATATTAGTTATTTAATAAATCCATGGATAGATTACCATGGTGTTGGTAAAGTTTAGTTATTTAATAAATCCATGGATAAAGGAACAATTCAATTATATTTCTTTAGAAGAAAAAAATGTGTGATTACTTTTATGGTATCATGATTATGATTTTAATTTCTTTTGGAATAAAGTCATGCATAGGCATGCAATATTTGTATTAGATTTCACTGGAAATAATTTACATTTGTATATGGGAAATGATAACAAGTTTTGTTATCCTACATTGATTCTTTGGGAAAAAGGATGAATTACTTGTACAAAAACTAAAGTAATGTTTTCTTTCATTGATATATATGTATGGGTAATGTTGGTATAACATTTGGAGAAAAAGACATGTATTCTTATGCTTTATTTCATTACTTTTATGGAAATGAAAACCATGTCTTTGCATGCCTATTATGTTATATTCTTATGGTGTCAAGCACTTCTTTGGGAAGAATCATGAAGGAAAATATGTGCTTCGTTGTGTAAGCACTCCTTTGCAGAGACTCTTTTGGAATCTATATGCATTTGCATGCATGGGAGCAACATTTGTTATGTTAGCTTTCATTCCATGCACTAAAAGTAATATCTTAAGGGTTGGCTATTTTGATTAAATTTATGTAAATCGCATGCACAAATATCGTAACTGATGTATCAATTTATTTTAAATAAAATCTTGGGAGATGTGGCTATTGTCTTGCAGGAATGTGTGCTTATGCAATGGAAACATTAGTTAATGTGATGAAATATAACTAGCACATATGTAGTATGAGTTGTTGAAGGGAGAATGGAAAGGTACTTTACTTTCATGTCATGAATATACATGAGTAAATGGAGAAGCTTCTGTAGTATAGATATGTGAAATGATTTATTAATACTCTATGAATCTTGACATCAATGTATGTTGAAGGTAACATTAGCAGGGAATGATGGTGACATGTATAAAGGAAATATTATGCTTAACCTGGTGGCAGGTAAATTATTACGGTTCATGCAGATGAGTGTAAATTGTCGCATGATTTAGTGTACGATGGACCATTGTAGGTACATACATGCCATCAAGATATGAAGATATGAATATTAGTGAGTAAATGTTGTCATATTTATTGTAATTGATTTAAGCTAGATATTGGTATATTTCCTTGTAAGATTTATAACAATGGTTAACGGATGGTATCCTTTATAATCCAGTGAGTGAGGGCTGAACACCCTCACGAGCATTTAATAATAAAATTAAATGTTGCTGGTTTTCACCCTACAAGGTTTCCAAGATATATTGGTGTTCAATGATGTGATAGATTATTGTGTCAAATTGATGATGTTGATTCCTTTCTTGTTGTGATGTTCATAATTTCAAGTGTGTGATGACTACATGAATAATGAAATGAGCGAAAGGTTACATCACATAGTATTATGTTAATGTACTATAGGAATTTATAGGGTAAGTTTCATAGATCAAGAACCAAAGGTCACCGCTCACAAACAGATCAAAAATAAGTACACTAGTATAATCACATGGTTAAAACCCTCAAAGAGGGAAAAAATCCATGCCCTGAGCCAAAGCAGCCACTTCAGGGAATTTATTAATATAAAATGAAAAGTTACATATGTTTCTCTCATAAACGGTTACCAGACAAATGACCCTCCATGCTCTTTAAATAGAGATCATACACCAATCAGATGTTAAGCCATGGATCAAGTGTCGTTAATACCGATGTGAAAGATAATCGTCAGATCACTACAAATCATGACCATCGGATTATAAGTTACAAATGTACATGGTAAAGAAACACTCTTTACCTAACTCTACACTAGACTAAGTTATTCTTAACTATTTCCTATGTGTCGGAATATCCTAACATTCCCCCTTAAGAACAACTTGTGATAGGATTGAAAGATTTACAAAGGTGTTACAAAAGGAGTCTATTTTCTATGTGTCAAAATATCTTAACATCCCCCCTTAAGAAAAAATTGGGATAGGATTGAAGGATTTACAAAAGTGACACAATAGGGGAAGGAAGGAGGCATTAGAGCCTATCCCCCCTTAGTGACAACTTTCATGAACTCCAAGCATGGATCAAAGTTTGGTAAAATTCACTTATGTGAGAGCCTTCGTAAAGATATCGGCTACTTGATCATTAGTCGGATAATACTGCACTTCAAGAGCATGATCATGAATGAGATTTTTGATGAAGTGTATGTGGATTTCAATGTGTTTCATACGCTAATGTTGTATTGGATATTTACATAACTGAATGGCACTCTGATTATCACACCAAAGTGTAGTTGGATGCTGCTAATGAAGACCAAATTCAGACAGGATCTGACGAATCCACATGGATTCCTTGCTAGCTTCAAGTGTACCATGATACTTTGCTTCTGCTAAAGAAAGGGAGATGGCACTTTGTTTCTTACAAGACCAAGTAATAGGTCCTGAACCAAGAGTGCATACATATAATATAGTGGAATTCTGATCATCAGGGTCACCAGCCCAATCAGAATCAATGAAACCAATCAACAAGGGAGATGCTCCTGCACTATAATGAATCCCGAACTGAACAGTACCTTGAATATATCGAAGTATTATTTTAGCTGCTTTCGAGTGACTTTCATGAGGTTGGTACATAAACCGAGCAACAAGACCAACGGAAAAGGAAAGGTCGGGACGGGTGTTTGGTCAATTTAGTGTGTCCTAAATTGCTACATTAATTTATCAATCCGGGATTCGTAAGCTGATGAAGTGTGGCACACTATATGTGCAAGATAACCTATTTATTACCTTTTTGTCATTTTTGGTTTCCTAATGTGAGATGGAAATTCTAAAATAAAAACAAGTATGGTTATGGTTGTTCAAGGCAATGATATCCTTTATAATGATTTACCAACTTCAAACTTCAAAAGGAATTTGAAACATACAATGACAAAAATGAAAGGAAATGAAAATGTGATGCTATCCTAGTTAATCAAACAGTGAACTATTGAGCATGAAAACCATTATCCTTGCTGTTGTCTAAACACAAAAGAAATTGTACTCAAAGAAAAGATTGCAAGTAAAGTAAAACTAAAATCAAATTACATCAACTCATATTCTGACCCCTCACCATTAGTCTCGCTATGGCTTTCGGAGGTAATCATAAACAACTTGAGCAATCTGATATCTAATTTGTAGAAAAATAAACTAATATCAAACTATACACTCATACTTCAATCCCTCAGCATTAGTCTCGCTATGGCTTTCAGAGGTAACTGAAAATGACATGAACAGTTTAATATCTAACTTGCAGAAAAGTAAACTAACATCAAACTATACACTCATACTTCAATCCCTCACCATTAGTCTCGCTATAGCTTTCGGAGGTAACTGAAAATGACATGAACAGTTTAATATCTAATCTAACTACTAAAGCAAATGTGCAAGACTGAAATAAACAAAACAGTACTGGAATTAAACAAAAACTAAGAAAAGTAAATTAGCAGCAGAACAATATTGATTCCATGTCATTAGTCATTTATAAAAACATATGAAAATGCCCGGGCTGCCTATTTGTAACCTGAAACAAGAACACTGATCAGTTAACAACAACATAAAACATAAAGGATTATGGACAAAAGTAAAATGTAAAGCATGAAAGATTATGGACAGAGATGGAACGTAAACACCATGAAAAATATAATGTATATACACGTGAATGACTTATGGCACAATGAACTTAAAGAAATAGAACAAGAAAATATATAGTAATGCACAAAACCTTAGCGTGTGCAGGGGCCCTCTGCACAGACCTCGGCAACAGCCTTCAAATACGAATTACGCTTGGAAACATAGTCTTCTCATATATTAAAATGTGGTCATAACAGAGAAATAACGTTACAGCACAATGGCAATGCAATTACATTACAAAACTGAAGAAGATCTAATCTATTATGCGTATGAGAACGCATTATTTATAACTGAAGGTGATATAACTAATTCCCTAAAGTCTGTGCTAATAGAAGACATGTGAACCATCACGTCCAGGGATCTAGCATCATGGCCGCCGTGAGGAGTAAATCTATGAGGAGTGGCTGTTGGATTCGGCTTATGGAGCTACTTACAGGTGTTAATATGTCTCCCATCATTTTGAAACGGCCACGCAAATCTCCACGTGATGAGAAACAGAGTTCTGTCACCGTGGGACTCTTCGTTTGACCACCACTTGGCTCCCTTTGACCACAGCCTTCTTAGGTGAATTCGACCAAGCCAATAGGACACGATCCATTTCCACGTCATTTCTAACTTTCCCATGTGGCTCGAATTGCCTGAAGACACCTGCATCATAGACTTTAACAAAATGGCTGCGGAAAGTGGCAAGATTCTGCAGCTAAATGAGAAAAAATCTAAATCAAACAGCAGACACAAAACATAGTTAAAAACCATTTTAGATGCTCTTTTACAATTAATATGCAATGATATTGACAACTTACAAGGTCTAGGTGAATGAAAAAGGTCTAGAAAGGTGTATAAGAAAGATGCAGATTTGAGACTCAACATACACCCACTGTGAAGGTGTTGCATGTCCTCATGCAACCAAAATTTTGATAATCCTTCTTCAATTCATATGCCTTGACACTTCAGCCAGTACATCCAGTCCTCTTCTCCTCTTCCTTGGTGCTGCTAACATCCTGGGCTTTTTCATCAAGCATCTGAATTTGATATTAATCAGTGCTCTGCTTAACTTCTGGCATTTCTTCTTCAATTTTCTGTTCTTCTTCTGCCATAGTCCCAAATGTAGCATGGTATTGTCATGAATGATCTTGTCCAATTTTCCTTGTTCCTTCAATGCCTCATTTTCATTTTTAATGTGTCTATTTAAAACCTCCAATTCAAAAACTTCTTGTTTTAATGATTGGACTAGATCTTCTTGTACTGTGTAAGGCTGATTGGATGAAGTACTGGGACCCGTGGCTGCTTTTTCTAAATATTCTATATAATCATATATTTCTTGCTGCTTTGGGTCTATATCAGGTGTCTTTTTTATTGGGCTATACCCAAAATGCCGTGGAGGAGAGTTGTCTTCAAAATTTGGCTGAGAAGGGCTCACATCAACGTCTGGCTGAGAATGGGATGGGCTATGTTCAATGTCTGACTGAGAATGAAATGAACTATGTTCAGTATCTGATTGAGAATGAGATGGTCTATGGCCAGATGGAGTTTGTTCAGACGTTTCTTCTCCCAAGTCAATAAAATGGGGTCCTTTCGTTTGCGTTTTCCTCAACTTCCCCTTAAGCCTGGAACTTCTTCTTACACGCTGTGGACCACTGTCTTTTTGATTTTGTTTTCCTTTCCCTCTCTTTTTGGCCATAGATGACTGTTCTTGAAGGTGAACTAGTCTCTCAGATAACACTTGATGATTTTCTTCGGAAGAAGGGGTTTGATGCATAGCCTCAATACTTTTTCTCTCTTTTGATGTTATTGGCTTTTTACCCTTGGTTTCTTTCTTCCTCCTTTTTGACATTCTCTCTTCCCTACTAGTTCTTTCAATTGTAGTAGTAGGAGTACTTTGAGTTTCATCATTTGTTCTTTTTCTCCTACTCCTTCTTGATGTGCTACCTTCAGGAATTTCTTGGGGTTCTTCAAAGAAATTTCTGATAAAAAATTGTTCCCATGTGTCCTTGTTCTCTATTAACTTTTTTTCAATCAAAATTTTCACAAGACCATGGTGATATAAATGTGGTTCTACATCCCCTAAATGCTTCTGAACGGTGACAGACATATTCTTCAAACTATTTAATAAAAAGTATGGCAGATTGAGGGTCTGGTTATCTAGAAAGTTCATCAGCAATCTGGTATGGTACATATACATTGACCCAAAATGGCCCTCACAGGTGATAATTTTTTGAATAACTAGCAGCAAAGTAGTCCACTCCTCTTTCAAAGCATGAACAAAAATTCCTCTTTTAAAAATAGTTATGTCCATACCTGGGTTACGTAGGATTACTCTCCAGGCTTCATCACTAATGCTCTTGTTTTTGAACCAGCGTTCACCCTCTTGAGGAAGTTCTGTGGCAGCCGCTATAGATGCCTCATTCACCGTAAATTTTAGGTCTCCAATCTCTACCTCCAGGCCATTGAAAGACCTTGCAAAAGCTTTTGTCACCTCTTTATGGTAGCCTCTAAACTTTTGGATAAACCGCAGCCACTTTGCCTTTTTCAATATATCCCTGACTTGCGGGTATCCTTCCATGAATTTAGGTCCTTCTGGTTCTGTTCTCAACAACTGACCCATCCTTCTTTCTACTCTTTTAAAACTTGAATGCGTGAGGAGGGTTCAATGGAGGTAGGACAGCTGAATGAATGGAAATGAGCACGATGAATATAGGCAGATATCAGAGAATGGGTATACAGACTGTAGCGTAACAGAGAATGAAATGGGGTGAAGCGGAACAGAGAACGGTTACGTGAGCACGGTGGAAATACGACTGTGAGATCAATAGAACAATAGGAGGAGTATAACACATCCGACATTGTTTAAAATTTGGTGGTTGCAGAGTAAATGTAAGCACGTTTATGCAATGGCTATGGATTTCATGCGACTGAAAGAAGCCGTAGTCAAATCAACCACGTTTCATCATCACAGGTGGAGTATCGGAGTTTGAGTGAAGATCGGAGGTTTGATTATGGGACCGTTTGAAAATGAATGCAAGGATTGTGGGAGGATCATATAGAGATCGTGGAATGGTTACAGAGTTTGTCAATACAATAATTGGACATAATGGAGCTATGGTTCATAACTATGTAAAAATTTGTTTTAAATGCCATTTGAAATAATTTTTTTTTACTCATACCTTGGAATTCTTGCCATTTTTCCTTAGTCTTCAATTAGTTTCTCCTTATTGATATCTTGAATGCCCCATGTCTTCATAATTGGTCTTCATACCTGCATTTGATTTCATGATTGTGGAAATAACATCTGGCTGTACATTCTTTTGAAAAATAGAGTGGTAGCTGTGGAATCTGCTTCCGACTGTGGAAACTGGTGTCAGCTGCGGAAACAGGTGTCAGCTGCAGAAACTAACGCAGCTATTATTTGGGTGAATGGAAATGAACGGATGACAATTGACTAAATGGAAATGGTCATGAAAGAGAATTTTATTGGTGAAATGGAATGAAATAGATAAAATGAAGTGAAATGGAATGAAGTGGAGTGGAATGAAGTGGAGTGGGTGGTCACAAAACTTGTGAAATGAAAGAGAGATTTTTTTTTTTTTGGGAAAATATAGGGTGTCAAGTGTTCCTGATTTTCACCCTACATTTTTTGTATAAGACTGCCAATCAGTGATTTGTTTTCAGGCTTATACAATTTATTTATTTATTTATTTTAACTGAAAGAACAAAAGCTAGGCTGGTGGAGAAGAAGAATTCTTCTGTACCAGCCTGATTGCAGAATTTTCTTGAAACATTTTGACAAATTCCTCTTTTGAGAGTGGCTTATGATAGACTTTCAATCTGTGGCCATTCACAATAAGAGGAGTTTGAAACTCATCAATGTTCTTGATTCTTACCGCTCCATTGCTAAAGATCTTGTCAATCTCATATGGCCCAAGCCAATGAGTCTGAAATTTTCCTTGAAAATATTTAAACTTGGAATCAAATAACAATGCCCAATCTACTTCTTGAAACTTCTTCTCTTTGATTTACTTGTCATTCCATTTAGCTCTTTGATATTGAACTATATCAGTTCTTAGAATTGCCTCTTGTCTGATCTCATCTAGCTCATTTAACTGCTCCATTCTATGCTTTTGTGCTTCTGATAAATCCATCCCCAACTGAACTACTATCTTGAAGGTCTTGACTTAGAACTCAATGGGGAGCAGGACTTCTTTCCCATAAACAAGTTCATAGGGAGAATGTCCTGCTGTATTTCTCCATGTAGTTCTGTAGGCCCACAAGGCTTCAGGAAGCCTTTCTGCCCAATCTCTTCTATGTAGATGAACAGTTTTGGTGATGATACTTTCGAGAACTTTGTTGTAGACTCCACTTGACCATTCGCTTGCGGATGGTAAGGAGTAGATCTTCTGTGCTTAATTTTGTATTCTTCCATCAACTTCTCCACCAGGTTGGATGTGAATTGGCTTCCCTGATCTGTCACAATTTCTCTTGGAACACCAAAGCGAGTAAAAATGTCCTCATAAAGAAAATTAACAACTGAATTTTCAGTAGCAGACACTAATGCTTTGGCTTCTGCCCATTTAGTAACATAATCAGTACAAACCAATATATACTTCTTTTGCTTAGATGGTGGATTAATAGGTCCAATGAAATCTAAAGCCCATTTTTCAAAGGGTTCAATGAGTACCCGTGGTTGCAATGGCATTTCATTTGAAAGGGTAGGTTTCCCTACTCTTTGGCAGTTGTCACACCTTTTGACATATTGTTTTGCATCTTTGAAGAGGGAAGGCCAATAATATCCTAAAGAGAGGATTTTATAGGCCGTCCTTTTGTCTGCAAAGTGTCCGCCGCATGGTTCATCATGACATGCCTTAAGAATATCAGGCATTTCATCTTCCCCGACACATCTTATGATCACAAGATCTGGCCCTGTTTTAAACAATTCGTTAGAAATCCATGAATATTTTGAACTCTCCTGAATAATTTTTCGTTTTTCACTTGGAAATAAATGTGAAGTTAGTTTCCCTGTAACCAAATAGTTAGCAATATCTGCATACCAAGGAGTTTTAATAGTTACTGCAAACAAGTATTCATCAGGAAACTTATCCTCTACAGGAGAATCTTCTTTAGTATTCTGAATCCTAGACAAGAAATCAGCTACTGTATTTTGTTTTCCTGGTCTATCCAACACAGTAATATTGAATTCTTGCAAAAGTAAGATCCATCTTGTCACTCTGCCATTAGTAACAGGTTTTTTCATTAAATATCTAATTGCAGAATGGTCAGTATGAATAAAAGTTTCATAGCCTGTTATATAATGTCTAAACTTATTGATTGCATGAACAACAACTAAAAACTCTTTTTCAGTCACAGTATAGTTCAACTCTGTGGGAGTCAAATTTTTACTGGTATAATAAATGGCATAAGGGACTAAATCTTTTTGACCCAACACAGCTCCTAGAGCTGTATCTGAAGCATCTGTAGAAATATGGAAAGGGAGTTTCCAATTTGGTCCTCTCAAGATAGGTGCTTCGGATATTCTTGTTTTCAAAGTTTCAAAGGCTGATTGACAATCAGGATCCCATTTAAATTCACAGTCTTTTGTAAGCAATTTGAAGAGTGGAGATGCTATTTTAGTGAAGTTTTCTATAAATCTTCTATAGTAACCAATAAATCCTAGAAAACTTCTAACATCTCTTTGACAATTTGGAATAGGCAACTTGGAGATGACTTCAACTTTTGATCTATCAACCTTAATCCTATCTCCTGAAATATGATGTCCTAAAACAATCCCTTCAGTAAACATCATAAAGCATTTTTCATGGCTTAATGAAAGGTTTGTTTCTTTACATCTTATAAGAACTTTTTCCAAATTTTCTAATGCCTCTTCAAATGAATTACCATAAACTATAAAATCATGCATATAAACCTCTACACAATCATGGATTAGATCAGAAAAAATTCCTAGTACTGCTCTTTGGAATGTTGCAGGTGCATTACATAACCCAAAAGGAAGCACTCGATAGGCAAAATTTCCCCATGGACAGGTGACTGTAGTCTTATCTTGATCTTCAGGCGCTACCTGAATTTGATTATAGCCACTAAAACCATCCAAAAATGAAAAGTACTTTTTACCTGCTAATGTATCTAATACCTGATCGATAAAAGGCAAAGGAAAGTGATCCTTCAAATTTGCTTTGTTCAATTCCCTGTAATCAATGCATACCCTCCATTTACCATTCTTTTTAGGTACTATAACCAAAGGAGAAACCCATCGGCTATCTGAAATTGGATAAATGAAGTTTTCATTGAGTAGTTTTTGGAGCTCTTCTTTCACTATCTCCCTAAGATTTGGATTCATCCTTCTTTGAGGTTGTCTGATTGGTCTACTGTTTTCCTCAATATAGATATGATGGATGCAAGTCTTAGGATCAATACCTTTCATGTCAGTATACTCCCATGCAAATGCAGTAGAATGTTTTTGCAAGATTTTGGTAAGTTCTTCTTGTTGTGACTTTTCCAAATGTTTGTTGATATTCAATGTTTTTCCTGGAAAAATCTCAATGGTAGAACTACCAAAATCTTCCATAGAGTAAAGATACATTTGTCTTGATGATAAATATTCTATGTCAGATTCCAACTGAAATTGTGTGGGGTCATATTCTGAAGATGTCTCAAAATTTTCTAATGTGTTTAGAATTTGACTATCCTCACTAATTTCCAAAATGGTAAAGTATAATGTCCTCATCATCGACCCATTCATTGTCTCCTACTTATGTGATTGATTTTTCTGTGGGATACAAATTGAATTTGTTTGTCGAATTACCATTATAAATGTACATATCCCCAGATCTACAACTAATAAAAGCATCAGCTGTGGCTAGCCAAGGTCTTCCTAAGATAAGTGGGTGCCCTCCTAGATTACTCTTGGGAGTCAAAATCATAAAATCTACCGGATATTCCCAAGAATCTAAGGAGACTGAAATATCTTCTAATACACCATCTGGTTTAATAATTGATCGATCTGCAAGTTGAAGTAAAGTAGGTGTAAAAAGAAGGTTAGGAAGTTTTAGCTGTTCCATAGTCTGTCTACTCATAATGTTGATAGCAGCCCCTAAGTCAATCAATGTATTTGGAATTTCTATCCCATTTATATGTGTCTTGACAATTGGACTTCCTGGATCTACATACTTCTACATGGTAATTTTTCCCATCATAATATCTGCAATTTTTCCTACCAGGTGGATTCTTCTTGTGTCTTTTAGTTTCCTTCCTGGTCTTTTGAAACTCAACTCCTTTATTGTTTTTTCTAGAATAGGAATCTCTCGAATGGCTTATAGCAAGGGAATCTTGATACAAACATTCTTCAATTCATCTAGAAAATCATAGTTAGGCAACAAGATTTGTTTGTCCACCCCCTTGTCAATTTGTAATCTTTCAGGAAAAGGAGGTGTAGATGAAGATGTAGGTTGCTCAACTATAGGAGTTGTGGGTGTTAACTTTTCTTTCTATTTTTGAATGTTTTAGTTTTGAAGAGATACTTCCTCAAAACCATTATTGGCTTCAAGAGAGTCCTCCTGAGAGGTATCTTACTCTTGGTCATCTATAGAAGGTTTTTCTAAAACTCTACCAGATCTGAGTTGTACATCATTGAGAGGAACAATCATATAGGTAGGAAATTGTTGTCCTTCTATCATGTACGTATTCTAAGGATTTTTATTGTTAGGATTTGGCAATGGCTGAGCTGGAAGTTGATTTGTCTTTTTTTGGTATGGGAGCATGAGTTGAGGATTTGGATTTTGTTGAGAAGGTTGTTGTTGTGGAAATGGCAATGAAAGTTGTGGATTTAGGTTTGGAAGTTGTGGAGCTTGTTGATTTTGAAAAGATGGAGGATATTGATTAAATTGAGCAAATCTCCCATAAGGATTTTGCATCCCTTGTACCCATGGCTGATATGGATTTTGATGTTGGGGCCAAGGTTGTTGCCAAGGATTCCAATTTGGTGGGGTTTTAAGATTCATAGGGTTGTTAAACCCTTGAGTTTGATGTCCCTGCCAAGGTCTTCTTGCAACAAAACAGAGAGATTCTACTGAATTTGGGTCTTCTTGAAAGACAGCTTTGAGTCAGGGAATTGAAGGACAATCCTTGATCTCATGATTCTCTGAGAAAATTATACATGTTTCTACAACTTTTTCATCCAAGGGACATTCCCTTAAAGCATTTTTCTTCCTACATTTCGGACAAAAGATGGCTAGAGCATCTGTTTCTGCTTTCCGCTTGTTTTGGATTTTAAGGGTGTCTAGTTGTTCACTAAGGCTCCCTAAGATATCAGTTTTGAATTCATCAAGCATGTTACCAATCTCTGCCCTACTTACTGATCCAGTTACAGATTTGTTAGCCCTAATAAGAGAAGGATCCCTAGGCCCTTTTCCTGTTTTAGATTTTCCTCTTGAGAGATGGACACATAGTTCTGTTATGTCACGAAGTGGAAGTTGAGAAATGTCTCCTTTCCCCATCATGTTTAAAATATATATCCATTCATCTCTAATGGCTTTCAATATGAGGGCCTTCAAGGTTTCATCATCTAAGTTGCTCATCTTTTCTCTTTTTAAGTTGTATTGAAATCTTTCAAGTAAATCTTCCAAATTTTCATCTTTTTTTTGCATCATTTTGAATACCTCATCCTTGTGATTGGTGGGCATACAATAGTCCAAGTATCTATCCAAAAATGTTTGTTTCATATCATTCCAAGTCCTAATAGATTGAGTGGCTAATCCCATGAACCATTTCAAAGCAGATCCCTTCAATGTTGAAGGAAACAGTTTGAGCTTTTGAGAGTCTTCCATATAGTCATAGGTTCGGCACACGACTTCAAACTCAAACAGAAATGTTTTAGGATCCTCACTTCGCAATCCATAAAAGTTGGGGAGGACAGATGGTGAGATATTTTTCATTGTTGTATGAGTTTCCTCATCAACTATAGGGAATCCAAACAAGTTGTCTCCTTTCCTATTTCTTCCATTATTACCTTCACCATTGTTGTCTCCATTGTTTCCTCCTCCTCTACCTCTACCTCTACCTCCAAATCCATCTATTATTTCCTCTGCCATGATATTTTCTTTAGAGTCCTTAAATTCCTCTAGTTCTTCTATCAAGGGAGGATGAGAGGGAGTCTCTTCCTTTTCTAAATGAGATTTAGTAGGTGGTATAGGAGAATCCTCTAATTCAGCTGCTCCTTGAATTCCAAAAATCTTAAGGCTAGGGGTAGATGGTGGTGATTCTTGTCTATGCCTTGAAGAAGATGGAGTTGTGAAAATTGAACTCTTGGCTTTAGCTATAAACCTTCCCCTAGAATCTCTTGCTCTATGCATGTCATTTTTTTATTTTTTATTTTTAAAAGTTGGGCTAATAATTCTCTTTCTGATCTTCCAGGTCACACTAGGTGCAAGAAGAGAGCATACTTAAGAAATTACTGAACCAATAACTCTCTTTTCTAATCCTCCAGGTCACACTAGGTGCAAGAGGAGAGCATACTTCAAGAAGTTATCAAGTTTTCCCTTCTTTTATTATTATTATTATTTTTTTTTTAAGAAATTGGCTACCTAGTTACACTTCCCCGACAACGGCACCAAAATGCTTGGTCAATTTAGTGTGTCCTAAATTGCTACATTAATTTATCAATCCGGGATTCGTAAGCTGATGAAGTGTGGCGCACTATATGTGCAAGATAACCTATTTCTTACCTTTTTGTCGTTTTTGGTTTCCTAATGTGAGATGGAAATTCTAAAATAAAAACAAGTATGGTTATGGTTGTTCAAGGCAATGATATCCTTTATAATGATTTACCAACTTCAAACTTCAAAAGGAATTTGAAACATACAATGACAAAACTGAAAGGAAATGAAAATGTGCTGCTATCCTAGTTAATCAAAAAGTGAACTATTGAGCATGAAAACCATTATCCTTGCTGCTGTCTAAACACAAAAGAAACTGTACTCAAAGAAAAGATTGCAAGTAAAGTAAAACTAAAATCAAATTACATCAACTCATATTATGACCCCTCGCCATTAGTCTCGCTATGGCTTTCGGAGGTAATCATAAACAACTTGAGCAATCTGATATCTAATTTGCAGAAAAATAAACTAATATCAAACTATACACTCATACTTCAATCCCTCACCATTAGTCTTGCTATGGCTTTCGGAGGTAACTGAAAATGACATGAACAGTTTAATATCTAACTTGCAGAAAAGTAAACTAACATCAAACTATACACTCATACTTCAATCCCTCACCATTAGTCTCGCTATGGCTTTCGGAGGTAACTGAAAATGACATGAACAATTTAATATCTAATCTAACTACTAAAGCAAATGTGCAAGACTGAAATAAACAAAGAAGTACTGGAATTAAACAAAAACTAAGAAAAGTAAATTAGCAGCAGAACAATATTGATTCCATGTCATTAGTCATTTATTAAAAGATATGAAAATGCTCGGGCTGCCTATTTGTAACCTGAAACAAGAACACTGATCAGTTAACAACAACATAAAACATGAAGGATTATGGACAGAAGTAAAATGTAAAGCATGAAAGATTATGGACAGAGATGGAACGTAAACACCATGAAAAATATAATGTATATACACGTGAATGACTTATGGCACAATCAACTTAAAGAAATAAAACAAGAAACTATACAGTAATGCACAAAACCTCAGCTTGTGCAGGGGCCCTCTGCACAGACCTCGGCAACAGCCTTCAAATACGAATTACGCTTGGAAATAGAGTCTTCTCATATATTAAAATGTGGTCATAATAGAGAAATAACGTTACAACACAATGGCAACGCAATTACATTACAGAACTGAAGAAGATCTAATCTATTATGCGTATGAGAACACATTATTTATAACTGAAGTTGATATAACTAATTCCCTAAAGGCTGTGCTGATAGAAGACACGTGAACCATCACGTCTAGGGATCTAGCATCATGGCTGCTGTGAGGAGTAAATCTATGAGGAGTGGCTGTTGGATTCGTCTTATGGAGCCGCTTACATGTGTTAATATGTCTCCCATGATTTAGAAACGGCCACGCAAATCTCCACGTGATGAGAAACAGAGTTATGTCACCGTGGGACTCTTCGGTTGACCACCACTTAGCTCCCTTTGACCACAACCTTCTTAGGTGAATTCGACCAAGCCAATAGGACACGATCCATGTCCACGTCATTTCTAACTTGCCCATGTGGCTCGAGTTTCCTGAAGACACCTGCATCATAGACTTTAACAAAATGGCTATGGAAAGTTGCAGCAGCTGCGGAAAGTGGCAAGATTCCGCAGCTAAATGAGCAAAAATCTAAATCAAACAACAGACACAAAACATAGTTAAAACCCATTTTAGATGCTCTTTTACAATTAATATGCAATGATATTGACAACTTACAAGGTCTAGGTGAATGAAAAAGGTCTAGAAAGGTGTATAAGAAAGATGCAGATTTGAGACTCAACAATGGGTATGGGTTAGATACAAAAGGTTACCAACAAGTTGATGGTATAAGGTAGCATCAACTTCATGGGTAGTAAAGTTGGCTGAAAGCTTGACTCCAGACTGAAAGGGAGAGGGGGAAAACTTATAGTCTTTCCATGTGAAAGTGGTGTAGAAGATCACAAGCATACTTGGACTGAGAGAGGGTAATGCCTTCCTTGGATTGCAAGACTTGAAGACCAAGGAAATAATGCAAGTGTCCTAAGTATGTCATTTGAAACTTATTTTTGAGGCTATAATTCACATTGTTTATATGGTTTGGATTACTACCAGTAAGGATAAGATCATCAGCATAAAGAACAAGGATGGTGTAGGAATTACCCACTTTCTTGGTGTAGACAGTGTTGTCAGAATGACACCTAGAAAAGCCATTATCTAAGAGAAATCTATCCATTTTGGCATAACAAGCCCAAGGATCTTGTTTGAGACTATAGAGAGACTTCCTAAGGCGACAAAAAAGGCTGGAGTATTTTTGGATAACTCCAGGGTGTTGTTCCATGTAGATTTCTTCATGCAAATCTCCATGTAAGAAGACAGATTTAACATACATCTGATGGACATCCCATTTAAAGGAGGCAGTAAGGGAAAGAAAAAGGTTGATAGAATTAATTTTGGAAATAGGGGAGAAGGTTTCAGTATAGTCAATGCCTTCAACTTATCAAAAACCTTTAGTGACAAGATGAGCTTTATGTCTATCCACTTTTCCATCTGCTCCAAACTTTGTTTTGTAAACCCATCTGCATTTGACAAGTTTTCTTCCTTTTGGGAAGAGGAAGAAGATCCCAAGTATTGTTTACCAATAAGGAATGATACTCTTCATTCATAGTTTCATCCCAATCTGGATGACTAGAGGCTTCTTCAAAGGTTTCTAGATCAAGTTTTTCTATAACTTGAGCCAATAAGGAAAAAGCTCTTTCGAACCAAGAACGTGTACGTCATCGATCAGCAGGGTCACCTGCCAAAAAAACTGCTGCATCCCGAGTAGAGCGGACCCATCTTGGAAGCGTGGAGTATAAGGAACGATTTCACGAGGTGGAGGAGGATTTTCATCCTCACTGTCATCATCTGAACTAGAATAATGCTATAAAAAATAGAAGAGAGAGAGAGAGAGGTGGCACATATGCCGAATCAGGCTCGTAGGCCAAAGGTGGCACAGTTGCCAAGCTAGGCTCATAGGTTGATATATTTTCATCAAATTTTACATCTCTTATAATGATAATATTTTTTGATTTTGGTTGAAGAAGTCTATATCCTTTGACATCTTCAGAATATCCAAAAAATATATATTTTTCACTCTTAGGTTCTAAGGCTTTATGTTTCGCATATGGAATATGGGCCCAAGCATCACTTCCAAAAACAAAAAAGTGACTTACATCTGGTTTCATTGAGCTCCAAGCTTCTTCTAGAGTTATATTCTTTAAAACCTTAGTAGAAGTGTGATTTACTATGTAATTTTCACAGTTAATGGCTTCTGCCCAAAAATTGAGACCAAGTCCTTTAGATTGGAGCATATAATTAGCCATTTCTTTTAAGGTATGATTCTTCCTTTTAGCTACATCATTTTGGTGTGGAGTATATGGAACAGTATGTTGCAATTGAATGCAATGATGAGTGCAAAAGTTGATAAATTTGTTTTTAACATATTTTCCGCCATTGTCTGATCTCAAATTAAGAATTTGATGGCCAGATTGTTTCTCAACAAAGGCCTTAAAGGCCAAGAACATGTTAAAAACTTCACTCTTAACTTTTAAGAAATATACCCAAGTGCATCTGGAAAATTCATCAATGAAGGTTAAGAAGTACTTGAAACTAGAGAAAGAAACAACAGGAAGTGGACCACAAGTTGCAAAGGGGCTAAAGCGTGCCAAGAGGCACGTTTCTCAAAAATATCTCGATGATGTTTTTCAAGTACACATCCAGAGAAAACACCATCTTGGCAAGATACCGTAGGAAGGCCCATCACCATATTTTCCTTACATAGAGTTTGAAGAGATCGATAGTTTAAGTGATCAAATCGCTCATGCCAAAGTTTGCTCACATCATCATTATGAGCAACAAAAACCGAGGAAAGAGATGATGACCCAAAGTTGTCAAAATTATACAACCTTGTGGAATCATCATCAATTCGAGTAGCTAAAATATGTTAAGGATCTTTGAGGTCCTTGATTACAACATCATGAGGTGATAATTCTCCTATTTTCCTTTCACGTGAATGAGTTATCTGATAAACAAATAGAAGGTTGCATGACAAGGTAGGAAAACATAGCGCATCATTAAACTGACCATTATCTAGATGAATGGTTCCAGATCCTACAACACTAAGAGATCTATCATCACCAACATAAATATGTTTGGTGTTACAATCATTTAAAGAAGAAAACATGGATTTATTTTTAGCCATGTTGTAAGAAGCTCTAGAATCAATGATCCACTCATGAGAAGGAGAAGAAGAAGATACATTTAATGCATAACCATATCTTGATGCTTGACAACGACAAGAAAAAAGTGCCATGCCTAAAGATGAAGGTGAAGAGTGCTCCAAATTGATGTTGTTCTTCTTCATTGTTGCTTCTAAGGCTTCCATTTTCTTAAAAAATTTGGACTCTATATGGCCATCACGATTACAAAAGTTGCAATTTCTATTTGTCTTCTTCCATTTGTTTTTATTTTCCTTATCATTTTGGTGATTAGGTTTTTTAGTTTACGGTTGAAATTGCTTTGGACCCTTGTTTGGTTTAGGACCATACTTTTTAGGATACTGATTCTTGGGATTCTTTTGATATGGTTGCTATTGAGCTGTTCAGGATTTCTTAGAAGCTTTTCCAGGAGTGATAAGACCAAGGTGTAAGATTTTTTCTTGTTCTCTTATCAAAGAATTACAAAAGGAATCAAAAGAGGGATTCTTGTAGGTGGTTCCAGAAGAGAGGATGGCTTCTCTAGTGGAATGGAAGGCAAAAACAAAGACAGAGTATGCAAGGCCAAGATTAGTAAGAATGTAATAGATGAGGCTACCATCTTCCTTTTTGACCTTACACCCTTCTAAAAGAAGTCTAAGGGTCTTGCATTTGGACAAAAAGTCTTCAATAGATGAGAAATTATTAGAGTCCAAAGTAAGAAACTCATTTTCAAGATGGTGGGCCCTGATTTGATTTTGAATGCCAGAAATAGTATTTAGCTTTTCCAGGGCTTTATCAGGGGTGTCAATGTCAAGGATGTGAAATCGAAGATCTTGAGAAATGGAAATTCCTATCATCCCTCGTGCTTGATCTTGTTTATTTTCCCATTTAGGAACTTTATCATCATCGGAAGGTTTATTTTGTTGACCTGTGGCTATTCTATAAATCCCTTTACTTCTAAGTATATCTACCATGTGAGGTAGCCATTGGAAATAATTGGTGCTTTAAGAATAATCGGGCATGCACTTTCCATTTTTTTTTCAAGTTGAAGCTGGGAAAAGCTGAAAGTAACTATTCCAATGGAATGATCTTGAAAAATTAGGCCGTTTAAAAAAAGACGGCTCAAAAAACGGCTTCCGAATTAAGAAGTTATGCCTTTTGAAAAATCTAAGTTATAGATACTAAATAGTTATGGGACCAGGATGAAGTGCAGCTTTAAAAAAAAAAAAATCTGCCACTTTGAACGAAATGTTTTTACAAAAGAAGCTTGAGAAGGAGACTTGAATCCAAGACCTCTATTCTCATAAACCAAGTGAGATAGTAAAAGGATCACGTTATTGTATGAAAGGAGGAAGGGGTTTTTTTTTTCTTCGGTGTGCGTTCCTTTTCCTGCATACGAGAAACACAAAAACTGAGAAAAAAAAAATGAACTACAAATCCTTACATCAGAATGTTATATTTTCGGTTAGCCTTACCGAAAACTATCACATTTTTACTATTTCTTATTTCTCGAGATCGTACAAAGACGCGAGGAAAGAGCATACGTAGCAAAAAAAATCCCTTTTTCCTATTTCTGATTTTCCGAGATCGCGCAGAGCAAACAAAAAAGAGAATACATAGAGGAGAGGGTATAGATCCGGCAGATAAATAAAACCTTAATACCGAAAATAAACAGAAATAAACCGAAATAAGCAGAACTATTAACAAATATAACTGTAGAATAGATGCTTTATACCTCCAAACCTAAACTGACATAACTTGGGTAGCTAGAAACCTTTTCGCATGAAAAGAAAGGCATTCCTCACTGTAACAGATGCTTTGGACACAACCAAGTAGTTCTCCAAGCCCAAAAATGTTCAAAAATAGTAGATATACAAGACGACATTCACATGCAGTCAAAACAACTTCAGATTTTGATCAACAACAGATGCGACACTCAAAATAGCTTTGATACCATGTAGGAATTTATAGGGTAAGTTCTGTAGATCAAGAACCAAAGGTCACTGCTCACAAACAGATCAGAAATTAGTACACTAGTATAATCACATGGTTGAAACCCTCAAAGAGGGAAACAGTCCACGCCCGGAGCCAACGCGGCCACTTCAGTGAATTTATTAATATAAAAAGAAAAGTTACATATGTTTCTCTCATAAACGATTACCAGAAAAATGAGACTCCATGCTCTTTAAATAGAGATCATGGACCAATCGGGTGTTAAGCCACAAATCAAGTGTCGTTAATACTGAGGTGAGAGATAACCGTCGGATCACTACAAATTGTGACTGTCAAATTATAAGTTACAAATGTACATGGTAAAGAAACACACTTTACCTAACTCTACACTAGACTAAGTTATTATTAACTATTTCCTATGTGTCAGAATATCCTAACATGTAATACAATAGAGGTTGTCAATGGTTAAGTAACTTACTATTCTTATTCTAAGTTTACACTATGAACTGGTGAAGATTCTACGTAATGATGAGTAAGGAATATTTAACAGTGAATGGATAGTTACTTGTGAGTAACTTGTATAAATTTTTTTAACTCCTTACATTTCCATGTGAAGTGATCAGTGTATGTTACAAGAAACTTCAACATTATATAAACACATTTACAAATTGGAAATTATTATATTGATTTTTTCAACTTTCCTACAAATAAATTTTTCAACAGTGGACATGCACATATTATAGATTACATGGTTTCAGAGAATATGATTATTATGAGAGCTAGAAAATTGAAATGAAAACATAAAATACACCATCGCGCGAAGGATCGCCAGATATTCCCAATTATTAACCAACTCTCAAGTAGGAATTAGTGTTTTCTTGTAAAACATGAACTCAACTCAACATAAATATATGGTTATTAAAATTTATAAACGTATACATATTCTACCTTCCAAATTTTAATATATGACCTCTTTGAATAAATTTGACATAAAAAAAATTAAAAATTTACATGTTCAGCTACAAAAACATACCGACATAATGTTTTTTTTTAAAATTTTTATAATAAACTAATACCATTTTGAAGAAAAATTAGAGTAGCATCACTCATCTAGAGGAAAAATAATGGTACACTCGTCAATCAAGTCAACCATCTACTAATTAGCAGAAAAAATTAATATAAAATGTTTTACTAATCAATACATTCCTAAGAATTTTGAAGTAATACGACAAAAAAGATAGTCAACATGTGACTCAATGGCCTCTAGTTGATTCATAGGAAGATGCATGTATACCACCAAAATTTCATCCCCTAAAGGACTTCATAGTGGCATTACGTTACCGGCTTCTTCACCCCAAGGAAATTGATAGCTAGAAAAACAAATATTTCCCCATCCGTAGTCAATCTTGGACAAAACGAAACGTAAGCTAGAAGAAACCAAAATGCTTGGACCATTAGATTCTGCTATGTCCCTTTTGCAATAAATAGTAGCCAAGCTAGGGTCAAGTCAGATCATCTCCACCCAGTAAATTAAGCTTTGAAAATGTTCCTCGTTTGCACGTCTATACATAACATTATGAATGAGCTTAGCACTCGAACTAAGGGGTTGAATTTTAATATATGAAGCCTCAGCTTCCACAAAAGGTAATAATAATACATTGCCAAATTAATTAGAAGGTATTCCCATGTTTGTTAAATGGGTATGACCATCTATAACCAGACCTATGCTACAATTTAGATCATTTTGGATCCCCTCACTAAGGATCAGTAACTTCCAGACATAAGCAGAAAAGGAAACCAATTTGCTATACTATTTACCTTGTTGATTTGCATTACTTTGGAGAACCTGAACATCTTTGGCAGTCAGGTAATAGATCCTACTAATAAGAGAAGGAGGAGGATATTTTTTCTTTGATTTTTATAAATTCAGAAAAGAGTATCTCGTATACATTTCCTCAATTGCAGAGCAATAATAAGGAGTTTTCCGAGCTCGTAATAGGGATCTATTAAAGTTGGGTTTCAACATTTAAATGGACTCCTTTCGAGAAATATTTTCCTATGATAATAAAAACATATTGGTATAAAATTCATCAGCGATCCTATGATCAAATGTGCACCCAATAATAATACCTCCGCAACTAAATTATGTTAGCTGAACACACAGAAACTAATCATTTTCCATAATAATCTCTAAAGTCAAAATAATTTCGAATAAGACTTTACTATACTCATATGTACTATTTAATAAACTATTGCTTCTCTTATTATTGTGTGTGAAGGGACATGTAGAAAGGCCTAATGCAGAATTAGCATATTGTATTGAACAAAGTTAAAAATACAGGAAAGTTTTCTTGGGTAGCAAATAAAGAGTTATTTGAAAGCATGTGGATGAGCTTCCCCTCAATGGTTTTATCTATATTGTAGAAGTCCAAATCAACAAGTCCTATGTTCGTAGTGGCTTCGATGAATTCAACACTATGGTTGTTGGAAAGCAGTTCTGGCTCCCTAGAGGTATTGGATACCATTTGGCCAACAAAAACATAGTAATAAGACAATGCCTCTGGTAGCAAAATTTTTAGATCATGAGTAGCTTTCTCTGCAAAGGAAGATAGGTATCTAGCGGTGGGCTATTCATAACATAAGAAAATTCTCACTGAAACAGGAGGAATTGTTAGATCCAAATTGGGAAACTTAGAAGTTTAGAGCTACTTTCTATAAAGGAAATTTTGGAATGATTCTTGATTCTATTGTCAAAAGAATCAATTATCAAGAGAAATTCCTAAAAGAATAGGGAAATGTGCGATCTTATGATCCATATTTATGCAGGAATGCAAAAGAATACAAAATTAACCATAAACATATAAATACAACAGAAATAAGGCTTCATTTCATTAATATCAAATCACAGAAATATGCTTACAAACATGATGGAAATAAAATATCTAGGGTACTGGTAGCGAATCTCTGAGAAAATATGTGGTGACTACAAACCTTTGAACTTTGTATTACAATGAGGCTCAAGGGCCTATTTATTATGGAGAAAAAATGGAGAACTCTAAACGTCCAAAAACCTAACCCTAAGAGATGAAGCACCAAAACTATGGGCCCCGTTTGGGTAAATTGGTGTTTCAACTTCTTGGGGATGTAACTTCGACATACTATCTCCATTTGGGGCTTCAAAATGGCTCCGTAAGTTCAGGACCCAAAAACTACTAAAAATAATAAGTTGTGAAAAAAAACTGAAAGAGACAATGGTGAGACCCCAAGTGGAATAGGCGGGTGGCCACTAATATCCACCTGGATCATTCCTCCCCCCTTAAGAAGCAATGGTCCCCATTGCATTGAGTTCCTCCAAAAGATGAGGAAACTTCTGTTGAACTTGGTCCCTCGTGAACCACTTGCCTTGGTGCAGGAGTTGGCTAGCTTTCACAACCCGATACAGTTGGATCTTCCGTCGGCAAGTGTTCTTGATTTTCATGTCCATGATAGAGTCTGTGGTGGCCTATTCCATGTAGTCTGGGTTTAAATATTTTGGTGTGAGTTCTTCTTCAATGTCATAGGTGTCTAATAAAGCTGGGAAGTACGAACAAAGATGGTCTACATTGAATACTAGGTGCAAACCAAAGAATTGTGGAATACTGATCTCAAAGGAATTATTCCCTATAGCCTTGGTGATGGTGTACGGCCCATATCGGAGTGGGAGAATCTTGCGGTGGGGTCCATTGAGGTGCTCCTTTTGCAAATGTAGCCACACTTTTTCACCCACCTGGAAGTTGTGTGGAACCCGATGTTGATCATGTCGTTGCTTGAACTTAGCATTGGCTCTGTGCAATATGTCATGAACCTCTTGGCGGATGTGTTGAATGGGCTCGATGAAGTTGTTTTCTTTTTCAGCTTCAGATTGGACATGAACCGAATCGGCCTGAGTAGCTACAAATGGCATGGCTACGTCAATGGGACATAGTGGCTGGAATCCCAAGCCCACCTGAAAGGGGCTGTGGTCGGTTGAGCTGTGGAGAGCCCGGTTATAATTGTGTTGTACATAGGGAAGGATCTCATCCCATGTGCATGGATATTTTGAATTTCAGATGCACAGAATGTGTAAAATCATCCTATTGACGACCTCTTTCTGGCCATCAGTTTGGGGATGGAAAGCTATGGACTTGGTGAGCTTGGTGTCCAACATTGACCAGAGGCTGGACCAAAATGTGTCGAGGAACCTGCTGTCACAATCTGATATGATAGACTGTGGGATCCCAAAGTGCACCCACACTTGTTCAAAGAAGAGTTTAGCAGTGGCTTCTGCTGTGATATTCTTCTTGCAAGCCGCCATAATGGCCATCTTTGAGAATCTATCAACGACCCCGAAAACACAGTATTTTCCATGCTTAGTATAAGGAAGGCCTGACATGTTATCCAAGGAGATGGATTCCCAAGGTCGATTCGGGGTAGGTAGCAGAGTATAGAGCCCTTGCTTCTTGATGGTCAGTTTGGCAATGGCACAAGTAGTGCAGGATCTGATGTACTTCCCAACATCCTGTTGAAGGTTCAGCCAATAGAAATACTTCTGCAGTACTGCCACTGTTTTCTTAACCCCAAAATGCGCAGTGACTTGATTGTAGTGCGCTTCCCATATCATCTTGGCACGCTCACTTGAAGGAACACAAAGGTGTCCTAGGTGACATAATAGTGCATCTTGGAGGTGAAAATTTGGAACTTGCATACCGCCCAAGAGTGCCTTGTATGTGTATATAAAGTCTGGATCACTCTTGTAGAGAAGCATCCAATCAGAAGTCTCATGCCCACAAGAGTTGAGAATGATGGTTATGGCCATGATCAGAGGTTGGCTAAGGCAGTTTGCAACATTATTGGTGCTACCCTTCTTGTACTTGATTTCCAAATGAAATTCCTACGAATATGTGGACCACTTCTAATGGTGATCATTCTACAACTTCCCTTGTGTCTGTATGAACTGTAGGGGTTGGTGGTCTATGTGTATGATTGTCTCCTTCCCCAAAATGTAATGCTTTGATTGTCGACAAGCCTGCGCAATGGAATACATTTCTTTGTCATAAGTGGGATACTTTAGAACTGTGTCGGACAAGGTCTCACTGTGATATGCCACTGGATGCCTTTGTTGAGTAAGAACTGCCCCAATAGCATAGTCAGAGGCATCTGTATCAATCTCAAATGGCTGTTGCAAGTTTGGTAATGTGAGAACTGGGGAAGAACAGAGGCATTGTTTCAATTCTATTAAGGTCTTCTATTGAGATTCCGACCAACAGAAATTTTCTTTTGCTCCTCCCTTGGTGACTTGACTCAAGCGCCAAGTGATATGAGAGAATTCCAACATGAACCTGCCGTAGAAATTAGTAAGACCCAAAAGGCTGCAAAGCTCTGTTAGGGTGGTTGGGGCTGGCCAATTCCGAATGACTTGGATCTTTGTTGGATCCACATGCAACTCCTTTCATTAATAATGTATCCTAGATATTGAACCTGGGTCATGCCAAAAGCGCACTTCTCCAATTTGGCACACAACTTGTGTTGTCGTAGTGTTTGGAGGACTTCTCGGATGTGGTGGAGTTGCTCTTCCAAAGCCTGGCTGAAGATCAGAATGTCATCCAAGTATACCACTAAAAGTGAGTTGGTGAATGGACGCAAGATGTCATCCATCAACCTCATGAAGGTTGCGGGAGCATTTGGCAATATGAAAAGCGTGAGGAGCCATTAGAAAAGGCCCTCCTTGGATTTGAAGGCAGTCTTCCACACATCAGAGGGTTCAATTGCTACCTGGTGATACCCAGACTTCAAGTTGATCTTGCTGAAATATTCTGCTCCTTTGAGTTGGTCTAGAAGGTCATCAATCCATGGGAATGGGTACCTATTCTAGACAGTGATATTGTTTAGCACTAGATAATCAATACAGAGTCTCCAAGTCCCATCCTTCTTGTGTACCAAAATGATCGGGCTCCCACAGGGCAATGAACTTGGCCGGATGTGACCTTTCTACAGTAGCTCCTAGATCTACCTCTTGATTTCATCATTCTCGAGAATAGAGCACCTTTAGATTGGTCCATTGGGTAGTGGCACACCTGGGGTTGGGTCAATGGGGTGCTTGACTTGACAGTGTATAGGCATCCCTATGGGTAAGGTGAAGATGTCCCCATACTCCTCCAAAACCTTGTCCATTTGTTGTTGTCATGTAGAGGAGCCATGTCTGGAGGTTGTGGCCATAATGTTCTTCTTTCCCTAGGGTCGGATCATTAGGAAAAAAATTTTTCTGGTATGGGAAATGAGGTTACTACATTGTTTTGCAATAACCAAAGAGATAGTGGGAGTCGGTGGTACCTTTGGTATCCTGTACAATTTATTTCCAAAAGTAACAATAACAGCATGAGGCTGGGACTCATACACAGTATGTTGCTTCCACAAGTATGGTTGGCCTAATAATACATCAGAAACATCAATAGGAGCAATGTCACACAATACCTCATATATGAAGGGCTTGATGCTATAAGGAAGGTGACACTGCTGGCTGACGTGGAGATCTCGTCCTTGGTGAAGCCACCCAATGATGTATGGTTGTGGGTGCACTGTGGTCGGCAAGCCCAACCGCTTCATGACATCTGTTGAAATGAGGTTCTTTTAGCTCCCATTGTCGACAATGAACCATAGCAGGGAACTCTTTACCCACATCTGGGAGTGGAAGAGACGCTCTGCCTCCTCCGAATCTTCTGGTTCCTCCTTCTGGATCTTCGTAGTGGCAATAGTGGAATTGGGCTCCACATCAATAATCTTCTTCCCTTTGTCATTCACCTTATTAGGTTCTGATTCAGAGTCGGAGCATGCATCTAATTCAGAATCCCTCATCTCTGCCACCAGCGACTGCTTGGCCCGACACTCACTTGTGTTGTGAGTAGAGCTCTAATGAAACTCACACCACTTTATCGTGTCCTTCTTTGGCTTTGTGGTGTTGTTCTATGATTGTGTCTTTGGTAGGTTGTCTTGGGCTGCCATGCCTTGGATTTTTCATTTGTTCTGCGGTTTGGGGGCACCTTTCCCTTTCTTTTGATTCGCAGATCCAAAGTCTTACTTCTTCTGTTTGAATTTTTTCTCAATCTAGGAAACATACCGGTATGTTGTACCAAGCAGGGAGATGTTGAGGAACTCCATTTCCTCCTGAATGTATCTATGCAGACAACGACGATAATTTAGCACCAAATGTTTCTCTGAATCTTTGATACCCAAAATTGTGCGCAGGGTATGGAACAGATTCATTAGCTCATGAACATCTTGATCCCTTTGTTGCCACAACGTGGTCCATTGTATGTACTTGTCCTCATAGCTCCCCAGAGATAGTATTGTTCCTTGATGGCATCTCAAAAAGAATTCCAAGTAGGTACGGCTAAGAACAGAGAGGGTTTTGTCTTGTTTTTTTTCTCACAGTAAGTTTCCCACCAGTCCTTGACATGGGGGGTAGCTTTGAGGAGTGAAAAAATATTCTTCTTCCAGTCGGAAAATTCATGAACTGAGAAATAACCTTCTAATAGATTCAACCATATATCTATGACATCGGCATCTATTTGACCCTCAAATATGGGAATGTCAAATTTTACTTTTACCTTAAAGGGAGTCGCGCCTCCAAAGTGTCTGCTAGATGCAGATGCATTGTCGGTGGGCAGTCATTGAAGGACCTGGGAAAAGTTATCCATCATCGCGTTCCTTTTTTTTTCGAGGGCCTCCTCGAGCAATATTTTGGTAGGATCTCCTGATCCCTCATCTTTCTTTTCCTCCCCCATTGGCGTCCATTGGGGTTTGCGAGGCTGATCTTGAAAAGGTTCCACCAGATCGAGCCCTAACTCCTTATACCCCGACCTCGTTGGGGACATGCAAATAAGGATTGAGAAAAAGAAAACCACTTTGATACCACTGATCCAGATTTATGCAGGAATGAAACATAATACAAAAATAACCATAAACATAGAAATACAGTGGAAATAAGGCTTCATTTCATTAATATCAAATCACATAAATATGCTTGCAAACATGATAGAAATAAAATAGCTAGGGTACTGGTAGTGAATCTCTAAGAAGAGATATGGCGACTACAAACCTATGAACTTTGTGTTATAATGAGGCTTGAGGGCCTATTTATTATGGAGAAACAATGGAGAACTCTGAACGTCCAAAAACCTAACCCTAGGAGATGAAGCGCCAAAACTATAGACCTCGTTTGGGTAAATTGGTGTTTCAACTTCCTGGGGATGTAACTTCGGCATACTATCTCTGTTTGGGGCTTCAAAATGGCTCCGGAAGTTCAGGACCCAAAAAACTGCTAAAAATAATAAGTTGTGAAAAAAACTTCAAGAGATAATAGTGGGGCCCCAAGTGGAATAGGCGGGTGGCCACTAATATCCACTTGGATCATCTTACTAATGTTAGGTCAGGTAAGTAACTGCAAAGCAGACGTGTGTCGTGTAGAAATTTGAATAATTTGCTGAATTATTCACCGAGATTATCCTGGTCACATATTATTTGAGCTTCATACATAACACATAATCTCTTCTACACATTAATCATCACATGCGGAAATAAAAACAACAAGCGGTATTGAAAACATTCACATGCGCACATAGAAATTCAACACATATAACACAGTATGTATACCGGGGAAAGATTACAGCTGAAAAACCCCTACTGTCTATATATTATAATGAAGAAGAATCATGTAACAATCTCAATACAATACTCCTCACAAGTACTCAGTACTGTCTCCAAAAGTTACACACGAACTAGCTCAGTTTTGAACAAGTCACGGGTTCAAAACTCCTCCACTGTTTTCCTGCCTCTACTGCGCAATCCAAGATGAGAGAATGAATGGAATGAATTCGAATTCCCTTGGCTTTAACTACACAATCCTCATTGGCAATCTCCTCTAATGATTGTGCAAATCTCATGCACACTATAGTCACAACTGATAGTAGACTCCACCCTTTCACCCACCTCTAACACTGGTCTCCACTGAACTGTCCATGCATTGCAGTTAACTGATATGTTATTTAGTTGATTTATGAGTTAATAATTAGTGAATTAATTAATAATTAATTCACACCACTCATCACTAGTGTATTTTTCAGTTAGACTAAATACAACTAGTTCAACTAAGTTAAATAGAACACAACTCCACCAACTCTCTCATCAACTCCACCAAACTCTGCCACATGAGTTCTAACTGAAGTCAACCATGCAATAGCTCAACTAAGCCATAGGAAATTCGAATTTCCTTCTGCCAGCTGCATGTGCTACATCTGTAGCTCGAACTGAAGTGCTCCAAGAGGATAAGATAATGTTTATAGTCCAAATATTATTAAGGGTTAATAATATTTGATTGACCTATTTTTAGACAAGCAGTCTAAAAATAGACTTTGACCTATATGTCTAAAACTAGTTGTCCATATATTTTTACCAACTTTACCAATCATCCAAGAATAGCATCCCGCAACTCCTAGACCATGCTCCATATGTCTAAAAATAGACATAGTCTAAAAATAGACTTTTCGACAAAAATCACTTGTGTGGCCCCCACCTAGTTTAGGTGATCACTTTCCAACTAGGATCAGGAAAGATGTTTCAGGATGCCTCCTTCACTGTTTCTTGTTGCAATCTTCAACACTCCCTCTCAACAAGAAAGGGTTGTCTTTGCATGCGACATGCAACTCCATGCATTCGCCCTGCAACGTTCACAAGCGCCATGCAACTCCATGCATGCGACATGCAACTCCATGCATTCGCCATGCACCCTTTGCATGCGCCATGAAAACTCATGCATGCACCATGCAACTCCATGCATGCGCCATGCACCCTTTGCATGCAACATCTCCGAAACTGAATAGGCTCCAAACAACTCAATCAGTCTGATGCATCTATCATCAAAGTCTTCGACTTCTGCTGGTACCAACTGCACATGTCATCAGGAACCACTGCGTTGTTGAACTCTTGCACCCATGCACTCTGCACTTGCTGTCAACTCTGATTCGCGCTCCAGTATCCGACACTGTCACTTTGATCTGCCTGCATCAATCCAACTGATCATGCTACTGCTGCACTGTGGGCACCTCGTAGCCAGGTTCAATTCATGAGATCCACACCATCTCATGAATCCTGCCCAGAAATCTCCTCTTGGGATTAATCATGCATGTTGCCCCACCTCTCACCTGGTGGTATAGCTGCATGCACTCCCTCTGCCCATATGGCACGAAATTTCTCTGCATGAGTGGTTTCTTCCACTCCATGATCCTCTTCTTGTGGCTGCTCCACATCCCGAGGTTCACTGTTACCTGCATGCAAAACTTGCTCCCTCTCAAGCATCAGTTGCATGTCTTTCTTGCACTTCCCAACAGTAGGAAGCTACGTAGACATCCCATCTACTTCAAGTCTGTAGAGATTCTTTGCCCGAATCCCAACCCTATGGACTTGTCCCGTTGCCTTGTGCCGAAGGAAAACTTTTCCTTCTCTGAAGACAACTTCATACCCTTTATCCTATAACATTGCGACTGAGATTAAATTCTTTGCTAGACCTGGTACATGCAATACATCTTGTAAAAGAATGAATTTACCTGACTCCCTCTTAAAGGTTATGGTACCAATGCCAGTCGCATTGTATCGTCCACCGTCACCCAACTCAACAAGCATCTGGAGACCTTTCTCCACCAAGTCACTGAACAGATTTGCATCTCCCGTCATGTGAAAGGAAGCACCACTATCAAAATACCACCCTGATCCCAATGCACTAGACACCATGCATGCGATCAATGAGAAGTCCAGCTCAAATTGCGAGGCAAGAGCCTCACCAGCTGCAGCTCCAGCAGCCTGCTTGTTCTTCTTCTTTTGTGGACAATTTGTGGTGTAATGTCCATGATCGTGACAGTGAAAACACTTCACTTTGGACATGTCACGCTCTTTACCTTCCACACCAGATTGAGAAGCCTTCTCCTTGCCCTTCCCTTTCCTTGCTTTGGTAGCCAAAGCGCAGTCTTCTTCATCAGATGCCTTTGCTGAAGATCCGTCCCTGGTACTCCGCCTTATCTCCTCTTGCACAAGATCAGACCACAGTCTTTCCCATCCTGGCAATTTTTCCCGACCATTGACACTGTCCTGATATGCATGCCAACTTTTCGAAAGCTTGAGGAGAGCCAAGCTCACCAGTTCCTCATCCTCCACACTAACTCCTACACTCCCAAGTTCATCCCTGTAGTGGACAAACTTTGTCAAGTATACCAGAATAATGTCATTCTTCTCCATCTTTATTTTCCTGAGTTTATCCTTGAGCGCCAACTTCCTTTGGTCACTCTTGATCTAGAACAATTATGTCAAAGATTTCCACATCAATAATGGAGAAGCTTTTCCATGCATGCTGGATACAATGTGATCCTTCACGCCCTCCAATAGAATCCTTCAACACCTTGCTGTCTTCTTTTGCCAAGCTTCAATCACAGCAGCATCTGTAGAAGTAGGCTTTGGAATTTCTTTCTCTATGAATTCCAACAGCCCATTGTCATCTAACACTGCCTCCATCCTATCTTTCCATGCAATATAATTCGAGCTGCCTTCCAAGGCATACTCCAATCACAATCCGACGAAAGACATCTTTGCTTTTGACACCAAGAAAAACAATTCTGCAATTCGAATTCCAACAACTCCAAAACTCAGCTGCTTCTGGATCTGTGAGAACAAATTATTTCTAGCACATAGATCGACTGTAGGGGAATTTACTGGATATATCACCTTTCAAAGGAAAGGATGGATCCAGAGGCTACCTGGCCCGATACAGACTCTGTCTACAAAAATAATTGTAATCACTGTAATAGATCCGATGATCAATTCTGCTCCGATACCATGTAGAAATTTGAATAATTTGCTGAATTATTCACTGATATTATCCTGGTCACATAATATTTGAGCTTCATACATAACACATAATCTCTTCTGCGCACTAATCATCACATGTGGAAATAAAAACAACAAGCAGTATTGAAAACATTCACATGCGCACATAGAAATTCAACACATATAACACATTATGTATACCGGGGAAATCTTACAGCTGAAAACCCCCTACTATCTGTATATTATAACGAAGAAGAATCATGTAACAATCTCAATACAATAATCCTCACAAGTACTCAGTATTGTCTCCAAAAGTTACACACAAACTAGCTCAGTTTTGAACAAGTCACGGGTTCAAAACTCCTCCACTGTTTGCCTGCCTCTACTGCGCAATCCAAGATGAGAGAATGAATTGAATGAATTCGAATTCCCTTGGCTTTAACTACACAATCCTCATTGGAAATCTCCTCCAATGATTGTGCAAATCTCATGCACACTATAGTCACAACTGATAGTAGACTCCACCCTTTCACCCACCTCTAACACTGGTCTCCACTGAAATGTCCATGCATTGCAGTTAACCGATGTGTTCTTTAGTTGATTTATGAGTTAATAATTAGTTAATTAAATAATAATTAATTCACACCACTCATCACTAGTGTATTTGTCAGTTAGACTAAATACAACTAGTTCAACTAAGTTAAATAGAACACAACTCCACCAACTGTCTCATCAACTCCACCAAACTCTACCACATGAGTTATAACTAAATTCAACCATGCAATAGCTCAACTAACCCATAGGAAATTCAGATCTTCAGCACGCATTCATGTGCCACATGCATGTCGAGAGGCGAAGTGCTCCAAGAGGATAAGATAATGTTTATAGTCCAAATATTATTAAGGGTTAATAATATTTGGTGTGAATTGTTTAGGCAGGCGACTAAAAATAGACTTACCTGTATGTCTAAAAATAGTTGTCCATCTATTTTTACCAACTTGACCAATCATCCAAGAATAGCATCCCGCAACTCCTAGACCATGCTCCATACGTCTAAAAATAGACTTTTCGACAAAAATCACATGTGTGGTCCCCACCTAGTTTAGGTGATCACTTTCCAACTAGGATCAGGAAAGATGTTTCAGGAAGCCTCCTTCACTGTTTCTTGTTTCCATTTTCAACATGTCGCTAGTGACATGTGTCAGTACAACAATGAATTAGTTGACAAAAAAAAAGAAGTGATTCAATATAAAAGGCTTATCGATCTAATTATAGGATGGTAAATCATAAATATTATTATTTTATGTATTTTCATATTTTTTTTTAAATAATATAAGCTATGTATAGTTATAAAATAAAGAGAAAAGGTGTTAAAAGAGAGTTTCATTGACAATTACTTCTCCCTTACAAATAAATAATCTAAGTTGGGGGTAAGGGAGAAAAGAGGGAAGAAAACCTAAGGTGAACTTGGTGGCTTGATTGAAGAAGGTGCAAGAGAAGAGTTGAAGCTTCAAGATTTGGAACCTGAAACAATAATCTATTGAAGGTTGGGAGGACACTGCCAGTTTAGGTATCCTTGATCTAGTGGGTGGCCAGTGGGATCCTTAAGACAAACTTGTGAGTTTGAAATCCTTGGTTGGACTAAAAAGATCTTGATGCCTCTCGAAAGACCTTGGGTCTCTTGTGAGTTTGAATTCCTTGGTTGGACTAAAAAGATCTTGATGCCTCTTGAAAGACCTTGAGTCTCTCTAAAGTAATTGTTCTGGGAAGAAACTGGCCCTGTTGTGCAAACAAAGTACTCATTGGTTGGATGGAGCACATATGACTGGCTAAAAAAAAAAGATAAAAAAATATCAATTCAACATGTTTTATTGATTAATTATTATTTTTTTGTAGAAGTTAAAGGTGACACTACTGGGAAAAATTATAAATTGTGAGGTAAGTTTGCACATATGACTTTAATGTTTCAAAAAGAAACATGTATTAAGAAATCGAGTAAGAAACACAATGTTCTATGTAAAATGAGAAACTCTCTCATAAATATCATATAAATAAATCTCCAGTAGTAAAATATAACCCTGGTGACCGTGGTGATTGATATGGGTAATAGGATTAGAAGATGGCTTATGAGTAGCTAGATCAGAAGATAGGATAACCCATTCTGAGGAGTTTTAGGTTATATTTCAGTAGTGGAGTTTCTTTATATGATGTTCATCGGGCGGCCCAAAAACAATTTCTTGATTCTGTTGACTTAAGACAACTAATGAAACAAGAATAATAAACAATGAACTATGTTATACGTTGTGCTCACATATAATGTCTAACATAAAAGAGGAGTGGTATTTCTCTGAAAATTCTATCTTCTAATAAGAAATTGATAAATTCCTTGTAGATTCAAGTCACTAATTGTAATTTTCTAAGACTTGAATCTACTCTACCAATTATTGCGGAAACAATAAAATATCACGAAACAACGACAAATACAAGAGAAATAATTCAATCAACACATTACAAAATGATTTATTAGGGAAAGAAATAACTAAAAACCCTACTATATGTATATTGCATTAGTTAAAAAATATGACTTTCCATGCACTATATATGACAATGGAGTTATACTCCTCTACCATGGCAAAACCCATAGTCGTTGCTACACTTCTTCCTCGAATGAGGGTGGTTGAACCTTTACACTCTCTCTCATAAGAGACATGTAGCCAATGTACCACTCTGGAGAACTCTGCATGCTCTTTGAAGTGGATGCTCCCACATTCTCTTTAGCATAATGCATCAATATTTCAGCCTCGATAACAGTCCACACACATTTAAGTTAACTCTTTCAAGGATCGCTTGTTCTCGACTATCCTTATCATGAAATTTGGCTTCGGTATACTTCCCCAATGTACATAATTTTCGTCTATCACACACCTCACGTGCACCCTTGGAAAATCCTATAGAAATATGTTGCATGATCTTCCAAGCGCCATGGTGAAAATTTCAAATTCACCTATGCCATAATTCATTGATGTCTAGGCTCTGCACTTTCTCTGCTTTTGTTCTCAAAGAAACACAGTATTCTACATCTAATTTGTAGAGGTTCTTTACCCAAACCCTTATCTTCTTCACTTGTCCTATGGAGATCTAACGAGATAACACCTTTCCTTTGCTAAATATCACATTGTAGCCACGGTCTTCCAACATTGCAACTAAAACAAGTTTCAAATGGGGACTTACTAGTAGAGGTAGACAACATTGGGGTTGTTTGTGTGAAATTTTGGTGTATTTTGCTATTAGGTAGACCACATTATACATATATGTTTTGATGAACTATGCAATCGAATATCCACAATAATTCAAGAATATATATTAGCAATATATTATAAGTTTAAACTCTCTTAGAACCCCAAAATATTTTCCGAAAAGCTTCATTGGTAGGAAATCTTCGAAGAAGATAAATGGAAATTTTAAAGATGATCCTCACATAACAAATATATAAAATATAAGTTTGTAATAAATGATAAAATATTTATAGTGACATTTTAACTTTTATGCTGGAAAAATAAACAAATAATAAATGTTTTGAATATTTTTTAAATATATGAATAAATTTTTAAATAGGATTGTGATTTTTTTATTATGTAATGAATCTATTTTATAATAAAAAATGTTGAAACATTTGAATTGTCATAGATTATTTGAAAATATAGTAAAGTAAAGTTGGAAATAAAATAAAACAAAACAAGTAAAAACTAAAAAAATGTAATAATTAAATTGCACTAGCAAAAAAAAAAAAATTAACTAAAATAAAATCCATTTACAATAACTTTTGTTTTATGAAAATATTGTAATACATACGTTTATTTAAAAGTAAGCACTTAGGTTGTGAGCTTGAGGGCATTGTCATCATTGTGATTTAATGGGGTTCTCTCAAGGTACAACCCTGCCAACCTCCACATGGTCGGGCCATATGGAGTGGTGGCTCCATGAATATGTGACATTAAGGCCATTTCATAAGGTGGCAACAACATTCGACTCCAAAATTTCTAATTTTTTCTCGATGTGAGGTTGGAAATTGCTTTGTGTTTGAGAGTGGTATGTCAAGGAGTGTTGGTATTGAGATTGGTGGGTCGGCGAAGCCAATAGGCTTTGTAGTTTGGCACTGGTTGCAGTCTCATTATTTTTAGCGTTATATTTAGCATCATGCATCAATATTTAGTTACGGTAGAATAGTATAAGTGCTAAGGTAACAAAATTGAAATATGTGAAAATTGAGATATCCAAAATTAAAGTCATAGATTGCTACTTAGTTTACAAAAAAAAGAACCTGTAAAAAACCTCTTCAAATGAAAAATAAAAATAAATAAAAGAAAAAGATTATTTATTTAAGTGGGCCTAATAATTAGGAATATGTCTTTCTTATTTTATATAAGATGTTGTGGATAATTTGGACATTCCCGAGTCCAATTTTGAAGTAAGGATTGACCCTCTAAAAAATTTAGCATAGTGTTGATCACTTGGTCTACCAACTCCTTTAGTCTTGGACAGCTTTTGAAGAGGTAGTGACTAGGAAAAGAGTTCAGAGCGAAATCGAACACAATCTTGACGTTATGGGTAGACACGCCTACACCTTATGCACGAGTTCTTTCAAATATGTATTTATTAATAATCATGGCATATAGCAAGTGTTTTCCACTGAAAGAAAATCCTCCTCCTCTTCTGGATGCAACAGTGCATAGTTCAAAATTAGATTCGAACAATTTATCCTCTTGTAGTAGCGAGGCAACACTATAACTCTAAAAACATTGGCACCATATTTGGCACAGAGCTTATTGAAAATTAAACTAACTCAAAAAAAATATAAAAAACACATAATAAACTAGAGACTAAATATTGGCGGAAAAGGCTTCAGCCTCACATATTTTCTCATTATTAAAAGAATGTAGTGTTAAAATTAAATAGATGAGGAGACAGTGTCTCAATATAGTACATGCTATCTTTGACACATTGGTTGAGATAATTTCTCAACCAAACACACACCATTATAGGAGATACCTAAACTAACTCCTATCTTAGAGGAACGACCCAAAATAAAGAGTTAGGCATAAATTCCTAACTTTTAATATTTAATTTATTTATTTTATTTTTGGATTTTTTATTGTTTTATGAGAGAGGCTAACAGAGCTGACACAGAATCTTCAAAACCTTCTCTAGTGCGGCAGATTGATCATTATATTCTTTTTCAACACTAACCCTATGTGGATTACTATTTGTATTTGTTTCAGCTGAATCATAGTAGAAATGGTCAATCATAACTTGCATTTCTTTGCACAATACGGGGCCAGGTTTCCACTGATCAAATGTCTGACTACAATATGCATAGGTGATATCTACACAGTGAATGAGATTAACACTGGGCATCATTGTATCTTCGAGGATGTAATAGATCAATCTACCAAAGATAATGTTCATCATGATGTGATGTATCCGTGGATGGTTACACATCACCTCCATGATGTGCACGATTGAGAGAGGTAGAGGCAGCACCAACACAATTTTTTCTATAGTGCAGATCTTCAGCTGGGATGCATTTATTTTGAAACAGTTGTTATAAGAATACCGTCAGAGGGGAAGAAGAGCACACACTGAGGGAATTTTTTCCTTAAATAAATTCGAGAAAAGAGATTCAAAGTTTTCCACGCAGAGTAGCAGTATCCGAGATCAGATTTACCCACTCCAATAGAGGGTGCGTAAATCTAGTTAGCAGCTGCATAGAGGAGAAGGAATAAATTTCAACTTTTGTTTGGAGAGATGGCATGAGCTGGGCTAAGAGATCAAGATCGGTTGGATGGAGCCTCTAACTATGTGATCGGGAAGGCAAGGGTTTCCTTCCTTCTAGATGAATACAATCTCAAATACTACATCAATAACGTGGTGGTTGTCCCCATGGATCCAGGTCAGCAAAATAAATACATGAAGGAGATGGAAAAGGAAAAGAGGATGATTTTTGATGGAGTTCGAGATCATGTGGTTTCTCACATAGTAGTCTTGGTTATGGCCAAGGAGATGTGGGACTCCCTTGCTATGTTGTACGAGGGATATTTCAAGCAGCGAAAGATGTAATTGGAGGAAAAGCTGAGATGTACGTATATGTAGAAGGGGGAGTGCATAGACCAATTTCTCACCAAGATTTAGGATGTTTGAGATATGCTGGTAATTGTAGGTTCAACGCCCGATGATTCAGAGATGGTGCAGATCGTTCTAAATTGTCTTTGAGGAATGGCAAGTGTTCGTCCAAATTATTTTGGGTAGACAAACATTGCCAATGTGGGATAGGATGTGGGTATATTTGCAGTAGGACAAGATGAGATGAGATTTGGTGAAAAACACCATCAGTGGCAGTAGCAGTAGTGGGACAAAGGCAGAGGGGAAGCGAGAGGAGAATTCAACCCTCGCATCAAAGGGGCAGCAAGAGATGTTCAAAAGAAAGAAGGACGTTTATAAGACAAAGTGAATGAAATGTGGTGAACTTGGTCGCTACAACACCCAGTGTCTACTCAGAAAGAGAGACAAAGAGGAGAAGCAAGATCAGTAGGTTGCATCAACAGAGATCGATAGGTTGTCCTCTAGATTGGATTCATAGTTTTCCATGATCAAGAATATAATTCCAAGGGTGAGGCAGGGTGATTTTTTTTTGTAGCCCTAGAGAGCTACATATGGGCAGGATTCTTGAGGAGTCCACCTCTTTGATAAAAAACTTGCTATGGGAGCCATAGCAGCAGTATCGGGATGGATTAGTGATAAATGATGTGGTCAGGTGCTAGAGTGATAAGTGATATAGATAGGAGCGGTCAGAGGCTGAGTAATGCAGAGAAGATTTGGCAGTAGTGTAGTACCATAGTGCAAAGTCAATAGAAGTGTAGAGGCTTTAGTGACAATGAAGAGACTAGAAACATTCAAGACTCGGGTGATAGATGCATCAGACTGAACACAGCTAGTTTAGTATGATGGAAATATTTTAGCTATAGCAGCAAGAAATGAGAGACAATTGAAAATGTTATAGTGGCAGTAACAACAGAGTTTCACTGTAGATTCAACAGTTGAGAAGAGTATGCAGGATCCGCAGCAGCACAGATGCAACATAAAACCAGAGTTGAGCAGTAGTTGGTGGGCAGTGAGGCCAGACATTAAAAATGTAGTAGGAGGTGGTACGAAGTCAAAGTATTTCTATCATGAGGGCAGTATTACTAGGCCACATTCCTCACTAAGAGGTAGTGTTGATTTTTGTAGCATCATATTTTCTCTAGCCTTGAGATTTTGTAGAGAGGCTAGGACACATGCATTAACCAAGACCCATAACTCATTTCTAGAAATTACACCTAGAGATGGCTTAATTAAATTAATAAGTAAATTTTTTATATTTCCTAATTCTAAACTTAGTAAATATGATTAATTAAAGGGTATTAATTAAGTCTGGTGCAGAACTTCTAGATTGAGGTGTGGATTGAGTCCAATTTAACCTTATCCATCAATTAATATCTAATCATGGAAATTTATTTATCAATGAGAGATTATAAGAAGGAAATTTATGAGCACTTGGAGAACACACCGAGAGGGAGATAAAACTTGTTGGAAGATCGATTGCCCATAGTAGCACATTAATTTGTCAGAGAGAGAGCTAGTGAGATAGTTGTAGTGAGAGAGGGGCAGGGATATTATGGTCGGAGGAAATATTTCTAGGTCTAGTGAGTGCATATCATAGAGACCACATTTCCATAGAGAGGTAGTGTAGAGGCCATGGATAGGCTACATAGTGATTTAGAGGAGATCTGCAATTTCATTGGGAGACAAATTTGATACAGTGAACGAAGCTGAAGAGAGTTTTTGGAGGCCAAGAGGGTCCAGTTTCCAGACAACAGAAGATAAGAGGTGAGGATAATGAGTGCTCCCAGATTTGTGATGAAAAACTGTGTAGGCTAACATAGTCACTACGCAGAGGGAGCAGAAAGCAATTATTTCATAGCTAAGTTCAGTTCCAGATCACTTGTGGAAGTGAGAATTTTCTCACTAAATTGTTTGTTATTTATTTTTATGTATTAGGTAGCTTGTCGAGGCATTCAAATATTTGTACTCAAATTTACTACTACTTAATATTAAAAGCCTCAGTTACGAGACCGGTTTTCCCAAGTTGGTTTTTTCTAGGGATTAAATCAAAAAAAATAGTGTACTTATGTGTGTGTGTGCATATAGTCTTTCTTTTGTTGTATTTTCCGTAATGTTTTATTTTGTGAAGGATGTAGTGTATGTGTTTCTATATTTACGATAGAACACATTAAATAATTTATTTATAAATTAAAAAATACAAGAAACATAACTAGTTTCCATAGTACGATCTGAGTAACAGAATTTTCACAATAAGCAAGAATACTGCTAAATTACATTGTAGTTAGAATTGTAAAGAGTATTATAAAATACATAAGAAATAGTAGTCAAATGAAAAAAATCAATAATTCATATGTTGATCATCACTAAAAAATCATAACACAAGCATACCCAACAAAATTTACTTCAATCGAAACATATTTAATGTTGGCTTCCTTCATTAGACCCACATGCTGGACTATTTGGCTCAGATGAAGAATGGGACATGTGTTGTTGAAAGGATTGGGAGTCAAGGATTTCTTTTCTATTGGGGCAGGCTTCTGATAGCATTGAAAAAAAATCTCGCATCTATAAATATGATTGAAGAAAATCATTTTAACCTTTTAGACCACTTACCCTTCTTAAGTCAGGTAGGGAGTTCACTGATTGAATTCACCTAGTCGCTTCCCAACCTCTTTACAAATGTTATTGGAAAAAGACTAGAAGCCTCCAGGATTTAACAATCAATATGAAATGTCAGCGGTGGAAAGGAAGTCATGATCTACTGCAAGGAAATGCTAAATGAGCTATGCTAGAAAACTAACAAAAATGAATATTTTCAACTTCCTACTTAGGCCCTAAACAAGAATGAAAGGAAATGGAGTAGGGAATTGGACTACCCATCTCTTATCTATTCATCTAATAGAACCATCTAATAGGAGTACTAGGTTCAGGGAGTAGGAACGGAAGTCATAAACCGTGGTGATAATGCATGGGATTGTATGTCGGTGTGGAAAAGTGGTTTGTATACGAGCTCATGCGGTGGTGTGTTTCTCCATGTGTGGATGTTGACGAACCTTTGCTAACGTCTTGTGTGAACAAGTGGGAAGCAGAAAGGGCACACTTAGTGGTGGTGCTGTCTCTTACTTAGCTAAAAATAATATGTCAGATAGTTTGCGCATTACATAATATTATAATTTATTATGACATTATAACCGATAGAGTAAATCGATAAAACATATATGAGACAATGGAAACATTAAATGCCATTATTCCCTTTGTGAATAAATAATGAGGAAAGAACCATTCGGTCTTTAATCTACTGTCGGCCATTTCGTCTTACAACTTACAATTTTTTCTGCATGCCTAAGTAACTGCCCCGAACTCGTGCTTTACACCTACCAGGGTTCTCACAAGATACTTAGCGGCTTATTTCCTCTGATATTATCTCCCGATGGTTTGTTAATGACTTTACCACACTACCTTGTACTCATGGAGTCTTTGTCACATATCCAGAGCTAGGGATAAGTCTTTGTCACATATCCCGAGTTGGGGATTTAATATAGATTGAAAGGAAGTGTTGGTGGATGTCGGTGCTAGTTTCTTTTCCTATTGCAAAGGCATAAGTAGTGGTTATAGATACATATTTATTTGGAAAAAAAATCAGTTTACATAGAAATAACTTAAGTAGCAAATCCGGGTGCAAATGCATCCAAGAATGTAGCAAAGGAAACATAAGATGCACCTGTGTGAGTAGCTTGATCTTGTTATCCGTCATTGAAACATAAGCTAAATACCTGGTAAGCACTACCACTACTTGCAACACTTGTTATACATTGTTTTGGTTCATCGATTTTGTAATCACCTAATGAAATCACTCAAGATATTAATATATATGTTGCATCAATTTTGTCAATTTTCTATTATTGTTGGAGCTAATTTGGAATTATGCAATATAACTTGACAACTTTTATTTGCATTTAGTATTATATTTTTACTAAGAAGATTATATTTATAATATCTTATAAAAATTTACATATTTAAAATTACATATTTATTTCCTTTCAGATAACAAATGCCTATCTGCCTTGTTTCATGTTTAAAATGACATTTTGTATACTCATAATTTTTTATTAATGCAACTTTATATGTTACACAAGTTTATTAACATTTTTCTTACTATTTTTAAAAATGCACTGACATATAACCATCTGGCATTTGGAAAAACGCAGACCATCAGTTTATTGTATTTGACTTATATATTTGACACTCACATTTTATAAAGCATGAATGTTTCATACTTAATTTGTGCTATAAAAATGCACTGACATATAATCATTTGGCATTTGGTAAAATGCAGACCATGAATTTATTGTATTTGATGTATATATTTGACACTCACAATTTATAGATAATATATGTTTTATACTTAATTTGTGCTATTTAAATATTATGGCATGTATGTGATTTTTTTAATTTTGTTGAGAATATAATGATGATAAATATACAAAATTGTATCTCATTCATTATGATTTGCATATTATTTGAATTGGAGTAATAATATGGTAAAGATAATGTAAAACTTATCATCTTAATTAATAATAGAATTATTTTAAGTAAATTTTAATAATGTAATTTTAGAGAGATTGAAAAGAAGAAGAAAATCTATTTTAATGTTTTATAGTATTATTATTATTTTAACGTTAATTCATAAATATGATTTAATTAATTTTATAATATTTTAATTTTAAATAAATAATTTAATATATATACTTTATATTGATTAAATTATAAATTAAGATAAATTATAAATTGGTATTATTTATATCATTTTGTGTATATTTAGTACATTTTAGTAATCCACTTATTTTATGGAGGTAAAAGAATAAATATATAGGTTTATTAGTTTTCTCAAAATAAAGATTATAAAATTCCAAGTGCCATTAATTTAGCATTGACCAATACAAGTTATAACTAAATTATTCATAAATATGATAAATTTTTTATCATCAACTTTATTCATATTATATAATATATAAAATATAATTTTCTTAAAATTTTGGTTACGTATATTTATACAATATTAGTAATATAAAAAATTTTCCAACTTAATCACATTTATTTATATTTATAATGTGTAAAATTAGACTTATACTAAATTTAAGAATGTTGAGAGCTTTTATTGTATATATTGCTCAGATTCAACCAGCAATACACACAGTTCTCCATAAACTCTCAACATTCTTGTATTTATAATTATGAAAATGTATATTCTTTAATTTATATTAAACTTATTAAAAAATATTAAACTTACATAATAATATAAACCTCTCTTACAAATTTAAATGTTTTTTATTAAATTCAATATTATATTAATAATTTTATTTTTTATTTTTTAATAAATATTTCTTTAGTATTTTTTCAAATATTAATCATTCTAGCACAATAAATAAAGACAATATGTAAATATAGAAAACCACTATGTAATTTGTGTTTAAAATAATATTTATGAAATAAAAGAAGAATTTCCTTAATCAATTATTTTTTCAAAACATAAATTAAAATCAGATATATCATATCTAATAAAATATGATTAAGTTTTTTATTATTATTTTGAAGCATATTGTTTATAGTTATATATTTTTTTTATAATTGTTTTCATAATTTTAGATGTTGTTTGCATTGGGCACTTGTTATGATTCGTATTACTAGAAATGGTCAAGGAGTTAAATGAATGTCGTTAGTTCCTATTAATTCTCTTTAAAATGAAGTTGCTTTAGTGACACTCAAATCATCATGTGGGAAATACTTTGGGAGAATTTGGGATAATTTAAAAGTTCGTTAGCTTAATTCAATGAGTTTGAGTAGGCTCGTTCTACTTCACTATATGAATGAATGAATGATATTTTAACATCCATGAGTCTAAAAATAGTCTATGGGACCATTAGCTTCCTTGTTTTTTGCCTTCTGTAATTCAATCTTTTTCTTACTCAAATTGATGATGTGCTGACTCAACCTTCTAACAGTTCCATGAGTGAAAAGACAATTCCACGGAATTGATGCTAACATACTGTAGTAACCGTACCTGATGTCTCTCAAAGTGTCACATTCCAAAATGAAATGTTTTTCTGATTCCACTGCCCCAGAAGTGCAAAAAGTACATACCCTTTCTTCCCAAGCTTCTTTAGGTCTCTTCCACCATCCCGTTTCACACCAAATTTTATGTGAGTTAGTTTTTAATTGAGCAATAAGAACCTTTGCTCTCCACGGAATGCTAGCTCCAATGTATTCTTTTTGTTGGAGATCGCAAGTGGGGTTGAATTCTTGAACATAATACTTCTTCTTTCTACCCAATTCCTTTCCAGATACACCCGTATGGAACTTCACCAACACAAAACTCTCTAAATCCTTGCTATTTTTGGGACACGCATTCAGTTAAATAGTCTATTTTTGCATCCATTTGTTGTTTTGTCTCATCCATGATTTCTTTATTTCACTCATACCTTCATTAAAGATAACTTTCGACCATCTACCTCCTCCCATTTGCTCAAATATTTTTAGATACCTTATAAGACGCACCATGGCAATTGCTTCGATGGGAGCTGACCTTGTTTCACTCAACATTATCTCATAGAGACCAAACTTTTTATTTTGAACTTGCTCATGATCAAGCGTTTTTGAAATTTTTCAATTTATTTCGATTTCGAAACAGGGATGCTTCTAGCCCATAATTCACACCCATATAATATCACTCGACGAACTAGAAGTCCAAAAAGTACTTTGATCATGTTTCAATCCTATAACTCTGCATCTCTACATCTATTTTGAAGTGCATATAATGATTTCCACCCTCCTAAAATTCTTTTCTTTCTACAATCCTCCCAATTATGCTTGTTGTTGAATTCGATCTTGAGGTACCTGTATTCATTTACTTCTTCAAGAATGTTTCCTTCAAAGAAGAACGTATGTTAGCTTTGGTTCCTTTTATTAGAGAAAATTATTATTTTGGTCTTACTGGTATTGACTTGCATCCCCACCGCTTTACAAAAATGGTTAAGGACATATAGGTGCATCTGCAATCCATGGGTTGATTTAGCAACCAGCACAAGATCATCAACATAAAGAAGAATATTTATCACAAACTCCCCCAATCGAACATCATCCCCACCTTCAAAATTTAGACACTCTTCTAGTTTGTCAATATATAAACCAAAAAGGGTAGGGGATAAAGGGAAACCTTTCTTGACTACGATGTCACTTCTAAAACTTTCTGAAATTCCTGTTGAAGTTCTGATTTTGACTTTCACCTCTTCATAAAGCCTGTGGATGACAGCTCTATATTGTAAAGGAATTACAAGTTCTTCCATTCTACGCCACAAACTATCTCTAGGGACTGTGTCAAATGCCATTTTGAAGTCAAAAAAGCCCCAAAATACTTCTTCTTTGCTCCCCCAAACCTTTTCAACAATGTGCCTCAGTGTGATCCCATGATCTACTGTAGAATTCTTTGGCCTAAAACCTATTTGCCCTTTTTCCCTCTTTTCTTTTACTTTTGCCCACTTATTGATTCTATTTTATACCATGCCACTGAAAATATTTGCAAACAAAGGATTGATCATAATGGTTCTATAGTTGGAAGGATTATTAATGTCTCCGCTTTTAAAAAGGGCAATTTCTAGACTAGTTGTCCAATCCCTTGGGAAACCTTGCTTAATGATGTTGTTGAATATTTCCATGATGTGGGGTGCCAAAATGTTCATTCCCCAATTTAGATATTCTTCTTGAAGTTCAACCAAGTCCTTTTCCTTCCCTGCTTTCAACTTTTTAATTCCTGCCTCCACCTCCTTCACTGTGAAAACTTTGTAGATGTGTTGATCTTGGGAGGAAGCTCAACCTCTAATTCTTTTTCATAGGGTTTCCTTGCATAGTCAAACCATTGATCGGCTGTACTATTATTTTCAAATTTCTTCTTCCTTGGTTGAAGTGTCTGGCAAATTTTTTTTGGGTTATTCTTGCCTAGATATATGAGCTCTCCCTGCCTTGTTTGCATGAACTCATATTTTTTACTTTTTAAAATCTACTTATATCAATTTACATTCATATTCCCCTCTCCCTTTTTCAAGGTTTTCCTTTCCATTTTTTCTTTCCTCATTGAACCACGCATTCACAAGAAAACAATTTGATTCTAATTTCCTTTTTTTTCTCTTTTGCACTTCTCAAGTGCACCCTGTATTATATTTGTTAACTCATGGTTGTTGAGGGTTTGTGGACCAATTTTCTCCTTTTGAATTGATCTTCTCAACAATATTTTGAAGATAGTACAATTTTCTTGTGTTAGAAGAATTTTTCCCCTTGATATCGATTGTTGAGAACATTGAGTTTTCCTCTTATTATGTCTTTCTTCTAAACAAGATAACTTTATATAAATTGGGTTATGATATGTTTTTAAGTCCCGAATATGCTCTCCAATCTTAACTTCATCTATTCTTTCTACTAGGCTTTGTGAACCAATAACATAGTCAAATACAGTTGCCCCATTGTATGTGTTTAAAGTGAAGTTCCCAAACTATTTCCATCTCTCTAGACCATTGCAGATAATTAAGTTGAAAGCACCACACAACGTAACCATCTCCTCTCCAAAATTTTACCAACTTTGTCATCTTCTGAACATCTCACCCATCGAGAATTCTCCTCTTCAATGAGCCAGATAGGTTTTTGATCCTCTTTGCAACAAATAATACTAGCTTGTTGATTTGTTGTTCTAAAATTGAAATATCCCACTAAAATAACTTCTCCCTATTGATAATATGTGGCAATATCTTGCTTTAAAGCTGCATAAAAATATTTGTTGTCCAATCCCTTATTTTTGTAAGTTTTTGATACATGTGGCGCAAAATAACATGTTGCAACTCTTATGTCGTTATCATTCTATGTTATGTTGAACCATACATATTACTTATTTGTATCTTCTTTCACTAACTGAATGTGACGACCTTCTTTTTCTTTCACTAAAACCAATATTCCTCCGTACCCTTTGCCATTTTTTGTTGCCTCGTTCCAAACTGCTAACTTTAAATAACCCTCAAACATAGGAGTTTTGCAACCATCATGTTCATGAGTTTCTATGAGACAAATTAGGTCTCTAGCTTCTGCAATATGCCCTATCCCATGTCCCCTCCTCTAAGGGTAACCTCTAGAGCTCCAATAGTCTAGACTTAGGTAGACCTGGGTAGGATTTGGTTGCTACGTGGTTTGGCACATAAGACTCAAATTTGAGTCTTCACCCCTTTCATCCATGTTAATCTTGTTGTTTTCCTCCCTATTATAGAACTACCTGTTTTTTCTTCATTGTCAACTTGCTGCCCTGTTTTTCCATGAGGCCCAAACACTATAGTAATTTCTTTACCATTGTACAACCATGCTCTTTTCCCTTCATTTCTTGCTGCTCTAACTTTCTCCACTTCTTCTCTTCTCTCTTCTTGTTGCTTTCAATTTAAATCTTCATCTAAGAAGAAGTGTGAGCCTTTCGGGAGTTTCTATTTTCATAAGAGATGATGTTTCTCTTGCACACTTGCCATGATGACTTTTATAGGTCGAGGTATTTCCTCGCATATCTTTCCCACCCTCCTTGCTTGACAAATTTTCCCTCTCCACTGTAATTTATCTTTCAAAAAGCCCCTTGTCAAATTGAAAGTGCTTTCATTCTTTCCATAGTCTCTTATTCCCCTGATAATATAGTTTGTTTCTCTCTCTTTTCTTTCATTATGTTCTCTTTCCTGTGCTCTACGAGAACTTACATCTTCTTTTTTCTCTATCCTGTGACCATTAGTTTCCTCAACCCTAGTTTTGATTTCTTTTGGAATGTGTCTTCTTGTTCTCTTCTGCCTTCTTTTAGGAAATGACTATTTGTTGACCCATTTGTGTATCTACCTGAGTTGTTTTAGAGATTATCACATATTTGTTTCTTGCCATTGCGTCATTCCTGCTTTGCCATGTTGCCTTTATGTTTTCCCATTCTCGTTTTCCTAACTCTACAAAACCTTGTAACATTGTTACCTTCTCTTTACATTCCATTAAACATTGATTTTCAAGTGTGATCCTTGAATGTTTTCGGTCTCTTTCCTGTTCATTGGCTTCTAAAATTTCCAGCCTAGCCCTAGCTTTCATCAGTTATTGGACATAGAGATCTAATGACCATGTAAGAGGTGTAGTTGTGTGATTGTACATGATTGACTCTTCTTTATTTTTGTTTCTCTTCTTTTTTCTTTTTTCTTTTTTTGGATATGTTTTCTTCTTCTTTGTTCCCATTTAAAGTAGGCAAGCCCGCGCTTTAAAATACCTTGATATTGTTTTGCATTTACTCAAATCAATTTTCCTGTTTTGTCAGTGGAAGCAATTTGGATTTGGCTCAAATGATTTGTTTTCACAAAATCTGAGATTTCGTTGCCATTTTTAATATTTACTATTGATTGACATTCCCTTCTGAGATTTCAAAGAGAATTCACATTTTTGGTGTGGCAAACCCTCAGCTTCAAAAGATTTGAGTCACAAAGTCACTCACGCATATACCCCAATCTTTCGCAAAAGACGCTTCCTTCCACAAAAGAACATCCAACTTGCATAGAAAACTGTTACCTGAGCCCTAGTGCTCTGAAATCCTGGGTTACCCTGGTCATGGTGCGTTCAGGTTCATGCTGTTAAGGGTGCCTGCTGTTCACGGTGGCTTCACGATGATGTCATTCCTCATTCATAGTGTCGTTCACGGTGTTGTGCGTTCATGGTGCTGGTGCTTTGCATTCAGACCAATGCGAGGTCCGCCTAATGCCTCACATGGGAATTGAAGAAGCATACCGATGGAAGGAGGCATATTGCTTCCCTAATTATTTTTCAGAAGCATCACGGACCGGGCACACAATATCATTTATTAAGTGGGGCACACCACACCTAACACGATTTTTCCCATGAAATTAGGGGCAATGTGCTATTAAAGAGTTCGTATGTTATTTTTTTATAAATATTATGAAATGAAGGGTAATTTATTATTTAATAGTTTTTCATTAAATTTTGATTAATATTAAATTTGATGTGTACACAGTTATGACACGTAGTGGAATATTTTTATTTTTTATTTATTTTTTAAATAAATTTTATTTCTTACCAATTTTATTTATAACCTTATAAAATTAATCATTTCATTCATATAAATCACTAAAAATTGAAAATTCAATTTTTCAAATTTTATTTGTAATTTTCAAAATATTTTATTATAAGATGGTAAAACACAAATCTTATTATTTTATGTATTTTCATTTATTTCTTTTTTAAATAATATAAGTTATGGAGGGTTGTTAAATAAAAGGAAAAAATGTTAAAGGTGATAAAAATTTGCATGACCTTCCAAGCACCATGGTGAAAATTTCAAATTCACCTATGCTATAATTCGTTGATGTCTAGGCTCTGCACTTTTATGCTTTCATTCTCAAAGTAGAGAACGAATTTGTTATTATGTAATGAATCCATTTTTTAGTAAAAAAATGTAGAAACATTTGAAATGTAATCGATTATTGAAAATATATTTAAGTAGAGATGGAAATAAAACAAAACAAAGCAAGTAAAAACTAAAAAAGTGTATTAATTAAATTGCACTAGCAAAAAAAAATTAACTAAAATAAAATCCATTCACAATCACTTTTATTTTAAGAAAATATTGTAATAAACATGTTTATTTAAAAGTAAGCACTTTAATTACCCTCGATTTGGGTGTGAGCTGGAAGGCACTGACATCATTGTGATTATATGGGGGTCCTCTCAAGATACAACCCTGCCAACCTCCACATGGTCGAGGCATATGGAGTGGTGGCTCCATGAATATGTGACATTAAGGCCATCGCATAAGGTGGAAACAACATTCGTCTCCAAAAGTTTCTAAGGTTTTCTCAATGTGAGGTTGGCAATCGCTTTGTGTTTGAGAGTGGTATGTCAAGGTGTGTTGGTGTTGAGCTCGGTGGGTCAGCGAAGTTGATAGGCTTTTTAGTTTAGCACTGGGCTTCAGTCTCATTATTTTTGGTATTATATTTAGCACCATGCATCAATATTTATTTACCCTAGCATAGTGTGAGTACTAAGGTAACTAAATTGAAATTTGTAAAAATTGAGATATCCAAAATTAAAATCATAGATTGCTACTTAGTTTACAAAAAAAAAACAACATGTAAAAAGCTCTTAGAATGAAAATTAAAATAAATAAAAGAAAAATACTATCCAGTTAAGTGGGCCTAGTCATTAGGAATATGTCTTTCTTATTTTATATAAGAGGTTATGGATAATTTGGACATTCTCGAGTCCAATTTTGAAGCAAGGATTGACACTCTAGAAAATTTAGCATATTTTCGATCACTTGGTCCGTCAACTCTTTCAGCCTTGGATGACTGTTGAAGATGTAGTGACTAGGCAAAGAGCTCAGAGCGAAATCGAACACAATATTGACGTCATCGGTAGACATGCTTACACCTTGTGCACAAGTGATTTCAAATATGTATTTATTAATAATCATGGCATACAACAAGTGTTTGCCACTCAAAGAAGTGTCCCCCTATTCTGGATGCAAGATTGCATAGTTCAGAATTAGATTCAAACAATTTATCCAATTGTAATAGCCAAGCAACAATATAACTCTCATAACATCGGTGCCATATCTAGCACAAAGTTGACACAAAATCTTCAAAACCTTCTCTAGTGCGGCGAATCGATCACTGTATTCTTCATCAACCCTAACCTATGAGGATTATTATTCGTATTTGTTTATGTTGAATCATAGTAGAAATAGTCAATCAGAACTTGCATTGCTTTGCACAATCCAGGGCCAGCTGTCCACTGATCAAATCTATGACTACTATACACATAGGCTATATCTACATAGCAGATGGGATCGACACTGGACGTCGTTGGATCTTCAAGGATGTGATAGAACAATACACTAATGATGTGATGTATCCACTTAGTTGCTGCACTTCTTCCTTGAATGAGGATGTATCAATATTTACACTCTCGCACATAAGAGACATGTAGCTAGTGTACCACTCTGGAAACCTCATCTATGTGCATTGTGATGTGGGTACTCCCACATTATTTTTAGCATCATGTATCAATATTTCAGACTCTCTATTGAGCTTCCTTCCATCTATATATGTATCTTCATCAGTGGGTGCATCCACTCTCTTCTCCTCTATTTTTTGCTTCTTCACAACATATTGATGTTCTTCCTTTGGAGCCAAAATCTCCTCAAATCCATGCAATTGAAGCTCCCTCCCAAGGGAATATCTCATGGATTTATCTTCATCAAACTTCACATCTCTAAGAACCACTATGATCCCATGAGATGGAAATTACACCCAACAGTTGCGAGTAGTATTAGTGTACCCCACAAATATTCCCAACTTTTTTTTTGGTTCTATATTTTTTTCATGCATCCTTGGTCACATGATAGTAAATTGATGAACCGAAAATATTGAAGTGTTCCATATCTAGTTTCTTTCTGGAAAAATCTTCCTCTGGTGTAATCTCATCAAGAATATGATGAGGACATATTTTCTGCACATATACTTATATGTTCCATGCTTCGGCCCACAAGTGCAACAATAAGCTCTTATCATGCAACGTCTCTCATGAAACTCTCAAAATACTTATGTTCTTTCTATTTGCAACCCCATTTTGTTGTGGGTTATGAGGTGCTATCAACTCCGGTCAAATTCCTTTGTAAGCACAAAATTTATTAAATTCAATCAACATATATTCTTCACTGTTGTCTCTCCTCATATCCTTCATTTTCCTCCCCATGTCTTCATTAAGAAGTCCTTTGAACTCACACAATTTTGAGAATGTTTAGTCTTTATTCTAAATGAAGAATATCAAAAAATTATGTGAGAAATCATTAATAAAAATCATATAATACCTATGTTTGGCCATGGAGACTATTGAGAATGTTCCATGCACATATAAGTGAACTCTTTTAGGATTGTTTGCACTCGAATGTCCTTATCATGAAAGGTGGCTTCAGTGTACTTCCATAATGTACATAATCTTCATGTATCACGCTTCTCAAGTGCACCCTTGGGAGGTCCTATATGAATCTGTTGCATTATATTCAAAGTGCCATGGTGAAAATGGCCAAATTTCCTATTCCATAATTCAGTGTTGTGTCGACTCTACACTTTCTCTGCTTTCGTTCTCAAAGAAACATATTATTCTGCATCCAACTTGTGGAGGTATTTACTCGAACTCTGGTCCACTTCACTTGTCCTATGGCGATGTCAAGAAGGAACATATTTCCTTTTCTAAATATGACATCATAGCCATGGTATTTCAACATACCAGCTAAAACAATTTTCAAATGAGGACTTAACAGTGGAGGTAGGCCACTGTCTTGGTTGTTTGTGTGAAATATTGTTGTCTTTCGCTATGAGGTAGGCCACGGTATTCATACATTTTTTGATAATCTATTCGATGGAATATCCACAACAATTCAAGGATATATATTAGCAATATATTATAAGCTTAAGTTCTCTTACAACCCCAAAATAGTTTCCAAAAACATTCAATTTTAGAAAATTATTTTCATTGAAGATAAATACAAATTTTAAAGAATATCCTCACATGAAGAATCTGTAAAAATATACTTGTAATAAAGGATAGAATTTGTAATGTAATATTTTAATTTTTATGTTAGAAAAATAGATAAATAATAAATGTTTTTAATACTTTTTAAATATATGGTTAAATTTTGAAAGAGGACTGTGATTTTTTATTATGTAATAAAGCTGTTTTTTAATAAAAAAAGTTGAAACATTTGAAATGTTATCAATTATTTGAAAAAAATATTTAAGTAAAATTGGAAATCAAATAAAACAAAACAAGTAAAAAATAAAAAAATGTATTAATTAAATTTCACTAGCAATATAGAAAAAACTAAAATAAAATCCATTTACAATAATTTTCATTTTATCAAAATATTGTAATAAATATGTTTATTTAAAATGAAGCAGTTTAACTACCCTCGATTGGGTTGTGAGCAGGAGAGCACTAACCTCATCATGAGTTAATAGGGTCTTCTCGAGGTACAACCCCACCAACCTCCACATGCTTGAGGCATATGGAGTGGTGGCTCCATGCATGTGTGGCATTAAGGCCATCGCATAAGGTGGCGATAACATTCATATCCAGAATTTTCTAAGGTTTTATGGGTGTGAGGTTGGCAATCACTTTGCGTTTAAGAGTGGTCTATCAAGTTTTCTTGGTGTTGAGCTCAGTGGGTCAGTGAAGGCACTAGTCTTTGTAGGTTGGTGCAGGCTTCAGTCTCAGCTTCACCTCATGCAAGTACAGAGGTATGTGGCATGCTACCTTTTTTATTCCCTCATGCATTGCTTGTATCATTTTTTAGGCTTGTCTGGTTCAACATTGTCAGTGTTTCAGAGGAGGATGGGCTCCAAGAAAATATATGAAGATACATGGGAATCAAAGCAAGCCCTTATGTCATCTACTTTCTCAGTGTCTATAATTTTCTGGGGTTTTTTCATCCAGGAGGGGGCTATATGGTTAGGAGTTAAATTCAAGGGTAGTGATATGTGACTATCTCCTATCCTGGTCTCGATCCCACATGGATATGGGTGTTTCCTATCTCAATTGTTTTTCTGGGTGTTGGTTCTCTGTATTTTTTCAGTCAGGGCCTGTGTTTTTCTGTTAGAAGTTTTGGAGCGAGTTAAGTCTTTATGGGACCTATGGTCTCCATCTCTATTGGGTTTTTATCTGGAATGGGACTACATCAACACTTTGGTGTGTCGATAGGTTACGTCCTTGTGGGTTATTCTTGGGTTTTTCTTTTGCAGTTATTCTTGTGCAATGGTATAACATTGTGCTGGCACCCAAGAGGTTTGTTCTTCGAATCCCGTGGAGGCCCAATTCAGCCCATGAACCAAAATTTTACACAAGTAATAGGAAACCACATGGATTATAGCCATTGGCCCATATGGCCCTCCATAATTGGACCACAACAATGACCCCTTGACCAACAGAATTTCACCATTCACATCCAATAAGTCCAGGAAACTTGTCAACCAACGACTCGCCCATAAAAAACATAATCATGCCCAATAAAATTTCTAGTCAGTGTATACACTGCTGACTAGGCTACCTACAACCCAAAATTTTAAAATTTAAGTTGTTTGAAAAATCATTCAGAACACGATATCCAGAGAATATGATATCGATTTTGAGTGAAACGAGTTGCGTTGGATATAGGGTGAAGAGATATTCACTTTTTTCATGAGTTTCAAGTTGTTTCGAGCACTTTGAAATTTGAGCATTTTATTGATCCACTGGATCATTCCTCCCCACTGGAAGCTTTTGGACCTCCCAAAACTCATTCTCAGTAAAACAAAAATGAGGGTATAGTTCCCTCTTCCTTACAATATCAAACCATTTAGATATGTTTCGATTTTTCACTTTCATATTCTCATGAAGGTACTTCATTTTAATTTGTTTTGAAATCCATGTCTTTATGTCAAGGATGATATTTTGCTGCAATTTTCCATGATTTTCAAAAAATAAGACTTCCCTTGAAGGAATTTGAACATTCTCTCCTCAATATTCAATCAAAGGAAACTTATTCAATCTCATTTTCACTTCATCTTGAACATTTTCATCATAACGATACTTACCATGTCTATCCTTGCACTTGGCGTGACTCTTTACCAAATGTGATCACCATCACCATGCACCATCCTTCCTCAAAGCCAAAACATTATGAAACCGAAAAGAATATGTTTGAGAACCAATTTCCTCTTTTTCAAATAGTTTTTGAATTTTCTTTTTGACCCCTGCATTCTCTAACATAGGCCTCTTGTTCACACCAATGTTCAACATTGATGCATTCGACTGCAATCGAAATTCATATTTTTTCCTCTTTTAGGAGGAAACATTTTTGTCTCCTGAAACTTTTTATCACGCAAATTATGAACCTCAATGAAATCATATTCCAAACTTCATTCATATCCTTGAAAGGATTTATATTCCTTAACATCTTTGTGCTTGAATATGAAGAATGAAAAATTCTGACTAGCATTAACAATCCTCTTCATTTATACAACATTCATAAGATATAAACTCAATTTATTGCTATGTGATCTAACAATGTGCTCAATCCCATTTTTGAATAAATGATATTTATTATCATGGAGATTAAAAATGGATGTCCTATCATATAGATACGGGCTTCCGAAAACAATACCAAATATATCAAGTGGAACTACATCAAGTTCAACCTCATAAAGAAATTTTGTGGTGATGGAAAATATAAGTATGCATTTCCTTGTCACTTGTAATTTTTCATTATGACATACCCAACCTAGAGGATAAGGTTTAGGATGAGGAATGGTTTCTAGATTCAACTTCTAGAAAATGCATTCTGAGATAAGGTTTTCTTGTGATCCACTATCAAATAATGTACTTATCTTGGTATGTCTTGGAATAAATCTAATGCAAAAAATTTATATTCGTGTTTTTTCATATTGAGTTTCATTGAGACTATTTGAAGTACTAGTACTTGAAGTGTCCATATCTTTCAATTCCATGGTTGTGATAATTTTTTCATCCCCAGAATCAAATCCCAAATATTGTTGTATAGTTGCATCAATTTTTTTTTTTTTAAAACTCTATGGGTTTCATCTGAGGATGAATTTTCCAGCAATGATCTTCATCATGGCCCTCTTTGGAAAAATGTTTTCATGTGAATTTTTTATTTTTTCCATCTTGATGGTAACATTATTCTTCCCTTTTCATTTGATCTTAGCTTTTACTTTGAACTTACCCTTTCCTTTGTCTCTAGACTCAAAGGTATTCTCACTTGTTTCATCATACACATTTTTCCCTCTTAGTTGTAGATGTGTTTCCTGTACACAAAATTCATCTAAATTTTTAGGATTAAACATGAGAATTGTGTGTCTCAAGTAGCTATGTAAACTCCAACGTATTTGAGTAAAGTGTCTTGAGAGGATAAATCTACACCCAAAATCAATTCTCTCCTTTTAAACTCTTGGGTATAGCATTGCACACTTTGACCATTTAAATGCTTAAAGTTTTTCCAATCCATGATAGCTTTATGCATGTATTCTAAAGGATAAAATTGTCTTCTTAATGCAAAAAAAACAAAAAAATTTCCAAGAGGATAAAACCTTACCATGTTTCTTCATGTCCTCTTGAGTTTTGGCTTCCCACTAAATAAGTGTTGCACTTTCCAGCATTAATGAAGCAAGATGAATCTAAAAAAATATTGGCATCATGATCTTTGATCATTTATATATTTCTATAAAATTCAATTTGATGAACCAAATTATTTGATTTCTGAGCATTTACCTCTCCATTCTATATAAGAAATTATATAAGAAATTCAAAATTTATGCCAAGTTTCAAAAATGGAGCTTTACCATGTCGCTTTGGATAATGTGGAGGTGTTTTTGAAGAGGTTGATGTAGATGATGATGATGGTGAAGATGAGGGTGAAGATGGAGGTGAATATAAAGTCAGAGTTAGAGATGGTTTGTCACCATCACCTCAATTCCCGTTTGGAGTCTTGTCCCCATCTCCTCCATTTCCTTTTTGAGGCTTTGAGTTCTCACTTTGCAACCTTGAATTCCTCTCATCGTAGAGAACTTTCACTGTCTCAGTCTTGTCAAAGAATTATTTCCTAAAATTTTTCTCATCCTCATTCATATTGTCAAGCTCTACTTGATGTGCCATGACTGGTGAGGCTTTTGGTGAAACTCCAGGTGAAACTGGTGGTGGAGATTGTGACAAATTTTCTCTCCTTGAACTACCTTGAGGACTTATTCCCACAAGCTTTCCTTCTCCTCTTTTGAGTTTCAACCTTGTAAGCACAAGGAAAACTTGCAACAAAACTAATCACTAAAAAGAACCAAAGAACCAAAGCTCTAATACCAAATTGATCTCTATATGAAAACTTGTAGGTTTATGGTAAAAATGGCAAGTCAAATTTTAGGTTTTTTTTATCAAATTTAACAAGTTACAATGGATCATTAAACAAGTGATTAAGCTTATTTATACATAAAATAATGGAGACAACAATACTATAAAAACAAACACAAGACAAAAGATGATGAGGGAGTTCACCCCTCCTAGGATACATCTCCTCATCCATCTTCCACTTTTGTTCCTCTTTAATTATGCTAAAAAATAAGTGTTTACATGGCTTTGTAGTGCTCGTAATACAAAAATAATGTCTCCAATGGCTCCACAATAGCCAAAATCCCCTAATTGGGATATTTTTGCACTCAAAAGGGTCGATAATTGACTAAGTTATGCTACAAAGAAGTTTTCCTACTGTTTTTCATCCAAATCGCACCCAACTACTATACATCCTACAAATTCTTTCTTTTCCATCCACATGGGGTGATAAGTTTTACCCGCGCTATCAAGATTTATGTTGATTCGGTTGCAAATAGTCGAGCCATAAAATTTTCTATGACCCCCGTGAACCGATAAAAATTTGCCAAGTGGTGCGCTACTGGTCAAACTATTTAAAACTGTCATGTCATTTATTGATCGCACCTGAACCATGTTCGAGCTGGTGGTTTAGTTAACATACGCACCAGAGGTTAAGTTTTAATTCTATGTGCCAAAGTCTAACCATACCTCACTCTAGAATTAAGTCGTGCTAATAAACATGGTTTCCATTGAGGTTTGAATATCCACCACAAATTTATGATATATATGATATGGTTTGGAAATATGATGTGGTTTCATTATAATATATGGTTCGGACATATAATAAATGGTTTTTTCGGTGTTTACCACTGTTGATCTGCGATTGAAAAATAACATAACGTGTGGTGTTGGGGCCGGGGGTTAACCCCAATAAAAAACACAATCATACCAAGTCAAGTGCCTATTAAGTATACAGACTGCTGACTAGGCTACTTGCAACTAAAAATTTTAAAATATTGATTGTTTGACAAATTGGTAAGAGTGTGATATTGGGAGCTTACAATATCGATTTTGAGTGAAAGGAGTTGCGTCGGATTCAGGCTGACGAGATCTTGGCTTTGGAGAAAATTTTGAGTTGTTTCAAGCATTTAAATTTTGAGCATTTTATTGATCCACTGTTTTAAGAATGGTGGGTGTGACCCACTAGTGGAGGAGTTGGAAACATCAAACCAACAAATGATGGATATGATGAGGTAGATGTTGGCTTTGCAATTTCGGATTGTGCACAGAGGACCTTAAGGTAGTGGGGGAGGAAACTATGAAGAAGAATAATGTTTTGGAATATGATAATGGATCTATGTACATCCATGCACAACCCACACATATGGGCAGACTCCCAGAACAACAATGTGTCTCTTCACGGAGGAACCATAGTGAGAGAGGTTTTGATGGATTCATGGAGTTAATTAAATCATTCACTGGCATGATTTATGAGTATGAGGCCTTGGACCCCAGGATTATAAGGACACTCTCCTTTGCATATTACTACCATCTAAATGAGAAATATATGGGAGTCAAACCCTCATTCCAAGGAGGACAACATAATCAGAATTGGGATAGTGAGAAGCTAGCTAGAAAGGTGACATTTCTAGGTTTTGATGGGTCAGACAAAAGTTCTGTGAGATCATGGGTTCAGAAACTAGACAGTTACCTTAGTTTGAATCCCATGCGAGAGGCAAATGCCATCAAATTTTCTACATTTCATTTGAAGGATAATTTTCATGAATGGTGGGATAACATGTTATTTACACTTGGGAATGCATCCATCACATCCTATGGTGATTTCACTCAGAGGCTAGTGGATATATTTGATTGGAAGGATCCAGTGTTCCACTTTAGGGATATTCCCAACCTTATGCAGGCATGCAGTGCAGAGGCTTACACAATTGTGTTTCAGAGGCTTGAAGTGATTGTTTCATATATTTACAAGGATATATTGACCATGTTGTCTACTGAGGCTCTCACCAAGCCTCTTTGAATTTGGGTGTGATCTTATAAGCTAGTATCATTACAAGATACCATTAGCTAAGTACTGGACATGCTACATGTTCTTCCAAAAATGAGTGTTTTAGCACTTACTAATCCCTTCTTTCGTCACAAAGGAAAATACATCAAAATTTCCTGGAGGAGTGGAAAGGGAAGAGATAGCTGGATGATAAGACAAGAAGGGACCTCCGGCAGGGGAAATTATGGTTTACTTGTTAGGAGCCATGGACACTAGTGCATTAGTATACCAAGGGCAAGGCACAGTACATAGAAGTATTTTAAAATAGTGAGCAAGAGGAGAAGGATGCATACCATGAGGTAGATGTAGGTGAGGGTGTACCTGAGAGCTTGAGAAGAGGTGGCCCACCACCCCCACCTACTGGAGGAGCTTTCTTTCCCACTAGTGGAGTTATTGCTTTTCTTTAGGGAGTTTTAAAGTATTTGAAACTGAGGATCAAAGGCACAATGCATGGAAAATATGTATCTGTTTTGGTGGATAGCGAGGAAACCACAATTTTAGTGATGCACAGTTTGTAGAGAATAAGGGATTTCAAATAGAGGCTTTCAAGGGATTTTCAATATCGATTCTAGGATGTAGGACTATGCAATGAACCTGGTATGTTCTTAGTATGAATGTGACCATAGGGAACTATTAATTGACAAACCATTTCTTCGTGGTGGATGTTATGGACACCAGTGTGGTGATGGAAGTTCAGTGGTTGCATTCTCTTGGACATGTCACTATTGATTGGAGGAACTTGGAGATGGAGTTCATAGGGCCATATGGAAAGCTAGTAGTGTTGATGGCTATGCATTCATACTCACCCATGATAGTATCTACACATAAGATGGGGTTGATTTGAGGCTTAGTGATAAAGAGTGGGATATATATTTGAGGATATTAGAGACATATTGGCTCTCTTGGAGAGGCATCAAGTAGTATTTAAAGGGATTCCACCAGGAAGGGCACCTGATAGAGGGTTCGAGTAGACCATTGAGCTGGAGTAGGGGGTACACGCAGTCGTCACCATTCCCTACATGCATCCCAAGGCATATTAGGACGATATTGATAGGGATATATAGGATTTGTTGATATTGGGGCATATTAGGTATAGCATGAGTCCTTTCACTTCTTCTGTAGTGTTGGTTAAGACGAATGATAGGACCCTTTTCATGTGCATAGACTACAAGGCCCCCAAGAAGAAGATTATGAATAAAAGGTATCCCATTTTGCGCATTGATGAGTTGATGGATGATATTATAGGAGCCAAGTACTTCTCCAAGATAGACTTGTGCAAGGGAGAGGGACATATCCATTTCAATGTCATTATGGACACTTTGAGTTCTTGGTGATGTTATTTGTGATGACCAACATACTATACACATTTTAGTCTTGCATGAACCATGTGTTCTGGAAGAGGTTGCAATGATGTGTATTGGTATTCTTTGATGATATCTTGATATATAGGAGGACTTGGTAGGAGCACCTCCAACAATTGGAGGAGGTTATGCACATACTAGAGAAGTAGTAGCTATATGAAAAAATTTCTAAGTAAGTTAGGATTGACAGAGATGTTATATCTTGGGAACATGATTAGGGAGGATTGAGCATAGGTGCATCAAGAGAATATTGCGACCATCTTATATTAGCCTATACCCAGGAATGCAACATATTTGATGGGGTTGATGGGAATTTGTAGATATTACAAGAGGTTCATGAAGGGGTTTTCCCAGTTAGTAGCACCCCTTACAGATTTAACAAAGAAAGGGGATTTTGAGCGGAATCATGTGGTATAGGATGATTTTTAACACCACAAGAGGGCGGTGATTAGTTTTGTTGTTTTGTCCCTTCCATATTCTTCATGCCCATTTTTCATGTAGTGTGACGAATCAATGGAGGGCATCAAAATAATTTTCTGACAGGTAGGTAACCCCATAACATTTGAGAACCAAAAAATTTAGCCACGTGAGATATTGTATCCCATATATGATAAACAGATGTTAGTAGCCATGCATGCGCTAGATTAGTTTGAGGAATACATAGTGAGGAACACTTATACAAGGGCATCAAAGGTTATACAAGATTTACAGAGCCATTAGGTACATTTTCACTTAACTCTATTATTTTTTATCAACAGTGTTGTAAACTTATTGTTCTTGTGGAATTATTAGATTCCATGTTTATTTGTTTTTTAGCTAGTTCATGCTTTGATTATTCATTTTATCTCTCTAAATAAAAGAATACAAAAATGATGTATCTCACAAATTTTAAGTCACCAAGTACAAAATTTATATCCTTCATGAAATATCACATCTATTAAAATATACCTTCTTAGTGACATATTGCAAAAAGAAAATATTTTCATGCAATAACAATGTTTCCTCCCATGTGATATTTTTCAAGCACGATTTTTTGAATTGTGAAAGAATGTGTATCTTTAGGATTCAGAGAATGGTATAATACAAAGTGTATTTCCATGATGTTAAGAATGATTTTATATAGATTTAATTTCCATAGTTTGAGGAAAATTGTGTCAAGCAAAGCTCAATTTATATATTTCACTCAAAATTAATTTAGTAGAATAACATGTGAGGAGATGTTTAACGATGGTTGATAATATTTGAGCATGATTTATTATGAAATAATGGTTTTACCATAACCCAACATGTTTCACTATTCCTAACTATGATTATATGTTGTAAATGATAAGGTAACTAAATTGAAATTTTCAATAATATTTGAGCATGATTTATTATGAAATAATGGTTTTACCATAACCCAACATGTTTCACTATTCCTAACTATGATTATATGTTGTAAATGATAAGGTAACTAAATTGAAATTTGTGAAAATTGAGATATTCAAGATTAAAATCATCGATTGCTAGTTAATTTACAAAGAAAAGAACATATTGAAAACCTAGAAAACCTCTCGAATGAAAAATAAAAATAAATAAAAGAATATGTCTTTCTTTTTTATAAGACGATATGGATAATGTGGACATTCCCGTGTCCAGTTTCGAAGCAAGGATTGACACTCTGGAAAATTTAGCATAGTGTCGATTACTTGGTCTGTCAACTCCTTCAGCCTTGGACGGCCGTTGAAGAGGTAGCGACCAGGCAAAGAGCTCAGAGCGAAATCGAACACAATCTTGATGTCATCGTCAGACACGCCATACAATTTGCGCGCGAGTGCTTTCAAAGATGTATTTATTAATAATCATAGCATACAACGAGTGTTTCCCACAGAAAGAAGCCTCCCCCTCTTCTCGATGCAAGAGCGCATAGTTCAGAATTAGATTCGAACAGTTTATCCACTTGTACTAACCAGGCAACAATATAACTCTCGCAACATCGGAGCCATATCTGGCACAGAGCTGACACAAAGTCTTCAAAACCTTCTCTAGCGCGGCGGATCGATCACTGTATTCTTCGTCAACCCTAACCCCCTTATGCCGATTACTATTCGTATTTGTTTAGGCTGAATCAAAGTAGAAACGGTCAATCAGAACTTGCATTGCTTTGCACAATGTGGGGCCGGCTGTCCACTGATCAAATCTCTGACTACTATACGCATAGGCGATATCTGCACAGCGGATGAAATCGACACCGGGGGTCGTTGGATCTTCGAGCATGTCATAGATCAATGTACCAAAGAAAATGGGCGAGCCTTATTTCAGCTGCCATAGGCCCATTAATGTGGCCCAGGCAGCTGATGCATGCGGTTGGATGATCTACACTTTTAATCTGAGGGCGGGCATCAGCGGCCTGGGCCGCATTAATGGGCCTATGGCAGTTGAAATAAGGCTCGCCAAATGAAAATGTCGGTCACGATGTGATGTATATGTGGATGGTTACACGTCACCTCCATAATGCGCACGATTCTGAGCACGTCTTTCTTGTACTGGCCCACAGAATACGTACGGCCATCATAGAAAACGGTACGCATTATGCCAAAGAAACTGTGGGCACGAGAACGCGTGCCCCAAATAAAATCCCCGCCGTCTTCACAGACGTCTGTAATCTCTGCAAGCTTAAGTATCTCCCGACATATGTTCACAATATCCCTGTGGTCCCTGTGTTCCCTGCCCCGCAGTGCCTGTATATCAAAATAACTGACGAGGGTTTCAATCACTGTGACGAATCCGTTCACAGAACGAAACAGTCTTTTGTTGGCGTCGCTATACTGGCAATTGAGACGAACAAGATTTAAATTTTTCCACAGGATTTTCAAATCTCGTGGTAAACTGATATCGTTTGCAATCCAGTGAGCCAGTGAATTCACATATTCAGACATATTGTTCTCGTCCAATATCTCAAAAGGGTAGTCCTGTATCAGGGACCAACGTAATAACATGTTTTGACCTACAAAATACTCGTCTCCAACTAAGACACATTGTCGCATTTGCATTCTTATTTCGGGTTGGGGTTGAATATCATACATGTGGAAAGGCCAGCCAGTCTCTGGGTTGACACGTTGTCGCATATGCATTCTTATTTCGGGTTGGGGTTGAATATCATACATGTGGAAAGGCCAGCCAGTCTCTAGGTTATATCCAGGTCTGTTATTGTCATCACTGTCCAATATCTCTTCTAGGTCGATACGATCAAACAAGCTTCCATTGGGATCTAAGCAGACTGGATCATAGACAATGGCCGATTGCGTTGCTTCTGGGAGCGCCATTTGGTTGGAAAGGATATATCGAAAAATATACTCTGCTGATTAAAACTAGAGCTACTGCGTTCGAATGTTGAGTAGAATTGACTGAATTAGGTAGCAATATTTCGATACGGTGGATGGAATTCATAGGGTTACTAAATTTAAAATGAATAATCATAATAATAAATTTATTGTATTTTAAAATGTATATATATTTAAAGTTATAATAATAACCATATTTTCTTTTTGGAAGTGAGATGTATCATAAATAAAATGATAAAATATTTTGATGCTTATTTTGTGTATTTACATTTATATCTATTTAATTTCTATTACCAAATTTTTTTTGAAAGTGAGTATTGATATTTATGAATTTTGTTATATATATATTTTTTTAAATGTATACATGTTTAAGATGTTAGTTAGTTTTGTAATTATTAATAATAATTTAAAATAAATTATTTCACTTTTTAAATTTAGGATGTGAAATGTATAATAAATTAAATGTTTTGATGTTTCTTTATGTGCAATTTAATTTATATGATTGTGTTAATTTGTACATTTGAATGTAAAATAATAACTACAATGTTACACAATTATCATAACAGTATGATGACTAAATTGGTTAATGTTGACTTGTTGAGCTTAGAGGCACATTATAGAACGAAATATAATATTAGGATGATTTGATGTGTCATTTCATCTTGACTTCTTCAACTTAGAGGGCCATTTCAAACCTCTTTTTTGAGTGCAAAACTTGAGGAAAGGTTTGCACCTCTAGAGATCTGATCCCTCTCGGTGCTTGATAGATCTGGAGTTAATATGGATCTAGGCTGGTTTGGAAATTTATCGAAGATATGATTAATTTTATCAATAATATGTAAATATATCAAATATTAATATAATCATTTTAAATATGTTAAAAATTTCTGAGATTAACTTGGTCATTTAATTTTAAATTTTCTTAGTTACCTCAGTGGGTTGAGATGATAAATATTGTTAATAACTATAATGATGAAAAATGATGAAATATTTTTTTTAATGCAAAGTGACAATAATATTGTTGAAAGATAGAAAATCTGAATAATAAGAATGTACTCATGCCACAAATAGTCTTCATTGTGATTAATCTCAAAATATTTTCTTCTACTATTCTTATTGTCACCCTTGTTATTTTGTTATCTTTTCATATCGATTATATGAAAAAGAAAATTTAAATCGTAAACCATTTAAAGCTTTAGCTCGAGCTATTGTAGTAAACATGATACCTTGTCTCTCTTGCTCTCCAATATTAATAGGTTAATTTACTATAACACAAAAATAGATGTACATTGTCAATAAATTTTTGTGCTTACACTAAAATTAATGCATATTGTTAATCCAATCACTTTAAAATTAATGTACCGTCATATATCCAATTACATCAAATCATAAATCAACATATACATTGAAATCAATGCATTTAATGCAAGAAATAAAATAAGATTAGAAAGTAACTTCTACATTGAAATCAATGCACCTAATGAAAGCAATCAAATAAGATTAGAAGCCAACATCTACATTGAAATCAATGCATTTACTCAAAGAAATCAAATAGGATTAGAAATCGCTATCTACAATGAAATCAATGCATTTAGTGCAAATAATCAAATAGGATTAGAAATAATCTACATTGAAATCAGTGCATCTAGTGCAAGCAATCAAATATAATTATAAATTGACGTCTAAATTGAAATCAACACATCTAGTGCAAGAAATCAAATAGTATTAGAAATCACCACCTATACTAAAATCAATGCATCGAGTGCAAGTAATCAAATATCATTAGAAATAAATATCTACACTAAAATCAACGCATCTAGTGTAAATAATAAAATAGGATTATAAATCACCAACTCGAGTTAAATCAATCCATCTAGTGTAAGAAATATTCTTCCCATCTCTCCACCCTCCATCCATATCTATATCCCCCTCCATCTCTTGTTTTTTGTCTCTTTCTCTCACCCCCCTAAACACACACACTCTCGCACTCCATATATATCATTCTCTTTTTCAATCACCCCCTCTCCCCATCTCTCTCTTCTTCCCTCACCTCACCTTCCATCTATATCTCTATCTTCCACTTCTCTCCCTATCCCCCGCTAATATATGTCTTTCCTCCTTTTGTCCTCTCTCCCTCTCTCTCCATCTTCCTTTTCACTCACTCTCTCTCTCTAGAAACCAACATCTACATTGAAATCAATGCATTTACTCAAAGAAATCAAATAGGATTAGAAATCACCACCTACATTGAAATCAATGCATCTAGTGCAAGTAAGCAAATATCATTAGAAATAAATATCTACACTAAAATCAATGCATCTAGTGGAAATAATAAAATAGGATTATAAATCACCATCTCCACTTAAATTAGTCCATCTACTACAAGAAATATTATTTCGTCTCTCCACCCTCCATCCATATCTATATCCCCCTCCATCTCTTGTTTCTTGTCTCTCTACCTCACCCCCCTAAACACACACACTCTCGCACTCCATATTTATCATTCTCTTTGGCAATCACCCCCTCTCCCCATCTCTCTCTTGTTCCCTCTCTTCACCTTCCATCTATATCTCTATCTTCCCCTTCTCTCCCTCTCCCTCGCTAATATCTCCCTTTCCTCCTTTTGCCCTCTCTCTCCATCTTCCTTATCACTCACTCTCTTTCTCTCTCTAGAAACCAACATCTACACTGAAATCAACACATTTACTCAAAGAGATCAAATAGGATTAGAAATTGCCATCTACACTGAAATCAATGCATTTAGTGCAAACAATCAAATAGGATTAGAAATCATCTATACTAAAATCAATTCATCTAGTGATATTAATCAAATATAATTTAAAATCGACATCTAAATTGAAATCAACACATTCAGTGCAAGTAATCAAATTTTATTAGAAATTACCATTTACACAGAAATCAATGCATGTAGTGCAAGTAATCAAATATCATTAGAAATAAATATCTACACTAAAATCAATGAATCTAGTGAAAATAATCAAATAGGATTAGAAATCACCATCTACACTTATATCAATCCATCTAGTGTGAGAAATATTCCTCCCTCTCCCCTCCCTCCATCCATATCTATATCCCCCTCCATCTATACTTTTTTGTCTCTCTATCTCACCCCCCTAAACACACACACTCTCACACTCCATATATATCAATCTCTTTGCCAATCATCCCCTCTCCCCATCTCCCTCTTCTTCCCTATCTTCACCTTCCATCTACATCTCTATCTTCCCCTTCTCTCCCTCTCCCCCGCTAATATCTCTCTTTCCTCCTTTTGTCCTCTCTCCCTCTATCTCCATCTTCCTTATCACTCACTTTCTCTCTCTCTAGAAACCAACATATACACTGAAATAAATGCATTTACTCAAAGAAATCAAATAGGATTAGAAATCGCCATCTACACTGAAATCAATTAATTTAGTGCAAACAATCAAATAGTATTAGAAATCATCTACATTGAAATCAATTCATCTAGTGCAAGTAATCAAATATAATTATAAATCGACATCTAAATTGAAATCAACACATTAAGTGAAAGCAATCAAATTGTATTAGAAATCATCACCTACATTGAAATCAATGCATCTAGTGTAAGTAATCAAATATCATTAGAAATAGATATCTACAATAAAGTCGATGCATATAGTGAAAATAATAAAATAGGATTATAAATTACCATCTCCACTTATATCAATCCATCTAGTGTGAGAAATATTCTTCCCTCTCTCCACCCTCCATCCATATCTATATCCCCCTCCATCTCTTCTTTTCTATCACTCTATCTCACCCCCTAAACACACATGCTCTCACACTCCATATATATCAAACACTTTGTCAATCCTCTCCTCTCCCCATCTCTCCCTTCTTCCCCCTCTTCACCTTCCATCTATATCTCTATCTTCCCCTTCTCTCCCTCTCCCTTGCTAATATCTCCCTTTCCTCCTTTTCTCCTCTCTCCCTCTCTCTCCATCTTCCTTATCACTGACTCTATCTCTCTCTCTCCACCTTTCTCTCTCTATGTCTTTCTTCTTACCTCCCTCTCCGTCCGCCTCCAAGTCCATCTCTCTTTCCCTCCCTCTCTACACTCTCTCACATCCTCTCTCTTCCTTCCTCTCCTTCCCTTTCTCTCCCATCTCTCTCTCCCTCTCTATCTCTCTTCACCCACCAACAATGTTACTATATCCTTCCTTCTCTCTTCATATCTTCTTCTCCCCCCCATCTCCATCTCTCCTTATTTGTCTCTTTATCTCAGCCCCAAACATACATGCTCTCTTTCTGTCTCTCCCTTGTCACTCCTTCTCTTTCTCCACTTATAACTCTCTATATTTCTTATTTCCTACATCTCTCCCCCTCCAACTCCATCTCTTTATCAATCCCTCTCTCCTCCTCTCTCGTACTTCCTCTCTCTCTCTCTCTCTCTCTCTCTCTCTCTCTCTCTCTCTTCCCCCATCACTCTCCTCCTCTCTCTCAACCTTCCTCTCTCTCCCTTTCTCTCCTACCTCCCTCTCTCTTTTCCCTCCAATCCTCTCTCTTCCCCCATCTCTCTCTCTTTTTCTCTCTAATCCTCTCTCTTCCCCCATCTCCCTTTCTTTCTCTCTCTCTTTCCGCCCCCTCTCTCTCTAAAACTACATTACTATATCCCTCCCTCTCTCCTTCTCTCCCCCCTTATTTCCATACATCCTACTTTGTATCTTTATCTCACCCCTAAACATACACACTCTCTCTCCATCTCTCCCTTATCACTCTCTCTCTCTCCACTTCTCTCTCTCTATATATTTCTTCTTAGTTATGTAAACTAATGAACACAAATATTCGTAAATATAAAGCAGATTATGGAGTAAATATGAAAAGAGGTTTTATTTACTTACCATACCTCATCCTATTTGATATATCTTTATTTATTTACCTTACCTCTTTATACCTCTTTTATATTTATTTATTTACCATACATCTTTATACCTGTTTTATATTTATTTATTTATCATACCTCTTTATACCTCTTTTATATTTATTTATTTACCATACTTATTTTATAAATATGGTATTTGGCCCATGGTATCAATTTTAATTTGTCCCATGGTGTTCGTCCCATAGGCTTGATCTAAATAAAATCTTTTTTTTACGTTTTTTTTTAAATATAAAAAGGTTTATGGAGTAAATATAAAAATATTTTTTTTTTATTTACCATACATATAGTTTATATATATTTTTATTTATTTACCATAGCTGAGTAAGTATAAAAATAGGTTTTATTTCTTTACCATAACTCATGTTTATTTATATTTTTATTTATTTATATTTTAAAATATTGCAACTTTGATTGGGAACTATTTATGTCTTTAAATATTTTAATTTATCCATAGAATATGGGTTTTCTTTTTAAAGATTCATTGTAAAAATATTTAATTAAAAGACATATTAAAAGATTTTGGATTTTGATTGTTTGTGTTGAATTAACTCTTTTCCTTTGATATAGGAAATGGTATTGACTTTAGTAAAGAGTAAAGATGTTTAAAATTTTACTTAATTTGGAAATTCAATGTAGTAAATTTTTTTGTTAAAAGTAAATTTAGGATCCATTCAAATTCAAGTATATAATAAAGCAATTATTAGATGGGTGAGATAATTTACTATCCATTCAAATTATATAAATAATACATAGTTGTATTTTAATAGTTAATCTCAACCCATTAATAAGTTAAAAAAGGTTATATATAATCTAAATATTCAAGTTATATAAAATTCAAGATTAGGTTAATGCTTTGGCTGACATTAGAAAAAGTAAAATTTATTATTTTGAGAACATTGGGGTCATACTGGGCTCTAGATTGCCCCTGTCGGTGCAATAAGCAATATTAGGTTAATTCTTTGTCCGACATTATAAAAATTATAATTTATTATTTTTTGAGAACATGACATACCTGACATCGGGGTCATACTGGGCTGTAGATTGCACCTCTGGGTGCAATAATAATTTAAAATAAATTATTTGACTTTTTAAATTCAGGATGTGAAACGTATAATAAATTAAATTTTTTGATGCTTCTTTATGTGCAATCTAATTTATATGATTGTGTTAATTTGTACATTTGAATGTAAAATAATAAGTACAATGTTACACAATTATCATAAGATTATGATGACTACATTGGTTAATGTTGACTTGTTGAGCTTAGAGGCACATTATACAACCAAATATAATATTAGGATGATTTAATGTGTCATTTCATCTTGAATTCTTTAGCATAGAGGGCAATTATACATCCAAAGATTAGAGGGCCAACTTACTGTGCCCTATTATGCCATTATACATAATTATGAATCATTTATTCCAAAAACTTATATTAAAATTTCTTGATAATAAGTGCTAAGTAGACTATTTAGATTAGTGGGAAATGGGACCTAGATTAGTGACTTCAAACTCTTTAAATTTGAAGGCATTTGATTTTCAATCTATAATTCTTTCTAACTTGTGCTTGTAAATCAATTATTTTTGTCTACAATCGTCTCATACGAGTCAATAAATCAGGAAGCCATTTATTGACTTTAATTTTATATCATGTTGTTTAATAAGAGTGTATAAATGTGATATCGTTGTTTTTGAAATCAAACTCCATGTAAAAAAAATATTTTTCACAATTAAACACGTAATAATTAATTGATCATGAAGATAATGAATGTTAAGTTGACTATTCATTAAGCCTAAAGGGTTAGCTCGAGTTGTCTAGAGCCAAATGTGAATTTATTTGATAATGTTGTTGATCAAGGGTTCAACTCTTTGAGTTTGTTGTGGTGAGGATCCATAACTAGGGTTGATGATTTAATCAATTTACCATCTGCAAAATGGTGGGATGTACTCTTGGGTTTCTCATGCTTTCATTCCAAGTAAAAAGAAAGAAAACATGGATTATTCAGAGTTATTCAAGAGATGGGTCATAAATGGATGTCTTTAAATGGTTTTCATATATGATGTTTTATTTTCCCATCCACATTAATAATTTGTAAATTTCAAGTCTTAAATAAATCATTTCTAATAGAAATAATGTGATAGAATCCAAAATATTAACATATCTACTGAATTCTATTTAGTTATATGCATTAATACAAGTTTATGAATGTATTTCACTTTTGAAATTATTTAAGATCTTAATCTTAGTAAGGATATATTTCTTTTTCAAAACAAATTAGAATTAATTGATGATGAGTTCTATGTGGCCCATTTGATTTTCAATCCATAACGTTTTATAACTATGTATTACTAAATCAATTACTTATATATGCAATCATATCATGTAATTCTATCATTCAAGAATCCATTTATTGACTTTTGTATGCCTATTATGTGATTTGATATCAGTGTATAAATGTGACATTGTGGATTTTTAAAGAAAATTCCATGTAAAAGAAAATGATTTTCCTAATAAAACATGGAATAATTACTTGATAATGAATGTCAAGTGGAATATTCAGGCTCATTCAATAGATGAGGAAGAAATGGATGTCTTTAAACTTTTTTCACCATAATATGAGATTAGATTTTTCCATCCATAATCTATTTAGTTAAGTGGACTTTCAAGGTTCACTGAAGAGAGGGTGACAAATGAATGTCTTTAGACTTTTCAAACCATTATTATGAATTTATTTTTACAAATTACAATTAGTCTATAATGAATCTTAAATGGTTCTTAAACAAGTTATCATTATTTGATAAATATTTCTAAGTAGTTTGGACCTCCCCTCGATGCTTTTAGAAATTACTTTGTAAATTTCTAGTATACTAGTTGCAATTCAAAATTTGTAATGGAGGCACTCCTTACAAAGTCTTACATCGAGATCCTCATAACACCATAATAGTTTGATCAACAACTCCCCCTCTAGTTTATGGGAAATTTGGGGGTGAGAGTTTTTAGGCACATTTTTTTTGACATCAAGGATTCTAGTCTATCATTTGTAACTATAATATCTTTCTTTCATGTTATACATACCGATATGATTTAATTGATTCCTACAAATGGCTAATTTCACACCCATACTATGGATTGATATTTTTGAGCCAAGAAATTCCATGGTTGACCTATTCACGGGCCTCTAATTGCTTTGACATTATTAAATTTTTTTATCTTATCTTATCTTAAGTTAATATTGTGATTTTTTTGAGAGGTGTTTTATATCCTATTATGGAAAGACCCTACATAGACATTTACACTTGTAAATGTCTTTTTACAAGGATATGAGAAGGTCCACGTTAAATTTTCTGGTCATAGACTAGTTCACATAAGTTTTAGTCATTTGATTGGTTTACCGATGGTGCTTTACAAGCCCATAGTATTGCATATCCCATGATATTTTTATGTGTTATTTTTTATGATGAAGCCTACTTAAATGCTTCAACAAATCCATTATGGAATGCCAGACTACCAGCTTAGATCCATCTTAATTTTAGAATTGATCCCTATTGGCACTTGCTAGATGTCGATATAAGAAATATCTATGTTGGTTTACAAAAAAAATAATGTTAATGAAGTCCTTGTGTTGGTTTTGATTGTTAAAAGAATGAATTTAAACATAATATGGGTCTTATGTAATTTTTTGTCTTGTCGATTATAAATTCTATCAATGTCCTAAATTATATAATTATAATATATGATACTAAAAAGATAAACAAAATTGCTAATAGTACCTACAATTAAAATTGTTATGGTAATAAACCTACTACTGTAATTCTACGATTAATAAATTTTATGGAGACTTTAAAATTTTGTCAACCTTCTACAAGAATAGTAACTCATCAGAACCAATGCCATATTTACTATATCAAATTATAATTAAATTGGTATATAATGCTAATATACAGAATACTCTTGTCACCAACTAATATTATTCAACTTTTTAAACGAAACCATAAATAATATTAGAAGAAATAATGTAAGGAGTCCAAGATTAAGACATCAAATATTTGTTTCTACAACTTTATATAAATTTGTTTTAAATCTTATCATGATAATTTTATTGCAAAACATGGTGAATAGATATATTCAAATAGTGATTTTAAAGATAATATAGTTAAATTTCTAAAATGTAGATCCACTCAATAATTCAAAATTAATGAAATATGTGTTTTATGTGGTTTCGAGGGTATATCAATGTCTAGTGATGTAATTTTTCATTGTGTCATTTTCATGGTGTTAATTTCTTTCATGATGTGATGTTTATATTATCAATTATGTGATTTACGAATCAAGTTAAAATTATCATGGAATCGATGCATATTTATAGCAGGAAATTTAAGTTAGCGTGCTATAACAAGGACAATTAATGGTTGTGTAACTCACTATGATTTTACTAAATATTTCTCTAGGTGATGATGATGGTTATTATAATGGTCAATGAGCGAATATAGAAAGTAATTTATAAAGTTACACATTGGTAAATCTATATCTATTATTTAAAAATATTGTACAAAAAATCTTATAGTTAAAATGTTTGAAGTATTTTCACTATTATACATACAAGTGTTTTCTAGTCAATTTTTTGAACATAATAAATATTTGTTGGACTTCCATGTTTAAGTTATATAGTCTCCAAATCTGAGTGTTTAAGGGAAGTTTCAAAGTATCTATTCAAAATTCTCTCTCTCTCTCTCTCTCTCTATATATATATATATATATATATATATATATATATCCATTTGAACCACAAATCTGTCAAACCCAAAGAGTGATCAAGTCTTTAGAGGTGCAAGAATTCTTCAATTTTTTCATTCTAAAAGAGGCTTGCACCTAAAGATATTTGATCCCTATCAATACTTGTTAGATCCATGGCTAAAATGAATCTGTGGTGGTAAATACATTTTAAAACTTATATTTTTAATTATAGTAATGATTTAATTTGTCACACAATTTTTTCTTTGCATAAATTAATGATGTTCAATTTTGCATAGTATATAGTTTTGTCACAATGAAATATATCTGAGGAAAAATGTTCTTTGTTATAACATGTGACATACTCAAATAAAATTCATAATGAAACCTAAATTAGGGAAAATGTTAATTCTCATATTGTGTGACCTCCTCATAAAATTTTCTCCCATATGATGTAATTCATTCATGTGAGTTTGTGAGTTGAGATGTGACATATTACTACCAGTGGTGTAGTGGTGTAGCACTATGTTGACACCCTGGAGGTCTATTCTTCGAATCCTATGGAGGTTCGATTCAGTCCATGCACCAAAATTTTACACAAGTAAGAGGAGGTCACATGGCTTCCAGCCATTGCCCCACATGGCCATCAGTCACTGGACCACAACAAAGACCCCTCGACAAATAAAATTTCACCATTAACAACCAATAAGAATAAGAAACTTGTCAACCAAAGATTGGCCCCTAAAAAACACAATCATGCCCAGTGAAATTGCTAGTTAGCGTACAAAACACTGACAGGTCTTCCTGCAACCCAAAATTTAAAATTTGAGTTATTTGAAAATTTGATCAGAACATGATATGTGAAACATATAGTATCGGTTTTGAGTGAAACGACCTGCGTTGGATTTAGGGTGACAAGATATTCACTTTTTCACTAGTTTCAAGTTGTTTTGAGCACTTTTAAATTTGAGCATTTTATTGATCCACTAGATCATTCCTCCCCATTGTAAGCTTTTGTACCTCCAAAAGCTCATTCTCAGTAAAAAAAAATCGACGGTACAGTTCCCTCACCCTTATAATATCAAAACATTTATATTTGTTTGAATTTTTCATGAAGGTACTTCAGTTTCCTTTATTTTTAAATCATTGTCTTTCTGTCAAAGATGATATTTTGCTGTAATTTTCAAAGATTTTCATAAAATAATTTTTCCCTTGAAGGAATTTTAACACTCCTTCCTCCATCTTCAATCAAAGGAAACTTATTCAATCTCAATTTCACTTCACCTTCAATAGTGTCATCGTAAAAATACTTACCATGTCTATCCTTTGACTTGGTTTGAATCTTTACCAAATGTTATCACCATCACCATGCACCATCTGTCCTCAAAGCCAAAACATTATGAAACCAAAAAGAATATGTTTGAGAACCAATTTCCTCTTTGTCAAATAGGTTTTGAATTTTCTTTTTGACCCCTGCATTCTCTAACATGGGAACCTTGTTTGCACCATTCTTCAACAATGATGCATTCTCCTGCAATTGACCTTCATATTGTTTTCCTATTTTAGGAGGAAACATGTTAGTCTGTAGAAACATCCTATCAAGTGAATTAGAAACCTCAACAAAATCATATTGAAAAATTTATTCTTATCCTTGAAATTCCTTATATTCCTCAACGTTTTGGTGCTTGAACATTAACAATGAAAAATTATGACTAACATTAACAATCCGCTTCATTTGTCCAACATTCACAAAAGATAAACTCAATTTCTTGCTATCTGCTCTAACGATGTACTCAATCCCATTTTTGAATAAATGGTATCTATTCTCATGGAGATTAAAAATGGAAGTCGTATCATATAGATATGGGCTTCCAAAAACAATACCATATATATCAAGGGGAACTAAGAAATTTTGTGGTGATGGAAAATATAAGTATGGACTTCCTTGTCGCTTGTGATTTTTCATTCTCACATACCCAACCTAGAGGATAAGGTTTAGGATGAGTAATGGTTTTTAGATTCATCTTCTTGACAATGTATTCTAAGATAAGGTTTTCTTGTGATCCACTATCAAATAATGTATCTATCTTGGTATGTTTTGGAATAAATCTAATGCGGAAAATATCTATTCACGTTTTTTCCTATTAAGTTTCATTGAAACTCTTTGAAGAACTAGTACTTGAAGTGTCCATACCTTTCCATAACTTGGCTATGATATTTTTATCATCCCCAGAATTAGAACCTAAATCTTGTTGTATAGTTGCAACAACATTTTCTTTCTCTTTTTTTTAACTCTGTGGGTTTCATATGAGGATGAATTTTCCAGCAATGATCTTCTTCATGTCCCTCTTTGGAAGAATGTTTTCATGTGATTCTTTATTTCTACATATTCATGGCAACATTATTCTTCCCTTTTCCTTTGAACTTAACTTTTACTTTGAACTTACCCTTTCCTTTGTCTCTAGACTCAAAGGAATTCTCACTTGTTTCATCAAAAACATTTTTCCCTATTTCTTCTAGTTGTTCTTATTGTACACAAAATTCATCTAAATTTTTATGATTAAACATGAGAATAGTGTGGCTCAACTAGCTATGTAAACCCCCCAGATACGAGTGCAAGTTAGTGAGGTCCTGGGCCAAAAGGCTGCCATGTGGAGGGACACTTGGCCGCCCCATGTGACCACACATGGAGGCCAGCACAATGTTAAATGTTGCTGTGAGGGAGCCTTAAACTCGATTTCCACCACCTTCACTTCGACGTACCCAGTCTGCAGCGCATTAAGGTCGCATGCCATGGCCATTAAGCAAGCCACCTTCATTTATTCACCCTCACTTAGGTCCTCTCTCCTACTCTCGGTGCATTTTTCTGTTAATTCCCCTATGTCTCTAGTGCATGGTCCTCATTCTGATAGCCTTAACCTTCCTTCTGGTGGAAATTCCTCTCCTATACTTTCCATAGCTCCCTCCTGGTCCTACTCTTCTGCTCCTCAGACAATTATGCCTCAGCGTCATCGAAATGAGCTGTAGAATGGCAAGAGGGCATGACCTCCCATCTAGACCTCCTTTATCACACTCCATGGGTCGTCATTTGAATATTTCAAGTGGCTGGGAAGAGTAAAACAAGAATGAACCTATCTATCTGACTGCCCAGCAATCCTTGCAGCTTCTTATTCCTCCTCTAGCTCCATCCATCTCTCGCAGCAAGAAGAGGCCGCATAAATAAACCATTCTTCCCAAGTGTTCTTTCATCCCTCATAAGATGAAGGAACTCCTGGTGTAAAGTGCCTCAAGTGACAGCAAGGACACCAGCAGTAACACAAGCAACAATGATAGTAGCAGCTCAGATCATGAGGTATAAAACAAGATGAAGCACTTTGGTCTGCAAGTTGCCTCCTATGAGAAGCTCAACTCTCCCGCATCTCCATGTCCCCAGACTTCATGCCACGCACTGAGGAAGGAGAAATATGATGCGTTCTATGTTTTTAGGATTGAAGAAGAAGATCCTACCTCCAGCAAAAAGAATTAATGTTTTCCCTAGTTTCAGTTTTTTAATGCTCTCTAGTCAGCTCATGTTTTGGAAATGTATGTTATATGACTCTTGTTTATTTTTGGCTACTAAATTTGTTGGTTTCTGGCTACAGGTAGCAGGTTTACTATGGTTTTTTAGTACTGATTTCCCTAATTGGGGTAGTAAAATTTCAGTTGGAAAAATGATGAAAATTCCCTTTGGATTTGGCTTGCCAAAACCAGAGGAAGAGACCTGTAATTTTATGTTTTATATGATTTAATAGAAGTACTCAAACTTAGAAAAAAAAAAAAAAGCTATGTAAACCTCCAATGTACTTGAGTAAATTGTCTTGAGAGGATAAATATTCACCCAAAATAAATGCTCTCCTTTTAAACTATTAGGTATAAAATTGCACACTTTGACCATTTAAATGCCTAAAGTTTTGCAAATCAATGATAGCTCTATGCATGTAGCTAAAGGATAAAATTGTCTTCTTAATGCAACAAAAAAAATTATTCCAAGAGAATAAAACCTTACCATGTTTCTTCATATCCTCTTGAGTTTTGTCTTCCCAAAAAGTAAGTGATGCACTTTCCCACCTTAATGAAGCAAGATGAACCTAAAGCACTCTTGGTATCATCATCTTTAATCCTTTCTATACTGCAATATACTTCAATTTGATGAACCCAATTTTCTAATTTCTCACCATTTACTTCTCCATTCTACATAGGAAATTCAAACTTTATGCCAAGTTTCAAAAATAGATTTTGACCATGTCCCTTTGGAGAATGTGGAGGTGTTTGTGAAGGGGTTGATGTAGATGATGATGATGGTGAAGATGAGGGTAAATATGGAGGTGATGATAAAGGCAGAGTTAGAGGTGGTTTGTCACTATTACATTCACTCCCTTTTGGAGGTTTGTCCCCATCTCCTCCATTTCATTTTGGAGGATTTGAGCTCTCACCTTGGAACCTTGAATTCCTCTTGTTGTAGAGAAATTTCACTGTCTCATTCATGTCAAAGATTTCTTTCCTAAAAGGTTTCTCATCCTTGATCATATTTGAAAGCTCTCCTTGATGTGCCATGATTGGTGAGGCTTTTCATGAAACTTAAGGTGAAACTCATGGTGGAGATTTTGGAAAATTTTCTCTCCTTCAACAACCTTGAGGACTTGCTCCCAAAATTTTTTCTTCTCCTCTTTTAAGCTTTGTTGTGGTACACAAAAAACCCCATTTATTTTAATAAATGGTGACCCATTAGAAATAAATAGGAAATTTTTTTTTAGCTTAAAAAAAAAATTAGCGAATAAGTGTTTTATTTTAACTTTTACACTTTATTCCTTTAGCACATCACAAATCACATAGCTTATATTCTAAAATGACTCACAATCCTCTAAGCTACGCAAGCTGCAAAGTGCATTAACCTTTTTTTGAAGATATGTTTTAAAAAACTTGCAAACACTTAAATTATTGCTATAAAATACTTATCGCATCACACCTTATTTAAAATCAACTCATAAAGAAATTAGATATAAGTACGATTGCGTGGACCCGACGAACCAAAAAAGCATCAAATATAAATCTTTAAAATCCTTTATGCGCGATTTCTTGACTTTTGAAATGTACAATTCGCATTTCACATAACTTAGCTGAAAAAAAAAATCATTATCACATAAAAGTTGCGATGTGTGATTTGCGACATTGCATTTCACAATATTTATGGGAAAATATCACAAGCGGTAAAAGTTATATATGATGATGTGCAAATTCATGACATTAAATTTCTTAAGCATGCAAAATGGCTTATGTCATATCAAAATGAAATTCAGGATCTAACGACTTTAAGTTGATTGATATATCTTTCGTGTGAAGGTGTAAGAGATTTTACTTTGAAATTATTATCAATGATTGTTGTTATATTTGAAAATATTCATATCTATTAGTGAATTTTTGATATAAACAACAAATTTTACTCTATGTTCTCTATACATTTAATACTCTCCTAGTTTTACTTGAAATCAAGAAACCATCTAATGAATCAAGGAATATTGAAATGAGAAAGAAGGGCAAAGAAATTTCTCAAGCACTACCTACAGAAGACTCAGAGATGTATCCCTTATTCTCATATACTACATGTAACAAGGAATGCGATAGTTCATCATGGAAAACAATGCATAAACTATTTGAAGATTAAAATCCAATAGTAATAACCAAAATCTCTACAATACACACAACATTGACTTCAAACGCGACCTACTTTGATGTTGCATTTTCGTTCATCCACAAGGTGGTGATAAGACCTAAAATTATCCCTTACACAGACATGGTTAAGTGGTTAATTGACCACTTCAGCATAGATGATAGGAAATTCAAAGATTCAAAGGGAGACGACATAGGGTCATTCAGGGCAGAAAAATTAAAAGCAATGTATCACCTACCCTCCCTGTAGTAAAATTATGACAAAGCTTTTTTGAAAAGCTTTAGAGCAGAGCATCTATATTTCATGAATGCCATCAAAGAATGGAAGGAAGACCAGTGAAAGTTGAAGTGAGATAAAACTGGTACATACCCAATTGTTCAAATTCCTTCCGCTTATTGTTATGCTGCTAGTATGTTGTTTAGGTTGTCTGCCAAACCTAATACCACTAGGTTTTCAATAGAATGGGTTCCATTTATTAACGCAATTTTCAATTCATCAATTCTGAATTGGGCAAACATCCTATCTGATAGTTTAGCCAAACACATAAATAAATATAGGAATAAAATGAGTTTCATATAGATAAACACCTCCCTTTTATATGTCTTCCTATGTCGTAGACATAATATGTTTTACTTCTTGTTTTCCTACCATGAGATGGAAATTGACTACCAAAGGCCCTGCCCAAATCCAAATTTACCACAAAGACCTCTGGGATTCAGGCTTCCACCTGTATTTCTATAAAATTTGTTATGGAGTCATATTTCCTATGCACCAAATGATATTCAATAAGAAGGCCCCTAGGGTTTCTGAAGATGCTAGCTCAGATATTATTTCTGTGGCCAGATGTTTTTCAGAAGAGAATTTTACATATGTCAGAGTATTCGAGAGTTTTGCTTCTCGCCACGTCTTACCTTATTATCTTCATGATAAATTTCTTGCACAAGAGATAGCTTATCAACTTGTTAATGGTATCACTAAACAACTGCAATATGCTAACAAGGCCATTTGGCCTAATTTTCCTGCACAATGTGGCACTTTTTCACTATATGAAATTTTCCATACCTACAAGGAGGTTTCGAAGGTTAATCTATTGAAATTGGATGTAATTAAAAATTACACTACAGAACTTGAAGTGAATCAATGAGAAACAAGCACAACTGGAAACAAAAATGACCAGAATAAAGAGCCAACCACAACTAGAGCAGTTTATTAAAAAAGAATTGGATGTAAATGCTAAGTTAAAGAAAGAACAGGAAGTATTTTGTCATAAAGCTTCTATGATTGACTCTTATTGTGATTCGAATAAAATATTGATCCAACAAATAGCTATCCAGAAACTTGAATGTGAAAGACTTGAAAAGAAGATCAATTAACACATTCAATGGAAAGCATCAGAATCAGGAAAATAAGGCGATCTACCTTAGGTAGATAAGTTTCATAAGGAGATCCTATTTAGATATTGGGAAGCAAAAATCAAGCAGGCAGAGAAAGAAGTAGCAAAAACATCTAAGCTATCAAATGAAATTATTAAATATGTATGTGAACAACTGGTAAAAGCAAAACTTCTCAAAGAGAACACATCTAAAGTGTTCTCAGAAGAAAAAAAATATAGAAACACAGTGGAAGAAGAAAGCAGACACATATGATAGAGTAATTAAAAAGGTAAATAAGTTTGATCAAGAAAATTATTGGATTTTTCTAATCAGAACTTATCCTCAATATCAGATTTCACATTCCTTAACATAATCAACAAAAAGATCACAACTCGTACTTTCAAACGTAGTATTCAAGGGATAGGTTAGATAAAGGATTTCACAGCCAGATCAGCTCAAGCCTATGATAGATATTTTTCAACTTCGTGACCAACTCCAGAAGAAAGAGTGGAATTCATAAATCAAAATTGTTATTTCATTTTCCTAGGTTGTAGTTTAAGTCAGCCCTACGAGGATGGTTGTTTGAAACCTCCTCTATATTTTTGTAATAATCTATTATTAGGAGTTATTTAGTTTAGTATTTAAACCCCTCTCATGCATTTAGAGAAGGTTTTGGAAATTTGTCAAAAACATTTGCAAAGAATGCACTATTGTATGTTTGTGAATGCTTTGATGAATTAATGGAACACATATTTTATCTTTTGAAAATTAAAGCTGTAAAACTGATGTTGCACTATTGTACTCTTTAAATTGCTAAAAAGTGAGAAGGAGTAGATCAATTAATACCAGTTTACATGAGTATAAATTCATACATATGGTAATTTTATTCACTTGTATTAAGTCTTTCTTTATATATTGACAGTCATATTTTTATTGCATTATATTTTTGAAACATTATTATAGATTAATGCTACATGCACTTCTGTTCTAATATTTGTCTATAGTTTCTTATTTAATGTATAATCACATATATGAATGCGATATATTTTTTACAATTCTTCTAGTCAAACTATTTTGTTAGAAGAATCATTTTACATAATTTTCATCTCTTTCAATTGTTAAATTATCTATATTACTAACAGTTGAAGGATATCTTTTTAGATCATATATAGGAAGAGACATCCCAGGTACATAGTAGAATAAATAGTTTATATAGATGCATACGATAGATTAAATTCATATCCATTTGAATGCCATATAATCACACACCATGAAATCATCCTTATTGGGAAACTAGTCCCATTATCCGAAGTCAGAGCCACTAAATCAAATGGAAAAGGAGCTGATTTAAGGTCTGGACCAGGTGGTTTTACCCCATGTTTCAGCAGCAGAATTTTGAGGCCTAAAAAATCTTCAACCTTGTAAGCATAAGAAAAACCTGCAACAAAATTAAACCCTCAAAAAAACCAAAGAACCAAAAAGCTCTAATAGAAAATTGATCTGTATATATAAACTTGAACGTCTATGGTAAAATTTGCAAGTAAAATTTTAGGGTTTTTTATTAAATTTAACAAGTTACAATAGATCATTAAGCAAGTGATTAAAATTATTTATACATCACATAATGGAGACAACAATACCTTAAAAGCGAACACAAGACAACAAATGATGAAGGAGTTCACCCCTCCTAGGATACATCTCTTCATCCATATTCCAACATTGGGTCACTTTAATTATGTTCAAAAATAAGTGTTTACATGGTTTTTAGTGACCATAATACAAGAATAATGCCTCCAATGGCTCCATAATAGTCAAGATCCCCTAACTGGTCTCTTTCTGCACTCAAAATGGTCGATAATTGACTAAGTTATGCTCCAAAGAAGTTTCCTATTATTTGTCATCCAAATCGCATCCACCTACTATACATCCTAAAAATTCTTCCTTTTTCAACCATGTGGGGTGATAATTTTTACCTGCGTAGTGAGATTCATAATGATTTGGTTGCAAATTTTCAAACCATTAAATTTCTTGTGAGCCCCATGAACCGATAAAGATGGGCCAAGTGGCACTCGTGTCATTTTTTAGATCGCACCTAAACCATAGTTAGGCTAGTGGTTTGGTTAACATACCCACTAGAGGTTAAGTATTATATCTAGGTGCCAAATGCTAACCATACCTTATTTCGGAATTAAGCCGTGGTAATAAATGTGGTTTCTATTGAGGTTTCAATATCCACCACAAATTTATGATGTGTATGATATAGTTTGGAAATATGATGTGGTTTCATTATAACTTATCGTTTGGCCATATAATAAATGGTTTGGTTGGTTTTTACCACCATTGAACTTTGATTGCAAAATTACATAACATGTGGTGTTGGGGTCGGGGTTAACCCCACCACGTCTTCTCCAGCTGCGGTCTTGTGGCCATGGGGTGGACCAAGGGCGATGCATTAACCCCAGCCCTAACCCCCAATATTTCAACCCATAAAATTTAAATAGGTAATGTACACTATTCTTTATAATTACTACTTGTGGTGGAATGGTGGAGCACTCTGCTGCCAGCCTAGAGGTCTACTGTTCGAATCCCATGGAGGACTGATTCAACCCATACACAAAAATTTAATACAAGTAAGATGAGGCCACATGGCTGTGAGCCATTCTCCGACATGGACCTCCATCATTGGACCACATCATAGACCACTCTACCAATAAAATTGCACCATTCATAGTAAATAATAACAAGACTATTGTAAACCCATTTCTAGACCATAAAAATCAAATTCATGCCCAGTCAAATTCCTAGTAAGTGTACATACTGCTCACTCGGCTACTTGCAACCCAAAATTTTAGAATATTGGTTTTTTGACAAATTGGGAAGAGCATGATATTGGGAGCATACGATATAGGTTTTGAGTGAAAGGAGTTGTGTTGGATTGAGGATGACGAGTTCTTTTCTTTGGCGCAAATTTTGAGTTGTTTTGAGCACTTTGAATTTTGAGCATTTTATTGATACACTGTGTCAATAATGGTGGGTGTGACCAACTACTAGAGGATTTGGAAAAATCAAACCAAAAAATGATGGATACGATGAGGTATACGTTGACTCTGTGAGTGTAGAATATGCAGGGAGGACCTCCACGTGGTGCTGGATGAAACAATGAAGAAGAAGGAGGTTTTCGAATATGAGAATGGATCCATTTACATCGATGCACAACCCACACATATGGTCAAACTCCCAGACCCAATATGTGTCACTTCACAGAGGAACCATAGTGAGAGAGAGCCTTTGATGCATTCATGGAGTTAATTAAATCATTCATTGATGTGATTTATGAGTATGAGGCCTTGGACCCCTGGATTAGAAGGACGCTCTCCCTCACAAATTACTACCATCTAAATGATAAATATAGGGGATTCAGACCCTCATTGTAAGGATGAAAACATAATCAAAATTTGGATAATGAGAAGCTAGCTAGGAAGGTCATATTTCTAGGGTTTGATGGGTCAGACAAGAGTTTTGTGAGATCATGGGTACATAAAATATACACTTACCTTAGTCTGAATCCCATGTGAGAGGAAGATGACATCATATTTTCTACATTTAATTTCTAAGACAATGTGAATGAGTGGTGGTATAATGTATTAGTTACAAGTGTAACTAATACCCCCTCCTAGTCGAGGAGATTTCTTTCCCACTCGTGGAGTTATTTCTTTGCTTCGAGGAGTTATAAAGTATTTGAAACTAAGGATCAAAGGCACAATGCAGGGACAATATGTATCTATCCTGGTGGATAGTGGGGAAACCACAATTTTATTGATGCACAGATTGTGGAGAGTAAAGGAATTCAGGTAGAGGATTTTGAGTGATTTTCAATACCAATTCTAGGAGGTAGGACTATGCAGTGTCCCTGGTATGTTCTTAGAATGACTGTGACCATAGGGAACTATTCAATGACAAACCATTTCTTCATGGTGGATGTTATGGACACCAATGTGGTGATGGGAGTTTAGTGGTTGTATTCTCTTGGACGTGTCACTACTTATTGGAGGAAATTAGAGATGGAGTTCATAGGGCCAGATGGAAAACTAGTAGTGTTGATGGTTATGCATTAATACTCATCCCTGATAATATCTGCACATAAGATGGGGCTGATTTGAGGTATAGTGATATAGAGTGGGATATATATTTGAGGATCTCAAATACCTAAGGGATAAACGAGTAGAAAAATCCAAACATATTGGCTCTCTTGGAGAGGCATCAACCAATATTTAAAGATATTCCACCAGGAAAGGAACTCGACAGATGGTTCAAGAAAACCATTGAGTTGGAGTTGGGGGTACACACAATCATTACCACTCCCTACATACATCCTAAGGCATATGAGGATGATATTGATATGGATATATAAGATTTGTTGAGATTGGGACATATTAGGTATAACTTGACTCCTTTCACTTCTTCTATAGTGTTGGTGAAGATGAAGGATGGGACCCTTTTCATGTGCATAGACTATAAGGCCCCTAACAAGAATATTTTGAAGAAAAGGTATCCCATTTCACGCTATGATGAGTTAATTGATGATATTATAGGAGCCAAGTACATCTCCAAGATAGAGTTGTTCTCAGTGTACCACTAGATCTAGGCGAGGGAGCAGGACATCTCCATTTCACTATTGTTATTTACACTTTGAGTTCTTGGTGATGTTATTTGTGATGACCAACACACTAGCCACATTTCAGTCTTGCATGAACCATGTGTTCTACAAAAATTTGCAATGATGTGTATTGGTATTGTTTGATGATAACTTGATATATAGGAGGACTTGTGAGAAGCTCCTCCAACAATTAGATGAGGTCCTACGCATACTAGAGGAGTAGTAGCTATATGAAAACATGTTTAAGTGTGAGTTAGGATTGATGGATATGTTATATCTTGGGCACATTATTGGGGAGGATGGAGTACAAGTGCATCAAGAGAATATTTCGACGATCCTATATTGGCCTATACCCAGGAATGCTACATATTTGAGGGGGTTGATGGGAATATGTACATATTACAAGAGGTTCATGAAGGGGTTTTCTGAGTCATCAGAACCCCTTACAGATTTAAAAAAGAAAGGGGATTTTGAGTTGAATGATGTGGCATAGGAGTAGTTTTATAACCACAAGAGGGTGATGATTAGTTTTCCTATTTTGTCCCTTCCATATTTTCCATGCCCATTTTTCATGTAGTGTGATGAATCAATGGAGGGCATTGGAGTCTTTTTTTTCATAGGTAAGTAAACCCATAGCATTTGAGAACCAAAAAATTTAGCCCATATATGATAAATAGATGCTAGTAGCCATGCATGTGCTAGATAAGTTTCAGGAATACTTAGTGGGGAACAGGTTCAAGGTTAAGATTTATGACAATAGTCTTCAATTTTTTGTGGACGAGAAGAATCTGCAGGAGAGACAACATAAACATGTTATTAAGATCAAAGCATATGATTTTGATATTAATTCAAGGGAAAGAAAAACATAGTAGTTGATGAATTATCACTAAGACTTGTGACACTATCTTTGATGCCTATCATGCAATATTGGAAGTCACAAGTTTTGGTGGATTACTCCAAGGATCGACATGCATGTGAGGTAATAGGTAATGGATTATGTAATATTTAGGATTTATTTGGTGCTATTGACGCAAAAATATGTCGGGCCAACAGTAAGGGATCTCCCCGGTGTAAAGTCCCAATTAGACTCTAAACAGTTTGTGATAGGGATCCTGTACAGGGTGTGGGTCTGGCTACCACTTAATACTCCTTTTCTTGGACACGAATGAGCCCTGCAGACCTATGAACGCACAATTATCTGGGTGGTACAATGCAAATGGTTGATGAGTCTCAATGAACATAAAACACTATGAATAGAAAGATTAGTTAAAAAACATGTGGCCAAGGAAGTGTTGTTAGTAGCACATCATCAGGGTCATGCTTGTAAAACACTTTTCGAAACACATAAGAAATAGTTCCTTATGGTTAGAGTGTCCTTGAATTCCTTAAGCGGTTTGCAGAGATGAGATAAATGTTAGTAACAGAGTTGCTTAATGTTTTCTAGATAAACAACATAACATCATTAACAACATTTAGTGAGATGAAATCTATAAATGATATAAGCGGAAAACGTAGATGACTTAATTAGAAAGATATCAGATACATAAGAGAAATATTCACAATGTTAACACATTTACTCCCATATGATCCAAGAGTGGAATCAAAACGAGTGCTTGCATTCATTCATAAATATTACATTCAATGCTATCCAATTCTATGCTCCTTTGGAGTCCTAAAAAAAAATATCTTTTACAATTCCCTGAAGGGGGTATTTATAGGACAAAATTGACCCTTGGGTATCCCTAAATCTTCGTCTTCCTAACCATTGGGATGCTTTGTGACTTGGTATAATTTGCGACTTGTGACCTGGGCTATAATTGCGACCTGCAACCCATCGGCTATTGCTATCTATTACCCCTTCTATTGCTGTGATATGTAACTTGGTCATGGGAGTAGTTGGGTGATTGCAAGGTCAGGAACATCTGTCTGCTGCTCTTTGAGATACCTCTGCCAGGCCCGATAATCTGCAGCTACTGGGGAGACTTGAGGTGTATCCTCTCTAAACCTGTGAAGACACTCGAGAGCATTTGGAATAAATTTTTCCCTCTTTATTGTGATCCTATTTGACAAGGAGGCCAGTTTATTATAGATTCAGACTGCTATCATGATGAATTGAACCATGCTTTCTCTTGATGCCAACAGGTCTTGAGAGGTGGCTGCTTGCCTTATGGGTTGTAGGAATGCTTGTATATCTTTGGAGACCTCTTCCCATGTTTTTTCTTCACCCAGTCAACCTAGTGACGAGATGTTTTGTACTCCAGCCATTGAGTCAATGCCTCTAATTAGATGTTCATATGCGAACATTACTTTCTCAAGATCCTTGATGAGATTATCTTTGGATTGTACCTTTATCTAGATTTGAACCTTGTCATTTTGGGTGGCAATCCAATCCCTTCTAGGAAATGTGGCTAGAGCTTATGGATACCTATTATACCACTCCAATATCTTGTCCAAGGTAGTAGAGGCTTCCCTTAGCTGTGTGTTTCTTCTTTGGTTTATGCCTCTGCTTTCAGTGGTGGTGCTACAGTTTGTTTTATTCTGAAAAATTCCTCATATACCTGTTTCATGGTGGCCTCCAAAGTGATCGGATCTCTCTGTACAGTGAGTGATATTTCATTAGTACAGGCATCCCTGGCCTAAGGTTATAAGACATCTTCTTGTAGTCCCCTATTTTCTTTTTCTAATTTATTTGTCTTGAGTTCGTAGTTTTGTAGTTTATTTTGCAAGGATAGAATTTCTCTGCTCATCCTACTCACGTTCTCTTCAGTGGCTATTGCAAAATCAGTATTGGCTGATACGATCATGACCGGATTGGTCTTGGTGTCCAAGACTATATCCTTCTTTGTAGTGACTACGAGGGGTGCAGTAGGGTATCGTGCTAAGCATATTCTCTTTTCCTGCCTGATCTTATGAATGAATTGATCATAGGTGAGTCTTGTGAGATCAAGCACTCCCTCATCTAAATCCTCGGAGGTACCCAATTCCGAGAGGGAAAAGCGCACATTGGGTGCAGGAGTTGTTTTAGGTACTTTGGTGTGTGGTGATCCGGTTTGCTTCTCTATCTCGGGAGGCGGTGTTCCTTTGGAGGAATATTCTTGTGACTTCCTACTTTCTTCCTCCTTCCTCTTTTTTTCTGTTTCAGCCCTATGTTGCTTTTCTTTCAATTGGCACTCTGGTTCCACCTTCTCTTGCTCTTCTCTTAGTCGGTGTTCGGCTTCTGATTTGTCCTGCTCTATTTTTAGTTGGTGCTTAGCTTCTACTCTGTCCTGCTCTATTTTCAGGTTGCACTCATCTTCTGCCTTTTCTTCCTCTTCCCTCTTTTTGCGGTTTTCTTTTACTCACTTCTTCCTTTGCTATTCTTTTAGCTACTTATTTCGTTTGTCATCCTCTTCCCTTGCCTTTTCCTCGGCCTCTTGTTGAGCTTTGGCCTCCTCTTCCCTTGCCATTTCTTCAGCCTCTTGTTTGGTTTTTGCTTCCTTTTCTCTTTGCTGGGCGGAAGGGTTATTTCCCGTACCAGTCCTCGGCTTCTTGGCTTTGGAGGATGAGGCTCCTCCCAGTGTATGAAACATTTCTTCTAAAGTCTAGTTTTCCTACTCCTCTTGATCACTTGATTCTGCTGGAGCAGCCTCTCTATCCTTGTTGTACCAATTTTTTATTCTATCCTTAGCCAGACAGTCAGTATGCGAGTGACTCCATTTTAATTTTGCTCACTTGCAGTGTGCGGGGATAATTCTCTCGGGATCAAATGTCCGATGTGCCAAGGGAGGTAGACATAATCCCTTGATCTATTTGGCTTTTGCTTCTACTTCCATAAAATCCTTCACTATGTAGGCACTGATGGTGAGTGACAGAGTGGGTCATGGCTTCTTCTTACCCTTAGTGAGGACTTTCGAGAAACCGCCTGATATTTGATAACAAGTTTCTTGGAGGAGAAGCTTGTCTGTTACAAAATGGTGTAATGCGTGAGGGGTCTTGAGCGACCCAAAAACTCGGACAATGGTACTATCAGTGTCTAGAAACTAGTGGGCCACCTGAGTTATTGTCTCCATGGCTCGCTTGGACATATGCACAAGGGGTATTTTCCAAACAGTTTCATGTAGAGGGCAATGATGAAGCTACCCGCGATTGAATCCATGTATTTATTATACCTGGAATCCAAAAACACCATTAGATATTTGTGAATTGGACCGCCATTCTCTGGGTGCAAGTTATGTGACCACCCCTCAAAGTGGCACCTAGCACACATTGCATCTATGAGATAAGATGCCATATAAAATTCTGACACATACCCTTCATCAGGTGCCAATGCCGTAGATATTTTTGACCTGAGGGATGCTACTATCATGTTGGCCTAGTTGAAGCGGGTACCGTGCACAACGATAGAATACATTAGAGAGACCCAAGCACCATTGAAAAAGGTGGCATCTAGGTAGCGATACATCTTATATAGAATTGCAACTACGAATTTTTAGACCTTCCTGAGACCTGCTGTCTGATATTCCTGATTCTTCTTGAGCTAGAATTTTTCCTAGTCCTCCCACCATCCTTTCAAGGTTTTTGATATGCGAACCACATGAGTAATGGCCCATTCATCAGTGAAGATCTGATCTTAGGCGGGAAGTGCATAATATAATTCTACATCTTGCCCCTTTAGATTTGCGAAATAATTTCCAGCATGGTCCCAAATGACCCAGATCTTGGGGTCGACTCTCTGCAGTATCCACTAAATCATCTCAGTGCATGGGAATATTAGTGGATGGGACCCTGCATAGTGCAGCTTGGACCTCTTAACCTGAATGTATTCTTTTCAGTCTGGGAGGTCTTCGGGAAATTTAGGCTTGGTAAATTCCTGATAAACCTGGTACCAACTCATACTGTCCCCTTTGCCGAATGTGTAGGCGGTGTCTCCATAATTAGGGGGGAGAGGAAGAGGTACTTCCTCATATAAGATTTTTATCTCTGTCCTTTTGTTTCTCTTGCAAACTGCTAGAGGCCCCATGTCACTTGAGGCTGACGAGACAGATACACACTCTAGCTTGGCTTCAATTTCCCCTAGCATGTTCATAAAACAATCTCACAATAAGATAGATGCCATCATTTATAAATATGTGGGCTGTTCCTACCTCTGCTTAATAATTTTCAAGGAAGTGGGTTAACCTCCAACCTGGCGACCTTGCGACTTGGTCACCTGGTCACTAGATTGCGTTGGTTTGAAATTTCACAGAAGAGTGACTTAGCGACTTCGTGACTTGTGACTTGGTCACGAGGTTGCAGGATCATTGGGTCACGATGGTCAAGATATTTACGGAAGTGCGACCTGGGGACTTAACAACTCGTGATTAGGTTGCAAAGTCACTGAATCATTGGGTCATGTCATTCTGATTTTTTCGTGATATGAAACCTAGAGGCTTTGCGACTTAGCGACTGAGGTCGCCAGGTCGCAGGGTCGCTCTAGGGCTTGGAAGACGTGCAACAGAAAAAGGTTTAGAAAACACACATGGCACCCATAAGATCATCTTCCATGATCATAGGAGTCTTCATTGGTGAGTTAGGCAAGGTATTTGAAGGGGGAAGGGGCAGATAAACATTACACAAGATCTGAATGGTTTAAAACAAATTGAAGGAGTGGTAGGTTTGTAGAGGGATTTTCGGGGAGATTGAACAAAATCATAATAGGGTTAAAATAGGATAGGGGCAAGGGGAAGAATTAGTAACAATTATCTTAGAAAATAAATAGTAGGAGGATTAGGAAACTTACCCAGGAAAATCGCGCTCTAGCTGGCTTGTCAGAGGCATTTTCTTTCTCTGTTGTGCAGGTAGAATGTGAACTATGCGACCATTCTATATATAAAGGAGTCACATGTGTGGGCAATAAATGAGGGTCTGAAGGTCGAAAATGAGCTATGCTAATGAGATGTGTGACCTAGAGACTCTGCAACCTTATGACCTAAGGGGTTGTGGGGTCGTGGGTTCGCAAGGTCGCAGATGTTTGGTTTTGGATTGATGTCCGACCCAGCGACCTTGTGACCTGAAGGGTCGCAAGGTTGCAGGGTCGCAATTTAAAAGAGTTAACCACATTTTCAACTTAGAGACTTGAGATTTTTAAAAGGTGAATTTAGGCTTGAATTCTCTTTTTCAAAAGGATAAGGGCTCAAAAATTTAAGGAGAGAAAAATTTTGGAAGGTGTTGTAGTAGCTACAACAGGTGCCAGGATCATAATTGAGGGAGAAGATCCTACACGTAGCTCATGAATAAGCTTTGATAGGGCATGAGACATTATACAATACCTACAGTGCCATTAGGGAGAGTTTCACTTAGCGAGGTATTAAGGATGATGTTTTGAGGAATATCTAGTAGTGTGATGAATGCAAAAGGAACAAGGTAGAGAACACACATCTTGTTGGGTTAATACAACTTCTTCTTATTCCTCAAAGGAAGTGGGGGAGTATGTCGATGGACTTTATTATAAGATTGCTAATAGTACAGGGGAGAGATTGCATCTCTATGGTTATTGATAAGATGACAAATTTTGCACACTTTTTCACCTTTCATGCTTGATATGCAACATCACATGTGGTCGAATTGATTTTTCTGGAGGTATTTAGGATATATGGGATTCCTAGGACAATTTTTAGTGAGAGAGATGCCAAATTTATGGGATGGTTTTAGCATGATTTATCTTTCCTTGTGGGCATGAAGATATCGTAGCACTAGCTACTATTGGGTCACAAAGGTGACTGTTAGGGGCAACTTCGATGCTTCTCATTCAAATGTCAACCCAGAGCTAGTCTGATTATTTAAATAGTGTGAGCACATTTTATGCAAGTGATATCAAGAACAACTACTCTATATTACCATGAAGAGGATTATCTAATTCTCAATGTTCAATCAATTCAAAAGGAAATGGAATTGTAAAATGCCACTTAACTATTATGTCTAAGTAAGCACAGAAAAGAGAAACATGCAATTGAACAACACATTGATGAGTTGAATAATAGTCCTATTGAATTGAACAACAATTTATTATCTAATTTTGCAATGGAATTCTCTTTGTAAACTAAATAGCTTCCATATTTTTTGAATCAATTAACAACTACACACCTTACAGTAATGATGGAAAGATCCAATTCTTAGCTATATACAACATTTGAACAACAGTCGTGCTAAAGCTAATGAATGAATATAAAACTATTGGGAAATTATGAAAGCATCTAACAGCTATGAAAACATTTAATGTAAGCCAGAAAGCATGAATGATAAACTATTCTAACGAACGAGAAATTTATGGCATCGTATGTCTACAAATTAACAAGTGAAAAGATATCCCACACAATGCATTAGATAACTAAACATAAGTTCCGTAATTAAATGTACAACACAAACATTAGCTAAGACACTCCCAGGGCTTGGCCCAAACCACCAGAAGTATACCACTAAGGAAAACTCAAAGAATTACTATTCAAACACCAAAATTATTTATTAAGTTGAAGGTTAGTACATGAATACAAGTGGACAGTTCTGTCCCAATAGGTCGATTAAAAAGGGAAATCCCTATTTAGCTCTGTCTATCTCATTCATCTTCACCCTTTTAAAGGTGATTTCAATTAGTGGTAATGGTCTTTTCAAAACAACAACCCACTTCTCGTGGCTATCATTTGAGTTCTTTGGACGTGGATATGCCTTTCTGTCTTTCGTCAGACCATGGGAGTCATTTTGATTTCATTTAATCTCTGCCTATTAGTTGTCTTCTGGTTATCATTGATTCAGCTAATATATTTCCCTGTGAATAAAGATACAATAATTCAAATTCCCTTTGTTAAATATCCCTTTTACCGTTAGTTCATTTGTCTTGATTTTACATAAATATTCCTTTCCTTTGTTGTTAAGATGAGGAAAATTTCCTAAAGGTGTATAAAAATTCTAGGTAAAGGTAGGGTGAAAACGTACCTTATTTTTGGCCCACATACTCCCCCGCTTAACTATTTGCAGGTCCTCATGAAAACAAATGATTGAGGTGTAACTGGGTTAGGGAATAGGCAGGGTAAACTTCTTCTTTGTAGGCTCTGAAGCCATGTCTCTGTCTGATTTTTGCAAAGAAAGTGTTTGTGTGACCTTATAGCAGTTCGTAATCATGATCATAGCCATTAGGGGGATACCATATGAGAGGGAATATGTACCTGCATCCTATCCATGTAGGGCCCATGTTGAAGACTATATTGTTGTATTAAAGAAATTTGGAAGCAGCCTCTTTAAAATTTTTGTAGCGAAATGGCTCCCTGTATTTCGCATTATTCGTGGAGGCCATCCACCTATGTTTGGCTGCTACCATATTTGCTTCCTAAATGTCTTAGAAATACTCCCACCCATGCTATATAATGTCGTTATGGATAGGCCCCAGTTTAGTCCTTACTCCCTTTCTCTACATGAAATTATTATGTTGGGTGAACAGTTGTAGGGATCTAGTAGGCTCCCCTCTAACCCATAGGTCTAGGCCATGTTATCTCTTCTGGAAAATGTTGTAGGCTTTAGCCCACCAAATCCAGTTCATAGCAAAAGAGAGGAAGGCCTAGAACTGAATATCTCCTATAAGGGGCTGGGATTACTATCCATGTCCTCCTCTAGGAAGAAGTTGTGCATGTATAGTTCACACAAAAGGTGTTGGACCTGTTCACTTTGATCATTGAAAAAATGGACGAATTCCTCTATGGTTTTAAAATTCGTGGGCTTCCCTTCCTTGACGGCCTTGATATTCAGTAATAAATACCATTCTACTAGAAATAGGGCATATTTGATTGTTGGTGCCCTGCATGTTAGCACATCAGAGCATAGAGATAAAACCATAGTGGTTTTTTTCTTGGCTTGTTCCACCTAATCCTGTGCTTTCTTTAAATTTTCATGTTCTACTCTGAGTTGAGAAAATGTCTCATTCTCTGTTGGAAAAAGGTATGTGAATTTATTTAACGGTGCTTGATATTATTGTGTGGGCACAAATTCCTTTCTACATTGTGCTAAGTCATGCTGTGTTCAAATTAATTCATTGTGAATTTTTTTATTGCCATATTTTTCTACTAGAGGAGCATAGGCAGGGGCTTCCTCCATTTGGGTTTCCTTTTCTTCTGTGAATTCTAGCCTAGTCTACATAGAGGCTTCAGTAGTGTCCACTAGGTCTGTATGTACCTCAATATTAGCAGTGTTTTCTAGGTTAGTCTGTATCTCAACCTCAACAGTGTTTGCTAAGTTAGTCTGTATCTCAACCTAATCAGCATCTATCAAATTGGTGAAAAACTATTTTGGGTTTCTATGGTGGCAAATTCTTTCTTAGGCTTTCAAGCCTTGCTTATTTCCTTCAACTACTTCCTCAAATGTTTTATTATTTTCCTTCACCTTTTTCATGTCCTTTTCATTTTCTTTAACTTCTTTTCAGCTAAATTCTCTTCTTGCCTGGTTTTAGCGGGGGATGGAGTAGTGGAAACCTCATTTCCAGGAATGGTGGTGCTAGTTTCAATTTTGTCAGTGATGGTATTTCTACATATACTCCAAAATTTACTTTTGCATTAATGTCATGGCTGGGTGAGATATTATTCCCTTCAGGCATTAGAGGGACCATTTTCATGCTTGCATTTTATTCTAAGGGAATGGTGTCTCCTGACTAGTTTTTAGATTCGGCTACCCTTCTGCTTGCTCTTCCCTATTAACCCCATCACTCTTGGGAGGAGATAAAGCCTAAAATCCTATGATTCATCTTGGTGGGGTAATATCTCAGTGCATCCATAGCTCTGGCGGTGGCAGATTGTTTTAATGGTTGCTCTTGCTCTTCAGCTTGTTTGGATGGGCTTCTAGTTTCATGGGATGGCCTCATTTTCTCCAGGACTTGAGCCATCTCTTCCTCATAGTCTTGTAAGGGTATGTTTTTAGGGCTTAAAGGTGGTGAGTGGGATGGCCCTGAATCCTCTGGCAATTTTGAGGTTTCTTGTTGTAATTGTAGTCTCTCGGATTGTCTTCACTTGGTTGGTTCTGAAGTCGAATCACAGGTCATTTTCCTTCTAGGTATGTTCATTCTAAGGAGCTCAATTTCGGTCCCGACAGGGTTTTCATCAGGTGCTTGCACGACAAGGTTGACAAATTTGTCCCAGCATGTCTGGTGTTTTCTTAACTCACTTATGATAATTAACTTGATTAAACCATTGTGGCTAAAAACTTCTTGGGGATTTTTACCCTTTCTAATTCGAACAACAGTGTCACGTAATATAGAATTTAAGAAAGAACGTAAATTAACTAAAATCTTTTGTTTAAGGACAACTAAAAATTTGAGTTGACGAGGTTTTACCACATCTTGGCATCCATCTCATGTGATGAGTCTCTGGATGAATGCTACTGATTCCTACCACGGCTATTGTAGGGAGGTAGGGTTAATCCCTTTTCCTTTCCATTCCAATGGTTCTCCTTGATCCTAGTATACTGTGATTGCCTCTCATAGAAGAAGGTGCTTTTTGGTCCATGTTTCTCCTTGTGCTAGTATTCTACTGACTTCAGTAATGATATTCCCTGTGATGAGTATAATCCTTCCCTTGACTCTAGTATGTCCCTCCTGTAGGTTCTGTAGGAATTAAATTGCTATCTCTATGTCAAACCCTTGCAGTTTATGTAAGTAAGATAGCCAGCCATCTTGCTGGAGAATGGTATGACCTGGATGTGAGATTGGGAAGGTCGTAGGTTCATTATAGAGAAATTTTCCTCCAATGGCTGATGTGTTTCCTTGAGATAATTTCTCCTTTTGTCTTTGTTTCCTTTTGGCCCTGTTGGTTAGAATAAACACTGCATGCAAGAGAAAAAGAAATTGCAGCCTTCTGTCGTAAATTAGGTAACTTCATATCTTAATTACAATGATCTTTTGGTCTTATCAACGTATCCAACATAATTTTTGCAGACAATTCACATGCTTAATATTTATGGATATTTACACCCCCTCTCTCGAAGTAAGGGCGTGCATGTTCTTAAGTACAAGAGCGATTTGATCAATCATGAATGCATACGGGGGAAAATGTCAGGGGTCACTAATCACAGTCTGTACGCGAGAACAGTGTTTGTGGACTTGGAGCTCAAGAAAAGAGGAGTGATTTAACAATTATGAGCATGTGCAGTGTAAAGGTTAGAATTGGAATTTATCGTAAGTGTATCTCATGCGGAAGAAAATGAAGAAGGGAAGAAATAAGTATATAAATTTTTATGATAGTATGTCCCTATTTAATGGTATGGTGTGACGAAGGCATGAATGTGATAGATAATGATTGGTGCCATCATCCTAGAATTCAAACATGAAAGCATAGTTCATTTATAGTTACTTATGCAATAAAATAGTAATATCACTAATTCAAGTAGTGGATTTTTATCTGGAATTTAAGGAATTAGGAGATAAGGTATATGTAAGAGGAATTGGCTATCATTGAAACATACTCTCATACCGCAAGCAAAGCCACTGCTGCTAGTAGGCATTCATAGCCTCGACTGGGTTGTTATTTTAACTTGAAAAATGAGCTAGAATCCTTTATGTAAAAGTAGTTATTTTTCCAATTTTATGGAGAGATCACTTTGTTGGTGTGGTGGCCAGATAGTGAAGGTGCCACTTAGTAGAGTTGTAACAGTGATCAGGTCGGCTTGTGATGAGACCTTTTTTCCTTCTAGTTTAGAAGGTTACTACCCTGGTGTGTTGGTCATTATGGCCATGTCACCTGCTAAACCCTTATGATCATGGTAGGTTGGCTCATGACGAGACCCCCTATTCTCTCTTAAAAATTTTCATATATACATAGTAATTCTTTTTGAAAAGTAGGAATTTTGTTTTATGAAGAGACCATTGCACTGGTCTGGTAGCCAGATAGTCACATTACCATTCACTAGGATTGTAATATAGTGATCAGGCCAGCTTGTAATGGGACCTCCTATCCTTCAAGAAGTTAGGGTTATTGAGAAGTTCATTACCCTGGTGTGTTGGCCATTGTGGGCATGTCACCTTCTAAACCCTTTTGATCATGGTAGGTTGGCTCATGGTGAGACCCCCTATCCTCTTCTTAAAAATTTTATGTCAGCATAATATTTGTTCTTTATACATGTAGGGAGGCTCATTAACTCCTTAAAAGTTAGGGATGGTGTGAGAAGTTAAAGAAGAATGCTAATACAATTAATACTCCTTATTCCTCAATCCCTATGTCAAAGGGAAATACTACTTGAGAGTGTAGAAAGATATACCATTATAAGACTATGTATTGTGTGATAACATGTTTGAATAGGAGATGTCTTAGCCGTTCATTGCATAGATGTACCATGTTAGCTTTTGGAATGTTGAAATTTCAAAGGATCATCATATTAGTAATATTGCTACTTTTCTCCTCTTTAGGTGCCTATTTCCACATATAAATGTGTTTTACAACTGGGGTGTGGAATGAGGAGAGGTCATAAAAAAAAGAGAAAGAAGAATCATGATTAGAGGGGAAAGAAACAGAAAAAATATTGTTCAATTGGATTGAAAAGAAGTAAATAAACATGCCAAAAGACATGGTTGTTCAATCCGATTGAACAAAAACTATTCAATTGGATTGAAGAATAGCCATTCAAATATTTGAACAAAATAAAAATGTGAAAAAAATGGTTGTTCAATCTGATTGAACGACAACTATTCAATTGGACTGAGAAAAAAAAAAAAACAGTCGTTCAATCCGATTGAACATCACCTGTTCAATTGGATTGAATAGCCGCCATTCAAATATTTGAACAAAAAAAGTAAAAATGAAAAAAAAACCATGGATATTTGATCTGATTGAAAAAATGTTGCTCAATTGGATTGAACACTAGCCATTCAAAGATTTGAATAGAAAAAGAAAAATGCAAAAAAAACGACAGTTCAATCCGATTGAACAACAACTGTTCAACTGGATTGAACAATAGTTGTTCAAAGATTTGAACACCAAAAGTAAAAACATGAAAAAATCATGGTTGTTCAATCCGATTGAACAACATTCGTTCAAATATTTGAACTGCAAAAGTAAAAAAAACAACAAGGAAATGGTTGTTCAATCTGATTGAACAACAGCTGTCCAAATTAATTGAACAACAGTCGTTCAAAGGTTTGAACAACAAAGAAAAATGCAAGGGGTGATGAAGGAAAATAATGTACAACAAAATAAAAAAACTGCAGGGAAATTATATACAATATTTACAAAAAGAAACAAAAAGCTCTTGTATAATTAAAGTTGTGGGGTTGTCACCCCCTTCTGCTAGAATCTGAATAGTAAGATCGTTGCTTACCTATTCGTAGAAAGAATATTTTGTAAGAGGTTTGTGATAGAGGCACGGTCTATGCTCGTTGACTCGAAATCTAGAACCAGACCCATCTATGGTGGTTAAGGTGAGGGTACCGTTGTTCTATACTTCTTGAATTTCTTATGGATCGACCCACCTTGTTTGTAACTTCCTTGGGAAATATTGGAATTTGGAGTCATAGAGAAGTGACCAATCTCCTTTCTGGAATTTCTTCTTTTTGACAACGTTTTCATGCTAGTTAGCTCGTTGTTGTTGTATGATTGCTATGCGCTACAAATACAATAGCCTTATTCCATCTAGTTCAGTTATTTTCTAGATCCTTTTAATCTGGGCCTCCGTCAAGTCCAGTCCTACCTCATGGGTTGTCCTTAGAGTATTTACTTCAAATTCAATAGGAAAATTGGGCTTGCTCCCGAATACCAGATGATACGAAGAATATGCAATGTTGTTTCGCCATGTTGTGTGGTAAGCGCACAAGGCCTCTGGTATTCTAGTGGCCTAGTCCTAATGATGTGTTGATATTGTTTTAGTAAGAATTGCCTCAAGGATTTTTTTGGTACTTTTGACCTACCCGTTCGCCTGTAGGTGGTAAGGAGATGCGACTCTATGGATGATATGGTGATTCTTCAAGGTGGCTGTAATTTTATTACCCAAAAAATATGCCCCTCCATTAGTTATCACCTCTTGTGGTAAACCATATTACACAAATAGCTCAAAAAGGAAGTTAATAATAGATTCTTACATAGCTCTTGATAAGACCACTATTTCTACCCACTTTGTTACATAATATATGGAAACCAGTATGTAGATTTTCTGGTTCGATGGTGGGTTGAAACTTTTTTGGTACTTTCGACCTGCCCGTTCGCCTGTGGGTGGTAAGGAGATGCTACTCTATGGATCATATGGTGATTCTTCAAGGTGGTTGTAATTTTATTACCCACAAACTATGCCCCCCCATTAGTTATCACCTCCCATGGTAAACCATATTACACAAATAGCTCAAAAAGGAAGTTAATCATAGATTCTTCCATGGCTCTTGATAAGGCCACTATTTCTACCCACTTTGTTACGTAATCTATGGAAACCAGTATGTTGATTTTCTAGTTCTATGGTGGGTTGAATGGTCCAATGAAGTCCAATTCCCATCGTTCAAACGATTCTACTACCAATTGTGGTTGTAGTGGAATTTCATCAACTTGGCCTGGGAGGCCCATTCTTTGGCAGTTATCGCAGGCTCAGAAATATTTTTTTGCATCTTTATAAATTGTAGGCCAATAATAACCCAATTGTAATACTTTGTGCCCCATTCTGTGATCTTCAAAATGGCCACCACAAGGTTCATCGTGACAGGCTCTGTAATATCCCAAAATGGGAACAAGCAGTAATACTAAATAGTAAGCATTAAAATAACGTAGTTCATCGAGATATTTGCAAGAGGAAAATATGGAGACCCTTATTTAGCATTTATATCAGCAAATCAGATGTATTTTGAAGCCCATATAATGTAGAATAGAAAAAATAAGTATCCCATGAAGAAATATCCTCAAAATGAGGTGCAACAACCATACCAATGAGCAGAAACTGCCTTGACAATGTTATTTTTATTATGTTGCAATATTTTTTGATTAAAAATTATATCTAGAGAAAAATAATGCAATGAATATTCATATCTATGAAAGATCCATACACTATAGAGTCTCTACTTCAAATACCCCTTGGGGTTTTCAGCAATACATGAATCACATGGAGTAGATCTGAGATCTTATGAAGCAAATCTATAGAATGATTTAGAAGTTCTGAAGGTAAATATAAAGTATTTCTATATGATATGATCTATACAATAAGATGATCCCAATCAATATATCTCAAAGGTGAAGGGCATATCCCCAACACATGAGAAGGACAACTCCAAAATATTATGTCAAAATCCCTTACAACAACACCTACAGAAAACTGTAGATCTGGAAGATAATCTGTGGTGTAGGGTTCAAGATCAGTTTAGCTTGATGCCAATATGTGAAAATGATGCTCCAATGATCCAATACACTCTTTCCAATGGAATAAATAATTTTCCACTAAAAATAGGCACTAGATTGACCTAGATCTAAGTATATCTAGCCTCCACTTCCTCCATCTTACAAAGACAACCAAACCCTCAACATGATTTGCATTGTAGTTGGAATTAGAAGCTTGACCTTTAGCTTAATAGTGGACAAGAGATGAAAAGCTCTTCTAAGAGGCCTCTTAAGAAAAGAGATGGGATTCCTAAATAGGAGATCCTTGTGCTAAACAAAACTATTCTCTGATAAGCAGCAAGGAGAATGATATATGTCTAAACAGACAATAAACTCCGAAAAATGTAATCACATCAACAACCTTGTCATGCTGTCCTCCCCTTCCTTATATAAGTTTGTGAGCTTGAAAAACCCTAAACCATCTACGTGAAATAGCTCTTTTCACATGAACATCCTCCAACTAAAACTGCTCTATGCCTTAATGAAGATCACTCCTTCTAGACAACGTTGTTGATTTGGTCATGGTTGACCCAATCAAATGTCTCAGCCCCTTTCACACATAAGGGTGTTTATTTAGAATGGCCCAGATTTAGATTTTCTCACATGTGGCATTGATTTATTTGTTGTTTTGAGAGTTTTTATAATCCTCCTTTACACATTTACTCATGAAAGAGAAAAGTAAAACAAAATTGAATATTCCCATTAGCTTGGGCTAACTGGGAATATTACAGTCCTCCCCTCCAAAATGCTACTTGTCCTCAAGCAATTGATAAGGTGAGTGCTGCAACACATCTCCTCTTCCATTGGTGACACAAACATGAGGTAATATTCCTCCATTAGCCAAGTGTTCACCAAACCATCCATGCATGACTTGCTCCACCAAATTCATCATGAGATACAAATAAATCATCCCATAAGGAGACAATGAATCACATGAAACAAACATGGTTTTCCCAATGCTCTCTCTGAAATATGAAACATAAATTACATGGAGAGTAGCCATCCCATAGGGCACATGCATACCTCCCCTCATTTCTCCATACATCCCCATAAAAATTACAAGTACATCATCAATGTAGGGGATCAAAACAATGTACAAACCGATAGAAATTTGTGCATATGGAGGTGGGTCATAGTCCCACATATGGAACCAACGCAGTGCATCTCCTGCCTGCATCAGATCTAGATATGGTAAGTGGTTTTCCCACCACTTACTTGCTGCCCATGTCATCTCACTATGGCTGAAAGTGTGAGATATGTTTGGTGACTTTGGGAAGCACTGATCATGAAAGAAAATCTCCCTTTTTCTTCCAAGGGAGTGGCCAAATTCAGAAATTTTTGTGGCCCAATATGGGCCATGATGCTTATAAGATATAATACTCCTCCTTAGGGTGATGGCCTGCAAAAACATGGTGGAGGAATGCATGAAATTAGAAAAAAAAACATGTGTAACAAGAGCATGCTCTTCACCAAAAATCCACCTCATATCAATGGAGTGGTGCATGGATCCATTCTCTTCCTTAAAGAGAGAAAGAGAGGGATCATTTAACTCTTCCTTAGAGTCATGTTGATGCTCCAATTCTACAATGTTCATGCATCTTTGACAATGCTGATATAGTTATTTTTCAAAGCCCTCCCAATAGTAGCTCCTCAAGATGATGTTGTTGAGCTTCATAGAGTATGTGTGGCTGAAATAGAACTATTCATAAGCCCTTTGTAGTATCTCCTCCTTGAGCTTGGAGGCTCCAGACAAGAAGATCCTACCATGATTATAGATGAATCCATCTAGGATTGAATAGTTGTCATCATGTAGTAAGTCATTAAGAATCATGCAAGTGTGAAGATCCTTGGAATATTCCACTAGCAGCTGGGATTTCTAGTATGGATCTAATTTTCCCAACCATGATAGCACTGATAATGTGTTATCTAAAGTGTTTTCCATGTTTTTTTTCTCCTCCTTTACCTTTTCCATGTCAAATGTGTATGTTGGAAGGCCAAGCCTCCCATTTTTCTCCTCCTTGACATCTCACATGCCGAAGGTATAAGGTGGAAGGTTGCCATTCCTTCCTTGCTGCCCTCCTTGCACATGCACATGCTCAAAAGGAAATGGAAGTTCTTGGAAGTTAGTCTCCCATGGAAGGATATCATCTATCCAAAACCTCCTTGGTTTTTCCAAAGTATGCATGTGTGACCACCATCTCACATCATGTATGGAAGAGTGTTCTCCAAACAAGTTTGTCTCCTAATTCAATGATTGCCTTCCTTGCTCTATGATGGTGTCATTCTTCCTCCTTGCAGCAACCTTTCTCAGTGCAGTATGAGATGAGAGAATGGATAATGGTGTTAAGGGAAAAATACTTTCCCTCACCTTGAGCCTTCCCCATACTCTCAACGTTGTATTATGGTCTTCTATTGCTCCCTTCCTTCTTGGATCTATGAAAGGAGCATCAATGCATGAAACATATTTCACCAAATATGAATCAGGTGGCCTTCCAGGTGGTATACCACAAGATAATGATGCGTCATGGCTCATTCCCATATGAATTACAGACAGGAACATCTTATGATTGCTTCCACTATGCAAATCCCTCTCTAACTTTTGTGTGGAAGTCCCATGATAATGGGGCATCACTCTTATATATGTGAGAGTTATTTTGAGTGGAGAAACTTCCCCATCTTATTTCCATGTAATAGAGGATCACCTCCCATCATATCAGTGCTATGATCCTTCATATTCTCTCTTTCACCCAATTTCTGCAAGATCTCACAGTCTAAGGTGCTTCCTTTAGATGTATTTAACTCATGAACACCCATCATCTCCTTGGTGTCAAGAGTCTTGATCAAAAAGGCCTGATCTGTTATAGTCTGTGTTCCCAAAACTGAATGCAATGTTGGAACACATTCTTTCCATCATTTTTTCTCATTGTCAATCATCATAGACACATGCTTCTCATTCTCTTCATGTGTAAGATCCTTGGGGACTTCTTGAAAAGATACAAGAGCCCTCCTAGTGAAATAAATGGCTTCATCTCCATCTCCCAATAAAAATAGATCTGCTCCTATTGTCACAGCGCTGGAGGAACCTTTCATCTCTTCGCATTTCTCCTCCTCATCAATAGGAGATCCTTTCTCTTGATCTCTTCTTGAAAAAGGAACACTCATGTCTTCCTCTTGAGAAGAATGTTCTTGTTGAAGTGGGGCCTTTGCCCTTGGAAAATCATGTCAAATATCTTTAACCCTTTCAACAATGTTTTGAAATGGAGTTATCTTCATGGATCCTTCCATCTTATGCAAAGGTCCTGAATTTTTGGGCTTAGCTTGCTTATCCAAAGAGATTTCAGATGGCTTAAAATCAAATATTTTCACTAACCTCCTAGTGAACTTTGCATAAGTAGATATTTTTACATTTCTCAATGAAGAATATTCAAATAACCACCAGGTATAAGCCTTAACTTAGAGGTGTAGTGCTGCTACTCTTATGGCTTCTTCTTCTGAAACTTGATGCAACTGAAAATATGTGTCCAGTTTCTTTACCCAAGAATTAGCTAAGCTCTTAGGTGATCCAACAAATGTAGGTAGTAAAGTCCTACCCAAAGTGGGTTGCATGCACTCTCTTCTTCTCATGTCTCTCATGGATCTTATTTTTTTTTTAGTTGACAAAAATCTAGGAAGCTTAGATGCTCTTTGAATATTTTAGACCGAGATTCATATTCTTAGAGGTAGTCACCAAGAGTTCTCCTTCCTTGGACGGTATTTGATAGTTATATCGAATTCCTGAAAAATTAGCAACCAACGAGTTATTCTCCCATTTGTGATTGGTTTATTAGATAGATATCTAATGACAGAATGATCAGTATATAGGAATAAATGATAGCCATTTATATAATGTCTAAATTTATTGATAGCATAAATGACAACCAAGAACTCTTTTTTAGTCACTGTATAGTTTAATTCAGTGGGAGTGATATTTTCATTGATATAATAAATAACATAGGACTTTTTATCTTCTTCTTGACCAAGAAATACCCATATCACTGTGTTGGATGCATCTAAATAAATGTGAAAGGGCAGCTTCTAGTTAGGACCACGTAGAATCGGTGTTGTCGAGACCAGTTTCTTTAAGTATGTAAAAGAAATGTCACATTTATCAGACCAATGAAATTCAACATTTCCAGTTAATGCATACAAGGGTGCAGCAATTTGTGAAAAAAACTTTATAAACCCGTGATAATACCCCGTGTATCCAAGAAAATTGTGTACCTCTATTTGTGTACAAGGTGTGGCTAATAAAATGATTAATTCTATTTTTGGTAGGTCTACTTGTATTCCAGCTACAGAGATGTAGTGTCCTAGGATTACTCCTTCAGTCATCATCATGTGGCATTTTTCATTGCTTAAGAATAACCTGGTAGTAATACATCATTCCAATACATTTTATAGCATTTCTAATGCTTGATCAAAGTCATCACCATATGGGATGAAGTTATACATGTAAATTTAAAGTCCCTCATTTATTAAATCAGAAAAAATGCTGAGTATGGTTCTTTGGAAGGTTGTTGGGGCATTGCGTAATCCAAATGGTACTACCCAATAGGAAAATGTGCCCCATGGGCAGGTAAAGGTTGTTTTATCCTGGTCTTCGAGGGCTATCTGGATTTTATTGTAACCACTAAACTTGTCAAGGAAGGAAAAGAATCATTTCCCTGCCAATGTATAAAGGACCTAGTCAATAAAAGGAAGGGGGAAGTGGTCCTTCTGTGTTTCTTTATTCAGTTCTCTATAATCCACACAGATTCTCCATTTCCAGTTCTTTTTAGGAATGATTTCTAGAGGGGAGACCCATTTTTTGTTGCAGATAGGATAAATGAAATTTACATCCAACATATTTTCCAGCTCATCTTTTACAATGTCTTTTAGATGTGGATTTAGCCTCCACTGAAGTTTACGAATAAGCTGAGCCTCCTTGTCAGTATAGATGTGATGGGTGCATAGCTGAGGGTCTATACCCTTCATGTATGGGTAGTTCGAAGAAAATTCTCTCTGATACTTCTATATAACCTTTATGAGCCTCTACTTTTGGTTACTATCTAGATTTCCATTGATATTTAAAATTTTCCCTGGCTCAATTTCGATGGGTATTCTATTGCGTACAACGGTTGTGGGCATATGTTGATCATGAAGGTCTGCCAAGGGATATTCTTGTGTTTCATCTTCAAGAAATGTCTTTAACATTTTGAATTTTAAGTTTCCAGATGTAGATGGTTGATTCATGAAGTTGTTGATTAGATTATCTTCAATTTGATCCTTAAATTCAAGAGCTTCAACTAATTTCAGAGGTGGATGAATGTTTTGTTCCCAATATGTATGTGGATGTCTGTGAATTTTTATTGTGGATATGATTGGTTTAGTGGGTGGGTAAATAATAATATTCTCTGTGGAATATCATTTAGCAATGGTCATGTTGCCTATTCGACAGCCTACGTAAGCATCGGTTGTTGCCAACCAAGGTCACCCAAGTATCAATGGGTGTCTGTCGATATTATTCTTTGGGTTAATAACTAAAAATTCAGCTGGATACTCCCATGAATCCATAGAAACTAGGATGTCTTGTAATATTCCTTTTGGTCTGATAACAGAATTGCAACAAGTTCCATCAAAGTAGCTGTGGGTTCTAAAGCTGATATGCCTAGCCTTTCACAGGTCCCTGTAGTTAAGATGTTAATGGCCACCCCTGAGTCAACTAATTTGTTTACAAAGGAGTGGACAAATATTTTCACAGTTACTATGGGATTCCATGAATCCTCATATTTCACGGTCATTTCCTTACCCAACAGTAAGTTAGATAGTGCTCCCACCACATGAACAATGGGTACAATTTTTTCTTTCTTTACTTGATTATTCCCACACAGTTATTTAATTATCTTGGCATAGATAGGAATGTCTTGTATGGTCTATAAAAGAGGAATTTTAATGCAAAGCTTCCTTAATTCCCTTAGGATATAGAAATCTGGAGAGACTATCGGTCTATGCATTATTAGCCTCTCAGGGAATAGAGGGGAATAAATTATAAGGCTTTCAAGTTTCCTTTTGCCAACTATTTCCCTTCCTTGCTCTACCTCTTTTTCAGTCACAATTGTTTGTCTAGACTCTGTCGGAGTTCTAGATTCAAGTTGTGGTAGGGTTATATCCTCCATTGGCGAAACAACACATACTAACCTCACTCCTAACTCATTGCATTTCATCTGTTCAATTTTAGGGTTTGGGTTTTCTACAATTTGAACTAGCTGAGCTGGCCTATTGTTAGGATTAGGATTGGGTTGAGCCGATAATTGAGGCCATATGATAGGATGAGGGTTGTGCTGGACTGGGTATGGAGCTGGTAATGTAGGTTGATCTTGAACCCATCTCCCCATTGGTAGGTTGGTCATTTGCAGAGGTCCCTACCAATTCTGAGGCCAATTTATGGTTTGGGAAGGGGAGGGTGGCCACTGAATTTGATAGGGAGTGTTTTGCCAATAAGTGGGAGAGCAAGGAAAACTTGGCCAATTATTCCATGAAGAGGGTTTTGTTGGCCAAGGTTCCATAGGAAACAATTGAGATGGCCAAGTAGAAAAAGGTGGTTGATTCTGCCAAGCTACTGCAGGGTTTTGTTGGTTAGACTGTGGAGAAGGAAAGAATTGAGGTAGGTATTGAGGCATACCTGGTCATGCTTGCCATTGCTGGCATTGGTTCATTAGGTAGACTGGTTCTGTCTCTTTTTCTACTTCTTTGAAAAGCTCCTTTAGCCCCGGAAATGAATGGAAATGGTCCATGGCATGGTCCTTAGTGCAAATAGCACATGTCTGGACCATGTCTAATGGACATTCCCTTTGGCTATGTTTCTTCCAACAACATGGGAAAAAGATGACCAATTTTTGTTCTACTATATCTTGCTTCTACTTGGCTTCCAGGACATCTAGCTGTGTTTTCAGGGTGCCTAAGATATCAGTTTTGAATCTTCTAAAATATTACCAAATTTTGCTCTGGTCACATTGCTATCAGACTGCTTAGGATTTCTTGTAGCTGAGTCTTGCCTGATTGGTATACTTCATGAAATAACCCGAGAACATCTGATACATAATGAAATAATATCATCATATTCTTCTTGGTATATTTACCCTTTTCCCATTATGTAAAGTGTTTCAACCCATTCTTCTTTCATTCCCTTTATCATTGTTGCTTTTAATATGTCTTTGGATAGTGCAGCATATGGAGACCTTTGTAAATTATATTGAAATATTTTAACGCATTGTTCTAATGTCTCATTGTATTTTAAAAACACATTCAAGATTTAATATTTTAACTCATGAGTTCAGCAATAATATTGATATTTATTAGGGAAATTTTTCTTCATTTGGTCCTAGATATTGATGGCTCATCCACCAAGCCCCATGAATCAACGTAATTTTGTCCCCTTGAAATTAGAGGGAAACAATTTCAGTTTCTCGGGGTCTGTGGTGTACTCATATCCCCTACATAAGACATCAAATTCAAATAGAAATGCATCAATATCTTCCAAGGTCAACCCATGGAAGGTGGGAATGTTCTGTAAGGAAATGGCTTTCATAGGGGCATTTTCAACATGATCAACAATGGGATACTCCAATGTTGATGTCTGCCTATGATTTTGGTTCTTATTGCTTTCCATTTGATCAAAGATATTCCATTAATCTTCGAGGATTTCTTGTTCTGGAAGAGTAATCTTAGTGGAATTAGGGGGCGAATGCGGAGGAAGCCTTATAGCACTTCCCTGATCTGAGATACCGAGTGTCTATAACTTGATAACTCTCTCGGGGGATCCAGACCCTGGAGCTCTTATCTGTATTGCACCACTGGTTTCTCCTTCCCCTTCCTATAAAATGCAAGAACCTCCCTCTCTCGAAGGGTCAGTACTTACGTGATCAGCAGTCTAAAGGCTTTGTTCACACCCTTCTATCTCATTGTGAATCTTAGCATGGGTTGTAGATGGTGAGGCTTTCGCCTGAGGGAGAGAAATAGGACTTTGAATATGAATGGTTCTGGGTCCTACGGATGCCTGGGCTTCATATTTCTTAATGATTTCATCTATATATGTTGTTCTACCAAGGATCACTGGTCATTTCGGTTTCGTAGACTTAAGTGGATGATTTTGATTTGTTTCTATATTTTATTCCTAGTCATAAAACAATAGCACCTATTCTACTAGTCTCTACACAATTGTTGAGAAGCGGGCTAGAGAGAAAGAATTTTTCTTGCCAGTACGCAGGTTCTCACCTCTCGTTTTAATACCCAATTCTTCACAGCAAAAGAGAGAAATAAATGAAGGATGTCACTCTTAAACACCCTCCCTGGCAACGACGCCAAAAATGTTGGGTCACAAAGGTGACTGTTACAGGCAACTTTGATGCTTCTCATTCAATTTTCAACCCAGGGAAAGCCGTCTTATTTCAAGAGTGTGATCACAGTATATGCAAATGATATCAAGAACAACTACTCCATATTACCATGAAGAGGATTATCTAATTTTCGAAGTTCAATCAATTCAAAGGGAAATGGAATTGTAAAATGCCGCTTAACTATTCTCTCTAAGTAAGTGTAGAAAAGAGAAACCTATGATTGAACAACACACTAATGAATTGAACAATAGTCCTACTGAATTGAACAGTAACTTCAATAAATTGAACATTCATTTCTTATCTAATTTTTCAATTGAATTCTCTTTGTAAACTAAATAGCTGACATATTTTTTGAATCAATTAACAACCAGATGCCTTACAGTAATGATGGAAAGATCCAAGTCGTAGCTATATACAACATTTTAACAGCAGTCATACTAAAGCTAATGAATGAATATAAAAGTAATGGGAAATGATGGAAGCATATAACAGCTACGAAAACATTGAATGTAAGCCAGAAAGAATGAATGATAAACTGTTATAATAAAAGAGAAATTTGTGGCATTGTATGTCTACAATTTAGCAAGTGAAAAGATATCCCATAGAAAGCATCAGATAACTGAACATAAATTCCGTAATTAGACGTACAACACAGAAATTAGAGAAGAAACTCCCAGGGATGGGCCCAAACCAGTAGAACTCTACCACTAAGGAAAACTCAAAGAATGACTATTCAAACACAAAAATTCTTTTTTAAGTGGAAGGTTAATACATGAATACAAGTGGATAGTTCTATCTTGATACGTCTATTACAGAGGAAAATCCCTATTCAGCTCTGTCTATCTCATTCATCTTCATCCTTTTAAAGGAGATTTCAATCAATGGTAATGGTCTTTTCCAAATGGCAAGCCACTGCTCGTGGCTTTAGTGTGAGTTATTTGGACATGGATATGCCTTTCCATCTTTCGCCAGCCCATGGGAGTCATTATGATTTCGTTTAGTCTCTACCTATCTTTTTTCTTCCGGTTATCATCGATTTAGCTGCTTTTCTTCCCTGTGAATAAATATACAATAAGTGAAATTCCCGTTGTTAAACATCCCTTTTACCGTTAGTTCATTTGTCCTGATTTTACATTAATATTCATTTCTTTTGCTATTAAGATGAGGAAAAATTCCTAAAGGTGTATAAAAATTTGAGGTAAGTGTAGGGTGAAAATGTACCTTATTTTTGGCGCAATAGCTACCACCCTCAAACATATGCAAATACAGAGAGAGTGAATAAGTAACTAGAGTGATATCTGCAAAACTATGTCATTGTATAACAAAGAGCATGGGTGAAGTGGCTACACCTTGGGGAGTATTGATACAACAACGCCGATCATATGTATCGATGAATGGCATCCTTTTGTGCTTCATATGGTTATGATGTATTGAATTTCTTTGATATCATTTTGGGGGTAGAAGATCCCGAGAGGAAAAATATTGGATACAAGAGAGACAATATATCCTTATAGCACTCAAGGTTAACTTGCATATGGCACACAACTAAAAAAAATTATGTGTCGATAGGGAAGAGTGTAGCGACATTTTTAGGTTGAGGATTTGGTTTTTATAATGTTGTATTCATATAAGAAATCTACAATAAAGTGTAAGGGAGATAAAACTATTCAACCTCATTTTCAAGGGCTATACAGGGTGATCCAAAGATTGGGGGATGTAGCTTATGAGTATGGTTTTCCACCATGAACCAGGGTGGATAATGTATTCCATGTCTGTTTATTGAAAAATTCCTTGGGAAAACGAGTGAACACTACCACTGAGTTACCACCATTAGATGATGAGGGGAATTTAATTTTGACACAAGAGGCCATATTATTGGAGAGGGAAAGGAATACGAGGAGTAGGATGATTAGAGAATTCCTTATTAAGTGGAAGTATTTTCCTAAAGGAGATGCCACTTGGGAAGGAGAACAAGTTTTGTAGCATCCACCAATATAGTTGCTTGAGGAAAAGAAACATTTGGGAGGGGAGGACTGCCATATCCCCAATTAAATTTTTGACATGGAAATTCCCAATTTTATAATTTTGATGAATAATATATATATTGAGTTAAATAAAATTAGGATTATTATATATATTTAGCTAAATAAAATTAGGATAAATAAGTTATGGAATATTTAATAAATTTTGGAGAAAAGGAAATGGTTAGGACTGTAGGTTTTAACACTGAATAGAAATTATCTACACACAAATCTTATAACAGAAAATAAACAATAGCGAGAGCATAAAACATAAAACAGATAAACACAGAGATTTTCCCCTGGATCCCAAATCGGGACGACCAGCTTGATTTTTCATTATATTTCTTTTAGTGTTACAACACATACATATACATATCGAAGCATACATAAACCCCAATCCATTAACTCTGGATTAGAACATGACCATAGTTCCCTTGATTGGATCTACAAAATACCAGGGGCCGAAAACCATCATACCCCAAAACCATGTGCAAACTCATGCACAAAACATGGGTGGGTCTGCTTATGAGCGGGTCCGTACACCCAAAAAAAAATTTGCTGGGGTGCTGCCTCGGACCCCAATAGTGGGGGCTGCCTCCCCCCTTGTGACCCCCCTGCTGCACCCAGCACAACGTACAATGTTTGGGGCTAGTCATGGAAATAATATAAGACATACCCAAAAATCTCCCACTTATTGTTTTCTTTCCACAGGGGGCCATAGGAGAGCTTAGTCATTGGGCCAATTCTTCAACACCCATTGTTTATCTACACCAAGAGAACTTCTGAGTGCTCATAGACTTTGTCAATGCATCTACAACATTCTTCAAAGTGTCCACCTTTACCAGCAACACCCTTTTAGCCCCAACCATATCTCTAAAAAAGTGATATTGAACATCAATGTGCTTTGTCTTTGAATGGTAAGCAGGGTTCTTAGCCAAGAAAATTGCACTTTGGCTATCATAGTCTATCCTTATAGCTTGCTGTACCAACCGCATACTTGAACACAATCTCTGCAACCAAACTGCTTCCTTGCTTGCATGAGTGGCTGCTATGTATTCTGCCTCTATAGTTGAAAGAGCCACTACAGACTGTCTTTTACTCATCCAACTGAATGCGCCTCCAAATAGGCTAAACACATACCCACTTGTAGATCTTCTTTGGTCTAGATCTCCAGCCCAGTCTGCATCAAAAAAACCATTAATGTCCAACATTATTTCCAATCGTGGTCTTCCTTGGTAGCAAAAGCCATAATCACTAGTGCCACGTAAATATCTGAAAACCCGCTTCACTGTTGTCCAATGCTCCTTCCCTAGGTTTGACATAAACCTACTCAATACTCCCATTGCATGTGTAATTTCTGGTCTAGAACAAACCATTGCATACATCACGCTACCCATTGCACTTTCATATGGAACATGGGACATATGCTCCTCTTCTTCTTGTGTCTTGGGACACTCTTCAGTAGATAGCTTTACACCTACAGGAATAGGAACATTCACCGATTTACTATCCTGCATATTGAACCTCTGCAATATAGTCTCGACATACTTCCTATGGTTTAACCAGAGCTTCCTCTTTGCCTGATCTCTCTTAATTTCCATGCCCAAAATATAGTTTGCAGCGCCAAGATCCTTCATGTCGAATTTGGAGAACAACTGGGTCTTCAAATCTTGGATAATTTCTTTGTCATTTCCAATCAAAAACATATCATCCACATATAGGAACAAATAAATAACATGGTCACCAATTAATTTAAAATAAACACAGTGAACCTCCTTGCTTCTGGTGAAGCCAAGTCCCCGTATATAGGTATCAAATTTCTGATACCACATCCTTGGTGACTGTTTTAACCCATACAGAGACTTCTGCAACCTGCACACCAGTTCTTTCTTACCCTTCACCATAAAAGCTTCAGGTTGCTTCATGTAGATGTCCTCTTCTAGATCCCCATGAAGAAATTCTGTCTTCACATCCATCTGTTCTATCTCAAAATCAAGTGCAGTAGCAACAGATAAAAGTAATCTAATAGAAGTAAATTTGGCAACAGGAGAAAAAATATCATCAAAATCAATTCCTAGCACCTGGGAATAACCTTTTGCTACCAACTGAGCTTTGTATTTCTCCACCTTTCCTTCTACATTCATCTTCTTCTTAAACACCCATTTGGTCCCGATGGGCTTCCTTCCAGCCAGCAACTCCACCAAATCCCATGCCTCATTTTTATGCAAGGATGCCATTTCATCAACCATGGCCTCCTTCCAGATTTTTCCATCCTCTAAATCTATTGCTTCCCTGACAGTTCTGGGATCATCATCAGTTATAGTTAAGGGAAAATATGAACAGAAAGAAGATGGACTATACCTTTCTGGTTGCCTTCTTTCCCGAACTGATCTTCTCACAGCTGGAGTTTGTGGCTCTTCCTCTTTTGAGTCTTCTTTTGTTGTAGAGTCTGATTCATCCTCCTTTAGCTCAAACTCTATCTTCTCAATTTCCTTTGGTAGGACTTCATGTGTAACAACATATTTCACCTCTCTAAACACCAAATCTTAGCTGTACACAACTTTCCTTATTTTTGGGTTCCAAAGCTTGTAACCCTGTAAACCATCCTTATACCCAATAAAGATGCACCTTTCAGATTTATTATCCAACTTGGTCCTTTTATCCTTTGGAACATGTACATATGCATCACATCCAAATACCCTTAGATGTGAAAGAGAGGGTTTCTTACCAATCCATACCTCATGTGGAGTCATATCCTCCAACATTGATGAAGGTGATCTGTTAACTAAGTAACATGCAGTCTCCACTGCCTCTGCCCAGAATTCTTGTCCTAACCCAGTACCACTGAGCATGCTTCTTGCCTTTTCCATTAGTGTTCTGTTCATTCTTTTTGCAACTCCATTTTGCTGAGGTGTGTATGGACTAGTCTTCTGTCGTGTTATGCCACACTTCTTATAGAACTCTTCAAATTCCTTCTTGCAGAACTCTCCACCATTATCTGTCCTCAACGCATTTATCTTCTTCTCTATCTGGTTTTCCAACAGAGCCTTAAATTCTTTAAATTTGTCAAATAATTTAGATTTATTCCTCAAGAAATATATCCATGTATTCCTTGAGAAGTCATCTATGAATGAAACATTGTACACAGACTTTCCCAGTGATGGAACTGACACAGGTCCAAACACATCACTGTGCACAAGTTCTAATATCTTGTTCCCCCTCTTAGCACCAGAAGGAAAAATCACCTGATTCTGATTCCCATATACACAATGTTCACAAAAATTGAAATCTAGAGAGAAATTATACATACCTTCTACCATACCATTTCTATGTAGTGTCCGAAGGCCCTTCTCTCCAATATGTCCAAGCCTTTGATGCCATAACATGGTCTTTTCTCTAGAGACAGCTAGGCTTTCCGCTCCACTTTCATGAACCACATAAATATTACACCCATCAATAACAGTTCTACCTTGTAGCTTGTATAGAGTTCCAGTCTGAACTCCCCGCATTAATACTAGTGCTCCCCGAACCATCTTGTAAGCATCTTTCTTGAACACTGTTTTTACACCTGCATCATCCATTTTACTTTCAGAAATCAGATTTCTAGCCAATGCATGACTATGCAGAACACCAAGAAGTGTTCTAATCCTTCCACCTTGTAGCTTCAGCTTGACCTTTCCATGTCTGATGATTTTGGCCTTCCTATCATCCCCTAGGAATACATCACCACCATCATATTTCTCATACTCGCAGAACCACTCCCTATGGGGAGTGAAGTGAAAGGATGCACCTGAGTCAATCAGCCATGAGTTATGATCTACATGTGTATTTGAAGAAGAAGCGAAATACACATCCCCACCTTCATCCGAGGTGGTTTTTTCCTCTGTAGAAGGAGCATCATCAAATCCCTTTCCTTTCTCAAGAACTTTAGATCTGTAGTCCTTTTTGTAGTGCCCTTCCTTTCTGCATTTCCAGCATACCTTTACAAACTTTCCAGGAGATTTAGATCTCCCTCTAGATTTGGATCTCCCACTTGAAACCTTATTCTTGTTTCTATTTTGTGACCTTCCTCGTACAGATAAGGCATCTCCATTCTGGCCCTCCATATTTCTCCGTCTCATTTCCTCCGACAGCAAGGCTGAGACAATGTAATCAAAATTCAAGGTAGTTGTATTGCTACCTATTGCAATAACCAGACTATCCCATGATTCTGGTAGAGAACACAACAAACTGATGCACTTATCTTCATCTGATATTTTAATATCAACAGATGACAGCTGACTTACCATAGTATTGAAGGCGTTCAGATGCTCTGTCACCAAGTCTCCATCATTCATCCTCAGGTTATACAGCTTTTTCTGTAGGAACAACTTATTCACCAGAGACTTAGATTGGTATAAATTCCCAAGTTTTTCCCACAAATTCTTCACCTTAGCTTTCCCAGATACATTCAACAATACTGAATCTGAGACACACAACCGTATTGTGCTCTTAGCCTTTTGATCTAGTCTCTTCCAGTCTTCATCTGACATTGCCGTTGGTTTAGTACCTGGATCTACCACGATCCATTGATCTTTATCCACTAGCAGATCCTCCATCTTGAGCTTCCACAACTCAAAAATCTAACCATTAAATTTCTCAATCTCCATCTTTCCGCTGCTCGCCGTCTTCTTTCACCACAAGAATCAATCCCACAGATCTCCCACTCAATAGGGTCTACCTCAGGCCCGAGCAAAAAAACCTTAGTAGCAAAGGTGTCCCCTTGAAGCCGAAATAGCTCTGATACCAAATGTAGGTTTTAACCCTGAACAAAAATTATCTACACACTAATCTTATAACAGAAAATAAACAATAGCGAGAGCATAAAACATAAAATAGATAAACACAGAGATTTTCCCCTGGATCCCAAATCGGGATGACCAGCTTGATTTTTCATTATATTCATTTTCGTGTTACAACACATATATATATACACGCTGAAGCATACATAAACCCCAATCCATTAACCCTGGATTAGAACATAACCGTAGTTCCTTTGACCGGATCTACAAATACCAGGGGCCGAAAACCATGATACCCCAAAACCATGTGCAAAATCATGCAAAAAACATGGGTGGGTCCTTCTATGCGAAAAGGTGGTTTCACACACCAAAAAAAAAAAAATTAGCCGGGGCGGCACACGGGCAAACGATTAGGAGGCTGCCTCCCCCATGGCTCCCTGCTTTTAGGCACATTAATACGTGTGGGGCTAGTGCGTGGAAATCAATATAGCACATACCTAACAAGGACATAGGAAAAGAAGAAAAAATAAAGTTAAGTTGTGGAATTACCAAACATGGAAATCAAACCATGGGAAGGATCAAACCGTGGTTTGGGAAAAATCAAACCATGGTACGAGGAATTGAAAGAAAAAATAAAAGGAAGGTTGGTGCCTCATTTTGATCATTCTGGTTTTGGAATTTCATTTATATATTGGCCTCATTTTGATCATTTTGTTTTGGAATTTCATTTCTATATTGGAGGTTTTCTTAAGTTTTTGAGCTAAGTCAAACAGTTCTGCTTATCATAGGGATTTATAAGAGGAGTATCCCAAATATATTTCGATGAACTTAGAGTGTCATCATAGGAGAGAAAACTTGGAGTTGATTGCATATTTATTTTCCTATATTTTGTGATCCATTTAATCTCTACAATAGGAGGATGAATTTTTCAGTGGGAAATATTAGCATAAGTCAAGCTCCTTGGAGGAAGAGATGGTTTGGCTATCCCTTCAATCCAAAGATGGATATCTCTGCAACCTAATCACTAAGCTTAAAAGTCGGTTTATCTTCCAAAAAAGGATACATATTTAGTAGAATTTTTCGATTTTCAATAGTGTTGGGATGAAACAAGTAATCTATTGGGAAATGGAGAAAAAAATGAGGTTTTAGATGTAGAGGGACAGAGGCAAGGTAGATGGTAGAATATAGACTTGCAAAACAATTTATGAATGGTAGTATAAGAAAAACACAATCCACTATAGCAGGGCATCATACATGAGAGATGCAAGCTTTAGGAGAAATAGTCTAAATTCCTGAACCATATGAGCCTGAGCATTATTTAATGAGTTATGTAACATAATCTAATTCAATCTTTGTAATGTAGAAGCTAAATGATATCAGATAGAAAAAAAAATATCATACTATAAAAACTTGCTAAGCATATCATCACAAGAATCTCTATATCATGAACAAAATCTATTATGTAAATAGCTCCAAAGAGAAGAAAAGAGATATCAACGCATGTAGAAATAATCCACTTTGGAGAGCCTCAATACATTACATGAATGAAAAATTCTTGGATGATTCAAATTACAAAACCTCCTTTCTATATATAGGAGTCCATGAGACCCTGATAATCCTAGCCAACCTAACAATAATAATTTAGACTGTAAAGCAACAATATGGGGGTTACAAGATTTTAAATAATAAGAATAAGGGGGGGTTACACTAACAACAATAAAGGACTATACTGGTAATATAGGGACCCTATTGCCCCTCTCCTTCAAAAAAGTGTTGTCCTCAACACTTGGGTAACTCCAGATTATACAGCATAAAATTCTCATCCTCCCATGTAGAATGTTCAGTGGTTAAGTTCTTCCACTTGATGAGATAATCTGAAATTGATCGATTCCATAGCTATCGAGTTCTTGTTTCTGTGACCGCTTCAGGTTCCAATATCATTTTTCCTTCCTCATCAACTTCTGGCAATATTGTTTGAACTGGAAGATTTTCACCTATAACCTTCTTTAAGCATCAAACATGGAAAATTTGATGCACTCATAAAGAAGCAGGAAGCTCCAATTTGTATGCCATAATACCAATATTTTGCAACACCTTGTAAGGACCATATTACTTTGGTGATAATTTATTATCCTTCTTAGCAGGCTTGAGGGAAATTTGTTTTTATGTTTGTAGCCATAAAAATACCCAATCTCCTACATCAAAACTTCTCTCGTTGTGATGTTGATCTGCCTATTGTTTCATTCGATTTTCTACCAAATTCAGGTTGTCCTTTAAGAGTTGGAGAACTTCTTTTTGATGCTCGATGTGATATTCCACTGCTTGAACCTTTGTATTTTCTCTTAAATACGATGTTATGGATGGTGGATGATATTCATAAAGTGCCAGAAATGGAGTCATTTTTGCTGCAGTATGGAAGGAAGTGTTATATTGCCATTCAGCTAGAGGTAACCACTTGACCCATTGTGTTTGTTTATTAGATACAAAAAAACGAAGATATCTTTCCAAACATTTATTTACTATCTCAGTTTGACCATCGGATTGAGGATGATAAGACGAGCTATGAGCTAATTGAGTACCCAAACAAGAAAATAACTTCGTCCAAAAATTTCCAGTAAAAATGGGATCTCTATCACTCACGATAACCCTTGGGATTCCATGTAGCTTTTGAATTTGTGTCCATAAATGCAGTAGCAACTGCACTTGCTTTAAATGGATGAGATAATGCACAAAGTGTGCATACTTGGTAAGTCTATCAACTACCACCATGATGACACTCTTTCCTTCAGATTTAGGTAAACTAGTGATAAAATCCATTGAAATATCCTCCCAACATTGACTTGGAATGGATAAAGGTTGTAGAAGAACTGGGGTCTTAATTGTCTCAACTTTATTCTGTTGGTAAACAAAACATTCCACCACAATATTTTGAATATCAGATTTAAGGCCATCCCAAAAAAAAATCTTTCTTCACCCTGTGCTAAGTTTTTAAAAATCCTGAGTGTCCTCCTAAAGGAGAAGTGTGCAATTCCAAATGAATATTTTGTTTTAGTTGGGAATTCTTACAAAGATATAAGCGATGTTTGTACCATAACGAATCATTTTTCTAAATAAATGTATCAGATGTACTAGGATCTTGCTGCAACTTTTGAATGAGTGTCCACACTTCTTCGTCCTTCTTCCATTCATCTCTTGCTTCGATTATCCAATCTAGTTGGATAATAGAAATGGCACAGAGAAATGCTTCCACCTCTTCATTCTTTCTTGAGAGTGCATCTGCAACAACATTTAGCTTCCCTTTTTTGTATATTATTTCAAAGTCATAACCCATATTTGTGGCCCATTTTTGCTACTCTTATGAAGATAGTCTTTGTTCCAGAAAGTGTTTAAGACTATCATGAGCATTTTTTACCTTGAAGTGTCTTCCCATTAGGTAAGTTCTTCATTTCTTTAGTGCATGCAGTATTGCTAAAATTTCCTTCTCATAAATAGGTTTCTGTAAATACTTTCCTTTGACTGGATGACTTTCAAAAGCAATCGGTCTTCCTTATTTCATTAAAATAACACCAATTCCATTTCCTGAGGCATCACATTCCACAATAAAGGTTTTTGTGAAGTCTGGTGTAGCTAAGACTGGTGCTAGGCACATTGCCTCTTTAAAATTTTCAAAGGCCTTAGTTGCTTCAGGAGTCCATGAAAATGCATCTTTCTTCAATAATGTTGTTAGAGGTGTTGCTATTCTCCCATAATTCTTAAAAATATTTCGATAATACCCTGTTAACCCAAGAACCTTACAACTGCTTTATGGTTGTGGGGACTTTCCATTCCTTAATGGCTTTAATTTTGTTAGGGTCTACCTTAACCCCCTCGTGAGATACAATATGACCCAGATATTCCACCTCTTGTACTCCAAAGAAACATTTGGATGTTTTTACATATAATTGTTTCTCTTGCAAAATTTTTATCACCCCGTCAACATGTTGAACATGTTCCTTCCAAGACCTATTGTAGATTAGTATATCATCAAAAAATACTAGCAAAAATTTTCTAAGGAAGGGTTTGAGAATGGAATTAATCAACCCTTGAAATGTATAAGGTTCATTGGTAAGGCCAAAAGGCATGACCAAAAATTCCTAATGACCCTCATGAGTTCTAAATGTTCTTTTTAGAATATCTTTAGTCTTCATTCTAATTTGATGATACCGTGAACGAATATCCAATTTGGTAAAATAAATTTCTCCATGTAATTCATCAATCACAGGAATGGGAAATTTATCTTTAATGGTGAGCTTATTGAGCTCCCTATAATCCAGACACATGTGCTATGATCCATCCTTCTTGTGTACCAATACTATAGGAGCAGAGAAAGAAATTTGACTAGGTTGAATTATACCTGCCTCTAACATTTCTGCAATCATATGTTCAATTTCGCTCTTTTGGACATAAGGATATCTATAAGGCCTGATGTTTGGAGGAACACTTCCTAGAATAAAATGAATAGCATGATCATGATCACCAATAGGTGGGAGTCCTTTTGGAGTTTCAAAAACCTTGGAATGATTTTCCAAGGCTTCTTTGAGATCTGCAGAAATAGATGATTTTGATGTTGGAACTTCTAGTGAGCATAATTGTGAAATTATGCCTCATTTTTCTTTCCTTAGAATCTTTTTCATGAAATTAGAGCTTATTATCTTTCCCATCTTCCCTACAATACCTCGTAATTTGACTTTCTTTCCTTCTGAAAAAATTTGAAGAAAATTTCTTGAAAATTAAAAGCTACTGTCCCCAAAGATTGTAACCATTGTACTCCTAGTACAACATCAGCACCTCCCATAGGAATGGAAAGCATTGGAGTATCCAATACATATTCCCCCATGGTTAGCTTGATATTATGGCATTTTCCAAAGAAATTTATAGTTCCTCCATTTACAACCATCACTTGATATTCTGGTGTTGGGTATAGGAAACAATTCAATTCCTTGGCTACCTTACAATGAATAAAATTATGGGTACTACTCGAATCAATCAACGCTATTACCTTTTTCTTCTTGATATTTCCTTCTCTCTTGAGATTTTGAGGAGTAGTAATTCTTGCTAATGCATTACACGATATGGTTAGACTCATTTCTTCCTCTTGTTGGGTTGGTTCCTGGTGTATATCCTCTTCTTCTTCATTTTCTTCTTCCTCTTCACAATCTATGTAAAATAATTTCTTCTCAGCACACTTATGACCTTGAGTGTATTTACTATCACAACTGTAGCAAAGTTGTTTTGCTCTTTTTTCTTCCAATTGTTGTGGTGTCAACCATATAGGTTGTGGAAATCTAGGAGTAGCAACACTTCCCTCTTTATAGAAGTGAGTGGTAGGCTTCCTTGTCGCCATAAGTTTACATTCAATTTTTCTTGCTAGCCTGAATGCCTTCTCCAAAGAATCAGGTTCCAAAACGTGAACTTCATGTTGGATGCTATCCTTTAAAGTACCTATGAAGAGATCAATCCTGTGTTCCTATAGAATATCAGTTACCCTTATATTCAATTTTTGGAAGTCCTCAATGTGCTCCCCCATTAAACCCTTTTGTTTGAGATTTATCAATTGGCTAAAGAAGGTGTTGCTCTTTCTATCCTCATAATGTGCTATCATTTCCTCTGAAAAAATTGACCAAGTGACAATTTTTTTACGGGAGCAAAGCCATCGATACCATACAGATGTATTTTGTTCTAAATGTAAAGTTGCAATGCGTACCTTTTGTGTGTTTTTCACATTATGGAGATCAAAATATTGATCCATCTATAGTATCCATGTTACAGGATACTTTCCATCAAAATTCCTCATATCCATTTTTGGAATATGGTGGTTCCTCCTGCCAACATTATATTTTATGAAATAATTATTCACATTTATTTTGTTCTCATCATGAGTTTCCTCTACTATCTTTTCACCATTAGGAAACATTTCTTGTATCAACTTTGTCAAACCTTCCATGTCTGCTTTTAGATCATTCTTCATGTTTTCCATTTTAGATTCCATGCCAGCTTCCATGCCATATATCCTATATTCCATGCCACTCTTCAAACCATCCATCTTATATTCGATGCATTTCTTCAAAACTTCCATGTCATTTTTTGTTGCTCTTTGCGAGAGCAAAATTTGTTGCACTTGCTCTTGTAATTTTGATATGTCAGGTTGCCATTCTTCATCTTCATGAGTCATAGTAGAGATTTATAAAGGCTTAATGGGTGTTGAATTATTTTTAGGGACCATTTTAGAATACAATATTGATATCTATTCTACAATATGTCCTTGGAATCAATTCAACTTGATTCTTCAAACATGACTTATGCAATTCGGAAAAAAAAAATACACACCTTTTACTCGCTTTTGAGGAGCTTGATATTGAAATTGAATTATCTCTATAATTTAAGATCCTAAATATCTGAAATTCAGCCGTGTAGTATCCCTATGAATCTTCTTTCAAATTCCACAGGTCAATCTGATTTGGATTCTTCAAGGCAAAGTTATGTCCAGTCTCTCACAATGATCCAATTTTGGACTGGTTCAATAGAGTGAACTTGTACGACTTGCCATGTGTCACTGTTTCCTCCTTTGGCTCTAAAATTGATAGACCAAAAACTTCAGTCCCTGCACTTGCGTCCAATTTTTAAAACATTCCAATCCGATGCTCAGAGAGAGAGCTATGAGGATTTTCCCACGATCACCTCTTTGACATGAAATTCAAAAGCCTCAAAAAGCCCTAACTTCCATAGATCATATCTTCGAAAATATTACGAAAAAATATCTGAATTTGTTTTACGGTGTTTCTTAGGATTGTGGCTTCGGCCTCTAAAAATTTCAGCTTCTGAACCTTCATATACAAAAATTTATTACGCAAATACCATGATGACCTGTTTAGGTTAAATTCAAGAGCCTGCAAAATGACCTAACTTGCACAGATCATATCTCTGAAAATATTGTGAACCAAGCTCTGAAATTTTCTGATGATGTTCCTCAGGATTTTGGCTTCGAACTCTAAAAATTTTAAATTCTGAACCTTCGTAGAAAAAAATTTATAGTGAAAATCCCACGCTGACCTGTTTGGAGCAGGGAAACCCTAGAATCTCAAAGCTCTAATACCAAATGTTGTGAAACCAAGTCCAAAAAGGGAAGAAAAGAGATATCAATGCCTTAGAAATAAGCCAATTCGAGGGTGCAACCTCCAATAAATTACATTAATGAACAATTCTTGGATGATTCAAATTACAAAACCTCCTTTCTATGTATAGGATTCCATGGGGCCACAATGTAATCCTAGTGGGGCCACAATGTAATCCTAGCTGACCTAACAATAATAATTTAATGGCCCAATAATAACAATATGGGGGTTACAAGGGTACAATAATAACAATAAGGGGGTTACACTAACAACAATAAGGGACTATACTAGTAATATAGGGACCTAACAAAATCTCCTAGTCCTCCTGGTACTTTAAAGTAATAAATTGATCACATAGAACAAAGAAGGCTATTTTTTTTTACAAAATCCTACCTTTTCCCCTCTTTTATAATGTATTACATATAAAAAAAGTAAATCTTCAAATCCACAAAGTGGAGTAGCAATAACTATAAAATATTTACCAAATATGATTGTGTAATTTACAAAACATACACTACAAGGAAAATACCCTTTAGCAAATGTTTTTGAGGAACCCTTTATAAAACAAGCCTGGTCGTCCATTTGTAGCAGAGGTTACTAGAGTAGGTTAGTAGGTGGAAGTTTTTTTGGTTGTTTTTTTTTCTGGTGCGTTTCTCATCCTAAACCACACTAGTGTGTTCCACTAGAGAAAGCACTGGTGCGTATAAAAAAATTGGCACACCGGGACCCTGTGCGCTTGGTACAAACTCACTCAGTGCATCTCATTATTGTAGCGCAGTGGTGCTCTACAAATATTCAGCACTAGTGCATCCTAAAACCCAACACCAAAACTGAAACAACCTGGTGCAGTTGTAAGAAATCACCCAGTGCCCCTACAAAACCTGCACACCAGAATAGCGTTAAATAATAAAAAAAATTACGGCAAAAAATATACATTTTTCACCTTTCAGTGCTCTACAGATTTCAAGCACTGGTGAAAATTTATCTTGTGTGAGGTGCCCTGCCATCAGTGCTCCCATTGCACGCACTACTATTGTCCATTGCCCACCATCTCCATTTCGAATTTTGCAAAACGGTGGGAAAATTTATTTTTGCAAATTCTACAACCAATATGCCTCCTTGATGGCCAAATGTAAATGTATTTTACTTGGTTTTCAATAATTAAACCTTTTAGCAGATTAGTTTTCTAAAAGAACTTAAAATTCACTTTATTTAAAAAAAAATTCCCACATGGTACGCTCGAGTTGTTCGGCTCGCACTCGTTCACGACACTACCTATAAATTTACAGGCTGCACCATGACCGGTGCTAATGGTATTTTCACTAGTTTTGGGGAAGTACCGAAACAAAGCACCGTGCTTTTTTTAAATTAAAAAAATTGCGGTGCAGTCGGTTACCCGACCGCACTTTTGACCATGTCGAATTGCGGGAATGTAGTGCATTGATGGAAATATCCACCCCAGGGTGGGTATATTTTCAATGCACCACCCTCCCGAATTGAACATAGTCAATGTTGCAGTTATGTAAATGACCACACCGTTGACTATGTAGTGATGTCAGGAGGGCGGTGCACATCCTAAACTATATGCCCCGGGGCGCATAGCTTCATCAGTGCACCGCCCTCTCGACACTGGTAATAGTCAATGGTGCGGTCTATTATACCACCACACCTTTGAACTTGTAACAATGCCAAGAGGGTGGTGAACTAAAAATTTCCTGGTGCACCACCTCTATTGTGCAACAAAAACAAACGCATTGTTATCGGTGCATGCCTATTTTTTGTGGCACACTCACTATTTATTTTGTGTTTTCAAAAAAAATTATATATATATATTCCTAAATACATGTCTCATTTAACAAAAAAATTGTATTTAATATGTCAATAATTTAGCGACTTTAAAGGAGAGAAGGGCGGGAACAACAAAAATAGGCAGACAAATATAATGTGGTTCACATGTGTGAGGCACGAGAGAGGGAAAGAGATATGCACACTCATCCTATTATAGCAGCCACCCAAGCGCTCCTAAGGGAGATAAGCCTCCTCAAGTTCTATGAGGAGGCTACATCCCTAAAGGGCCATGGTGGGTTTTTGCGAGAGCTTATCCACAAGTGGAATGCCCACCGACAGGCTTTCCGGTTTGGTCCTAACTAGTGGTACATGCCCACTAAGGAGGAAATATATTTCATTATTGGCCTATCGAGGAGAGGGGTTGATTTTCCCTCATTCCCAGAGGTCCTCGTTGGTTATGTGACAGGGAGTCAGCTGGTGTAATTCCATAGACACATTAGCGCATATATACTGTCTCCTACAAATTTGAGGTCTCTGGAGGTTAGTTATGTATTGCTTCATTTGTTGGAGAGGAGGTGAGGTGCCTCTCACTATTGATTTCGACCATTGCACACCATACCAGCGACGGGAAATGCATTAGTTGCCAACTTCTATTTTATGTTGATTCTTTATTACAAGCGCCATGACTTGTGAGGTTCTCTACCATTTTTTGTGGCAGTTTTGTACATATTTAGATAGATGTCGTGCTCAGGCACAAGGGAGGGTGAAATTCCCTTTTTCTTCAGAGTTATTTTGTTTATTTATTGAGAGGTTTCCAAAGATGAGGCCTACCTTTTTTCAGGAACCTCGTAGTTCAATGTTGCAAGTACGGATGCAAATGTGGAGAAAAATGATGCCCAAGAGGGGTGAGTCAGAGTTTTCTGCAAGGATACCCCATGATGCACTAGAGTTTCTATCCTATGTTGACGAGAATCCCTTCGTTCTAGTCCCATGTCTATATGCTGCTTTGGATTGGCGAGGGTGTGACAACATCCTCTTCACAGATGATGAGCTGCCGAATGGTAGAGGTAATATTAATGTTTCTTTTTAATTTATTCTAACATGTTCTTTAACTTTTTTTTATTAAATTATTTAATGAAATTGTCTAATTATTGTTGTGTACTTATATATATATTGCAGACATTTAGTCATTTGATGGCAATGAGATGCCACCGCCACCAAATGATCCAGGTGTAGGTCCTGATGATGATCAGGAGATGGAAAATGTCGAGGATTAGGCTTGTACAAATAGACTTGGTCTTCCTGTTGTGCAGGTATATGCTGGTGTGAGGCATATGCCTAACACTAGATTTAAGATGGAGTTGGGCGACCAACTCTGTGCACTTCTTGTGGAGGTGGGATTCGGGCCCACCACTCTGAGAGAGACACAGGTCGATGCTAGGCTTGTAGACATGTGGAGAGGCATGCAATGTGACATGATCATCCCGATGTGGCATGTCATAGGAGATACCAGCTTAGTGTGGCAGTTGAGGAGGGCCCTTCGACGTAGGCGTCGTCGAGATGCAGTACATCAGCAATTGAGCACTGACACATAATCTAATCATCACAATAAAGGGAGTGATCATCGTTCACCTCTAGTGGTAGATGAGAAGCCTCTGACATTGACCAATAGTCATGATCATAAGCAGGATGGAGCACCCTTGTCGAGTCAGCCTTACGAGCCTACAACATCCAAAATTCATGATTATGAGTAGGCTAGACCATCCACATCAAGTCATCATGATCAATAGCCTACAACATCTAGCTGTATTCATGATCATGAGTGGGCTGGACCATCCATTTCGAGTCATCATGAGCAGCTGGAAGTTGATCTTGATCATCATGAGGCACCACCACATCAGTAGGCACATGATGATCAACATTTCTTTGATCTTGTCGAGGCTAGAACATTGACTGAGTAGGCCTTGAATAGTACTATTACTGATGATGTACCACTAGATGATATTTGACATTTATATTACAGTTATATGTTTTTTACATTATATATATATATATATATATATATATATATATTGTAGGTGTTAACCCTATACAGAAATTATCTACAAACGAATCTCAAGACAAAAAATAGACAATAGCGATAGCATAAAACATAACATAGATAAACACAGAGATTTTCCCCTGGATCCCAAATCGAGATGACCAACTTGATTTTTCATTATATTCCTTTTAGTGTTACAACACATATATATACATGTCGAAGCATATATAAAATTCAATCCATTAACCCTGGATTAGAACATAACTGTAGTTCCCTTGACCGGATCTGCAAAATACCAGGGGCCAAAAACCATCATCCCCCAAAACCATGTGCAAACTCATGCACAAAACCATGGGTGGGTCCGCCTATGAGTGGGTCTGCACACCAAAAAAACATTTTTTTGGGGCACTTCCCTAGACCCCGAAATGGGGGGGGCTCCCACCCTCCCTGTGACCCCCCTGCTATGCCCGACGCAATGTACAATGTGTGGGACTAGTAGTGGAAACAATATAAGACATACCCAACATATATATGTTCCACGTAGTTTATGTTCATGTTGCAGTTGTACTTAATTTACATGTTGGTGATCATCATGATATGTATATTGTTAGGTCATGTTAGATATGTTCATTTAATGTACAACTTGTAGCGATAGATGTGTATGTGATAGCAGTTATTTGACATGAGATGTATATTTCATGTTTGTGTTGTGATGATGTTATACAATGCTTGTGTTTTGTTATATGATCATGATCACTATGATGAGATGATGTTAGAGAATTTTAATGTGTTGTTTCGTCTAATATGATGTTTGTACAATGGTTATCATGATCATGATGTTTATTTAATCTAATATTAAATCATGATATTTGTTAAATATTATGTAATGATTGTAATTGAAAATTTAATTTTAATTGTATGTATGTAAAATTGTAAAATTGTAATTGTGATTCTAATTGTATGTAAAATTCTAAAATTGTAATTGTAACTGTAATTTTAATTTTAATTGTAATTTTAATTGTACGTGAAATTGTAATTATAATTTTATGTAAAATATTTGTAAAATTTTAATTGAAATTGCAATTGTATGTAAAATTCTAAAATTATAATTGTAAATATTCTAATTGTAATTTTAATTGTAATCGTATGTGAAATTATAAAATTGTAATTGTATGTAAAATATTTGTAAAGTTTCAATTGTAATACTGTGAAATGATTGTAATTGTAAAATTGTAATTGCATGTAAAATTCTAAAATTTTAATTGTAATTTTAATTGTAATTATATGTAAAATATTTGTAAAATTTTAATTGTATTAATATGAAAAATTTAATTTATTAATGTGAAATGATTTTATTAAAATTTTTAAATTTGTAAATTTGTAAAATTGTAAATAATTGTAAAATAATAAATCTAGAATAATATGAATTTTTGTAACATAATAAATTTTAGAAAATAATGCAAATAAATTCATGTACTTTAGAATTATCATTATTTTATTATAACCTTACATACCAAAAAAAAAACTTTATACAATAAACCATTGTTTTTGAGATCAACATAATTTCAAATTATCAAGTGAAATATTGATTTTAACATTAACACAATGCAAATTACCAATTAATTCAAAATAAATATTATAACGTTCAGAAAAAAAGAGTCTTATAAGTTATTAGGTAATTAAATCCTCTTCTTTATAAAAACCCATCTTAAAAAGTATAAATATTGATGAAATAACATGTGTACCATATCACTCTTGGTTCTCATGATCACCCTCATTTTCTTATAGCTCGCTTGGCATGATAACACTACTGTTCTCAAAAATATGTTTTGATCTAGGGTCATGTCTCAATACGAACCACCAATCACTATCCAACATATCTGGGTAAAAACACACCTAGTTGCAGTGTTTGGGGAAAACATAAGGCTTCTTAGATTCATCCCACATCTTTCTAGAGTTGATACATATCACCCTACTATCATGATCTTCCTTTACATTATTCTGATCAATGGTGTCCCACCACTTGCACCTAAAAATAACACATTAGACGGAAGAGAAATCCACTTCAATGATCTCTTGTATCTTTCCAGCATAACCTAACGTCCCTCGTACTAGGTTCTTATCACGGTGGGTAGATCGACTAGATTGATCAAACTTGACTTCCACTCCATAGTCTTGTGTAATGTGTCCATCATTGGCATTTTCAGTGTGAAAATGGTGTCCATATGCCCACATAGATGGGAAAAAATTCACCTATAAAAAAGTTAAAAAATCGTAGTGTCATGTGTCTTCTAATAATCCAACTATTAAAATATGAAATATAGATGTAATTACATTTAAAAGGTGTATTGTTAAGTTTCAAATGTACATATAAATTAAATAGATTATTACCGAGTTGGTGCACCTAATCCCTACATTTAGCGCATCCTCTTTAGCATGCAGGTAACGATTGGTTGCACCATATTTCTCTCTGACTTGGTCAGCAACCCAAATTTTGGGGTATATTTTTGGCATATTTTCATTTAAATGATTGGGATAAGGCACACTTCTACCATTCCACCATCTAAATTATTTCCTGTCATTATCCCATTTCATCCTCTTTGTTCGTACAATGCGACCCATGATTGTGTCACTTCAGAATTGTAAAGAACAAATTTATTAATTGCTTCAATTTCTGCATTCGCTGATGAAATCAAAATTCCATTATATAGTACATAGAGATGAATGTATACATTCTATGGAAGCTCAAAATGAATATTTATTTTGTGTAAATTTAAAAAATTATAAGTCGCGAACTCTTTATCAAGCGCTTTTTCCCATTTGTTTAGAGCTTCTCCCCTTCTCTTTTGTCTTCATCCATTTCATTGTCCTAAATCACCACACCTAGTTTGTTGTCGATCTGCTTGATGTACTCACTAGAGTAATATAAATACTCATATGATATGTACCCATCTACCATAGACCCCCCAGGTTTTTCCATTTTTTGAAAAAAACCTTTTCATTTCTTCATGTACCTCTCTAAGAAGAACATCCAATGACAAGAAACCACCCCAACTAATTCAACCTCATCTACTAGGTAGATTAGAAGATGAACCTGCAAGTCCATGAAACTCATCGGTAGTTCCTTCTCAAATATACAAACAATCTCAACTATCTCTTGATGCCACCGTGTAATGCTAGCCACATGAATCTCCTTTGACGTGATCCAATGTACATATACAGATAATTTAGACATGGCATGTCCTAGGTTTTGGGGAAATTAATGTTTCACACATCCACGCATGAACAAAGGATAATGACACTAAAATGTTATAAACACATGCAATAATATAAAAAATTACTTATGTTTTATGATCCATGAATGGGATACGAATTTTTAATATAACAAATAATAAAATCATGCTTTTGACATTATATGTACTCTTAGAAGATTCAAATCATCATGTGATTTCAACCCTGAAAAATGGTCATCCACGGTGAAGTAGCATTGTAGTGAAGACCCGTATGAAGATGGCACCCTCAAACCCATTATAACTTCTTGTACCAAAGAAAGATCATCTTGTTTTTGAAATCCATGGGACATCACCTTCTTTGAAATACCATGAATTAGAGGGACTAGCACCATCCTCTGATCCTGTACTTTCTAATTGTCTTGGCCAATATTTCTTTTTAGTTTTGAGGTAATAAGATCTTTCCTACAGCTAATGTGTCACTTTGTTTTGATGATATGTACCTCCATAAAGAAGATGAAACATTTTTAAATATATGCATGGGATCTAATAATGGGGTAATCTTAATATGCTCACAATATGGGAAGTTATAAAAGATAGATTTCCTTTTCATCCCAATGGGAAATTTCTCACCATAGGTGTCGAAGAAATCTGGATCATCGAACATAGGCTCCCCATTTGAATCAAACATTTGTATGAACTCCTTCTCCTTCTCTCTCTCATAATCTCTAAGCCATTCAATTGTTGTCTTTATTGGAGACCTTTGGGTTCTCTCTCATTTACCATTCAAAGCAGATGCTGCTCTTTTGTAAGGGTGTTCTTATGGGAGGAATACCGCGGAGTAGTCATACACTGGCTTTCAAAGGTAATCAAACCATTTAGCTTTCAAATAAGGTCCACAACATTTACATCCAAAATAACCTTTTGTTACAATACTTGTGAGATTATTGTATACAATTTATATGCATGGCACTTTAAAGAATATCATGAATATCAGAACAATATTTACAATGAATTAAATAACTAGTATGCGAAATAATATTGTTACGTATACAAACAAATCAATAAACATGTAATCTACCAAAGAAAACTCCTAAGCTTGGATAATCATCTCTCATGTAAGCACATATGCCATACAACATAAAACTCCTCTCTGCTAAAATGGGTCTTCATACATTGTATACATTTATCCCATCCCATAATTCCTTCAATTATTCTACGAGTGGTTGTAAGTAGACATCCATATTCTTCACTTGTCTTCTACCAAGGACTATGAGAGCCAACATAAGATGTTCATTCTTCATGAACAACCATGGGGTAATATTGTTATTGATGGCTACTACAAGCCAAATAGAATAGTTGGTGTTTTGGATGGAATATGGGTTGAGGCCATCCATGGCTATGCTGAGTCGTAGATTTCGTACCTCATCCTTGAATTTTTAGAGCCATGTATCCCATATATGCATCATGGATATTGAATAAGTTGGGATTCAAATAACTCCTAACTCACTTCTGTGTGCGTCATTCCATCCCTGCAACATAGCTAATTCTTTGCAATGAAAGAGCCTTTGAATCCTTAGGATTATAGGCATGTGCCTCAATATCTTAAAATGAGGACCACATGATTTACCCTTCTTTTTTTATTTATCATATCTGTCATGGCCACATTTCCGAAATATCTCTTTGTCTTCATATTCTCCTATATATAGGATAAAATCATTTTGACATGCATGATATGATTTGTACTCAACAACCAACATTTTCAATAATTTCTTTGCCTCTTTGCAGCTAATGGGCAAGACATTATCACCCAGAAGAACCTTATCTTTGAATAACCTGTAGTTAGTGATCATGGAAAATATTAAATGTACATTAATGTTGATATAATTATTAACGTTCATAAAATTCATCATTTGTAATGTTCATTGTGTGATTATATTTCTCAAAATTATATAAGGGTGGACTTTATGGCAACTTACCTCAAAATTTCTGAGATACATGCACTCAACAAGCCAAAATTTGCTTTCAAGTTGTATGGTAACACATTGTCCCCAACTGGGAATACTTTGACTAAATGCCAAATCCAAAGAGAGGGGTGTTGGAAGCAAATATGGATTTCGAAAAAGGTGTCAGTGATTTGAGCATCATCCTCTAGTTGATCATCATTTTGGAATGCATCTACCAACATTGTCTCCATGTCAGTCGTATCCCTTAATTAATCATCCATACCAACTTCTATTTGTTTTCCTCCATTGCTAACTTCTGAAGAACTACTATTGTTGTAGTCATTCCTAATTGGTGAATCTGGACGTACCGGGAATTGAATTGGTGGTTGATTCAACAATTCTTGGTATTGTTCCTCTCTGATTTTTTCTCTTAATTCAACTTTATATCGATTTGACATTGTTGTGGGGTGTAGCTTAATATGGTAGGCAGGTCGTTCATCATCCCTAGAATCCTAATAATTTCAAAAAATATATTTGAACATGATTAGTACAAAATATATGATATCAATTAGTAAGAATGTTGACAATGCATGATTAATTGTTTTGAATTTGAAATAATTATATTAATATACCAAAAAATTATTATTACCATCTTTCTCCTGAGATTGTGGCTACAAGATGCAATATTGTTACAATTGGCAGGGTGAAGCAGCTTTCCATTTTCATCTACCAAATGCGCCTTGCTATATGCTGCTCGTGATAAGAGCTTCTGACGTTTTGGAGTTCTTTGAATATTTTTTGCATGTGAAATCGATTCTAAATCTGCGTGAACTTGAAAATTTGTATACATAATAAATTTTATTAAGCTGATTGACATGGATAAAAAACATAAATTCAATTAGATAATGAAAATATAAATAAAATCTAAAGTAAATATTACATCTCGAGATGGATAGGTAGAAATCCGTGATGGAGTTTGAGAAATATTATGGAATGAGTTCAATTTTGAAGAATTTTCCATTCGATATAATTATGATATTTTCTCCCTGCATTTGAGCAAAATCAACAACAAATTTTTGTGTAAACACCTAAAAGTAATTTCGGTGCCTTAAAAATGGACTTATTGTTATCGGTGCTAATGTACAGTTAACTGCACTGGTGCATTTTAGTTACTGTGCATCGGTGTTGTGTTATTAATTTGATGCAACGATGCAGTCTTATTAATTGACGCACTGGTGATGAAAAACTGCAAATAAAAAAGTGCAACTTTATTTTTTTAAAGTGAAAAAAAAGCAGTGAATTGAAAAATGGGCGGAAAAATATTTTCAAAAATCTAATTTCATAAAAAAAATTCTTTAAATACTAAGCACTTTTCATTATTTCACTATTTTTTGCAAAAAATGTCAACTAGAGATTTTCATTAGACATACTCGGAGCAAGAGAGCATGAGAGCATTGTGGAGCAGCAAAATACTTTCGAACAAAATTATTAAGACAATCATAATTCCAAACCTCTGGTGATTCGAACCCTGTAGAAGAGAATTTCAAACGGTCTCGTGATTAAATTTTATTATTTTTTTACATTTTCTGCAGTATTTTTACGCAATAACTAAAAAAATTAAATTTATTATTCATTTTCTGAAAAAAAAAAAAAAGAAAAAAAAATTGATTTCACCCTAAACCATTCATTCTTGTTGTTTCTTCCCTTACTTCTTCTTGTTTCTTTGATTTCAGAATTAGGGCTTTTCATTTTAGATTTATAGGCTTTGTATTGCTGTATATAGGCCTATGACATCTAACCCAGGGACAACTTGCATAGTCGGATCCCAATTCATGTTGGCCCTTGCGTGAATTTTCAAAAAATGATTTTTTTTAATCGGTGCACCCTACGTAACCTAGCGCATTGTGCATGTAATGTTTGATAAAAAAAATTATAAATATATACATTTTTAATCTGTGCGGCATATGTAAAATAGCGCACTGGTGCTCTATTTCATTATAGTTGACAGAGAGCATAATATGGTGTTCCACTGTTTGCACGGGGCATTTAGAATAATAGGCCGGACCACCCCCTCCACTACACCATATCCTACAAAAACTAACACTAGAGGAATTTTATTAATTTGTTTGTGTTAATCAGTGCACTAGTTAATATATAATGCACCAGTGCTCCTGCTTGACATAGAGCACCATACGGTGTTTCATACTATTTTGGCAGTGCATTTATAAGAACACGACACACTGAGGTCAGTGCGTACAGCATTAAAAGCACACTGATTTCTTGATATATTTTTTTTTACATGAAAAAGTTGATGATTTTTTTATAAAATATATTAATGAATGATATGGTACAGGTTTTATATTGATAAAGAAATGACTAACAATAGATCAAGTAACAAAAATATTGATAGCACATCAAAAAAAGCAAAAAAGGCAAGTTCTTTGTAAATTATTTACAAAAAATATTATTTTTTAACTCTATGTAAGTTAAAATAATATGTATTTTTTACTGTGTATCATGTAGAGCCACAAAATGACGAAGCTCGACCAGATTATTTCTGATCTAGGACCAAAATGGCATAAAATATTGATGGAAAAATTACAAAAGGATAAATCAAGTGAATGAAAAAAAATATCTATTCAGTATGAGTTTCTTTTTTTAATTTTCATTAATAATATACTTAAAATTATTAGATAACATGTTTCAAACAATCTATTAAATCACATATGTTTAATGTTCTACAAGGACCAAAAACTTAGAAAATGAATGTTGCTCTAAGAATAGAAAAAAAATATAACAGGCAAATGAAAATAAATTTCTCCTTAGCTCATCTAGAGTGGTGCTAGAGGTTAATGAAAGGGGGAAATCTTTTACAAAAGTTTGAGGGATATAGTGGAATGAATATATAGATGTTCTTTCCACTTGCAATAAAAAAATCAATCTAATGATTCCAAGAACCAAATTTTATCTAAACTACAGGAATATTTTCCAGAGAATTGGTCAATGAGACATGTTAGAATTTGAATAGAAAAAAACTACAAAAACAAAAAAGAAGTAATAAAAAAGTAATTCCTTTAAATATTTTTCTACAATTATCTATAAATATAACTTTTTTTATATTTATTTTTCATATATCAATATAAAAATTAAATATTTTATTGTGATGTTACATTTTCAGGATGATTACGAAAATATCAAAAGATGAACGAGCTAATATCAGAAATATGCCAGTAGGAATGTCCAAAAAGGTGTACAATGAGATGGTCAATGAAATGGACAAAATTTCATTGCAGGAGGAGTCATCTCAACAGGAACGTGCTTCCAATGTAATATGTAATCATTGAATTTTTCGATTAGGAACAATAAATAAACAATTTATCATTAAATATTAATTTCAATTATTTTCTTGTAGAAAAGAAAAGAAAATGAAACTCATTCAGCACATAAAACAAGATGACAAGGAAGAGAAGGGTTGATATATAAGTTTGTGAGTAATTGTTACTTCCTGATAACAACTTAAGTAGATTTCACTTTTCTATATTTTAAGTTGTTTTACAACAATCATCATTGACTATCTTCAAATAGGTGCTAACATACAAAGAATAACCATCAAACGAATTGATTGACATTGGGTTAAATGTGGGTCGTGAGTATATGTTGGCATATCAGAAATTAATTGTGGAATTTGTAAGCATCTATCGATCTTGTTTTACTTACCTCCGTCGATAATTAATAGAACAAAAAAATATTTTATATTAAATATATGATTTTTTATGGGGTATAAAACTTGTAGGAAACAAAGTATGGAACTGCGGCAACAGAGGAAATCTTGAAAGATAGCATGAAATTTGGTTTTGAAAGAATGTGTATAGTTCATGAGTCAATTGTTTCAATGGTACGTCAATTATTTTCGATTTACATTGATGTATATTATTTAATGTTGCAATTTTCATTATTCTCACCAATGTATATACACTCATTACAATTTATTTTTATTTACAATCAACACTATGAACAAAACATTCATTAAAATAACCCAATTCATGGAAGTAGCTCGAGTAGTGACAACAGTTGAAGTGAAGAATGATGATCATTATGTTTGAATATCAAAGCAAGGCGTTGTATTTTTTGAAATATTTGTCTGTGAAATCATACATTCTTTTTAATGTAATGGACATAGTGTTGCAATTGAAAGAAAAAGGAATACCATTAACTATCCCATTTTGTATGACAAAGACTGTCTTATTCACATATATATATATAATAAAGTATGTTTTAATTTATTCTATTGTGCTCCATTGTTGCTGTGAAATGTAACACCATTGATTAAAATTATGGATCATTAAATATTATAATGAAGATATGTGAAATTTGATGATATGATATAACAAATTAATCCAAACATCACATTCAAATGCACTAATAAATACTTAATTGATATGAATATTGTTGTAAGATATGTGTCGTCTTTTGATGAATAATGAATTTTAAAAATTCACAATAATAATGATATGATATAACAAATTAATCCAAACATCACATTAAAATGCACTATTAAAAATTTAATTGATATGAATATTGTTATAAGATATGTCAACTTTTGATGGATAATGAATTTAAAAAATCACAATAATTTCACTATCACAGGTCAATGTTTCTAAAAAATATAGAATGAACATCAGTGTGTGTCAGTTATTGTACACCGGTGCATTTGTATGATAAAGCACATCGATGCATTTCTATGACCTATGGGCACCACACAAATACCACTACCGATTATAACTCTCAGTGTGTTTTTGCAATATTGTGCACCGGTGCATTTATTTGAGACTGCTCACTTGTGTGTTTGTATGACCTATGGGCACCACACAAATACCAATATGAATTAGAACAATCAGTGCATTTTTGTGATACTGCGCACTGATGCATTTCTATAATGCTACAACCGATGCCTTGATATGACCTATGGGCACCGCATAAATCCCAATACCAATTAGAACGGCCTTGTGCATTGTATCACCTTCAGTGCACCTTTACAACTCAGTGCATCCACCTTCGACTGCCCCTAAGCCGACCGTTTGGGTGACACGCACCGAGATGTTTACTCTAAAATGCACTAGTGCATTGACACCTCAATAGCACACCAATGAGAAAAAAATCCGTAATAACCTCTGACTGCCCAGTTATTTTACTTGTGTTGAAATTTTATTAGAAGCTCCACCAAAAATTCCTTTACCAAAAACGAATGTTGTAGATTTTTTTGTTTTTGAAAATTTTGGCCAATTTTATAACACTAAGAACCTCCTTTATAATCTTCGCTAGAGTGTCTTTTCCTTGTAGTGATACTTAAAACCCTATTTTTCTAGTGATTTTTATATCTATTTTCCATTTAAACACTGTTCAAATAATCTAAAAACTACTATATGTATCCTTCTTTGTCTTTCTTCTGCTAAAAGGATACATCATAGTTGAAGAGAAGGATTGAAACTATTCACACACTTGTACGCTTCATATATGGAATTGTGACTCATATTCCTCCTTAATAGAGAAATTGATACATCAACATGTGAAATATGTTGAAATTGTGCGACTTTCATGTGTGACTGCCTTATTCATTTATGTACTTCTTATCTTGTGTCAAATGATAATTTATTCCCTCCCTTAGCTACACAACCATTATGACACATTACCATAATATGTAAAATATAAACTGTCTGTCAAAATATTAAAATAGATCATGTCAAAATGTTGAGGTAAAATTATGGTTTTTTCAACAAAATTAGAGTTCTATATCTTCCTGTAGTAGTGAGGTAAGCTAATACCTCCATATTTTCTACAACATGAGAAAGGAGTTTTAACTTTTCATGGATTCTTTTCATCCTTTTGGTATCTTTTGGTATGCTTCTCCTAGCCTTTAGGGTTTCTTTCTCCCTTTTGAAACCTTCATAATTTCATCTTCGTCATCAACAATCACCATATCCTTTAGCTCAAGGTTGATATTTTCCTTTAACAAAATTTTAGTTTATTTGGATAATGAGTATGGGGTTTTCTACAGTAAACCCTAGGCTCTATTTTTATTTCTCCATCTGTCGTTTCCATTTATTTACACTTTTCTTTTTCACTTTTTAAAGTTTTGTGTTTTGCCTCTTTTTCTTCTAGAATTTTCTTCTCCAATCCTATTTTTATCCTCTCATATACCCTAACCTCGGGTTCTTTTACAATGTTTTCAATATGTTCTTCAACAAGGATATGACTAGGCTCTCTCTCTGTTTCCTAAGTTGGTGTTTTGATAGAAAATTTAGTTTGACCTCCCCTAATTTTCCTTCTCGATGGAAGGTTTCTCATATTCCTTTGTCTAAATTGTTCGGTCTGCTTGTTCAAATCATGAGTATATAGTATATTTATCAAGCCATAATGAAAAATTCCATGAGGTAACAAATGAGGTCTAGTTCTAGCTTTGATAAAAAATTTCACTAAAATTTGATGAAAAAATAAGATAAATTCATTTTATTGAAGCCTGCTAAATGACACAAAAATATAATGTGATATAATTAAGATTTAGGGTACCCCACTTCAAAGGTAAATAAGAGTTTCACAGTCCTTAGAGCACTATTCATTTTAGGCTTCAACATGTTCTAGAGTATTCCTACATTCTAGTCTTGGTCTTGATGATCCTCCTACAATGGATTCCTCAGTGAGTGGAAACTAAAACGATCTTATTTTTTTGTGTTTCCATCAAAATAATATTTAAATTCATGAAACCAACTCACTTTATATCCATTGAAGCGATGGGAGACTGATTCCCAACCTACGTTTTAGAATAGTGACAACATTTCTAGATAAACCTCAAATTGTTTCTCACATATTTGTTCTCGGCCATATTTGTTCTCACCCATGTTTTTTATTATTATTGTTATAATATATCATGTTATTTGTATTCTCTCCATAACATTGTATACCTAATTCATCCATATTCAATTTATGCATAACATTGGGTCTTGCTCCCACCATCATTTCAAAAAAAAATAGCAGTATGATCATAAAATTTAATCAAGGTGAAAAAAGTATTTTTTTTAACAAAAAAAATATAATTATTTATAGAAAATATTTTTTTTATGGGAAAGGATACATTAATTCAGACAAAACACAAGGCACTATAACACATGTATGCCTAAAGTAAGATATAATATATTAGACATTACAAATGGATGGTGTTTCTATAGTAGTTTCATTTAGTGATCAAGTGCAAGACAGGAAAAATAAACAAGTTGGATGACATGGTTTCAAGAATACCCAAATTGAATATCAAAGCTTTCGGAACTCTAACACACATGAAGTCATTCAATGATGATGCATACATAGAGGCATACTTAGAGAAGTGAGAACCTCAAGGAGGTGTTTTAGTAGTTGTAAAGCTAGATTCATATGCATGATGGTAAGAAAACCATTCACTACCATATCCAGGATGAGTTACTCTACAAGTTGGATAGGTTATGTGTTCCTAAAGGTCAATGATTGTGATTATTTTGATAGGCTGAAACCTCCAAGGTTGTAGGGAACTTTGGTGTAGGGTGTTAGTATGAATATTTTTTCGAAGTGTACAAAAAAACACCACTTTAGCTACACATAAATTATCGCCCTAACAGCAAAAGATGGCTGCTAATACCTTCAAATCTACAGTTAGTTGATCAAGACAAATGCTGCAAAAATCCAAATCTATGCATAAAAAGATATTGAGTAGTAAAAATAAGGTTTTTCTCCATGCATCCAATAGACAAGATAAGAATAATATGTTTCAAAGAATTTTGTATTAAGGGCACTTGCGAGGAAAACAAGAAAGGTGTTTCCAATTCTCCTTAATGGGATGGGTTCTTGAAAGTCCTCAGCAGTTCAGATCTTGAATTTCTCTCTCTTTTTGGTGTAGAAAACCCAAACAAATATAGAACTCAAAGGGATCTCACAAAACAAATAATGGAAAATATAACAATGATAATGGCTCAAAGTCAGACCAAGAGTATAGATCCAGAGTGATCTAATAGGCAACAAAAGGTGAGGAATGGTAGGAAAAACCCTTCTATTTAGAAACAAATATTAGGTCATTCTAGATCTTGGTGCATGATTAAAATAATATTAACCAAATCTAGATCCACCTTTTATGGAATATTTTATTATATTTGTTGGAGGGGAAAAGTATTTGACATGGGCCAAATCCCTTTATTTGTAAATAATAAATAAATAAATGATTTATTTATTATTTTAAGGAAGTGGTTGAATGATAATTGAATAAATAATTATTTATTCAATTATTTATAAATGATTTAGTCAAATTTAAGAAGGAATATTATTTAAATAAGGTTTAAATAATTATTCCTATAAAATAATAAGATAAATAAGGATTTATTTATGGAATCTAAGCTTCTGTGATCCATAATATAAATTAGTAGAAATTCTTTCGGTAAAAATCACATGTAAAAGAACGTGGTCAAAGGGACCTAGAATAATAATTGGGTTAAATATGACCTAGAATAATAATTGAATTATTGTTTAATTAATTATTCCATGAGGAAAACCAAACAAATATAGATTTTTTTAATATTTCCCTTTGGGGTTTCCTATTTAGACCATAAACAACCTAAAAAATGTGTTTTATTAAGTTATTTTATATAGTGAAAGCAATTTTATTTAGGGTAAAACTGGTCTTACATGGTGTACTTGGGTTCATCTAATGATAATAGGTTAAATGACCAAAAAATTGTGTAACAGATTGCCCCCCAACATGTGAGTGTTAGGAGAAAATCGTATGACCAAAGTACATTGTAACAACTCAATCACCAAACATCAAAAGGGAAGTCAGAGAGAGAAATGTAAGGTAGCCTAATGTGTTGAAGAACTAGACCCTGAGGAGACGAGACTTACAGGTGAAACAAGTCTCCTTTTAGGAAGGGGTACCTGTGCTAAAGGTGGCGGGGGAGGCATACCTATGCCCGCCGAGACAAAGTACAAAAGAATAGTGTGCCCGGTAAATAAGGGACCGAACTGTAAAGTACATGCTCACATAAACATGAGCTAGATAGAAGATAGAATGATGAATCCCACATACATGCTATGCCTGGGATAACAGATAGGACTTATACAATAATATCTGAGTACATGAGATATAGATACAACCCAAATGCCCCTATAAACGGGGAAGGGCTTGCAAAATCTGACCGATACATGCAAATCAAAGAAGAGCTGCAAGCAGCTAAGGTCGACATCATCAAATATATGGAGCTGCATTGAAGGCTAAAATGAAGAGGTCATCTGGGCATGTGGGGGGCTACTTATAGGGCCACCCCCTCATGAGGGCTGAGACATCTCACACACACCCGGGAATCACAGATAAAAACTGCTGCATCACTGGACCATCAAGTATACGGATCTTGATCATGCTGAAAGGAGCTAGAGGTGAGAAACAACCAAGTCAAAGGGTACTGAAGAGTCCCTTTGCCTGATCCGGGGCACCAAACAAGAGTGGAAGCTAGAACCAAAATACACCGGCCTCTAGACCTATCTTCTGGAATGAATGAGCTGATGTCGAGAAAAGGAGGTCCGCCATAGGTGAGGCAATAAGGGATCCTCAACTAAGGCACGAGAGAAAATAGTAGAGCCATTGATAGACTGATAGAAATGATAATGATGATATGGGGGGTATTGAGTAGTGAATGGATGAGCTCCCTTGTTAAAGCATAAAGGGCATGGATGACTTGGTAGCAACTAACACAATATCACGAGGGATAGCAGACAATGGGACCGAAGGCCAAAATGTGTGACACAAGAGAGGGACCAAGCAATGAAGGATGGAGGAATATAGGGAGACACAAAGGGACTCAGGATAGACTCCATGAATGCGATGATGACTCAACTCATATTCTCTAAACAAGGGCAACTCGATGGTGCTACCACACAGTGGGGGACCATAAAAACATGAGTACAAGAGGGTATCTCATGACTAAAATCAACACAAATAAGGACAAGTATGGTGGCAAAGTGGTGCCCCAAGTACAAGTGTTGTGAGTGAGGAAATTTTATTTAGAGGAGAGGTGAAGGGACTCATCTTGGACAAAAGGTGTCCTGGTGAAGAATCAAATCACCAAAAACAAATGGATGTTGGCTATCTAAAGAAAATAAAACATGCATTTCGAGAGGGAAATGCTAAGGGTAATATTTCTTAAGATAGAGTGCATTGTGAGGATTAGGAAGGGGGTGGCCTTCGAAGTCATCTAAGAGGTATGCCACCTTACCAAGATCCTTACTAATGATGTAAGGGCCTAGCCATAATGAATCAAACTTCCCATGACCGAGGACATCATGGGCCTGGTCATATACTAGAACAAGGTCACCTTCGTGAAAAGTACGAGCGTGGACGTTTCGGTCATACTGAACTTTGGTGCGTTTCTTAGCCGCTTCAAGGGTTTGCAATGCAACACAATGGTCTTCAGAGACACGCTCAAGAATGATAAGTCATTTTTCTAGAGGTTGTGTATCAGGGAGAAGCTCAATGGCCAGATTAAGGGAAGGGATTTCACACTCGATCGATAAGACTGCCTCCTCTCTAAAAACAAGGTGGAAAGGAGTAAACCCGATGGCAGTTTTAATAGAAGTTCTATAGGCCCACAAAGTAGGGAAGAGCATAAGATGCCAGTTGGTTTTGTCCTTATTCACTATCCATTGAAGCATGGTCTTAAGGATTTTATTGACAACTTCCACTTGGCCATTACCTTGGGGGTAATCGGAGGAGGAATATTGATGCTCAAAACACAAAAATGAGGATAGCTCATGCCATATCTCATCTTCAAAATGTCGGTCATGGTCAAATACCAATTGTTTTTGAACCCCGAATCGAGCGATAACATGGTTAAAGAAAAAGAGGGCTGCAGTAGATCCTGTGTTGTTAAATGTTGGCATAGCCTCAGCCCATTCTGTGAAATGATCAACCACCATGATGATATACTTATGGTTACCAACGGATGGAGGTATACACTCCATAAATTTGATGGCCCATTTACAGAAGGGACCGGCTGTGACGACAGGATGGAGGGGAGTTGGAGGAGCTCGTGCCTTAGGGGAAAAATGTTGGCAATTGGAACAGTGTTTGACTGGTTCAATGAAATCACTTAAGAGAGAAGGCGAAAAATACCCAGCATGCATGACCTTCTGGGTGGTAGCAAGACTGGAGAGGTGGCCACCAAAAGCACCGCAATGGCAGGCATTGAGGACTTTCTCAGGTTCAGCATGTGTGAGACAACGACGAAGGATAGTATCTATGCTGCGACAATATAGGTCGTCACCAATAAGAAGGTAGCGGGGAGCCTGGTGTCGGATACGTCATCGAGCATCATGGTCAAGATGGAGGGCAAAATTTTTGGTTCACAAGAAAGTAAGGATATCGTCGTTCCAAGGATCGTCCGTGGTAATGGTGAATAAGTGCCATTCAGGAAAATCATCATTAATTGGAGGATCCCACGTATCGGTAGGTAATTCATAAATGAGTTCAGCAAGGGCTAAAACTTTCTTGATTTTTGGTGTAACAAATTCGAGGTCGAATTCCTAAAGGATAACGACCCAACGGGCGTACTTCCCATTGATGATGCGACGACTCAATAGGAAAGCCATAGGGTTGGAATTAGTCATAACCTTGGTGGAATGCATGAGGATGTAATGAAAAAGTTTTTAGACTGAGAACACAATAGATAGCGCTAACTTCTCCTCATGTGAGTAGGATACAGGAAGACCTATGAGGTTCTTACTGACATAATAGATCACATGCTCGGTACCATTGTCATCTTCCTGAATGAGGACTCTAGCAACCGAATAGGTGGAAGCAGAGATGTACAAGATGAAGTCCCTATCAAAGTCAGGAGGACAAATCAAGGGAGCGGATGTAAGAGCATGCTTGGGGGCATCAGAAGACTCATGAGCATAGGTATCCCATACAAATGGGATGTTAGATTTGAGGAGTCTAAGGAACCCATGCACGATGGTGGCATAGTCAAGAACGAACCGGCGAAGAAAATTAGCTTTGCCTTGGAGACTCTGTAGCTGGCGTAAGGTACGGGAAATAGGAAGTTCAAGAATGGCTTGAACTTTCAAAGGGTCAAGATTTATACCATCTTTAGACATGATGAAGCCTAGAAGACGACTAGCGGGTACGTAGAAGACACATTTCAATAGGTTAAGGTAGATATTATACTTGCGACAGCAGAGGAAGATGGTACGCAGATCGTGGAGGTGCTGTGCTGGACATTTAGAATGTGCAGTAAGGTCGTCTAAATAAGTAAGGATAATATGAGATAAGTCATGGAAACAATAAGACATGGCCCATTGAAAAGTGGCGCCAACGTTTTTAAGGCTGAATGGCATGACCTAGTATGCAAAAGTTCCCCACAGACTGATGAACTCAGTTTTAGGTTGATTAGCACGACGGATAACGATTTGGTTGTATCCGGAGAATCCATCCATAAAGGATAGAACCTTGTGCCCCACACAATCATCAATGATTTGGTCAATAAATGGTGTGGGGAAGTTGTCTTTGGGACAAGCTTTATTCAAGTAGCGAAAGTCAGTGCAAACATGAATGGTACCTTGTTTTTTGAGGACAGGAACTGGGTTAGACACCCAAGTGGTGTATTCGATGGGATAAATGAAACCAGCCTGCTTGAGCTTATCGATTTTGGCTTTGATAGCTTCATGTCTAGAAGGATTAATGGGTCTCAAATTTTGATGGACTGGATTGGCATCGAGCCATGTGTCGATATGGTGTTTGATGATGGTGAGATCGAGTCTAGGCATTTTCAAGTAGGACCAGGTGAAAATATCACAGAATTCTTTACAAAGCCTGGTGTAAGCTTCAATTTCTTCCTGGGTGCATTGGGTGCCCAAGGTGATATGTTCCTCGATTCTTGGTTTGACAGAAATGTTAATTTTGATGGTAGGAGAGATATTGGCCATATTTCCTTCTTCAAAAGCATCGGGTGCAGGGATGGGATTTTTAAACCAATTGACTTTAGCGAGAATTAAGTCTTTAGTTTCCACAGCATATTGGTCATGGGACTACTATGGGAGGAAGTACGCACGATGGTGCATATCATCCCACAGAAATTCAGGTTCGGTCATGGTTTCCATAATGTCTTCATCTGACTGGAAGATGGGAAGATTGGAGGAAGGAGGATCACCCGATGAGGTAGGAATACCTGAATCATCATCATGTGAAGAAATTCTCACATGCGCAACGTCAGCAGAGACGGGGTCTACTAGTGTGGAGCCCAAGGTGATCACAGGAAGGAGATCAGGCGAATCAATAGGGGAAGTCACTAAGGGGACTGTCTCTAAGGGTTGCAAGGATGATGATAGGTAAAAAATGGTGGATGAAGACTTCATCATTTCAACATCGGGAGGGGGAATGTTAATGGGAGTAGGCAGGTCTTCGAGTTTTGTTGGAGGAGAACTCCCAAACAAGTGAGAAGGTATCTTGTCATTCTCAGCCTTGAATTGGTAATATGCGTTCAAAGAGGAATGATACTTGTCAAGGCGAGGACAGAGGTGGGTATAATGGCCATGGAAATCGCACAAAGCACAAGGGTGATTTATGTGAAAGGTTTTGAGTTTCGGGATTGAATCAGGCATAGTGACATAGACCTCAGGGATATCAGATTTTGGAAATGTCTCATTGACCATGGTCTTGAGATGCAGCAATTCAGGACATGTATGGGTGGCGTGACTGAAAACATCACACAAGGCACACTTGATAGCGTGATTTGGTGGCTGAGGAGGAGTAGGGTTTGTCGGGAAAACTTTGTCCTTAGTTGTTTTGGTGTGAGCCTTGCCCCCTTTTCCCGGAGCTGGCACAAGAGGGGAAGGTTCCTGTTGAGGTGCTGGTGGCACTATAGCAACGTAAGAGGTTAGGGGAACCGGTTGAACCGGTGTCAAAGAAAGGTAGGGTTTGGGGTGACCAGGTGGGGTAGTAGCTGGCGGGTCAAGGTACCATATGGGTATACCCAGGGTCAGGTTGGGGAGAGAAAGGGTGGCCATGATAGGAACCGAATAGACTCTAGGAGGAGGAGCAAGGAAAGGTATCTGACTAGCGAGGAAATGACTAGGAGGGATGGCTCCGAGATGGTTGAGGCCAGGTGGAACTAACCCAGGAGGATAAAGAGGCGCATAGGTACCAGCTATATGAGAAGGGCCAGAAGGAAAAGGTCCAGAAGGCTGACACAAAGTGCTCGGAGTAGGCGGCGGAGGGCGAGGTTGCTGATTAGTGGAAGTAGGCTGCTTGAGAGTAGCCTATGACGATTACATCATGCAAATATTTGATAAGCTGGGATCGAAGATAGGGGGAGGAGGGAGACCAGGGAAGGTTCCAATCAAAGAGGAGTCTTTGTAGACGTCGGGGGAGACACTGGTCAAAGAATCAACGGTTTTATTATTGATGATATAAGAGATGGTAAACTCAGGGGAGGTCTGATATTTTGGCTCATGATACGTCAACTGGTCAATGGTGACTATCTTTCCATTATGAGGGAAGGACATATTGCGGTATACCTCGGATGGGATAGCAGACATGGCATAAGTGTAGCTCCACCCTAAGAGAATGTTGTAATCTATAGGGGCATTGATAACTTTAACGTCAATTCAAACAGTCTTGCCCGCAAGAGTGATAGGAAAATTACAGAAAAGGCCGACAGGTTGGGAGGCATGGCCATCCCACGCTCGAAGGGTGATCGTGGAAGGGGCCAATTCAGGAGATTTGATTTGTTTTCAAACTAAAGTGGACATCACACAGTTGGATGCCCCCTCATCAATGATACACCAAGAAACATGAGCATTGCAGATTTTGACTAGGATTTGGAAGGCGATGGAAGTAGGAAGAGGGGGATGCTCTATTTGATGGGCATAAAAAACAATTAAATGGTCATCAGTGGGATCTATAGCGCCCATGGCAGATAGTAGAGCCTTCTTTTTGGAAGGGCATGACTGGAGGAGTTATAGTGTTGAAATGGAAGCTGGAGACTGCGCCAAATTATCTACTATGCTATACGAATGAGTAGCTCAACCAGAAGCAACATTTCGGTGTAATGGTCCCTTAGGAATCTTGGTATGAACCTCAAATTTGGGCCGAGGGATATGCAAGGGACCATTGGATGTCGAAAGAGGCTCTCTAGAACTGGAAGAAGGTGACTCAGGGATAGACAGAGCGAGAAGCTTGGGGTACTGATGAGACCAATTTTGAAGGTTAAGGTCAATGGTTAGAGGTTGATCAAAGTTCAGCATGAGGATCTGGTAATTGGAGGAACCAGAAGTGGAAGGTTGAGTGGCCACCTGTCCATCAGGTGGTTGGGTAGCCGTGAATCCTTGTTGGGGGAAAGGATTTGTAAACACAACCAGTTGAGTAGAGGCCACATTGGGGGGAGTAGTAGGGGAAGCATTCTATCCTCGCAATGTGGCTTGATACTCCTACATCTGCCACATCTGTGGTAAAAGGGGAAAATCATGGGTGTAATGATCGTAAACACTACAACACGAACAAGGATTATTTGTATGAATGGGTGTGTCCGGCTTGGGCTGAGTGCCTTGTTGCTGGTTTGCACCATTAGAGTTAATACTTTGAGGATTAGGTCCATGAGTACTAGGGGCAGATTGGTTTTGATTGCCTTTCCTCTTCCTTTGAGAGGAAGGAGGATTAGTCATGTCCTGCTATGCAAATACTTTCCCCGGAGGGGGTGGTAGTTGTTTTTTCCGGGGTTGAGAAGGCAAGGGAGGTAGAGGTGCGAATGTTGGAGGAGCAGGAGCACCAGGCTGTGGATAAGGATAATAGTTAGGTTGGGCAACATTGAGGTAAGCAGCTTGGGCAAAAGGATGAGGTATGTCGTATCCTGGATACATGCTACCTGGAGGGGGAAAAGTGCTGGAGGTGCTTGCCCCTCATGGAGGGAGACCATAGCCCATAGGAGGTTGAGTGTACGGATGAGAAAGAGCTCCAACGATACCGTCGACAGAATGAGATTCCCCCGAGGCATTAGTACCACGGGGTCCGGGGAGTTCAGGAAGGATGGTATAAACATAACCAGACTGAGCATAGATGAGGTCATATTTCAAGGCTATTTGGAGTGTTGGAAATGTTTTCGTTGATGGAAAAGGTCAGTAGAGAAGAATAGAGGAAGAGTGCATTTACAGAGAGCAGTAGAGGCAGAGGTCGAGCAGCAGAGGCAAAGGCAGAGGCAGCGAATACAGAAGAATTAGAGACAGAAAGGTGAAGTTGAAAGGGTTTGTTAATAGAGAGGTTTATTTATGAATTAGGGATTTAATATAGTTTGCAGATGAATTATTGAGAAATTATTCATTAATTAAGTTTGTATGGCATAGACCTTGATTAAAGACTAAAACCCTGTGGTAAAGAATTAATATGTTTGGGGATGAGTTGGAGCATTGCTTAAATGGAAAAAAAACCATGAAATGGTTGAAGAAATTAATAATGAGCAAAGGCACAGTTTGAAAACCAAACTTGTGAGTCAAGGACCACAATGAGTCAGAGGATTGAAGAGCCAAAGGAGTGCAGTGTATTAAAGATTTGGGTAGTCTTTAACTGAGAATCAAAGGGACAACGTACCACAGAAGTGCCGAAAATTTTTGAATCAAATTGATTGAACGGAATGAGGTTTTGAATTTCCATCAATATGTAAGGACGAGAATCTGAGATTGAGGAATTCGTAAGAGCTGTGAGGCTTGGGGATAGCTCCTTGAGATATCATTGCAGACATTGTATGGAGGACTGATGAATGGGCTCTATGGGTGATCGAACGATGGAGTGATAAGGTGAGCCAAGAATAAAATAAAAAGTTGAAGCATTGAACGGAACCTTGAGCCACAAGGGAATGGAACTCTGACTAGTGAACATTAATGACGGGTTGGTAAAACCAGACTGCCCATATTGCACCGCTTTTGTGGAGTAAGAAGTATTTTCAATTAGGGAGCGATTCCACAGAGCAGTAGACACGTGGCATTGGGAGAAGTTGAAAAACCACTTTCATTGCACGCCATTGTGAGTTAAAGCTCGTGAAGCTAACTAGAGCGATATCCATCAGATCATGTGGAGCAAGGGGACATGCTCTACGCCGTCAGATGTGGAGGCCCATTTAAACGCTGGGGCCCAGTCCATCGCGCAACTATTGAATATTAACCCTCTTGCAAGTTAACTGCGTGATTTCCATTCGATCAAAGGTTGAAAAAGAGATGAATTATCCACCGTTGGATCATGAATGAAGTTTCAAGGTGACTAACAAGGTATGGTTCAGCGTTTAATTTTTGATTATTAAATAATCGGAATATAAATGTGCGGGCTAGCGTGGGTTAAGTGGCAATGCTGAAAGGAGAATAAGCATTAATATTATAGTCTTTTGACGCTCGAATACATTCAGTTAAAAATAAAATAAAATTGAATAGAGGATTCAGTTATACAGTGATAAGTGCTTATGATTGGGCACTAAAAGCCACGCTTTATTAATAGTTTTAATGTTTGAATCGGGGAATATGCATACATGATGATATATATTTATATACTGTGCTAAAATCGAAACCTATATGAAATGAGATTGGGTTTATTACAAGAGCCTGCAAGAATGAAAGAGCGAGAGACAGCGGCAGAAAAATGGTATAGGGAAAAATATGAATTGAAATTGTAATGTGAGTTTCAAACCATTATGTTTAAACTCATATATGAACAGAGAATGTAGACAGCTAGCCTGAGAACAAAGATGGTAATGAACAGACATCACCCAGATTCATATGTATTTGAGAATAAAACCTGAAAAGCAGTTATATATGTAGCTGGTGCACACTAGTACAGTGAACAAATGAATAGACATAGAGATGAACCAAAATATACAGAACAGTCACTCAACAGTAGCAGAAAAGACAAATCCAGTTAAGACAAAGTCCAGAAAAGGAGCTGAGTGGAATTGAAATGTGTAACTGAAAATGTAAATATTTTTTTTTATATTGTTTGTGATGCAAAGGCAAGTATCCTAAGGAAAATAAAAATCCCACTGTAGCATGGAAATTTGTACATATTGTTATAATTTTAAAATGAGTTGGATAAAGGAATGAGAAGACAGAAGCCAAAGTGTCATGACTAATCACTCCAAATTCCTTGTGAAATACAAACAGTCATGTGAGGAACTATATATATAATATCAACTTGATATTCAAAACAGAGGTGAGAGAGAGTAAGTGTAGAGAATGAAAAATATAGAAGATTGAGGCAGAGAAGATAAGGAAGAGAGGAGCAGAAAGAGATGCTACAGAATAGGGCTGATATCTGAGGTAAATCAGCAAACATTTCCTATGAAAATTTGAGGAAGTTGGAGCTTCCCTATCAAGTTGAAGCTTGATAGCTTTCAGTTGTAGCTGACTGAGGTTGGAGCCTCCTATAGGTTGGTGCCTGCAGAAAATTGAAGGGAGTTGGAGCTTCCTTGAAAGTTGTAGCTTGCAGAATTGAGGTTGGAGCCTCCTGTAGGTTGGAGCCTGTAGAAAAACAGTGGTGAGAGGGAGTTGGAGCTTGCCTTTGCATCACAATGATAATAAGATGTGGTTTTCTCCCTTTATGGGTTTCCACTTATATCTACTATCTCTATCTGTGTTGCCTGTGTGCTGAGATGATTTATCAAATCTGCTTGATGTTTGTTGCTCTCAAAATTAGTTTAATGTCACATTAATTTAATACTTGCTGCAACATATTAAGACTGTTCATATACTAAGGTTGATTATAAAAGTAAGCTATAAATAAGCTGATGAAAAATCGAAAAGTGTTCATGTATGTATTGAACTGATTCACCCCCCCCGCCCTCTCAGTTCAACTAAGAATTCAACAATTGGTATCAAAGCCAAGTTCCTTTGTACTAGTCTAACAACTGAAAGGAGATCCTAGGTTCTCAGGATGGCTAGTAAAGAAGGATGCTCAACCAATAAAGCCCCTTTCTTTACAGGTGCAAATTATCTTTCTAGAAAATCAAGATGAGGAAATACATAATGTCTCTAGGAATAGAATTTTTGGGTGTTGTGGAATTAGAATATGCCCCAAAGGCAACTGAATCAGAAAAAGGAAACCAAACAAGATTTTGTAGCCAATGCAAAAGCCATTAATGCCATCTTAAATGGATTGTGTGAAGCAAAGTTTATCAAAGTAATGCACAAAGACACTGCCAATGAAATGTGGGACACTCTAGAGAATATTCATGAGGGAGACAAGAAGGTAAAGACTGCCAAACTTCAAGTCTATAGAGCTTAGTTTGAGAAATTAAAAATGGATGATGATGAAGACAGTGCTAGCTTCTTTCTAAGGGTTGCAAAAATAGTAAATAACATGAAGGCTCTAGGTGAAACCATAAAAGAAGTTGTAATTGTGCAAAACATTCTAAGATCTCTTCCATCCAAGTTTAATCCCAAGGTGTCTGCAATAGAAGAAACAACTAATTGGGAGACCTTGACCATGAACTAGCTACTTGGAAATCTAATAGCATATGAGATGAGGCTCCCACAAAAGAAGCCAAGTACGAGGTAGGAAGCCTTTAAAACTGAAAAGAGTAAAGAAGAAGAGGAAGACATATGCTCTTGCTCGGATGAAGAAGAGGAAAAATTTGTCAAGAAATTAGATAGAGGCTCAGGTAAATACAAAGGTAAAATTTCGTTCAAATGCTTTAACTGTGGAAGAGTGGGACACTATGCTGCTAAGTGTCATCACAAGAAAGCAAGGAATCAAGCTCAAGAAACAGAGAAAAATGCATCAAAAACTTGGCAGAAAGGAAAGAAGTTCAGCAGAAAATCCTTCTATGCTCAATAGGACAGCAATACATCTGAAGGCTCAGATGAACTCTCAAGTGAAGAAGGAACCTCTGATTTTTTATTGATGGCCATAGAATAACTTGAAGGACTCCTGCTAGAAGATGAAGAAGAAGAAGGTGAAGTCGACCTTGAGGGGGAGCTAAGAAGTGCTTTGGAGGAGATTGACAGACTCAAACTGAAGTGCAGAAAACAAAAGGACATTCTTCTCAAGTATGTAAGAGAAGAAAAAAACTCAGAAGTCCCCATGCAGCTAAAGGTAGAGCTTGAAGAAGCCAAGAAGATAGAAGACATGTTACTTTAGCAAATCAAGGATAAAACCTGAGAACAAGAGAAGATGGAAGAAGAAGTTGTATGTCTGAGGAAGAAATTAGAAAATCGTCAAAGGAAAGTGGCTATAAATTCTTGTCAAACAACAAGCTCTAGTAAGTTGAATCAAATTCTGGTTTCTCAAAGATCTCCTACAATAAAAACTGGAATAGGCTATGAAGGAGAATCAAGTAAAAGCAAAGAAAAGGAAAACCGAGAGATTATTTTTGTAAAAGAAAAGAAGGATGATGAAGCAGCTCAAATAATTCCTACAAAAGAAGAAACTTGTAAGGAGGGAGACAGAACCCAGAAAAATCCTCTAATAACAAAGAATGAAAGAAATAATCAAACAACAGAAAAAGGTTCATATACCCCTAAGTATGTCAAATTTGGAAGCCATCAAAGGAGATTCTTTCCTCATATGAATAATACCACTTATTATGTCTGCCACAAGCGGGGACACATTGCTACATATTGTCATACAAGGAGGAGTAATTCAAACCAGCAAAAGATGCAAACAGTGAAGAGACTGCCTCAAGCAAACAAATGGAATAGACAACCTTGCATCAGGTATGCAAATAGTTTCTATGGTTACTATTTTTATTGTAAGAAATTTGGGCATAAAATCATTGAGTGTAGAAATTATGGACAAAGATTGATGTTCAACACCTCAAGGAGGTTTATAAATCAAAGAAATTTTGTTCATACTCACAATTCTGCAAAAATTATGATCAAATGTTGTGTATGCAATCAAGTTGGACATATGCCTTCCAAATGTCCTCTGAAAGGATGTGATTCATCATCTCACAAAAGATACCAAACAAAAGGATGCCTCCAGTGGAAAAAGAAGGTGAACAAGTGTGACCTGGCTCTAACTGCTCAAGATCTGAAAAGCCAATTGTTTCTGGACAGTGGCTGCTCAAAACACATGACTAGAGACAGAAGCAAGTTTATAACTCTTGATGAAAAGAAATATGGCAATGTTACCTTTGGCAACGATAAATCATGAAAAATAAAAGGAAAAGGCTCAGTCAGCCTAGACAATGGCAGAGGAAAGGCCCAAGATGTATTATTTATGGATGGGCTAAAAGAAAATTTCCTGAGTGTCAGTCAAATGTGTGATAAAGGCTACGAAGTTCTTTTCAAAGCACAATACTGTGAAGTCAAATCAAGCATCACATGTAAGACTCTGCTCAAAGGTGTTTGAATAGAGAGCAATGTTTACATCGTGAAAGAGGAATATGAAGCATGCCATCTTAGCAAACTTGAGGAGTCATGGTTATGGCATAGGAGATTGGGACATCTTAGCTTCGATCATATCATCATACTGAGAAAGAAGAAAGCTGTGAAAGACATGCCAGAAATAAAGAGGCCTTCTAATACCATATACAAATCATGTCAATTAGGCAAACAGACCCGTACATACTTTAAGGCCAAAGATGAGCTATCAATAAGAAGACCACTACAACTTGTGCACATGGAACTATGCGGACCTGCAAGAACTAAAACACCAAGTGGGGAATCCTACTTCATGCTGATAATAGATGATTTCTCTAGAATGACATGGGTTGCATTTCTCAAGAATAAATCAGAAGCTCTGGAAAAATTCAAAATATTCAAAGCTTTAGCAGAAAATCAGACAGGATCCAAGCTAAAATGCATTAGATCAAACAGAGGAGGTGAATTCACTGATTATGACTTTGCAGACCTATGCAATGAACATGGAATAAAGCATCAATTTACTATTGCAGGGACACCTCAGTAGAATGGAGTAGCGGAGAGACAAAACAGATTTGTACAGCAAATTGCCAGAGCCATGATGCAAGAGAGTAATATTCCTCAAACCTTCTGGGCAGAAGCAGTACACACAGCCATACATATAGTTAACAAAGCTCACTTAAGGCCAAGCAGTGACAAGACTCCCTATGAATTATGGCATGGGAAACTAGCTTCAATCAAACACTTTAGAATCTTTGGAAGCAAGTGTTACATAAAGAATAATGATGAAAATCTTGGGAAACTTGATGCAAGAGCAGATGAAGGGATATTTCTAGGATATGCTTCCAAAAGTAAAGGGTACAAGTGTTACAACAAGACTCTTTGAAAAATAATAGAAATCATTGACATGAGATTTGATGAAGAACTTCCAAACAATAAAAAAGACACAAACTGCAACAATTCATCCGATAACCATGAAGAAGAAGACCAAGATGATGATGAAACAAGCAAGACAACAGAAGATGTAGGACTGAGCTCTAAAGCCCCTTCTAGATACACTCAGAAGAACCATCCTGAAGATCAGATCATTGGAGACAAAAGAGTAGGGGTCCAGACAAGAAGGCAACTAACTGAACAAACAGAAGAGGTATACATAGCCATGTTATCACAAATAGAGCCAAAGAAATTTGAAGAAGCCAGCAAGGACAAGTCTTGGGTGAATGCTATGAATGAAGAATTGAACCAAATTGAGAAAAATAATACCTAGGAACTAGTTCCTAGACCCACTGAGAAAAATGTCATAGGCTCAAAATGGGTATTCAAAAATAAAATGAATGAGGAAGGACAGGTAATCAGGAATAAAGCCAGACTTCTCTACAAAAGATATTCACAAATCGAAGGACTTGATTACGATGAAACATTTTCCCCAGTAGCTAGAATGGAAGCCATCAGAATGTTTCTAGCCTTTGCATGCTATCAAGACTTCAAGGTATATCAAATGGATGTGAAATCCGCATTTCTGAATGGAGAACTAGAAGAAGAAGTCTACATGGAACAGCCAGAAGGGTTCTCTTTAACAGACATAGAAGACTATGTGTGCAGACTGAAAAAGGCTCTATATGGACTAAAACAAGCTCCTCGTGCTTGCTACTCAAGACTGGATAAATATTTGCAAAAACAAGGCTTTAAGAGAGGTGAAGTAGACAACAATCTATACATAAAAGCCCATGAAAACGAACTCCTGATTGTTGTAGTATATGTTGATGACATTATGTTTGGAAGCAGCAGAGATAAAGTAGAAAAAGGGTTTGCTGAAGAGATGAAATAAAAGTTTGAGATGTCCATGATTGGAGAGCTCAATTTCTACTTACGACATCAAATTCAGCAAAAGAACACAAGTACATTCATCTCACAGGAAAAATACTTAAAAGAAATTTTGAAAAGTTCAAAATGGAGGACTGCAAACCTGTGTCAACTCCCATGATCATGGGATGCAAGCTATGTGTTGATGATGGATCTGCTAATATAGATCAAAAACTCTATAGATCCATGATAGGAAGTCTGCTGTATCTGACAGCATCAAGACCAGAAATCATGCTAGTTGTAGGACTAGTTGCTAGATATCAAGCAACACCTAAACAAAACCACCTTCTGGCAGTCAAAAGAATATTTAGATATCTACAAGGAACAACACAGTATGGACTTTGGTATCCTAAAGGAAAAAGTTTCACATTGACATCATACACAGATGTAGATTGGGCCAGCTGTGTGGATGACAGGAAAAGCACAAGTGGAGGTGCATTCTATTTAGGAGAAAGTCTGGTGGCATGGTTAAGCAAAAAACAAACATCTATTTCTCTATCTACAACAGAAGCAGAATATATAGCAGCAGCAGCATGTTGTACACAAGTCATGTGGATGAAGCAAACCCTCCAAGACATGAAGGTAAGCATTGATGAACCTATCTCAATCAAATGTGATAATATAAGTGCTATAAGTATATCTAAAAATCCTGTGCTTCACTCAAAAACCAAACAGATCCCAATCAAGTATCATTTTCTTCGAGAACAAGTGGCTCAGAAGATAGTAAAACTGGAGTATGTACCAAGAAAAGAAAAGACAGCAAATATATTTACCAAACCTCTTGCTAGAGAACCATTTGAATACTTGAGAGATAGACTAGGGGTAGTATCTGTAGATGCTACTCTCTGATATAAAGAGACATCATAGTTTCAGGGGGACAACAGAAATGAAAATATCATTCTATGGGGAGATCATCCATCAAGGAAAGCATGAAACAGGTCCTCGGGATCAAAGGAATATGGCAAGAATACATCCAGCATAAAAGAGTCAATGAAAAGGCTACAGGGTACAAAGTTAGAAGATCTCAGAGAGAGGAAATGCACGAAATGTTGAAAAAGGATAAAAACACAGGATCAAAAGATAAAATCTGCACTAAGAATTCAAACCCCTTGCCATTGATGTCAAACGGGGAGGAAAAACAGGTAATAGAAGAAAGGGTCTTCTAAAAGAGGCTAGACAGAGGAAGACTTGGAGGAAGTATTGAATCATCCGTGGATGTGTTGCCATCAATGCCAAAGGGGGAGATTGTTGGAAATGTTGTCATTGATGACAAAGGTCAGTAGAGAAGAATAGAGGAAGAGTGCATTTACAGAGAGCAATAGAGGCAGAGGTCAAGCAGCAGAGGCAGAGGCAGAGGCAGCGAATATAGAGGAATTAGAGACAGAACAGTGAAGTTGAAAGGGTTTGTTAATACAGAGGTTTATTTATGAATTAGGGATTTAATACAGTTTGCAGATGAATTATTGAGCAATTATTCATTAATTAAGTTTGTATGGCATAGACCTTGATTAAAGACTAAAACCCTGTGGTAAAGAATTAATATGTTTGGTGATGAGTTGGAGCATTGCTTAAATGGCAAGGAAACCATGAAATGGTCGAAGAAACTAATAATGAGCAAAGGCGCAGTTTGAAAACCAAACTTGTGAGTCAAGGACCACAATGAGTCAAATGATTGAAGAGCCAAAGGAGCATAGTGTATTAAAGATTTGGGCAGTCTCTAACTGAGAATCAAAGGGAAAACATACCACAGAAGCGCCAAAAAAGTTTGAATCAAATTGATTGAACAGAATGAGGGTTTGAATTGCCATCAGTATGTAAGGACGAGAATCTGAGATTGATGAATTCGTAAGAGTTGTGAGGCTTGGGGATAGCTCCTTGAGATATCATTGCAGACATCGTATGGAGGACTGACGAATGGGCTCGATGGGCGATCGAATGGTGGAGTGATATGGTGGGCCAAGAATAAAATAAAACATTGAAGCGTTGAATGGGACCCTGAGCCACAAGGGAATGGAAGTCTGACTAGTGAACAGTAATGACGGGTTGGCGAAACCAGACTCCCATATCACACCGCTTTTGTGGAGTAAGCGGTATTTTCAATTAGGGAGCGATTCCACAGAGCAGTAGACACGTGGCATTGGGAAAAGTTGAAAAACCGCTTTCATTGCATGCCATCACGAGTTAAAGCTCATGCAGCTAACCAGAGTGATATCCATCGGATCGTGTGGAGCAAGGCAACGTGCTATATGCCGTCAGATGTGGAGGGTCGTTTAAACGCTGGGGCCCAGTCCATCACGCAACTATTGAATATTAACCCTCGTGCAAGTTAACCGCGTGATTTCCGTTGGATCAGAGGTTGAAAAAGAGATGAATTATCCACCGTTAGATCATTAATGAAGTTGCAAGGTGACTAACAAGGTATGGGTCAGTGTTTAATTGTTGATTATTAAATAATTGGAATATAAATGTGTGGGCTAGTGTGGGATAAGTGGTGATGCCGAAAGGAGAATAGGCGTTAATATTACAGTCTTTTGATGTTCGAATACATTCAGTTAAAAAAAATAAAAATGAATAGAGGATTCAATTATACAGTGCGAAATGCTTATGATTGGGCGCTAAAAGCCCTGGTTTATTAATAGTCTTAATGTTTGAATCAGGGAATATGCATACATGATGATATATATTTATATACTATGCTAAAATCGAAACCTATATGAAATGAGATTGAGTTTATTACAAGAGCCTGCAAGAATGAAAGAGCAAGAGACAGGAGCAGAAAAATGGTACAGGGAAAAAGATGAATTGAAATTGTAATGTGAGTTTCAAACCAATATGTTTAAACTCATATATGAATAGAGAATGTAGACAGCTAGCCCAAGAACAGAGATTGTAATGAACAGACATCGACCAGATTCATATGTATTTGAGAATAAAACCTGAAAAGCAGTTATATATGTAGCTGGTGCACACAAGTACAATGAACAAATGAATAGACACAGAGATGAACCAAAATATACAGAACAGTCACTCAACAGCAGCAGAAAAGACAAATCCAGTAAAGCCAAAGTCCAGTAAAGGAGCTGAGTGGAATTGAAATGTGTAATTGAAAATGTAAATATTTTTGTTTATATTGCTTGTGATGTAAAGGCAAGTATCCTAAGGAAAAGAAAAATCCCACTGTAGCATGGAAATTTGTACATATTGTTATAGTTTTAAAATGATTTGGATAAAGGAATGAGAAGACAGAAGCTAAAGAGTCATGACTAATCACTCCAAATTCCTTGTGAAATACAAACAGTCATGTGAGGAACTATATATATAATATCAACTTGATATGCAAAACAGAGGTGAGAAAGAGTAAGTGTATAGAATGAAAAATATAGAAGATTGAGGCAGAGAAGATAAGGAAGAGAGGAGCAGAAAGAGATGCTACAAAACAAAGTTGATATCTCAGGTAAATTAGCAAACATTTCTTGTGAAAATTTGAGGAATTTAGAGCTTCCCTATTAATTTGAAGCTTGATAGCTGTCAGTTGTAGCTGACTGAGGTTGGAGCCTCCTGTAGGTTGGTGCCTACAGAAAATTGAAGGGAGTTGGAGCTTCCTTGCAAGTTGTAGCTTGCAGAATTGAGGATGGAGCCTCCTGTTGGTTGGAGCCTGCAGAAAAACAGTGGTGAGAGGGAGTTGGAGCTTTCCTTTGCATCACAACGATAATAAGATGTGGTTTTCTCCCTTTATGTGTTTCCACTTATATCTGTTGTCTCTATCTGTGTTTCCTGTGTGTTGAGATGATTTATCAAATCTGCTTGATGTTTGCTTCTCTCAAAATTAGTTTAATGTCACATTAATTTAATACTTGCTGCAACATATTAAGACTGTTCATATACTAAGGTTGATTATAAAAGTAAGCTATAAATAAGCTGATGAAAAATTGAAAAATTCTCATGTATGTATTGAACTGATTCACCCCCCCCTCTCAGTTCAACTAAGAATTCAACATGGAGGGTGGCTTCTTCGTTTTGAGGGAACTAGGATGCGACATCTTTGCCAATGGCAGGTAAGAGAGATCTAAGGAACCAGTCCATGTAGACATGATCTTCAAAGGTAGGAGCTCGACATAAGCTCTTTCTTCTCCACCATTCCAAGACATGATCGGAAAGGTGGGTCACATACGATTGACAGAAAGACGTCAAGAATTCAGTACCAGTGTCGTATCGGAGAGGGAGTTGGAAATAAGATAAGAAAGCTCGAGCAATGGTCACAATGGTGGTATGGGAAGAGGAGGTTTGTTCAACATACCATTTAGAAGCTTCACCTGTAAGCATGCATTGGAAAAACTGAAGATGGATGGAATCATTGGTAATGGAATTGGATGAACACCACATGTGGAAAGATTAGACATGGTTGGAGGGATCTTCTCCAGCAAGGCCTTCGAACTTGGGAATGTTGGAGGGGAGCTTGGTTGGCATAGCAGGCCAACCAACATCGTGGTGGATAGGATCATTGATCAACTGATTGAAATCTGGGAGACTGAGGCCTGCCATGTAAGGGAGCAAGGGGACAGTTGAGGTAGTTCCTGTGGCAGTTCCACTAGTATCATTCCTGACAGGAGGTCCTGGATTACTGTTAGCATTAGGCCCTAGACTAGACATATTGAAGGTAATAGGGGGAGAACCAGAAGTAAAAGGAAAACCCAATGAATCAGAAGAGCAGTCGGAGTGTGGACTTGGAGGAGGATTAACTCGACGACAGTGGGAAGGAGTAGGTCGACTGACTGGAAACTAAGGATGAAGGCCAAGAAGTCTTCGAGATATACGCCTTGCAGGTGAAATGATGACAACACAAACACTGTACAGAGGGAAGAAGAATGACCAACAAGGGCAGGGAGGTGCAGAATCAAGTGATTAAAATGTTGAAACAAGGGCAGAGGGGTTCAGTGTCAATTGATTTTACAATGTTTTAAATTCTTTGCCTGGCGGTGTTAACTAGGCTCTTATTCACTTAGGGTGAGTGTGTAGCATGTGTTAATTTTAATTTTTTAAACCTAGACGTTTTGAGAGTAAAAGAAAAATTTTGTTGTGTAGCTGAAAATAAAACTGCAGAGAAAAGCATATAATATTGAAAATAAAAGAAAATTAATAGCTGACAATGCATCAATCTAACCCAAGGAGGTAGGTCTCTAAAAACTAGTCTAATATAGAGAAAAAATATAGTCAAAAAAAACTAGAAAAGAGCCAATATATCTAAGGTCAGGAGGGACAGGGATCTAAAGGATAAATCTGCTGAAAATAGGTACAGAAAACAACAAAGAGACAGAGGAAAGGTTGCTGTGAAAGGGGAGGAAAAATGCTAAAGGCAATAGGAAAAAGGAGGTGACCCTAAAGGAAAACCCAAACAAAAGTATGTGAGGTGATTTGGATGGAAAAATAACTGATCTAAAAGGGATCTAAAGATGAGGTATTATATCTGTAAAAGAAAAGGCTAAAACTATGAAAATTTAGACACTTGCAACAGCTAAAACTCTTCCACAAAAAATGGAGGCTACTGAAGCCCTAGGGAGCTAGATTCCCACTTAGTTGAGTAAAACATAACATAAATAGGTCTAAACAGGCGGAGACGAAGGCTGGACAACCCTGAAAGAAGCTTCAGACAAACTGAGAAAACTTTAAGCAGAAAAACGTGCTGGTCGCAGGTTCTGGCCTGCTTTCTTTCCAGGTCGCGGGTTTGAGGCTAAAAAGTGTGTCCTGCAGTCCAGGTCGTAGGTTCTGGGCTGAAAAGTGGGACCTACAGTTCCAGGTCTCTCAGTGGCAGATGTTAGAAAAAATTGCCATCTCAGTTGTAGTTGATGTCTGTTACTTGTGCAATAGGGACAGAAATACACAGAAGTTAGAAATTTTAATGTTTGAGGGTTTTATAGGTGAAAAATAACATAAAAATAGGAAAAACAAAAAGCCAAAGAGAAACCCTAGGGTTTGAAGCAGCTGGATATGCAAGAATATGAAAAACAACAACGGTCGTAGTTGAAAACCCGTGTGGAGTCGACAATTGTTAGTATGAATATTTTGTCGAAGTACACGCAAAAAGACCACTTTAGCTACGCATAACTTATATCCCTAACAGCAAAAGATGGCTGCTAATACCTTCAAATCTGTAGTTAGTTGATCAAGAAAAATGCTGCAAAAATCCATATCTATGCATAAAAAGATATTGAGTAGTAAAAATAAGGTTTTTCTCCATGCATCCAATAGACAAGATAAGAATAATATGTTTCAAAGAATTTTGTTTTAAGGGCACCTGGGAGGAAAACAAGAAAAGTGTTTCCAATTCTCCTCAATGGGATGGGTTCTTGAAAGTCCTCAACACCTCAAATCTATAATTTCTCTCTCTTGTTGGTGTAGAAGACCCAAACAAATATAGAACTCAAAGGGAGCTCACAAAGCAAATAATGGAAAATATGACAACGATAATGGCTCAAAGTCAGACCAAGAGTATAGATCCAGAGTAATCTAATAGGCAACAAAAGGTGAGGAATGGTAGGAAAAACCCTTCTATTTATAACAAATATTAGGTCATTCTAGATCTTGGTGCATGATTAAAATAATATTAACCAAATCTAGATCCACTTTTTATGGAATATTTTATTATATTTGTTGGAGGGGAAAAGTATTTGACTTGGGCCAAATCCCTTTATTTGTAAATAATAAATAAATAAATTATTTATTTATTATTTTAAGGAAGTGGTTGAATGATAATTGAATAAATAATGATTTATTCAATTATTTATAAATGATTTAGTCAAATTTAAGAAGGAATATTATTTAAATAAGGTTTAAGTAATTATTCCTAGAAAATAATAAGATAAATAAGGATTTATCTAATTAATTTCATTGTTTTGGGTTAAATATGACTCAGAATAATAATTGAATTATTTTTTAATTAATTATTCCATGAGGAAAACCAAACAAATATAGATTTGTTGAATATTTCCCTTTGGGGTTTCCTGTTTAGACCATAAACAACCTAATAAATGTGTTTTATTAATTTATCTTACATAGTGAAAGCAATTTTACTTAGGGTAAAACTGGTCTTACATGGTGTACTTGGGTCCATCTAATGATAATAGGTTAAATGACCAAAAAATGGTGTAACATAGGGAGATAGTCGAAAACTTGTAGATGTGTGCTTTGTTGTAATAGCAAGCTTAGAGATAGGAAAAAATATCTATATCATCCCTTACTTGTACTCTCTCATCCTTAGGAAAGAATTTCCATGGGATTTGTGTGAAAATTACCAAGAACCAAGAAGGGACATGATTACCTATTCATGATAGTTGATACATTCATCAATACATGTGTTTTGTTTCCCTCTAAAAATATCGCCAATGGGAAAGAAGCAAAGAAAATGTTTCTTGGAAAGGTCTAGGTGCACTTTGGGATACCAAGGAGCATAATTTCATAAAAAGACACAATATTACATAGTGCATCTTGGATCACATTATGGGAGAAGAAAGCATAAGGTGTCTTCTTATTTCAAGCCCCTTAATACGATTCAGAGTTCTCTAAAATCGGTTAAAGATCCGATTGACCCCAGAGATGGAAAAGGTGTCTACATCATTCCTTGTTCATGTGGGAATCCTTACATTGGTGAGACTGGTTGGTCTATTAATCAAAGGATCTGTGAGCATGTTGCGGATATCAAGCATAGAAGATCTCACTCGTCTGCCTTAGCTGAGCATGCAGAAAAGACTAACCATCATGTTTGCATGGAAGATGCTAAGGTCATTGCTAGGATCGACCATTTCCATCATTGTAAGTTGAGAAAGGCCATTGAAATAGAAAAAAGACCTGTTAATCTCAATAGAGATGACAGTTGGAATATCAACAGGTGTTGGATTCCTACCTTATATTCTTGATTTTTATCTTTTATTTATTCAGTTATTTTTATTCATTTTTATTGATTTCATTTAGTTTCATTTTTATTTTTATTTCTATTTATTTAATTATTGTTATTTTTATTGATTTATTTATTTTATTTTATTTTATTTTATTTATTTATTTATTTTTTAATTTTTTAATTTTTTAATTTTTTTAATTTTTTTTTTCAAATTTAAATTAATAATAATAATATTATTTATATTTATATTTTATATTTTATATTTTTCTTTTAGTCTTATTTTTATTTTTATTATTATTCTTCAATGTGTATTTTTTTTTAGTTGCCTATTATTTATTTTTTTATTTTTTTTTTATTTTTTATCTGTTTAAATTATTTTATTTTATTTTTTATTTTTTAATTTTTTTTAACTTACTAAGGATATGTCGTTAGTTATAATGCTATTTTTACTTGAACCTTGACCCTTATAATTAGTTAAATATAGGAATAAAAGTTATTTATATTATAATAATTTATTATCAAATAATTAAATCAATTAATTTAGTAAGAAAGATATACATGTATATAACCACTATTGGTTAAATAACTTGCCATTACATTAGTTTAATTGATTAATGAGTTATATAAATATGTTAATTAGTTTATAAATAAATAAAATAATAAATAAATAAATAATGGAATAATTGTTTTTTCAAAGTCAAACTAGCCGTTATCCTAACGGCTAGTTGAGCCATCTCTACATCTATTTATACTTAATGACTGATCTGATCTCTCACATAGTCCTGATGATGAACCACACTAGTTGCTTTGAAACACATCGACCACGTTCCATTTCATGTGATTATTACCGAAAGAATTCTGCTAATTTAAAGGACAAAAATTTTAACAGCTATACAACACTCCATCCACAAGTAGATGGGAAGAAAAAATTAGTGAACAATACTTTAGTGTAGCTTTTAAAGGATGAAAATTGGAAGCATATATAGGCCTAGGATAAAATTTTTGTGTGTGTGTGTATTTTTTCTACGAAACTATAGAACCTAAGTTATGGTGTTAAAATATTTGACACTACCAATCCAAATTTCACAACAAAATAATTTTCATGACTAAATATAAGTAGCAATAAATTAGCACGCACACAAATAGACAACGTTTTACAATTTTTCAACAACCCTACTTCGTTATATTAACAAACTATAACACAATTGTCTATGGATCCCATACTGGTGATGATGACACTCATAAAATCACTAATATATGAAATAGAAACTAGGATTTGGTGTCAATTTATAAGACAACTAATCTGCCTTGACCAAGATACAATTCGCTTCCTAGTTTTTGTAATCAACTTCACAGCCTCGCTTGGTCATACCCTAAACAAATCTACTGATTATTGTTCTCCCAATATATAAATATACCTCTATTAATGGTGATATTCCTTTAGGACAATGAACAAAACTCATAAATCTTCCCTCTAGTTTATCATTCATCCATCATTGACTCAACCGATAAGGTATTCTTGCAATTTGTTCATAAATTCATTTATGAACAACTCCTTGACTACCCACTACTACTCATCAACTCTTAGGGACTTCTTCCCTCTATTTAGTTCTAGTGATTCTCCAATGAGGAAAAATTAGGGTATGGAATGTATAAATTTCTTGTAGATTCAAATATCTAATTCTAATTTGCTAAGACTTGAATCTACTCTACCAATTGCGGAAAAAATAAATATCACAAAATAACAAAGGGTGCAAGAGAAATAATTCAATTAACACATTACACAATGATTTATAGGAAAAGGAATAACTAAAAACCCTACTATATGTATATTGAATTATTTAAACAATATGGCTTCCCATGCACTATAACTCATAATGGATTTATACTCCTCTACCATGGAATCAACACATAGTGGTTGTTGCACTTCTTCCTTGAATGAGGGTGGCTAAATCTTTACATCTCTCATAAGAGAAATGTAGATAGTATACCACTCTGGGGACCTATGCATGCACTATGATGTGGATGCTCTGACATTCTCTTTAGCATAATGCATCAATATTTCATCCTCTCTATCGAGTTTCCTTCCATGTCTAGATGTCTCTCCACAACATATTAAGTTTCTTCCTTTGGAACCAAAAGCTCCTCAACTCCATGTAATTGAATCTCCCTCCCAAGGGAATATCTCATGGATTTATCTTCATCAAACTTCACATCTATAAGAACCACTATGATCCTATGAGATGGTAGGTACACCCAATAGTTGTGAGGTGTATTATTGTATGCCACAAAAATTCTCAACTCTGTTGTTAGTTCTAGCTCTTTTTCGTGCATCCTTGGTTTCCACATTTTATTTGTTATCAGAAAAATCTTACTCTTCTGTACTCTCTTAGAGAATCTGATGAGGGCATCTGTTCTACACATATACTTATATGTTCCATGTTTCAACCCACAAGTGCAAAAAGTAGCTCTGATCATGCGACTCTCATAATAATTTTGTTATTTCTATCTACAACCCCATTGTGTTGTTAGTTATGAGGTGTTGTAAACTCTGGTCGAATTCCTTCTGAGGCACAAAATTTATTGAATTCAATTGAAAAAATCACATAATACCTACGCTTGGCCATGGAGACTATCGAGAATGTTCCATGCACATATAAGTGAACTCTTTCAAGGATCGCTTGTGCTCGACTGTCCTTATTATGAAAGCTATCTTTGGTGTACTTCCCTAATGTAAATAATTTTAATTTATGACGGTTAAAATGGCCAAGTCAACTATGCCATATTCTAATCTCTACTTTTGTGGTTCATTTGAAAGGTGACAACAATTTTCTTTCTTTGAATTTAAATAAGATTTTTCTTTGAATTCAAATAAGTTTATTAGTGTGAGTGCTAGGGTAACTAAATTGAAATTTGTGAAAATTTAGATCTCCATGATTAAAATCATAGATCTATACTTATTTTATAGAGAAAAAATATATATATAAAACCTCTTCAAATGAAAAATAAAAATAAATAAAAGAAAAATATTCTCTAGTTAAGTGGGCCTAGTAATTAGGAATATTTCTTTCTTATTTTATATAAGACTTTATGGATAATTTGGACATTCCCCAGTCTAGTTTTGAAGCAAGGATTGACCCTCTGGAAAATTTAGCATAGTGTCAATCACTTGGTCTATCAACTCATTTAGCTTGGATGGTCATTGAAGGGGTAGCGACTCGGAAAATAGCTTAGAGCGAAATCGAACACAATCTTGACATCATTGGTAGACATATCTACACCTCGCACGTGAGTGATTCCAAAGATGTATTTATTAATAATCATGGCATACAACAAGTTTTTTCCATTGAAAGAAACCTCCCCCTCTTTTGGATGCAAGAGTACATAGTTCATAATTAGATTTGAATAGTTTATCCACTTGGAATAGCCAGACAACACTATAACTCTAACAACCAGGGTGGCATATTTGGCATAAAACTAACACATAATCTTCAAAACCATCTCTAGCATGGCAGATCGATCACTGTATTCTTTGTCAACCCTAACCTTATGCGGATTACTATTTGTATTTTTTTGCCTGAATCATAATAGAAACAATTAATAAGAACTTTCATTCCTTTGCATAATGCGGGGCCAACTATTCACTGATCAAATGTATAACTACAATACATATAGGCGATATCTGCATAGTGAATGAGATCGACACTAGGAATCGATGGATATTTGAAGATGTAATAGATCAATACATGACCAAAGAAAATTTCTAGAATGTTGTGATGTATCGATGGATGGTTACACGTCATTTCCATGATGCACACTATTCTACACACATATTTCTTGTATCAACCCACAAAAAACTCTCAACCCACAAGAAAAATGCTAATAGTTATGTGAAAAAAACTCTCAGCATAATAATGTGAACATTCTAATGTGAAAATTGTAACAGTAACACAATTAATGTGAAAATATTGTAACAGTAACACAATTAAGAAAATATTGTAACATTAACACAATTAAGAAATGTTGACTACCACAATTAATGTGAAAATATTGTAACAATAACACAATTAAGAAATGTTGACTACTACAATTAATGTGAAAATATTGTAACAGTAACACAATTAAGAAATGTTGACTACCACAATTAATGTGAAAATATTGTAACAATAACACAATTAATAAATGTTTACTACCACAATTGATAGACATTCCCTAGATAAACATGTATTGGGGTTAGACAAGAATAAAAGGCATGCTAAGAATATAAAATTATACTACACAGATACAACACTCGAGAACATATTTAGCACCATAGCTATAACCACAAGAAAATTCATAACCCAAGCAAGAGGTGTAAGGTTGTCAACCTCCCTCGATCATGCACTGAATGCCAAAGTAGTGATCAGGACAAACAAAACGTCAAGGTAGAAATCATCTAACAGCCTTGTCTTTGTTCGCGTCTTCGTTCACAATGCATATATGGGTGATGCACTCGGAAAAAACACATGACCCACCATTATGAAACAAATATGTATGTAATATCCCTAGTGTAAGCCATTGTAAAAACTCTCATAAAATGAGGGTTGTTCAATAATTAAATATTATTAATTCCTACATCGATATTACATGAAGAATATTCTTGTAGTTCTTAATTATAATAATATTTGAAGAATTATTTCTTAATTATTTTATTTAGAAGAATTTATATTTTTCTATAGAAATAAATTATAATTCAAAGTTGGTAAAGTTTATGACTTTTAAAAATAATGAGTAATAGTTTTGGAAAAACTATAGATAAGTGATATTTTTCTCATAAGGCAAAAGCAAAGCTAGCTTGAAAATAAAAGCATGAGAGATTTATGGAGTGCTTTTGTGATTTAGGAAAAATCATATTTATGGGTGCTTTATGGAATGCTTTTTAAGATTTAGAAAAACTATTCCATTTTCTAAATTCTATTTGTTGTAAGCCTATGAGAAAAATAAAGGAAGTAATGATAGAATGCATGGAGAATGGAGGCATGGAAGAGGAATAAGGGATTCCAAGCATGCATAAAAAGATAAGTAACTATGTTCTTTGATTTTATTTTTTTTTTCATATGGGGCATGATGATATAATAATTGAATTTATTTGTAAGGAAAAGTTCATATGATAAAGAATCAAGATTATTTCTTGTGAAAACCTCTATATACATTCGTGGATAGAGGAATAAGTAGTTTATTAATTGAATACTTAGAAAATTTCATGTGTTTTGAATTCATAAAGTATTTTCATGGCTAAATAATTATGTGAATTGCATGAGTTATTGGAAAATAGGGTGCAAATATGCCTTTTTATATCCCAAATTGGGATAGACATGTAAAACATTAAAGATGGTTTTGTAAAAGAGGATCTTATGACTAAAAGTGTCTTTCATATTTTAGAAAATAATTTCCCATGTCTCCAAAACCGTGTCCAAAATTGATGACAAAAACAGGGAATTATTTAATATTTGACTCAGAAAACATGAGCTGCAAAGATCCGTTTGAATCTTCCAAACTGTAACACCTATATAAAAACTGGGAGAGGTAAGTTCTAATGAACCCACTACAAACAAAAATCTCTTTGTGTTTTTCAAAACTCGTTTCCATTTGTTTGGAAACTATTTCCAATGTTGATGACACAAAAAAGAAATTATTTAATATTTCAATTTAGAAAAATAGGTTGCAAAGATTCATTCGAATATTCAAAGGCATGACACCTATGAAAAAAATGAGAGATTATATTTTTAGAAAGCATGTTCCAAATAAAAACCACTTTTTGTTTTTAGAAATTAGTTTCCATATGTTTTTAAGATGCGTCCAAAGTGGATGGCTATAACAGGGAAAACAAAGTAAAGGAGAGTGTTTCTATTTGATTTTTCAACCGGATAAAAATAATTCTTTATGTACATATAGACATAATAATTCTGTTTATAATTCTTTAAATGGAATTAATTTATTTTATTTAATATATTACCAAGTATGTTATCATGATGCATATGCATTAAAATTTTTAAAGAGAATTATTGGACTCTTGAAGGGAGTACATGCTTAGGTGCACATGAATAATTACCTAGTATAGTTTATTACTAGAATTTATTATGTGATTTTACATGTATGAGGAGCTCGAGTCATGCAAAAATATATAAATAACTTTTGTGAGAAGTAGTTCACATAAAAATTTTGCATAAAAGGAAATTGGTTCTATTATTTGATAAGGATTTGTTATTCAGGTTATTTCTTGAGGAAATATTACAAATCTCTTTGATGTGTGAAATCATGAGAAAATATTTTGTATTTCATGCATAATAGCTAGTGAGTTAGCTATCTTTCGGAAAAGGAATAATTAGGGTGTTAAATTCATTGGAAAATAAATATATATATTTGTATGAAAGGAAGCATTTATTGTGTTAGAACTCTTAAAAAAAAATAGAAGAGAAAAATATAACCTTGTATGCATTATTGGATTAGATTCTTGGAGAGGAAAACTAATAACCACATTCTTTATTATGTAAGATTATTTAGAGAAGCATATACACTTGCATGCATGGAAAAAGTATACTTTTGAGTATTATGCAATCACCTAATATTGATTAAGTTAGCCTTCTTTTGGGGAAAATAATATGTATTGTGAAAGCCTAAAATGATTAGCTATGGTATTAGTTTTATTTTGGGAGAATATTATTCATAGTTATTGGGTTAGATCTTTTGGATGGGAGAGAAATGCCACTTTGCATGCATGAAAGAATAAATGGTATGCGTTTCATCCCTTGGAAAAGAAATTATTTTATTTTTCCATGAAATATTTATTCAGTTTCCTTTGGAAAAAAATATACGTTTTTCATGCAAGAAGAACAGGCTATGTTATTGCATGCACAAAATTATAACTAGTATGTTAAATTTGTTTAAAATAGAGTTGGAATTTTTATATATAATAGCCATTGTGAATAGCTCTTGTGTGGAAAATATGTTTTTAGAAAAGAACATGCACTCAGATGCATAAGTATAAAATCTATTTCGTTAATCCCTTTGGAAAAGAAAACATAAGAGTGGGCATAAAGGAAATTTCTTTTTGGGATAGTTATCTTGAAATATTGCTATGCGTTTTCATGCACAATATTATTATATAGTATGTTAACTTTCCTTTGGTAATAATATGAAAGTGCATGCAAGATTTTGTTAGCATTCATTGGAAAGATGAGGCTTGATAGTGATTTATTTGTCACTAATGGAGGTGATATGATGTTAAAGAAGACATTTCATGTCAATTTTTTTATGCTTTATACATGCATATAAAGAGTTGTAGAAGTGTCACAAATACATATTTATTATTGGTTGATTAATATTTTATCTAATCATGACATCAAGTGTGTTGAAGACAAGAATGACAAGAAAGGAGGGTGGCTTGAGAAAATAACTGTTCACATTGAACTTTGTGGAAGATAAATATTTTCTATTCCATGTAGGTTTATGAGTTCAAACTACAATATTACTCACTTGTGGAAACAATTCGACTAGAAAGACAAAGATTGAGGATTCATGGGTAAATGATATCATGATGATTGTAATATATTATAGCTAGTTGTATTGCATTTAAGATTATTTGTCTATGTATTTTTTATGAAAATGGTAAAGGGATAGACTCCCTTATAACCATTGAGTGAGGGGTGAAAACCCTCATGAGCATTTAGTAATAAAATTGAATGTTTTTTGGTTTTCACCCTATGTGATTTCAAGGGTATATCGGTGTCCAATGATGTGATTGTTCATTGTGTCGTTTTCATGATGTTAATTTCTTTCATGATGTGATGTTTATATTATAAATTATGTGATTTACTAATTAAGTTAAAATTATCATGGAATCGATGCATATTTATAGCATGAAATTTAAGTTAATGTGCTACAACAAGGACAATTAATGGTTGTGTAACTCACTATGATTTTACTAAATATTTATCTAGGTGATGATGATGGTTATTATAATGTTCAATGAAGGAATATAGAAGGTAATTTATAAAGTTACACATTGTTAAATCTATATCTATTATTTAAAGATATTGGAAAAAACATCTTATAGCTAAAGTGTCTCAAGTATTTTCACTATTATACATTCAAGTGTTTTCTAGTCAATTTTTTAAATGTAATAAATATTTGTTGGATTTCCATGTTTAACTTATATAGTCTCCAAATCTAAGCGCCTAAGTAATTTTTCAAAGTATCTATTCAAAATTATATATATCCATTTGAACCACAAATCTGTCAAAGCCAAAGATTGACCAAGTATTTAGAGGTGCAAGACTTCTTAAAATTTTGCACTCTAAAAGAGGCTTGCACCTAAAGATATTTGATCCCTATTAACACTTTTTAGATCCATGGATAATATGGATATATGGTGGTAAATACATTTTAAAACTTATATTTCTAATTATAGTAATCATTTAATTTGTCACGCAATTTTTTCTTTGTATAAATTAATGATTTTCACTTTTGTATAGTATATAGTTTTGTCATAATGAAATATATCTGAGGAAAAATTTTCTTTGTTATAACATGTGACATACTCAAATAAAATTCGCAATGAAACCTAAATTAGGGAAAAGGTTGATTCTCATAATATGTGACTTCCTTATAAAATTTTCTCCCATATAATGTAATGGATTCATGTGAGTTTGCAAATTGAGATGTGACATATTACTATCGGTGGTGCAGTGGTCTAGCATTGTGCTAACACCCTGGAGGTCTATTCTTCAAATCCTTTGGAGGCTCTTTTCAACCCATGCACCAAAATTTTACACAAGTAAGAGGAGGCCACGTGGCTTCCATCCATTGGCCCACATGGCTGTCCATCATTGGACCACAACAACAACCCCTCCGCCAATAAAATTGCACCATTAACAACCAATAAGAACAAGGAACTTGTAAACCGATGACTGGCTCATAAAAAACACAATCATACCTAGTGAAATTTCAAGTCAGTAGACAGACTGCTGACAAGGCTGCCTCAAACCCAAAATTTTAAAATTTTAGTTTTTTGAAAAATTTGTCAGAACATGATATGCAGAGCATATGATATCGGTTTTGAGTGAAACGAGTTTCGCTAGATTCAGGGTGACGAGATATTCACATTTTCACTAGTCTCAATTTATTTTGAGCACTTTTAAATTTGAGCATTTTATTGATCCACTAGATGATTCCTCCCCACTAGAAGATTTTGGACCTGGAAAATCTCATTCTTAGTAAAAAATAAAAATATAAGGGTATAGTTCCCTCACCCTTCAAATATCAACCCATTTATATTTGTTTCTATTTTTCACTTTCAGATTCTCATGAAGGTACTTCATTTTCTTTTGTTTTTAAATCCTTGTCTTTCTGTCAAAGATGATATTTTGGTGCAATTTTCCAAGATTTGTAGAAAACAAGTTTTCCCTTGAAGGACTTTGAACATTCCTTACTCAATCTTAAATCAAAGGAAACTTATTGAATCTCAATTTCACTTCACCTTGAATAGTGTCTTCATAACAATACTTACCATCTATATCCTTGCACTTGGCTTGAATCTTTACCAAATATGATCCCCATCACCATGCACCATCCTTCCTGAAAGCCAAAACATTATGAAACCAAAAATAATATGTTTGAGAACCAATTTCCTCTTCTTCATATAGGTTTTGAATTTTCTTTTTGAACCCTGCATTCTATAACACAGGCATATTGTTTGCACCAATGTTCAACAGTGATGCATTTTGCTACAATTGACCTTCATATTTTTTTCCTCTTTTAGGAGGCAACATGTTAGTCTCTTGAAACATCATATCATGTGAATTAGAAACCTCAAAAAAATCATATTTCAAACTTTATTCTTATCCTTGAAATTATTTATATTCCTCAACATCTTTGTGCTCGAACATTAATAATGAAAATTTATGACTAGAATTAACAATCCTCTTCATTTGTCCAACATTCACAAGAGATAAAATCAATTTATTGCTATGTTCTCTAACAATGTACTCAATCCCATTTTTTAATAAATTGAAATATCCCTAGTTTATATGCTTTTATTATACATTTTAACAATTCCTAAAGGGTATAGTGGACCCCAAAGGAAAAAAAATTTGTGGATTTATTTTATTATTTTCATTTAATAAATAAAATGGAAATTAATTGTGTAAAGACTAGATTATGATTATAGATTTGGAAACCAAATCCATGAGGATAGATAAGGTTCATAAGACTTTCCCAATTCTCCAAAAAGCCTTGGAGGAAATAAATAAATATTTAAAATTATATTGGAGATAAAAATCTAAAAATATACCCGAGTAAAGAGGAAATTTACTGGAAATATGTGGAAAAAGACTAGAAAGAGGAAAAACTTGTTTTAAAGTACTTTTGTGGAAGAAACAAAAGGAAATCCTAGGCAAAAAGGAAAACAACATCCTAATTTAACTAGACGTAGTTAAGGAAACAAGTTGATGGGAAAGCAGGCTTAAATAAGTAGATTCGGGATAGAGAAGAGGTTGTCTATTACTAGAAATTTGATCTATATTCGGGGGGAGCTGTGGAGAAAGAGCTTAAAGGTTGGGTGGAACCTAGTCTACCTTAAGTGGTATGCACCAGTTAATTTCATTTTAACTTAGAAATTTAGTATTTTTATGATTATGTTGGTGAAATAAGATAGTATATATAGGAACTTGTTAAATCCGTGGATGAGTAGATATTGTACAACTAAGACTAAGTATAAATTAGGTGGGAGGTATGTACATTGATTATATTAGCCTATAATAAATATAGTCAGTCACTATATTGTTGCATAGACATTAATCTGAAGAGTACCAACTTTCAGAATATCTAAATTTTAATGAAGGTTTAAATCTGAGGTTAGGTGTTTCCCAAGAATTTAGTTCTGAATTATATTACTATCTTAACATTAGCATGAAATTCTATTAACCAATTAGTGCAAAAAGAAAACAAATATGTAGAACAGTACATATTAAACTTAGCTATTCAATTGAATAACAAAGTCACGGGCTTTACTGCCAGAGCAATACTATAGCACGTGGGTTCATATTGGGGGATATATAATGAGGAAAAAATGACATAATATATTGGGGGATATATAGGGGGTAAAGGGTTTTTATATTGTCTAGTGTAAAAAATGGAGCTCAAAGTTAATGAAAAAAATATAAAGGGGTACAAAAGTTTTTTAGAAAAAATGGATACGTACAATATATAGTGAAAGTAGGGGATTTTTAAATTGGGATGGTATATTTGGTTTGCATTTCTAGGGGGTTAAATAATGTGATTTTTAGATAGATTTCTCAATATGTACTCCAATTAAGGGTATTGTTTAATATGCTATGATTGCAAATGATATGTTAGAGGTTCATTGAGTGAAACCCCTGTGATCACAAATAGTAATACAACTGAGAAATAAAGTACTATCATTGAGACTATAATAGTAACAAATTGCAAGAAGGAACTTAGCAATTATTACAAACCCTGAATTGTAGTCTTTAAGCAAAGTAGGACTTCTGAACTATAAAAAAAAAATCATTAGAGATGAAAAAAGTTCTTTAAAAATATTATAGAGTTATGTAAGTTAAGGATTTACATCCCAATAATTACACAGTTCATAACCCAACTGGGTATAATTAAATTATACAAAGGGAGAACTCTGTCTCATACAATATAGACTAGACCATATATTTGTAACTATACTGGGATAGTATATCAAAAAACTCCAAGGTAGATTACTTGACCAACCAGAAGAGGAGGAATCCACAGTTATGATTGACTGTGAAAGACTACCAAAAATATGGAAATTAAGTAGGAGTCGAAAAATATCTGCACCAAACATAAGCTATGAATTAGTTTGAAGTTCATGTTATTAAAAAATAATAATAGATGTTAAAACTCAAACAATGATAAGAATTTCACCTTGTGAATATAGAAGGGGCGTTCGACCTGTAATAATAAGAGGCAATTATTTATTACATTAAATGAGTACTTCTCTACAAGTTGCCAATGATTAAAGGTGACCAATAGATTGACAAAAAACATTTAATTTTCACAGGAATAATGTTTTCCCAATAAAAGAATAAATATTGAGAATTCAACATAAATTTTATAAGGATTATAACGTTATAAATGATTGAAAACAATATATTCTAAGAAAATGACAGAAAGGAATTTCAAAAACTCTCAACTTAGTTTGAGGATATATATATATATATATAGTTTGAAACCATATTTTCTCACAGATTATGGCATAACACAACGATATGAATTGTTTAATGACTATGAGATATGTGTGAAACCTACAAAGGTCTTGTAGAAGTCAGGCTAAGAAGAATACAACCATAACATACACAAAAATGCACAATGGATAGAGGGAATAGATATTATAGATAAGTACCTGGATAAATTGATACCAACGAATTGTGAAACCCACCTAAGCCAAGACAGGAAACGTAAATCCATTTCATTTCTCTAGTTAGTTTTAATGGCAGATAGAGTTGATATTAGGATTTTTTTTAAGATTAAAACCACAAATGAAATAATTGACAGTAAGGAATGAAACAACTTTCATAAGGAAATTTGTAAAAATCAAAGGAAAAATAATTGCATGAAGAAATTCCATGATAGTTCATCAGTTTAACTAGTTTACTGGTCAAGACTTCGTGGGGAGAAAGGACATTGAGCCAAGACTATGCAGCAACAATGTTGTGCTTTAAGAACTGCAAGATTCTCTACAAACCAAAACCGAAAACGAAAAATAGGATTTATACCTAGCTGAAAATGTTGGTAGAGGTAAAAGAAGAAATTGGTAAAATTAGAAATACATAGATAGAAAGAAAATGATAAATATGTTAACCCTTCATGGTAATTCTAGATATGAATCTAAAAACTCAATGTAGAATTAATTACTAAACGGTGAAGTGAATACATATTATCTGTGTAGGAGATGCCGAGAATTGGAATTCCTCTTTGCCTAGAAAATGGAGATCCAATCTCTGCCTCCTATTAGAAAAAATCCCTTACGAAAGAATATTGATAGTTAGGAAGTTAAGATACCAATTGCCACTAGAAACTGAAATGCACAAACAAGACAGAGGGCGATTTCCAATAGAGAACTTAGAAATATTTCTCTCAAACAAAAATGAAACCTCTTATCGAATATCAAACCCTAATTTCGGTTCGATCGAAACTCCCCACGTGTAATAGGTCTATCGATCAGAGGAATTCCGGTGGATTGACGAGTTAAATCAAGAGCCATGTGAACTATTACCTTTAATTAAATTTCAATAATCCTGATGAATATCGCATGCTGTGGTGGTTGAAATCGTATACGGAGAATTAAAATATACCTATCCATAGTAAATGAAATAGGGTTGGCGAGTTTAATTAGGAGCGATGTGGAGTCTCTAATAAATGAGTTAGCATATGTGATGAGACAAGTGAGGTTAAAGGTCGAATTTCACTAGCCATATGAATGAGGTCTCATGTAAACCTAATCTCAACAATTATCGAAATTAATCCATGGACCTTATACCTTGAGAAATGGATTAAGAACAAAGTTGAAATAAATACATATCAATGTGATTATGACTATTCATAAAGGTTTCTAAAATGTTTTAAAGTTATAGAGTGTTAATGTCATATAGGGTGAATTTAGACCAAGGTGAATTCTATTATGGTGATATATATATATATATATATATCTAGGTCTGAACTTATATGTGAAAATTAACTTTTAAAAGTAAATTAAAACAATATTGATAATTATTACTCCATATAACCAAAGTGGGTTTGTTTGTAATTAAATATATATGGGTCAGAACATATATATAGGTGATAGCTTTTAATGTAAAGCTAAATTGACGTATATATGATTGAGGGGGAGATATATTTAGAAAATGTCCAAGTTAATGTTGTGAAACCAACTCCAAAAATAGAAGAAAAGAGATATCAACACCTTAGAAATAAGCCACTTCGAGGGGGCAACCTCCAATACATTACATGAATGAACAATTCTTGGATGATACAAATGAAAAAACCTCCTTTCTATATATAGGAGTCCATGGGGCCACAATGTAACCTTAACCGACCTAACAATAATAATCTAAGGGAACAATAATAAAAATATGAGGGTTACAGGGGTCCAATAATAACAATAAGGGGTGATACACTAACATAATAAGGGACTACACTATTAATATAGGGACTTAACATGCCCCACTCCTTCAAACAAGTGTTGTCCTCAACGCTTGATAATTTCTAGATGCTTTTGTATAAAATTCTCATCCTCCTATGTGGAATATTCTACAGGAAAGTTCTTCCACTTATTTAGATACTCTGAAATTGATCGTACATGTTGAGTTCTTGTTTCTGTGACTGCTTCAGAACTTCTTTCGATGTGATGTTGATCTTCCTGTTGTTTCATTAGATTTTGCACCAAAGTTAGGTTATCCTTTGAGAGTTGGAGAACTTGTTATTGATGCTCGATGTGATCTTCCACTAATTTATCATCCATATTAGCTATTATTTGATCCTTCAAACCATCCAAATTAGGCCTCCATTTATGCTTTTAAACCATCTATGTCATCTTCGGTTGCTCTTCGTAAGATCGAAATTTGTTGCACTTGGTACCATAATTTTGATATCTCATACTGCAATTCTTCCTCTTCATATGTCATAATATAGATTTTTGGGGGCTTAATGGGTATGGAATTATTTTTTTGAGGCATTATACAACCCAATACTGATAAAAAATATAAAATATGCCCTTAGAATCACTTCAAAATGATTTTTCAAACAAACGTTATGCAATTTTAAAAATCAAATACACACCTTTTTCTTGATTTTGAGAAGCTCAATATTGAAGTTGAATTATCTAACTGATTTCAGATCCTCAATAACTAAAATTTGGACCTAAAGTAGCCCACTAAATATTCTTTCAAATGCCACAGGTCTGACCTAATTTGGACTCTTCAGGGCATAGTTATGTCCAATCTCCCACAATGACATAATTATGGATTAGTTCAGTAGAGCAAACTTGTATGCTTTGTCACGTGTCACTGTTTTCTCCTTTGGCTCCGAAATTTATAGCCAGGAAACTATATCCCGTGTATTTCTAGTCACTTTTTACATACTTCCAATGTGATGCTTAGAGAGAGAGAGAGAGAGAGAGAGAGAGAGAGTTATGAATATTTTCTCGTGATCACCTCTTTGAGATGAAATTCGGGAGCTTGAGAAAGACCTATCTTCCACAGATCATATCTCTGAAAATATTGCAAACCAAGCACCAAAATTTTGTGATGATGTTCCTCAATATTTCTTCTTCGCTCTCCAAAAATTTCAGCTTTTGAATCTTCGTAGAAAATAAGTTACAACGACAATTCTGCAATGACCTGTTTAGGTTAAATTCAAGAGCCTGCAAAAATTCCTAACTTCCACAGAGTATATCTCCGAAAATGTTGTGTAACAATTTCTGAAATTTTTCGATGATGTTCCTCAGGAATTCAGCTTCGCACTCTAAAAATTTAAGCTTTTGAACCTTTGCAGAAAAAAATTTATAGCGAAAATTCCACGATGGCTAGTTTGGAGCAGCGAAAACCCTAGAATCCAAAGCTCTGATACCAAATGTTGTCAAAACAGCTCCAAAAATAGAAGAAAAGAGATATCAACGCCTTAGAAATAAGCCACTTCAAGGGGGAAACCTCCAACACATTACATGAATGAAAAATTCTTGGATGATACAAATGACAAAACCTCCTTTCTATATATAGGAGTCCATGGGGCTACAATGTACTCCTAGTGGGGCTACAATGTAACCCTAGCTGACCTAACAATAATAATATAAGGGCACAATAATAAAAATATGGGGGTTATAGGGGTACAATAATAACAATAACAGGGGCTACACTAACATAATAAGGGACTACACGAATGAGGTCTCATGTAAACCTAGTCTCAACAATTATCAAAATTAATCCATGGACCTTATACCTTGAGAAGTGGCTTAAGAAAAAAGTTGAAATAAATACATATCAATGTGATTATGACTCTTCGTAAGGGTTGCTGAAATGTTGTAAAGTTATAGAGTGTTGATGTCGTATAGAACGAAGTCGAACCAAGGTGAATTCTATTATGGTAATTAATATATATATATATATATATATATATAGGTCTGAACTTATATGTGAATAATAAATTTTAAAAGTAAAGTTAAACAATATTGATAATTATTACTCCATATAACCAAAGTGGGTTTGTTTATAATTAAATATATATGGGTCAGAACATATATATAGGTGATAGATTTTAATGTAAAGCTAAATTAATGTATATATGATTGAGGGGGAGATAGATTTATAAAATGTCTAAGTTATTAGCATGTAATGGGAAATTGTTATTAATAGTTAAGAGGGGGAAGTCAACTATTGCTATACAAATTTCCCTTTAAAATAAATTATGGATGAATTCCTAAGCTTAGTGTTTCATTGAGATTTTATAATTGGAGTATCAGTTTAAAATAATATATGAATAAGTTTGAAAGAGGTAACTGTATAGTAAGGTAAATTGTTGATGGCGAATGTACGTCAGAATATGACAAACAATAATCTGTCCATAGGATGAAATTATTATTAACACTATAATTAGAAAGAAAAAAAACTTATTTATGTCGAAATGGAGATGTTACAAATGGTATCATAGCCCATGTTAAAACATTGGGCCATAATGTGTGCTCACACGAGAGAAAAATTATATTGCTATAAATTGTTTATTAAATTAAATTTTCACTAATATTTATTTTTCTGTACATTGAATTAATGCAGAAATATATAGTTGCATACCATGAGTGAAGGGGATGAGTTATATGCGGATATGGGTGGTGAGGAAAATCCATCATATTCTAATGCTTCATTAATGGCTATAATGCATCGTATGCAAAGAAAAATGATGCAACTCAAAAACCACAATGAAAGGCTATATCTAGCCAGCGAAGAGAAAGAAAGGTTAATTATTGAATTGACCTCCTGGAACAGTCACGGAGGTGAAGGTTCTGGGAGAAAGAGAAAGGGAATTGTAAACCACTCAGAAAATTCTGAGGAGGATGAAGCCTCTAGACAACAGTCTAGAAGGAACAAGGAGTTACAGGGTGAATTTTGAAAAATCAAGTTGCCTTCCTATGATGGAGAGAAGGAGGAAGATGCAGAAGCTTGGCTTCTAAACATGATAAAGTACTTTCAAGTTTATTATTATGAAAGTAACTTGAAATCTGGGTTGTCTATCTATCAATTACAAGGAAAGGCTACCTTTCGGTGGGAGGAAACCAAAATGGTGCATGTGATAGATGAGAAAATTGTCACTTGGGAGAATTTCCAAATCAAATTTAAACATAGATTTCTGAATGAATGATATTATGATTATAAAGCAAAATATTTTCATGAGCGTAGGTTGCGACAACTTACCATTGATGAGTTTGTTACCAAATTCACAAATCTACTCCACTATGTACCTTATATAAGAGAAGATAAAGTAAATGTTGAGCGTTTTTTAAACTGCCTACCTACTATCTATAAAAAGAGGATATAATTTGATAATCCCAAGAAAATGGATGAAGTGGTGCGCAAGGCAAGGCTATGTTATCAGTAGTTCCAAGGCAGAAATGAAAAAGCAAAAAACTAGTAGAAAAACAAATGGTGACTCTAGTGGAAAAAGAACAAAAGCGGCATACTTAATGAACTTTGGGAGAAATCACCAAAGGAATAATTTTATAGAAACTAGAGAGAATCACCCAGCCCAATCACAAAAAGGATATAAACATATAGATGGAAACATTAAGAGAGAAGGAACTGTTAAAATGAGGGAACCACTGAAGTGCTGGGGTTGTGGAGAACCTTATCTACTAAGAGGTTGTCCACACAAAAAAATTCAGAACATACAAGCGCTAAGAGAGGTAACTAATGTAAATGATGTGGCAAGAAACATCCCCAAAATCTTTGCAGCCATGGAAGATCATCAAGATGAACACCAATCCACAATGGTCAAAATAGAAGGTATTGTTGGGGTCCTGTGATTTGGCAAATTGGCATACCAAATGACAAGGCAACATCAGAACCACTTTGGAATCCTAGGATCTAGCCCTCCTGGATTTAGAGAGGGATCTCTCTATACGTGTTTAGAATGATATACTTTTAAATCTTATGATATGATATTAGGCTAGTTATGAAGCACAAAGATTTATTTGTTTTTGGTTTGGAATCATTAAATGAGAAGGTCATATGAAGTGAAAGAGGAAATAAGTAGAAGGGTGTTTCAGCATGGGAAGATGGGTCAAGAAAAAATGTCAATCCATTGGACTATGGAGTCATAAAAGGGTTTACTTTCACAACAAATATTCAAGGTTTTCCATAGGGAAAGTCATCTATATCAAAAGATTTCTTTGAGTGGAGTTTGTGGTATGGAACATTAAGAAGTGCGGTGAAAGAAGCAAGCATATAAGAAAACAAAGGGTAGCCTAAGATTAGGTAAGGAATTTTAACCTATCATGCTTTTGGAATACTGTCAAGGGTAGAAAACATTTAAGATAAACATAAAAATTAGCCTAAGATCAAGTAAGGACCTTTAACATATCCTGCATTTGGCTTACTCTTAAGGGTAGAAAACATTTAAGATAAACATAAAAAGTAGCCTAAGATCAAGTAAGGACCTTTAACCTATCCTGATTTTAGCATACTCTTAAGGGAAATATTCAAAACAACTATTTAAGACTAAACAAGGGGCAGGGCTAACCATAAACTTCCTTGATTAGGACTCTACTTAGCATGTAGTGAAAAGATCATTCAAGAACAACATCTCAAGTTCTACCCAGCAAGACATGGGCTCACCAACATTCCTTAACTGGTTATACTCTATTGATCCATTCTCAAACACAGGTTTAGAAGAAAACATAAAGATAAAGCTTATTAGTCAGAATTAGGGTACTTTTAGAAGTAAATCCTAATCTATATTTTTTGTTCTTTATTAGAGAATATGAACACAGTGGAAACATAAGGAGAATGACAAATACAGTAAGAATAACATCACCAATGATTTAGATCAGGATCCAGTGAATTTTCTTGTCTATTTGAAGTCCAAGACCAGTTACATACTCGAGTCCAATGGCTTTCTACAGTCCAATATGTCTCTTCCTAGCCTACTATATTGGAACTACTCAGCAACTCTAACTCAATAATAGTTCAACAATTAACTATTTTCCAACCCTTTACAATGAATCTTCAATGAGTACTTATAGGTGAATGAGGAAGAGTCTTGAAGGAAAAATCATAAATATCAGTTAAGACAAAGGGGGAGAGGTATTTGAATGCCCATTCTACTTAGTGACCATTGCATTAACTGATTGTACCATTAAAGTATTTTTTTCTGCCTTTGAGGCATATCTAGTAGGCTAGTAATAACTCTAAAGTGTGTTCTTTGAAGATAACTGAGGCTAAAGTACTATGTTTGACCTCTGATACAAGTAACTGTCATTTTTATGTTATGAGGCCTCCCATTACTATGCAATAATTGTTCTAACAGTTTTAAAGAGGTTATGTCATCAGGATGGCTGTCATGGTGTCTTTGAAAGGTAAGTAGACTACAGGTGTCCTTACAGTTTGCTGAGAGGAAATAGCCTCGCTGATTTGTCCTTTGGAGGCTTTCTTTGGATGATTTGTCTCTGGCTGACTAATTTATATTTGATTTATTTTTCTTTAGGCTTTATCCTTTGAAACTGTGGATTAGGGCTCTTAATCTTCAACTTATCGCTTAAATCCTTTATCTTTAATCTCCTTTCTGATCTTCACTATTTGGTATTCATCTTATTGTTGTGTACAAGAGGCTTGCGCTGGTGGGTTCTGCTGCTCAATTAGTGTTTATGAGACACTGATAAACAATAATAATAAACCCTGAATATCCCTTTTGCAATTTATTATGGCCTGAAGATCGTCACCTTCGGCCTCTGCCACTGATATTTGACTGTGGGAGGGCCTGCAACTTATGGCCACCATTAAACCTGCACACAACAATAAACCATTACGAAAATCCTACATTTTGTGGTTTGACTACTTCAGAAGGCTTAGCGAGGGGTTATGGAGTAGTGCAGAAGAAGGTGGATGCAGCAGGGAAGGGTTCTATTCTTGAAACCAGGAAGAAACCTAGGAGATTTTTAATAGTGGTGTGTAAATGGCGATAAGTGGTTTTGCAGAAAACTGGGAGTGGTTTTCATGCAGGGTAAAGGAGGTAAGTGGTATTATATCAAACAGATGTGATACGGTGAAGAGGTCGACACGTGTCCCTCTAAAACCACCCATTTCACGTTGAAAACACATGACGGAGGTGTTGGGTGAAATGGGCACGAGAATGAATGTGGGCTGTTGGATCGTGAGGATCAATGGTGGAGATTGAATGAAAACACGATGATAATCCTTTGCGTGGTCAGGTGGTACTGGCAGGACGATATAGGATATTGAGCGATGGCTGTCAGATTTGGATTAGATCGATGGTGGAGATCAACCACAGGGGGATGGAGGGTACGAACGGGTTTGTGGGCCAGGTGCCTCCATAGTGAATATGGACTGTTGATCTCAGTTAAACGGACGATCCAGATTGAATCGTGACCTCGCAAATCGAGGGAACATCGATGTTTGGGGTAAAGGAGGAAACAGTGGGAGCCATCGAATCTAGGAGCAGATCGACGGTTGGGATTAAATCAGAGGATTGGAGATTAAAGATGGTGGATGAGGGGTCAGTAATAATGTGATTGAGTGCCAACCATTGGATCAAGAGAATCAACAGTCAAGATTGATAGCGGGGAAACAAAATATAAACATATGGATAGGGATATGGTGATATTGTGATGATGCGAGAATCATCAGATTGGAAGTGAAATCAACGGTGGGGATTAAAATCTGGTCGAAATGAGTGTGGTAAAAGCAAAGGCGCACTGGCTTTTGGATCAGGATGATCAACGATGGAGGATGTGTCGCAATCTCGCACAAAGGCATGAATGGTGCATGGGGAGGGGTGAACCTCGATGCGGTGATGAAGCGATGATCGTCCGATTAGGAGGATCGATGGTCTAGATTAAATCAACACTTCGTAGAAATGAATGACTGGGGTAGAGGATAGTGGAATGGCAAAAAGCACCGACCGTTGGATCTGGGGGAGCTAGATCAATGGTCCAAAATGCAACGATGGGAAGACTTTGGTAAGTGTCGATTGGGAGGAACACTGGCGGCACGATGGAGCAAGGACCATTGGATCTGTGAGGTCAAAAACTGAGATCCCATCGGTAGGGGAAACCATCGCACAAAGGAAATATAAAGAAACAAAAGAAAAAGGGCGGAGTGATTTCCAATAGCGTGAAAGGGGCTTAAAGACTGAGCTGACGGTCACAGGTCTCGGTTACATGAAGGAAGGGCTAAGAACTTAAGCCCAAAGGGGCTTAAGTCAGACTTAATGAAAAATGTTGGTTTTTAAGGCCGAAAAGGGGTTTTTTGAAGGTTTTTAAAGGTTACGATAGATATAAAGAAGGGATTAAAACCAAATAAATGGGGCTCATATGGTTTTAAATGGAATTTTGAAGGAAGTGGAGGGATTTTAATAGGAAAATATGAATGGAAGAGAGGTTCAAAGTAGTTTTCTTCAAGACAACAGTAGGGCTTTGCGAAGACATCAATGAGATGGACCCTTTGGACAAATATACACAACAAGGCTTCAAGAAGTCATAGATTTTCTCCAAATTTGTTTCTTGAAGACTAATAGACCTGTTTTAGCCATCATAGTATATGAAAATTTTATAGATGGCTAACAACAGCTCCACTTGGGGATGGCAGCTCCTTGGAGGTCTCAAGAACCTCAGAAGTTTATCTCAAGAATGTAGATCAATGTCCTGCACTTTTACCATCCTCTTTCTTCTTTGATCATGCTGCTTGAAAATATGATCAATCATTACATCATAAAAAATCAATTTATCCCAAGCAACTACCTACACAGCCTACTTTCCTAACATTTTTTCTTTAGAAGGGTGCACTTGGACTTGCAAACCTTCTGACATCAACATTTTATTCTTTTATTGAAAGTGGGAAACTAATCTAAATCTACCCTTATCACTTCCATGAGTCCAGATTAAACAATTGGGCTCAAAAATTCTCTACCTAATCTACCATCTGCCAGGATTAAACTGTCTGACAGATTTGCATTCCATATATACTAAAACCGAAATTGAAAACACAATCAAACCAGGATTAAGCTTTCTGATTTTCTGTGATGTCTATGACATCAAAAACAGACTAATCATAGACCTTTATTTGCAAAAAGGTAGAACAACACTTGGAAGGCTTAAGATTTGAAAACAATGAGAGTCCTTCCTTCTTTTCTTCAGCTCTGATTTTGATATTTTTGAGCTGTCTTCTTCTTCTTTACCAAGTTCAAGTTTTCGGCATGTTAGAACCAGTCTTCTTTGTATCTTTGGCTCATGTTTTGAGCTTATTAGAGGCATATTTTATTTTGATCCTTTGGTTCAGATTTTGAGCATGTTTGAACCATTCTTTTATATCCTAATCTAATCTACTGATAAGCCAAGATTAAATAGTTTGGAAAATCTTCTTCACTAACCTATCAACAATAGACTGAAATTTATCTAGTTATGATTAGGCTATATGACTAAGTAGCAGCACTCTGTCATGTAGTGGCATTTAGGCTTGCACAGTTTCAGATTTTTTTTTTTTTAAAGAAAAAAACAAAAAACTAAATAAATGCTCACAGGCTGAGCTTTATTGACATTACTACCTACCCTAATATAACTCTGAAATATTTACTTGTTTATCTAAAAAATTCTCTTCTCCAATACATCCAGTAAATCAGATGGTTCCATGACTGGTCTTTGCTCATCTCTTTGAGCAGGCAGATATAGTGCAGCCATTTGATTAGTAACATAAATGAGTAGAACATCTGACTGCTTGTCAGAGATAACCATGGTATTACTTGAGTATGAGACTTTAAAATAAAGTCACCATAGATGGTGACAGCCTCTGCTGCGTTGGGCTTTTCCAAAGAATCCATTATTGTGAATTTGATTCCATCAGAACCTCCATGTATTCTAATATAGGATCAATGAAAATCTGATGTGAAATTTCTTCTTCTGGACCTCCCATGACTGATTGATTGTCTGCACCCCAGACAGCTTGGTCCACTGCATCTTCAGTGTGACTCTTGAAAGAAAAATCTTCCTTTTCCTACACATCAAAAGGTAGTGAAATTTATTCTTGCTTAGGGGGAGGGAGACTTTCCAAAAATTCTCTAGGGTCCCTAAATTTGTATGATTGTTCTTGTGAATTCAACATTTCAATCTCATTTTCATACCTTTCAACCACCAAATCTAGGAAAATTTTCTTAAGCTCAGGTTTAGCATTGAATTTTGAGCTTAGAAGGATAACCTTTGGAAGGTCCTCACATTCAATTTCTTCCAGTTCACTTGATATTTCATAACGAAGCTCTACTATGAAACTTGACTGCATTTTTACAAATTTTTCAGAGTCTTCTATTAGTGGAGTGATTTGGTCTTTGCTATGTTGGGATGTGGAGTGGCCACTATGTTGATTTTAGACCGACAGAAAAGAAAATTCAGCTAGATATGACAATATTTAGAGGCAAACTAGCCTTTAACAAGGAAAACTTAATCCTCAAAGTTTCCTAATCATGGGTGTGCACGATGTTTTAATGGTAGCGTGGGATGTCCCAGTGGAGTCTTTGTGAAACCAGGGATAATCAGTAGGCCTACTGATCATCAGTGGATTATTTTGGTCTTTTGGGAGTTGTGGAGTCACTAGGTGGATGAGTTGTGGAGTCCACCATTAGCAATTAGCTACCAATCTAAGGATTTTTTTGGGTCTTCCGAGGTCTTAAGGATGTATAAGATGTAATTCACTCACAATTTCCACAATGGAGTCGCCATTATGTTGGCGATCATGGTGGGACTCTGAGTGATAAACAAACTTAGACTTCCCTAAATCTTTCAAAATTCCCCAGTGGAGTCGCCATTATGTTGGGGTCCTGTGATTTGGCAGATTGGCATACCAAATGACAAGGAAACATCAGAACCACTTTGGAATCCTAGGATCTAGCCCTCCTAGATTAAAAGAGGGATCTCTCTATACGTGTTTAAAATGATATAATTTTAAAGCTTATGATATGATATTAGGATAGTTATGAAGCACAAGGGATTTGTTTGTTTTTGTTGGGAATCATTAAATGAGAAGGTCATATGAAGTGCAGGAGGAAATAAGTAGAAGGATGTTTCAGCATGGGAAGATAGGTCAAGAACAAGTGTCAATCCATTGGGCTATGGAGTCATAAAAGGGTTTACTTGCACAACAACTGTTCAAGGTTTTCCATAGGGAAAGTCATCTATATCAAAAGATTTCATTGAGTTGAGTTTGTGGTATGGAACATTAAGAAGTGCGGTGAAAGAAGTAAGCATATAAGAAAACGAAGTGCAAACTAAGATCAGGTAAGGAATTTTAACCTATCCTATTTTTGGCATACTCTCAAGGGTAGAAAAAATTTAAGATAAGCATAAAAAGCAGCCTAAGATCAAGTAAGGACCTTTAACCTATCCTAATTTCAGCATACTCTTAAGGGTAGAAAAAAATTAAGATAAACATAAAAAGTAGCCTAAGATCAAGGACATTTAACCTATCGTGCTTTTGGCATACTCTTAAGGGAAATCTTCAAAATAGTTGTTTAAGACTAAACAAGGGGTAGGGATAACCATAAACTTCCTTAATTAGGACTCTACTTAGCATGTAGTGAAAAGATAATTCAAGAACAACATCTCAAGTTCTACTCAACAAGACATGGGCTCACCAACATTCCTTAACTAATTATACTCTATTGATCCATTCTCAAACACAAATTTAGAAGAAAACATAAAGATAAAGCTTATCAACCAGAATTAGGGTACTTTTAGAAGTAAATCCTAATCTATATTTGTTGTTCTTTATCAGAGAATATGAACACAGTGGAAACATAAGGAGAATGACAATTACAGTAAGAATAACATCACCAATGATTTATATCAGGATCCAGTGAATCTGCTTGTATATTTGATGTCCAAGACCAGTTACATACTCGAGTCCAATGGCTTTCTATAGTCCAATGCTTCTCTTCCTAGCCTACTATATTACAACTACTCATCAACTCTAACTTAATAACAGTTCAAAAATTAACTATTTTCCAACCCTTTACAATGAATCTTCAATGAGTACTTATAGGTGAATGAGGAAGATGTTGAAGGAAAAATCATAAATATCAGTTAAGATAGAGGGGGAGTGGTATTCAAATGCCCATTTTGATTAGTGACCATTGCATTAACTGATTGTACCATTTAAGTTGTTTTTTCTGTCTATGAGGCATATCTGGTAGGCTAGTAATAACTTCGAAGTGTGTTCTTTGAAGATAATTGTGGCTGAAGTACTTTGTTTGACCTTTGAGACAAGTAACTGTCATTTTTCGATTTTGAGGCCTCCCATGACTGTGCAATAACTATTCTAACAATTTTAAAGAGGTTATGTCATCAAGATGGCTATCACAGTATCTTTGAAAGGTAAATTACACTACAGGTGTACGGGTTGCTAAGAGGAAATCGCCTCACTGATGTGTCCTTTGGAGGCTTTATTTGGATGATTTGTCTCTAGCTGACTAATTTATCTTTGATTTATTTGTCTTCATGTTTTATCCTTTGAAAATGTGGATTAGGGCTCTTAATCTTCAACTTATTTCTCAAATCCTTTATCTTTAATTCATTTCTGATCTTTACTGTTTGGTCTTCATCTGATTGCTAAGTACAGGTGGCTTGCGCTGGGGGGTTCTGCTACTCAATCAGTGTTCATGAGGCACTGATAAACAATAATAATAAACCTTGAATATCTATTTTGAAATCTATTATGGCCTGAAGATCATCACCTTCGGCCTCTGCCACTGATATTTGACTGTGGGAGGGCCTGAAAATTAAGGCCGCCATTAAACCTGCACACAACAATAAACCATTACGAAAATCTTGTGTTTTTTGGTTTGACTACTTCATAAGGCTCAGTGAGGGGTTACGGAGCAATGCGGAAGAAGGTGGATGCAGCAGGGAAGGGTTCTATTCTTGAAACTAGGAAGAAACCCGGGAGATTTTGAATAGTAGTGCGTAAATGATGATAAGTGGTTTTGTAGAAAATCACGAGTGGTTTTTGCATAGGGAAAAGGCAGTAAGTGGTATTATATCAAACGTACGAAATACAGTCAATAGGTCACCATGTGTCCCTCTAAAGCCACCCATTTCGCATTGAAAACACATGACAGAGGGGTTGGGTGAAATGGTCACGAGAATGAATGTGAGCCATTGGATCATGAGGATCAACGGTGGAGATTGAAATAAAACATGATGAAAATCCTTTACGCGGTTGGGTGGGACCGACAGGATGATATAGGAGATGAGAGATGGCTGTCATATCTAGATAAGATCAACGGTGGAGATCAACCACGGGGGGATGGAGGGTACGGACGGGTTTGCAGGGTAGGTGCCTCCACAGTGAATAAGGACCATTGATCTAGGTTAAATGAATGGTCCAAATTGAATCGAGACCTCAAAAATTAGGGGAACAAAGATGTGTGGGGTAAAGGAAGAAAAAATGAGAGTCGTTGGATCTGGGAGCAGATTGACGGTCGGGATTAAATCAGAGGATCAAAGATTAAAGATGGTGGATGAGGGGTCGGTAATAATGTGATTGAGCACCAACCATTGGATCAAGATGATCAACGGTCGAGATTGATAGTGGCGAAACACAATATAAACATATGGACAGGAAGATGGCAATATTGAGATGAAGCGAGGATCGTGAGATCGAAAGCGAGATCAACGGTGGGCATTAAAGCAGGGTCGAAATGTGCATGGTAAAAGTAGAGGTGCTCTAGCCGTTGGATTAGGATGATCAATGGTGGAGGATGCATCGCAATCTCACACAAAGGCATGAATGGTGCGAGGGAAAGGGTGAATCGCGATGCGGCGACGAAGAGATGACCGTCCGATCAAGAGGATCGACGATCCAGATTAAATCAAGAATTTGCAGAAATGAATGACTGGGGTAGAGGATAGTGGAACGATGAAAAAATGTCGACCGTTGGATCTAGGGGAGCCAGATCAATGATCCAAAATGCATCGGCGGGGAGGATTTGTTAAGTGTTGATCGAGAGGAACATTGGCGGAGCGATGGAGCGAGAACCATTGGATCTGCGAGATCAACAGCTCAGAACCCATCGATGGGGGAAAACATCGCGCCAAAGAAATATAAAGAAACAAAGGAAAAAGGGTGGAGCAATGTCCGATAGCGCGAAAGGGACTTAAGGATTGAGCCGATGGTCACAAGTCCCGGTTACATGGAGGAAGGGCTAAGAACTTAAGCCTGTAGGGGCATAGGTCAGACTTAATGAAAAAGGTTGGTTTTTAAGGCTAAAGAGGGGTTTTTTGAAGGTTTTTAAAGGTTCTAATAGATATAAAAAAGGGATTAAAACCAAATAAAGGGGACTCATATGGTTTTAAAGGGAATTTTGAAGGAAGTGGAGGGATTTTTAACAGGAAAATATGAATGGAAGAGGGGTTCAAAGCAGTTTTCTTCAAGACAACAACAGGGTTTTACGAAGACATCAATGAGATGGACTCTTTGGACAAATGGACATGGAAAGGATTCAAGAAGTCACAGATTTTCTCCAAATTTGTTTCTTGAAGACTAATAGACCTATTTTAGCCATCATAGTATATGAAAAATTTATAGATGGATAACAAGTATGATTTTTGAACAACATGTTTCTGTTTTGATAGATCTAGGTGCATATTTAAGCTATATAAGTCCTCAAGTTGTGCAAAAATTCAAATTGAAGTCATATACGTTTCGACAAGCATGGCTAGTTCAGTTAACTATCGGAACAAAAATAAAAGTGATCCATAAATTACCCAAGGGAGATATAAAATTAAATGGATATGAAAGTGAACTGAATTTGAATATTTTACCTCTAGGTTCCTATGATGTATTGGTATATGGACCGGTTAGAAAAATAGAAAGCTATGTTAAATTGTTTAGACAAAACATTACACTATATATATGGTCAGGGAAAACTTGTGATAGTGAAAGGGAAACCCAAACCCATATCAGTAAGACAAATTTCAGCACTTCAATTGAAAAGAAGAACAAGAAAAGGTTTCCAAGTGTATGTTGTACAGGTGGAGGAGTTGGGATAGAAACCTGAAAATGATCTTGTAGAAAAGTTACAAGTCATTTGAGAGTTCAAGGATGTGTTTCTAGATAAAATTCCTCATCTACCCCCTAAAATAGATATTGTTTTCTCAACTTAATTAGTACTAGAAGCTACAACAGTCTCTAGAGCCCCATATAGAATGAGTAACCCAGAATTGATGGAGTTGAAAATATAACTACAAGAGTTGTTGGATGTAGGATATAAGAACAAGTGTATCCCCATGGGGAGCACTGGAACTGTTTGTAAAAAATAAATATGACACATTTAGAATATGCATAGATTATAAACAACTGAATAAACTAAAAAACAAGAATAGATATCCTCTACCCAGGATAGATGAACTATTTGATCAAGTTAGGGGAGCCACAGCTTTTTAAAAATTGATCTAAGTGTTGTGTCTCAAAAGTGTTTTCCAATTCATACATATTTACATTATGTCATAACCATTCAGCTTTTATTTCATAGCCATCTGACCTAAAACCCTACATCAAGTAACCATTTTCATAAATATATGGGTTAGGATCTTTATCTTCCAAAGTTATTTATTTTATGTATTTAAAGTGAATTTATGATTAGAAACTAGAAAATTAACATAGTTTCATATATCTATATATGTGTTATGAGTTTTGTGACATGTGTAGGTCAAAAGAAAGCTTCTAAAATACCTTTATGTGGCCTCCCATAACCAAATTCGAATTTGAGTGGAGAAGATCATGGGATCATGAGGACATGTGTCTCATTTCCTTTTTGTATTGAAACTCTAAGAAGATATGTGTCTCATTTCTTATTTGTGTTGAAACTCTAAAAAGACATGCGTCTTATCATTTCCTATTTTGATTGTAACTCTAGAGATGGAGGGAGAGATTCATGGACTCCCATTAATGAGATAACTTCTCATATTTTGTATAAATACGAGAAGCTTTCTCCTATCATGGGTAATGAAAAAATAGAAGAAGAAAAGAAAGGAATAGAGAGTGTTTTGTAACAAAGCTTAAGATGGAATGGGATGTAGATTTGTGAGTTTTTCAATAAAGAAGTTCTTTGATGCTGTTTTGATTACATCTTCAAGGAGCTAAGGATTACACCAAATTGGTAGCAGAGGGCCCCTGCTATTCGATGAGGTTTTGCATGTTTTCTAGATAAATCATTTTCAATTCTATTTTTTCATATTTCCTTACTTAGATTGTTTTCTGAAATCATAGCTTTTAGCATTATGTTTCATGTCATTTTCTTAGATAAAGGATCCTCATGATATTGTAGTTAGTATCTTTCTCAAGCTCTTCTAATACATGTCTATTAAATGAATGAGATTCAATTGTGATATTCTGAGTTATTAGCATTTCATTTTCTGTTATTTAGTTAAAAAGAAAATCCTCATTATACTGCAGTTAGTCTCTTTCAAAAGCTTTTCCAATAAACCTCTAATTCACGAATGAGACTAAGTTTTAATATTGTGAGTTATTAATTGTTTTTCTTCATAGAAGATCCTTATCACATTATGATTAATCTCTTTCAAAAGCTCTTCCAATAAACCTCTAATTCATGAATGAGATTTAGTTGTAATGTTATAAGTTGTTTCAACATTTCCTTTTATGTTTTCCTCATTGCATTAGAATTAATATTTTTCACAAGCTCCTCCAACAAATATCTAACTAAATGAATCAAATTACGTTGTAGTGTTTTGAGTTACTTTTCATTTCATGAATGTTCATTTAGAAGCTATAATATCCATGGATTAGGACTTTATGTTTTCATCATTTTCTAGTTAGGAACAGAACTTGCAAATAAACTCTGTTTTAATTCATTTATTGACATTTCATTTTCTCCCTTTTGACATAGATCTAACTTCATATTTTTAGCATAGAGTAGCATACTAAGCATCAAACATAAAAACCCAAAAACATCAATAAAACACTAAAAACAATGAAGTAAGAAAAATGGATACTTAGGCACATATAGTGCACCACATTTCATCAGTTTACCAGCCCTGGTCGATAATTTATGTTAGCAATTTAGGACACTAAATTGACTAAACACTAAGGAAAGGCTATCATCAACTAAGAATTAAAGATGAAGACATAAGTAAAACTGCATTTAGAACAAGAGATAGACACTATGAGTTTGTGGTCCTAGTTTTTTAAAAATTGATCTAAGGACAGGCTATCATCAACTGAGAATTAAAGATGAAGACATAAGTAAAACTACATTTAGAACAAGAGACGAACACTATTAGTTTGTGGTCCTACCTTTTGGGTTGACTAATGCACCTACTACTTTTATATGCTTAATGAACGATGTTTTAAATAAGTATTTGGACAAAGTTTTTTTAGTATTTATTGATGAAATTCTGATATATTCTAAGAATGAAGCTGAACATAAATAACATCTCAGAATTTTCTTACAAACACTCAGAGAACATAAGTTGTGTGCTAAATTTAGAAAATATGAATTTTTCAAGGATAAAATTCAATACATGGGCCATATAATTTCAGAGAAAGGATTAGCAGTGGATCCAGAAATATACAAGCTATAATGGATTGGTCGGTACCTACTGATTTTTCCTCTATAAGATCTTTCATGGGGACTGCAGGATACTATAGGTGATTTGTAGAAATATTTTCAGCCTTAGCATATGCTATCACATCTCTACAAAGGAAATGAGTGAAGTTTGAGTGAAAAAAAAAGTCAACATAGTTTTGAATATTTAAAGCTTAAACTTATAACTGCACCTATTCTAAAGATTTTTGATCCAAATCAGGAATTTTTAGTATGAAAAGATGCTTGTGGAGAAGGATTAGGAGGAGTACTACTCCAAGAAAAATCAATCATAGAATATGAGTCAAGGAAACTAAAGAAACATGAATAGAATTATAGTGTGTATGACTTAGAGTTAGTTGTTGTAATACATGATTTGAAGATCTGGAGACATTATCTATTAGGGAAAATTTTTATATTAATGACAGATCACATCGGTTTAAATTAATTCTTCCCATAACCTAGCTGAAATGCTAAACAATCTAGATGGTTTTCCTTCCTTAGTGAGTTTGACATGGAGATCAAACATATTAAGGGGAAGGAAAATAAGATTGCAGACGCTTTAAGTAGAAATGTTGGTCAAAGAGTTAATAGTGTTGGGAGTACTGCAAACTTTGATATTGAAGGATTGATCCAAGAAGTAATGGGACAAGACCCAAAGTATGAAAACTTCAGGCAAAAGTTCAGAAACAAGAGATGAAGGGGTATACCAAAACCCAGAGGGGATTGATTTGTTATAAATATGGATTATACATCCACAATGTGAATTCATTAAAAAGAGAAATTATAGATGAATATCATAAAAGACCATATGTAGGACATCCAAGATATCAGAAATTAATTTTAGCTTTATGAAAGAACATGTTCTGGCCAGGTATGAAAAAGGATGTGGCAAATTATTTAGCTATATGTTTGGAATTTCAATAGGTAAAGGTAGAATGTCAGCATCCAGCAGGATTGTTGAATCCTTTACCCATCCCCAAATGGAAATGGGAAATAATTTCTATAGAATTTATTATTGGTTTACCAAGAACTAAATATCAACATGACTCTATCATGGTAGTAGTTGACACATTGACTAAGGTTGCACACTTTTTACCAGTACAACCTAATTTTGGTACAACTAAAGTAGCTAATGTATTTATGAAGGAGATTGTAAAATTGCATGGTATTCCTAAGATGATTATATTAGACAGAGATGGAAATTTTACTGTAGCTTTTTGGAGGAGTCTTTTTGGGGGAATGGGTACCAAATTTTGAACTTTAGTACCTCCTACCATCCCCAAACTGATGGAAAAACTGAAAGAAAAAACCAGATTTTAGAGGACATGTTCAGAATGTATGTAATGGACAAACCAAAAAAGTGGGAAGACCTTCTACATTTAGTAGAGCTTGCCTACAACAATAACTACCAAGTCTCAATCAAGATGAGTCATTTTGAAGCATTATATGGCAGAAAGTTCCATACACCTCTAATTTGGAGTTAAACAGAGGATAATTTAGTACTTGGACCTGATGCACTGCAGGAAATGGAAAGAACTATAAAGAAAATTCACCAAAATATCAAAACAACACAAGAAAAGTAGAAAAGCTATGTAGATAAAAAGAGAATTCATAGATAATTCAATGTGGGTGATCATGTTTACCTAAGGATTACGCCCAAGAAGAGCACTTTGTACACTAGTAGCTGTGAAAAAATAGCACCACACTATTGTAGACCTTTTGATGTACTAGAAAGAGTAGGACCAGTAGCATACAAGTGGGCTTTACCTAGTCAGATTAAGGATCATGATGTTTTCCATGTTTCATTATTAAAAAAATATGTGCATGATCCTACTCATGTTATTTATTGTAATGTGATACAGGTGGAACCAGAAGGGGAATACCTTCCAGAGCCACTTCGCATCTTGGCACAGGAAAATATTGAGCTCTGAAATAGAACAATGGTGAGGGTGAAAGTGCAGTGGAGGCTTTTTGCACCCGAAGAGTTGACTTGGGAGCAAGAGGAATATATGAAGGACAAATATCCATCAATGTTTGAAAAGTGAATTTTATATGTTTGTCTTTACAACACCGAGGACGTTGTTTTGTTTTATAGGGGGAATATGTAATATCCCCAGTTTCCATGCTTTTATTAGAAATTTCAACAAGTCGTAAAGGGTAAAGTGGACCCCCAAAGGAAAACAATTTTGTGGATTTATTTTATTATTTTAATTTAATAAAATAAAATGGAAATTAATTGTACAAAGACTAGATTATGATTATAGATCTAGAAACCAAATCCATGAGGATGGATAATGTTAATAAGACTTTCCCAATTATCCAAAAATCCCTGGAGGAAAAAAATTAAATATTAAAAATTACAATGGAGGTAAAAATATAAAAAGCTACCCCAGTAAGGAGGAAAATTATTGGGAAGAGGTGGAATAAAACTAGAAAGAGGAAAAGCTAGTTTTAAAGTACTTTTGTGGAAGAAACAAAAGGAAGGCCTAGGCAAAAAGGAAAAAAACATCCTGATTTAACTAGAAACAGTTAAAGAAACAAGTTGATGGGAAGGAAGGCTTAAATAAATAGATTCGGGATAGACAATAGGTTGCCTATTGCTGGAAATTTGATTTCTGCTCGTGGGGAGCCGTGGAGAAAGATATCAAAGGTTCGGTGGAACCTAGTCTATGTTAAGAGGTATGCATTAATTTTAAATTAGAAATTTAGTATTGTTATGATTATGCTGGTGAAGTAATATAATATATATATGAACTTGTTAAATATATGCATGAGTAGATATTGTACAATTAAGAATAAGTATAAATTAGGTGGGAGGTTTTTACATTGAACAAAGTAGGCTATAATAAATATACTCAGACGTTGTATTGTTACATATACATTAATCTGAAGAGTACCAGCTCTCAGAATATCTAAATGTTAATGAAGGTTTAAATCTGAGGTTAGGTGATTCCCAAGAATTTAGTTCTGAATTATATTACTATCTTAGCACTAACATGAAATTATATTAAAAAATTAATGCATAAGGAAAATAGATATGTAGAACATTACATATTAAAATTAGCTATTCAAGTGAATCAAAAACAATAATAGAACTGAGAAATAAATTACTAGCATTGGGACTATTATAGTAACAAATTGCAAGGAGGAACTTAGCAATTATTACAAACTCTCAATTGTAGTCTTTCAGCAAAGTAGGACTTCTGAACTATAAACATAAACTCATTAGAGATGAAATCATTTCTTGAAAAATATTAGATTTATGTAGGTTAAGGATTTACATCCAAATAATTACACAGTTCATAACCCAACTGAGTATAATTAAATTATACAAAGAGAGAAATCTGTCTCATAAAATATATACTAGACCATATCTCTGTAACTATACAAGGTAAGTATATCATAAAACTCAAAATCAGATTACTGGACCAACCTGAAGTGGAGGAATCCATAGTTATGCTTGAGTGTGAAAGACTGTCAACAGTATGCAAATTAAGTAGGAGAAAAATAACTGCACCAAACAGAAGCTATGAATTAGTTTCGAGTTCATGTAATTAAAAACAATAATAGATGTTAAAATAAAACGGAGATAAGAATTTTACCTTGTGAATACAAAAGGGGCATTCGACCTGTAATAATAAGAGACAATTATTTATTACAGTAAATGAGTACTTTTGTACAAGTTGCCAATGATTATAGGTGGCCAGTAGATTAACATAACACATTTAATTTTCACATCAATAATGTTTTCCCAATAGAGGAATAAATATTTAGAATTCAACACAAATTTCTTAAGGATTGTTGTTGGAGAATATAAATCACTGTTAAATGACTAAACAAAACACATTAATTATCAATCCAAGGACATCTGTTTATTCAAATGATAGTTGCATTTTCTGTGTCGATACACCAACCAGAACCAATTTCAAAGAAAAAATCGTTGCTGAAGTAAATGATGGAAGTAAATCAATCATGCATAATTAAAAGGGTCTACAAGACTGGAATCACAGTTCAATTAATCTTTTCTAGAGCACCACAGAACAAGTAACCAATTGTTGTCTCTAATATCATATGTGTAACAACATACAAAGTAGTAAGATTGAAGTGGATATATTCACAACTGAACAGCAGCAACAACACTCTATTGATACATAAAATAAAATACAATTACATACACACAACTACTTTAATCATTGCAATCCCTGCTAAGAAGGAAGGCCCTTCCTCCCTAGTAGGGCATAGGTAGAGGAATAAATTAACGGAAAATAAATTTAGTAACACATGTAACATCAATAAAGAGATAATCTGTATTAATCTGAACACAATTACAGAGCCAAAATAACATTGCTCTCTGATAAACTTTCGACCTCTATGTCCGAGAACTATATAGTGGTTACATGAGAAAATCAAGGATGGATGAGTCATGATAATCTTATGATTCTCATGCTGATTGAAATAGAACACGTATAGTTATAACAACTTCCTAATAATTTTCTGACTAGAAAATAAAATATTACAATGGAAACTGCCCTTAGGCTGTTATCCCAAAAATACAATGCTAAACAACTTCTACAACTATCATAATAGAATCACAATTGTATTGTAATAGCTAGAGGACAGATCAACAAGAAGTATTAATGAGATCAGTCAACAATACAACTGTGTCAGTAATTCACGAGCGGGTCAGTAACAGTAGGGTGTAACAATAGTTTTTCGGGAGGTCTGTAACAACAAGGTGTAACATCATTTCTTTGCTGTAACAACACCCTCTTAATTGCTCTTGTGAACTTCATGCTCAGGATATTTGGTGCTATAAATGACATCTGAAAATACAACACAAATATCATTGATCTTCTCCAAACATTCACCATCAATTAGTCATAAAAAGATATGATATATCATAATAATTGGTGAATTGTCAGAGTAATAAAAACAAGGTGAGAAAACACATGTTAGGGTACAAACGTAGGAGAAAGAGGCAAAGATAATCCCATTGGTTATAGTTAAGAGGAAAAAGAGGGAAAAAAAGGTATGAAAATTTTACAAAACTGGCACCCAACATCTCCCCCTAAATGAAATTCTTGCATGTCCTCATGCAAACTCATCTCTCATGGGAGTATCTCTGGTGCAGGTTGATGAGATGATAAGCGCCATCTATATCTTCATCTACAGACCTATATCACTGATTGGCCATCAACTACCATACCCAGGATTCTGACTCATACTCACTCAATTCATAATTGATCTTGTAATCCTCAATTGACAGCCAGACCAAAGGAAACTTGAATCTCAATCCCAGCCACAAAACAGGAAGGGATTGTACAATTTGTACATAAGATGGTACATGCGTAACAACCACCACAAAATTCTGGAATGAGAATGGATCCCCCTTCAATAGCTCAACACTGCTGGCTTCTGTGCATTTCAAGTACCCTATCAAAGCTCGGTTCTTCATCATCGAGAACTGATTGAGGTAGAAGTTCACAATTATTCTTCTATAAGTGGCAGATGGTTCTTTAATCCCAGGGGTACTCAACATTCTCCTAAATTCTCATCTCAACTTGGTAGCCCGTCATGGTTCTGCCCGAACCCACAATGTCATCTTATCTTCATTAGTCTCCATAGATTTAATGGCCAGATGCCATTCAATCTGATTCTTCATGAAGGACACAAAAGCTCTGAATTGAAGATCTCCCATATAGGAGAATACTGTCATAACCATATTCATACTCACATGTTCACAAATAATATTGTGTAGGAATAACTCACACAACAAGCTTTTCTCGTCAAAATTGGAGGCATAGAAAACATCTAGAAATGTACGAGTGGAAGAACATAAATAAATTCTATCCTTGATAAAGGCTTTCATCTGAAGCAACAGGTAACATTCCCATCAAAAAATAGGATAGGATCGAGAAGGCCGCCTACAACCCAGTAAGTTGAGGGTGAGGTCATGAAGTTTTTTCTTGTCTATGGTGAGGTCCCAAACCTGCTACTGTAACAACAGCAATTGTTCCTCCTATTTCTTTAGAGCTTCCTTCTTCTTATAATTCTCCCATCCTCTCTTCATCTCTTCTTTCATCCACCTTTCATGCAAAGTCTCTATTTATTTTTGACGTTCCCTTAGTGAAATCTCCCCCTCCCAAAGGGAGATTTCTTCCTATTTCCACTTTTGTAATTGAGAAATTAACAAGATTTTCTCAGAAATCCATCCTGAGATGGGGCTCAGCGTTCTTCTGCATTCAATATCCACTTCAAAAATGGGTGTAACAGCCTCTACTATGTGGGATTGTTCCACCTATGCTACTGGTTCTTGTGTAACAACAAATTCCTTGGTGGGTTGTTATGTGTCAGCCCATTTATTTCCACCTATAGTAGCCAATGTGTCCATTGTTGTTTCTTCTACAATAGGAGTGGCCTCCACAGGTTCTTGTGGGTCAACTTCTAGGTCAATTATTATAGGAGGCTCTTCTTTAACTGTTGGTTCTTGTGTAACAGCAGTATCATTAGCAGGTTCATGTGTAACAGCCTCCTGTTGTTTTGTTTCTGTTTCCATTGGGATGATATTTTCTCTACGAACCTTATATCCCACTGCTGTTAAGTCTTGAAAACATGTAATACATACCGACACCGGTATTTCCTTCCTCTCAGATAGTTTTCTCTTTAATTCTTTGTTTTCCTTTCTTATACTTTCGAGTTTTAAAAAGAAGGGATTGGTTTCTTCCTTACTAGATGAGGAGGGTTGCCTTTCTTCTTATAAAACTTCTGCTTTTTTCTGCTTTTTGGCCATAGGTATTGGGAAAAATACTGAGTGGGGGGGCTGGATTAGTATTTACTGCATATTCAAAACTTTTTACTTTTTCATTCCTTAAAACCCATACGCTACTTTCCTTAAGTAAACTCGTGTATACACGCGGATATCCTTCATACAACTCGCGTATACACAAAGATCTAATTATGTCATTAATTCTTCACTTATATCATTTCATCATTCATTCATCAGATGTTCAATAAACAGTAAACATGTGTAGTAAGAACAGAATAAACCATCACACAAAGCATCACACATGAACACCAGGATTTTAGGTGGAAACCCAAGTCGGGAGAAAACCCACTATCATAGCTTGCTCACCCTTCAATATTTTATTATAGAGAAAACATCTTACAACATAAGTCCTGGCGCGTACCCTACCACACGCAGCACCCACCCGTGCTCGCTACTGTACCTTTCCGGGAAGGAGCTCCAACCCCCCGATTCATGCATTTGGGGCCTTCTCCCCGGGAAGGGAGCTACGACCCCCTGATCTCGTTTACCAGCCTCACCTGGAAGGGAGCTACAACCCCCTGACTGAAGGCTACAACCCTCAGCACCTCTTTGGACCACGTTTCAACAATTTTCACACTGGATCCAAAGCTTCCTTTAGAACACAACTTGCAGGCCACGTTTCATCATATTTTTAGACTGGACCCACTTCATACTTTTAAGCACAGTCAAACATGAAACTGATACATATAACTCACTGGCAGATATCTGCAAACCAGCAGAACAGATCAGACATTTCTTACCACAAACTTCAGCAAACCCTAGTTTGCATACGCGCTTTCCTTTCACTGATGTCGCGTATATACGCGCTTCCGTTCACATAAACCAGCGTATACTTCTGTACATATTACAGAGCTAATTTCATTGCGCATACGCGCTTTCTCTTCAGCGAAGCCGCGTATATACGCACTTCCTCTGCGGAGAACTAGCATATGGTTCTTCAGATATTTAGGTCATTGCAATTCTTCAGAACAGATACATCACACAGATTTAACCCTTTACTTCAGACAAATGTTCGCCTTATCTTAGATCTAATCATTCCATAAATAGATCTAGCAAATACATATACATTTCAGATCTAGATATTCCGCTTCATCATTTCTTCATAGGTGCATCATAGATTCAAATCTATCATCAAACCTTTACCCTTTCCATACAGATATACTTCACAAAGAAGTATTCATTCAAGCTCAGACATCTTGCTCCTACACCCATGATTTGCACAATAAATTTCTTCTCTTTATATAGGTTTACCCTTTTTCAATACCATGAGCCAAAACCACATTACTTCCGATGGTATTCCTGGACGGGGTCATTTAGATGAATCATTACCCAATACAATGTGTCAATACCATGATGGTTACCCCTGGTTTTGCACTTTATGAGCGCTTTTGCCCATACGCGACTTGGCTCGTTGTTTCTCGCGTGCATACGCGACTTCTCCTAGGCAAATCCGCGTATGCCTTGAGACATACTCTTTTCATCATAGATCTAGCACATACTGAATTCCTTTCTTCATTACCTTCTGTTCTCACTATAGATACATCAGATTTAGTTCATCAAGACATATTCTATCAAGCACAACTTCATTAAGTAAGTTGTCATCATCTTCATCAAGTGGGTTGCCATTCAAGGACAACACTCATCATCATATTGCTAACAAACATCATTTCATATCAGATTTACATCATCTACCAAGTCCATCAAGTCAAGAATAACTTCATCAGGTGGATTGCCATCAAGGACACACATGCCAACAATCTCATGTCTTCATCTTTATTAAGTGGGTTGCCATCAAGGACAACACTCTGTATCATATTGCCAACAATATCCCCCTTTGGACTTGATGGCAACCACGATGGTGTTTGATCACCACAACAGATAGGTACATTTAAGAATACAATGACGTCATGTCACTCTCCCCATTCTTTGACACCATTATCTTCATTCAAACACCATGTCACTCTCCCCCTTTGACATCAAGGGAAAAGGGCGGATCAAAACCAACACACTCTCCCTCTTTACTCCTTATGCAGAAGTAGCGTTCTGCAGACCAAGCTCCCCCTGAGTTCATACTGAATCTTCAAACATATTTTTCAATGAAGTACATGACTCTATGAACTTCCTATCACGCAAGACTCATACTTACATCAAATATCCAACCAAGTGGATTTACATATGAGACTCAAGTACCCAATCAAGTGGGTTTACACATCTCAGCTCAACCACCCAACCAAGTGGGTTTACAAATTTGACTCAGCTACCCAACCAAGTGGGTTTACAAAATTTGACAAGTCCTTACATGACTGAATATTAAAATTTTACATCATGGGTCTCAACATGACCTTTTCATCAAACTACAAATATAACTTTACATGACCAATACCAGAAAGACCTCAAGAAAGAGATCATTTTTCATAATCAACATAATGCCAACAATGCATTATACTCAGCAAGGCCAATGCTCCCCCTGAATCTGTGCATCCAAGCATCCTTTCCATATGACTAAGGCTCCCCCTTAGTTTGTGCATCCTGAACACTTTCACCAACAAATCATCAAGCCATCTTCATCAAAACATTAGAAATAGAATTATGAGAACTGGAACACCACCAGAGATACCAAACAGTATCAGAGATACCAAACAGCATTGCAGCTGTGCTGAAGAGAGCTGACTCCAAACATAAAAATGTCAGCAATCATACATACGCCGTTTTCTGTGCATGAACTCGCGTATATACGCGACTGTGTTTCAGGAAATCCGCGTATCCAATGCCATTTTCTAAATTTACGTGCATTTGTTCTTTAATTTAGCAAGAGAACACCCTGCACTAAACCGTCTGGATACCTTGTCCTTCCTCGCGCAGGTTTGGTAAATATATCAACAACTTGTTCTTTGGAGGGAATATACTCCAAATTCACCTTTTGTTCAAGCACTTGTTCACGTAAGAAATTATACTTGATGGGAATGTGCTTGGTATTGGAATGCATAACAGCATTCTTTGAGATACTGATGGCACTTGTAGTATCAAACATAATGGATATAGGAGGTGAACATTTGATTTGAATTTCTTGTAAGGTTTGCATCATCCAAAGAATTTGAGTGCAACACAATGCGGCAGCCACATATTCTGCTTCTGCTGTAGATAAGGAAATAGAGTTTTGCTTCTTGCTGAACCAAGATATTAACCGGGGCCCCATATAGAATGTACTACCACTAGTTCTTTTCCGATCATCAACATTTCCAGCCCAATCTGCATCAGTGTAAGCATGAAGAGCGAGATCAACCTTTTTTGGATACCATAGTTCAAAGTCTTGAGTTCCTTGTATATATTTGAATATTCTTTTTAATGTACTGAAGGTGAGACTCTTTTGGATTAGCTTGGAATCGTCCAACAATCCCAACTGCATGCATAATGTTTGTTCTAGTCCTAGTGAGATAAAGTAGACTTCCTATCATTGATCTGTATTGTGGTTGATTCACCGTGGGAGAATCATCATGAGAACTGAGATTGCATCTGGTTATCATTGGTGTACTTACAGGTTTGCATTCGTCCATGCCATACTTCTTCAGAATTTGCTTAAGATATTTTTCTTGTGATAGGAATATACCATCTGCAGTTTGGTGCACTTGTAGGCCAAGAAATAATGTTAGTTCCCCAAGTAAGGACATTTCAAATTCTTGCTGCATGACAGAAGAAAATTTTTGACTCATAGATTCTTTGTTACTCCCAAAAATGATATCATCAACATATACAACCACAATCAATAGTTTATCATTTTCATTTTTTGTGTATAAGTTGCTATCAGCAGACCCTTTTGAAAATCCTTGTTGATGAAGATATTTGTCAAGACGATAATACTATGCCCTTGGAGCTTGTTTGAGACCATATAGAGCCTTTTTAAGTCTACAAACAAGATTTTCATCATTTCCCAAAATGAATCCTTCCGGTTGTTCTATATATACCTCTTCTTCTAGATCACCATTAAGAAAAGCAGATTTAACATCCATTTGATAAACTTTGATTTGTTGATAACTTGAAAAAGCAAGAAACATTCTTATGGCTTCAAGTCTAGCTACAGGAGCAAAAGTTTCTTCAAAGTGTATACCTTCTTGTTGAGTATACCCTTTGCAAACCAGTCTAGCTTTGTTTCTTACAGCATCCCCATTCTCATTTAACTTGTTCTTGAAAATCCATTTAGTTCCAATGACATTTTTATCATGTGGTCTTGGTACCAATTCCCAAGTGTCATTCTTTTCAATTTGATCAAGCTCTTCATCCATGGCTTGCTTCCAACATTCATCTTTGCTAGCTTGATTGACATTGTGTGGTTCAATTGTGGATAGAAATGCCAGATGACTAGAAGATCCCACCAGAGTTCTCCTTCTTCGTACACCCGATTCCTTGTCTCCCAAAATTTTAGACTTAGGATGATTCTTTTGAACATATCTGGAAGGAGATTTTTCAGATAGATCATTTTCAGGTTCTTCATTGGATCCACTGTCTATATCATTTCTATTTGATGTAGAAGGACATAAGTCACCATCATCTTCTTTTGTTGTTTGTTTTTCTTCTTTAGGAGCTGCAGGAGACTCATCAATAACAACATCAATACATTCAACAATATTTCGAAGCCTTTTATTGTAACATGTGTAAGCTTTGCTTGAAGATGAGTAACCAAGAAATATCCCTTCATCTGATCTAGGTTCAAACTTGCCAAGCTTTTCATCATTATTTTTGATAAAGCATTTACTTCCAAAAACTCTAAAATGTTTCACAGAGGGAGAATTACCATACCAAAGTTCATATGGAGTTTTGTCACTATTTACCTGAACATGTGCCTTGTTAAGAATATTTGCTGCTGTGTGAGCTGCTTCTCCCCAAAAAATGTCAGGTGTTCCGGAATCATCAAGCATAGCTCTAGCCATTTGTTGAATTGTTCTATTCATTCTTTCTGCTACGCCATTTTGTTGTGGAGTGCCTGCTACAGAAAACTGTCTTTTTATGCCATGTTGTTCACAAAATTCAAATAATTCATTTGATGTATATTATCCTCCTCGATCAGATCTAAGACACTTGATTTTTAGATCTAATTCATTTTCTACCAATGCTTTTAAGATCTGAAACTTTTCAAATGCTTCATCTTTGTGTTTAATGAACCCGATCCAAAACATTCTAGAGTAGTCATCAATAAATAAGATATAGTATTCTTCCCCACGTAGTGACTTTTTCCTCATAGGTCCACATATGTCAGTATGAATGAGTTCAAGAGGCTTACTTGAAGATCCTTCTTTGGCATTAAATCGTACTCTGGTCTGCTTACCGAATTGACAAGATTTGCATATGATACTTTCTGGTAGATTAATATTGGAAAGATCATGAACAGCTTGAAGTCTGCTTGCTTTGTTGATTTGAGAGAAGCTCAGATGCCCCAGCCTTCTATGCCATAGCCAATTTTCTGAAGACTTTCTCAAGTAACATTGATCTTTGCAGTTTAGTACATACAGGTTTCTTGGATTTCTTTTCCCTTTTATAATAATTTTACCTGTATCAAGATCACGAACCACACATTCTTTTGAACTAAAGACAACTTCAGTTCCTTGATCACACATTTGACTTACACTCAACAGATTATGCCTTAATCCATCCACATACATGACATCCTTAGCCTTCACCTTTTCTTTTAGAAACATGGACCCTTTTCCTTTAATTACAGCAGGAGAATCATTTCCAAAAGTTACTTTCTTTTCTTTTTCTAGAGCATTATATGCAAGAAGTTTGCTTTTTTCACCTGTCATGTGTCTTGAGCATCCACTATCAATGTACCATTGATTTTCTTCACCTTCTGCAAATAATTCTATCCCACAATTTTCAACCTGTAATTCCTTCTTTTTCCATACTTTGGAACTTGAGGGAAAGTGTTGTTTTGGCTGGACTTTTCTCCTACATTCAGATTCTTCATGGCCAAAGTTATTGCAATAAGCACATTCAACTTCATTTTGAAGAGGAGAAAAGTTGTTATAGGTATTCTTCTTTGGTTCAGTATCCAACCTTTTCCTTCTTGCTTCTCTTTTCATGATGGTTTTGTAAGCAACACATTGAGCAGCTTTGTGACCAAAATTGTGACATGTAAAACATTGTCCATTGAAATAGGCATTTTTGTAATCATGAAATCTTCTATTTGGATTTACCTGCTGGTTGGAGGTCCTTTGAAATTTATTCCTGTCAGTGTTCCTTGAAGTGCGAGGATCCTACTTTACCTGTAAAGAATCCTTGCTTCCTTGTTGAGAGGTAGAATATTGTAAACCAGTATTTGCTGCCTTTAGATAGTTTGGTGTTGAAGCCTGAGAGGATTCTCCAATATATCCAAGACCTGTTTTTATGAGAGGAGAACGTTGAGCATTGATAATTTCATCTAAGGTTTCTGAACCTTTAGCAAGTCTAAGATTGAGAGTTTTTCCTTTCTCATTATCTTTCCTTAAACTTACTACTTCACATTCCAATTCTTCAATCCGTTTTTTCTTTGCTTCAAGCTGATTTTCAAGAGTCTCTATGATTATGTTCTTTTCTTCTAGGCTTACTTTGAGTTGATTGTTTTCTTCAAGAAAATCATTGTCTTCCAGAGCATCCACAAAAGTATCCTTTTCTTCTCTTTGTTCAAATTCCATGAGAAGTCTAAGATCTTCTTCACATTCTTCCTCACTATCAGATGACCCATCACTATCTTCATTAGTATAGTAACTTTTCTTAGAGCTAGATCGGTTCTTATTCATTCTTGCTACTTCTTTTCCTTTAGCAGATGTTTCTTTATAAGGACATTTTGCAGCATAATGACCAACTTTTCCACACTCAAAATTTTTTAAGGGAATCTTACCTTTGAATCTTTCAGTACCTAGTTGGAGCTTTCTCACAAAATTCGCTTCTTCTTCTTCGGATATATAGCCAGATTCTTTGACAAATTCCTTTTCTTTTCCTCTTGCAGATACCTTAAAAGCAGCTTCTTTGATTTGAGACAGACCTCCTTGTCTCATTTCAAAAGCAGTCAGAATACCATGTAATTGTACAATAGTAAGAGTTTGCAGATCTTGCCTTTCTTCAATAGCTGAAACTTTAGAGTCCAGACGTAAGAATAAATGGGCAATACTCTCATCACTATGCATCTTCAAATTTTCATATTCAATTCTAAGAGTTTGGAGTTTTGCACTTTTTACCTTTGTGTCTCCTTCATAACTTAGAATGATTTTGTCCCATATTTCTTTTGTTGAATGTAGCTGCATCACTTTAGCAAATTCTGGTTCAGACATGCTTCCTAATAAGACATTCACCGCTTTGGCATTGATTTCATACTTCTTCCTTTCAGCTGCATCAGTAGGAATACTTGCCGGATACTGATAACCTTCTTCCACGATTGCCCATACATCTGCACCAAGACTTTGCAGATATGCTTTTGTTCGTACCTTTCAGAATATCAGATTGCTTCCATTGAATAGAGGTGGCTTTATAGACATTACTCCTTCTTGACTTCCCATTGCGACGGATCTCCTTCAAGCGATCAAGCTTCTGCAGAAGGACCTGCTCTGATACCAATTGTTGGGAAAATTACTGAGAGGGGGGGGTGAATCAGTATTTAGTGCATATTCAAAACTTTTACTTTTTATGCTCCAAAACCCATACGCTACTTTGCTGAAGCCAACTAGCGTATATACGCGGATATCCTTCATAAAACCCGCGTATACACAGAGATCTAATTATGCCATTAATTCTTCACTTATATCATTTCATCATTCATTCATTAGATGTTCTATAAACAGTAAACATGTGCAGTAAGAACAGAATAAACCATCACACATAAGCATCACACATGAACACCAGGATTTTAGGTGGAAACCCAAGTCGGGAGAAAACCACCGCTGCAGTTGCCCAGCCTTCAATATTTTATTATAGAGAAAACATCTTACAACATATGTGCTGGTGCAGACTCCTACCAGCACGCAGGCACCCACCTGCGCTCGTTTACCAGCCTCTCCTGGAAGGGAGCTCCAACCCCCTGACTCGTTTACCAGCCTCTCCTGGAAGGGAGCTACGACCCCCTGATCTTGTTTACCAGCCTCACCTGGAAGGGAGCTACAACCCCCTGACTGAAGGCTACAACCCTCAGCACCTCTATGGACCACGTTTCATCAATTTTCACACTGGATCTAAAGCTTCCTTTAGAACACAACTTGCAGGCCACGTTTCATCATATTTTCAGACTGGACCCACTCCATACTTTTAAGCACAGTCAAACATGAAACTGATACATATAACTCACTGCCAGATATCAGTAAACTTAGCAGAACAGATCAGACATTTCTTACCACAGACTTCAGCAAACCCTAGTTTGCATACGCGCTTTCCTTTCTCTGATATCGCGTATATACGCGCTTCCGTTCACATAAACTAGCGTATACTTCTGTACATATTACAGAGCTAATTTCATTGCGCATACGCACTTTCTCTTCAGCGAAGCCGCGTATATACGCGCTTCCTCTGCGGCGAACTAGCGTATGTTTCTTCAGACATTTAGGTCATTGCAATTCTTTAGAACAGATACATCACACAGATTTAACCCTTTACTTCAGACAGATGTTCGCCTTATCTCAGATCTAATCATTCCATAAATAGATCTAGCAAATACAGATACATTTCAGATCTAGATATTCCGCTTCATCATTTCTTCACAGGTGCATTATAGATTCAGATCTATCATCAAACCTTTACCCTTTCCATACAGATATATTTCACAGAGAAGTATTCATTCAAGCTCAGACATCTAAAACATCTTGCTCCTACACCCATGATTTGCACAATGAATTTCTTCTCTTTATATATGGGATTTACCCTTTTTCAATACCATGAGCCAAAACCATTACTTAGATGGTTTGGATGGTATTCTGGACGGGGTCATTTAGACGAATCATTACCCAATACAATTGGTCAATACCATAGTGGTTACCCACAGTTTTTGCACTTTGAAGTGATGTTTATACGCGACTTGGCTCGTTGTTTCTCGTGATATACGCGCGACTTTTCCTGAGGCAAATCCGCGTATGCCTAGAGACATACTCTTTTCATCATAGATCTATCACATGCTGGATTCCTTTCTTCATTGCCTCCTGTACTCATTGTAGATACATCATATTTAGTTCATCAAGACATATTCTATCAAGCACAACTTCATCAAGTAAGTTGCCATCATCTTCATCAAGTGGGTTTCCATTCAAGGACAACACTCAGCATCATATTGCTAGCAAACATCATTTCATATCATATTTACATCATTTACCAAGTCCAACAGGTCAAGAATAACTTCATCAGGTGGTTTTCCATCAAGGAAAACACATGCCAACAATCTCATGTCTTCATCTTTATTAAGTGGGTTGCCATCAAGGACAACACTCTGCATCATATTGCCAACAATAGGAAAAGGTTCTAAAGGTATGTAACTTTCACTCTTTATTTTTATCTTCTAACCCTAATTGGTTCATCAATAGGATATTTCCTAATCCTAACTCTAGCAGGCTAAGTCTGGGTTTCCACCTCTGCTTGACTTCCTCCTGAAGTCGTGGTCTGTTTTCCTCGGCTTGTCCTCGGCCTCTTTCACTTGAATTCTTCCCAATTTTTTCCTTGATGTCCTAGGGCATCCAACACGATTAACTTAATGAGTCCGTGATTAGTCACACATGCCTTCAGGTGTGCTGTTGTTTTTTACTGCTGCTGCCATATGTTTGATGTTCCCTAACATATACAATGGAAGATTAATATTTTGCTAGTGCCAAAGGTGATTAAGAAGAGGAAATTTATAGTTGAACACTATCATGAATCTTCCCTCACAAGTGATATATTTAATTAAACCTAGGGTAAAATCATCCCAAGGATGAGGAAGTGATAATCTGCCAATTCCTCTCCCTTTCGTCTCCAGATTCTCTTCCCCTACTAGGAAGTCTTCTTTCAAGGAGGGGTCATTGATTTTTCTGTTAAAACACCTTCACCCTTCTAATGGAAATGAATTTACTCGGACAATTACCTCTTCAGTCACCTCCACTTGCATGCCCCTTACTCAGGTTTGATTATTGTTCAAGTTTCGAGAAAAGTCAATTTCCACTGCCTCATCTGAGCCTTCAAGCTTTTGGAAAAACTCAATCCATCCGAAATATCTAAATATATGGTAGGATTCTAAAAAATTCTGTAAGGCATCCATAGAATCTGGCTCGTGCTTGACCACTACTCCACCCATCTCTATTTTTTGTTTCTAAATTTTCTTCTTGTTGTTCAGCCTTATTGCAATATCACTGCGTTTCTGAATTTGCTTCTTTGTTGTTCAGCCCCATTGTAACATCACTGTGTTCCTAACTTCGCTGCTTCTTAGTGTCTCTTCTTATCCCAATCGACAAGTTTACAATGGGGATCCAAGGTTTCAGTAGAGGAGGTTGATGGGAGGTGACACCTTTTACAGATTTACTGAATCGTACCTCACACTAATATTCCTAAATGGCCCATTATGGAAAGTAATGGGATTTTGTACACACGCTCTTTTCCAACCGGATTCGGTCATCATTGGAAACTCTGTTATTAATTAGGTGCATGAGGATTTAATAGATATTTATTATTACGGCCTTTTGCAATGATTTCAAGACATATCCCCTCCCCCACCTTAATCGTAATGACTGCCCACGACCGTGACAAGAATATCATTACTTCGCCAATTAATCACCGAATCATTAATGACAATGTTTACCTTTTTAATGACATACCTAAGGTGACATGGAGGAAGATTTTGAATTGGCGACGTCCTACTTGAAGTGCTCGTTTTTTTGTGTTTGGCTGGCATGGTTATTGCTATTTATGTAATGAATCATAAAAAACAGTATTCATGCCTATCAGCTGTTACATGTGTAACAGCCAAGATAACCCTTAGATTACTCTCAAAAAATCCATAATGATCATGAGAAATTGGTACAGAAAAATAAATTACATGAATACCATCATCCTATAAAAATAGATCAGAAAGGGAAGATGATGTTTCAGGAAGAAAAACATGTGTGTAACAGTCACCACAAGAGAGGTTTCAGTTGTTACTGACTGTCTGACTGTGCTCCGGAAAGGGGTTTTCACAGTTAGATTCATTAAGAAGGTGTAACAGCTACCACAAAGGTGGTTTTCAACTACTGCACTTATTGGAATTTCAGTTTTTAAGGCTGCACAGAAGAATGTTCCCCTGTTGTTTTAACATGAACATCATAGTCTGTGACAATGTTGACAAATGATTCTTTCGAAGCAGGTTGATGATATAACCTTATACGGTGCCCATTAACCAGTAACGGTGTCTTAGCACTATTAATGGAGACCAATTGTATAGTCCCATTGTCAAAAACCGTATCGACTTCGTAAGGACCTAACCATCTAGTGCAGATCTTGCCTTTGAAATATTTGAACCTTGAATTGTACAAAAGAGCCCAGTCTCCTTTCTGGAAACTTTTCTTCTTAATAAACCCATCTTGTCATGTAGCTCTTTTCCACTGAATGATATTTTTCCGTTGAATGGAAGCCAATTGTTTCTCTTCCAAATCATTGAGTTGGTTCAGTGTTTGAGTCTGTGTTGTACTCAAATCCAAATCGACCTACAATGTTGTTCTTAATGTCTTTATTTCAAATTATATGGGGAATGAGGGATTCTTACCACACACCAATTCATATGGTGAGATGCTTGTAGTATTCCTCCATGTTGTCCTGTAAGCCCACAGTACCTCTGGAAGATTCTCGGCTGAGTTTCTTTGGTGGCTAGCTACTGTCTTTGTTAAGATTGTCTCAATGACTTTATTGGTACTTTCTACTTGACCGTTTTCTTGTGGGTGATACGGTGTAGTGATTCTTTGATGAATTCCATAATTTTCAACCAACTTCTCGATCAAATGATTAGTGAACTAAGGCCCCCCATTTTTCACTATCTCTTTGGATATCCCTAAATGAAAAAATATATCTTGAAACAGGAAGCTTGAAACAACCTGCTCTATTTCTCTAGTTAATTCCCTTGCTTCGACCCATTTGTGACATAATCGGTGTGGACCAATATGTATGACTTTTGATGTGATGAAGGATTAATTGGCCCCAAAAATTCTAGGGCCCATTTCTCAAATGGTTCTATTACTATCTGAGGCTGTAATGACATCTCATCTGATTTCGGAGGCTGACCCATTCTTTGACAACTATCACATCCTTTCACAAAATTCTTGGCATCCTGGAATATAGTTGGCCAATAGTACCCCGTTGAGAGTAATTTATGTCTTGTTCTCTTGTCTATCAAGTGTCCTCCATATGGTTCCTCATGACAAGCCTTCAAGATATAAAATACTTCATCTTCTCTAACACATTGCCTAATTTGAAAATCTGCCCCGGTGTGATAGACATTTCCTTCTATCCAGGAGTAGGTAGCACTCCGTTGTATAATATTCCTTATTTCCTTGGAAGACAATTGGTGTGGGAATTTTCTTGTCGCAAGGTAATTGGCTATATTTGCATACCATGGTGAGTGAGTAGAGATGGAAAAAATATATTCATCTAGAAAAGAATCCTCAATGGCAATGCAGTCATCACTTATAGTTAATCTAGAAAGGAAATCAGAAACTACATTATCTTTCCCTGCTTTATCTAAAATAGTAATATCAAATGATTGTAACAACAATAACCATTGTGTAACTCTTCCTTTAGTAACATGTTGGTTCATTAAAAATAAAACTACAACATGGTCAATGTGTGCAAATACTTGATACCCAGTGATGTAGTGTTGGAATTTGTTGATAGCATGCACTACTGCTAGGAATACCTTTTCAGTAATAGTGTAGTTGAGTTCTATTGGGGTTAAGTTCTTATTGATGTAATAAATGGAATAAGGTTTCTTCTCCTCCAGCTATCCCAAAACAACACCCACATCCATGTCAGATGCGTCTGTAGCAATATGAAACAACAATTTCTAGTTTGGTCCTCGTAAAATAGGTGATGCTGTTACACAATTCTTCAACCTTAAAAATTCCTACTCACACTTCCCTGTCTACACACATTCCACATATTTCATCAGTAATGAAAATAGAGGAGATGCAATCTTTGAAAAATTCTTTATAAATCTCTTATAGTATCCTACATATCCCAAAAAACTACGTACCACTTTCGAAGTCTTAGGGGTCGGCATTTTCGAGATTACCTCAATTCTTGCATGATATACCTTGATTCCATTTGCTGAAATTAAATGTCCTAGCACAATTCCCTTAGTCATAATCATGTGGCATTTCTCTGTGCTCAGAGAAACATTAGTTTGTTCACAATGTTGCAGCAACTTTTCTATGTTAACTAATGCTATCTCAAAGGCATCCCCATAGGGTGTAAAATCTGTTAGTGTGAATCTTTTGCCGGAAAAAGACCACTTTAGCTACGCATAAAAAATAGCCCTAACATCAAATATGACTGCCAATATCTTTAGATCTATGTTTATTTGATCAAGATAAATTTTGTACAAATCCAGATCTATGCATAAAGAGACTTTAAGTAGTAAAAATAAAGTTTTGCTCCATGCATCCAATAGACAAGACAAGAACAATATTTTTGAAAGAATTTTTTTTATATTAAAGGGCACTTGAGAGGAAAACAAGAAAGGTGTTTCCAATTCTCCTCAATGGGATGGGTTCTTGAAAGTCCTCAACACTTCAGATCTAGAATTTCTCTCTCCTGTTGGTGTAGGAAACCCAGACAAACATAGAACTCAAAGGGAGCTTACAAAGCAAATAATGGAGAATGTGACAATGATACTGGCTCAAATTCAGACCAAGAGTATAGATCTAGAGTGATCTAATATGCAATGAAAGGTGAAAAATGAATGGGAAAGCCCTTCTATTTATAAAAAAATATTAGGGTAGTCTAGAACTTGGTGCATGAATAAAATATTATTAACCGATTTATAGAACCACCTTATAGGAGTATTTTATTATATTTGTTGGAGGGAAAATGATTTTTTCTTGGGTCAAATCCTTTATTTATAAATTATAAATAAACAAATGATTTGTTTATTATTTTAAGGAAATGGTGGAAATATAATTAAATAAATAATCATTTATTTAATTATTTATAAATGATTTAGTCAAATTTAACTAGGAATATTATTTAAATAAGGATTAAATAACTTATTCCTAAGAAATAATCAAATAAATAAGGATTTATTCAATTGATTTCCTTCTTTTGGGTTAAATATGACCAGGAATAATAATTAAATTGATGTTTAACTAATTATTCCTTGAGGAAATATAAAAAAATATAGATTTTTTTATTATTTCCTTTTGGGGTTTCTTGTTTAGACCATAAACAGCTTAATAAAGGTGTTTTACTAAGTTATTTCACATAGTGAAAGTGATTTTACTTAGGGTAAAATTGGTCTTATGTGGCGTACCTGGGTCCATCTAATGATATTAGGTTAGATGACCAAAAAATGGTGTAACAGATCTCCCCCCAGCGTACAAGCGTTAGGAGAAAATCGTATGACCGAAGTACATTGTAAGAACTCAATCACCAGACATCAAAAGGGAAGTCAGAGAGAGAAATGTAAGGTAGTCGAAAAGTGCTACAGAACTAGACCCTAAGGAGATGAGACTTACAGGTGCAACAAGTCTCGTTTTATGAGAGGGTACTTGTGCTAAAGGCGGCGGGGGAGGCATACCTATGCCCGTCGAGGCAAAGTACAAAAGAATAATGTGTCCAGTAAACAAGGGACCGAACTATAAAGTACATGCTGGCATAAACATGAGCCAGATAAAAAATATAATGGGAAATTTCACATACATGTTGTGCCTGAGATAAAAGCCAAGACTTATAAAATAATATCTGAGTACATGAGATACAAATACAACCTAAATGCCCCTTATAAATGGGGAAGGGCTCGAAAAATGTAACTAATACATGCAAATCAAAGAGGTGTTGCAAGCGGTAAAGGCCAACATCATAAAATATATGGAGTTGCATCGAAGGTTGCAATGAAGAGGTCATCCGGGCATGTGGGGGGCTACTTGCAAGGCCACCCCCTCATGAGGGTTGAGAAATCTCACACACACCTGGGAATCACCAATAGTTGTTGTTGTAT